>OX424436.1:27342104-28567084 GCA_949152465.1 Cantharis flavilabris | reverse complement strand
TTAATTATGTAAGTAGAATATAAAAATAACAAAGTGTTAAGAATTAGATGGTTGGAGTTAATCCCCCATCTTATCTAATCCCCCCACATTGTATGTGAGTCCCAAAATATAAAAAAAGTAATAATAATAATAAACTTTATTGGTGTTCAGTGCACAAAAGTGTTTACGCGTCATATTAAAGACCGTAATGGCTAATATAATGTAATAAGTAGAGGGAAAAACTCTTCGGCTCATTCCTGTAGTAGATCTGTGTGGGCACTTTGCATAAACTCTTCTACATTGTAGAAAGCCATTTTTGTTAGGTATTCCTTTAGAGTTCGCTTGAAGTTGCTCTCGTCCAATGCTCTTAATCCCGCAGGAGGTGTATTGTACAGTTTGGCTCTTGTGTAGCTGGTACCATCTCTGGTTCGCTGAAGGCGTAGGAATTGAATCCTTAGGTCTTCCGCATTTCTTGTGTGGAACAAAGCGAAGTACTCTGTTTTAAGATATTTACAGTACAGTCTCGGTAATCCAAACTAATAGAAACATGGCCTCATTCGGATTACAGAGAAGTTCGGATTGCTGGATCAAGTTAAAAAACAAAATTTTTAGAATAATTTTTATTTTTGAAATCAACAAACCTCATTCCACTGTGCTTAGAAAAAATAAAATTATTTTTTAGAAAAATTGTTTGTAATTAGGGTTTGTTTCTCCACGGCCATTTCCTCTTTTCTTGCCTCTACTCTTAATTATAAAAAAAATTTATGAGATGGGACATAATTTTCACATGCCCATGCGAATGTTAAAACTATCGACAGCTTTCGTAGTTATTACCTAGTTTACCTAGTACATAGTATTTTTCATCTTATCCTTACTTCTGTAATCCGACCGAACATTATTTTATAATCCGAAAATTTTATTAGTTGTGTTCGGATTACAACTATTTGTGCGGACTACTGAGTTTTTCATCTTGTGTTCGGATTACTGGCTGGTCGGATTAGCGTGTGTTCGGATTACCGACACTGTACTGTATTTGACAATTGGTTTCTTAACAATCTTAGGCAAAAGGTGGCTCTCGACAAACGCATTCAAATATTTGGTGTGAGGTTCCCAGGTCAGAACGCTGTCCAGGATAACACCCAGGTATTTTACCGGATCGTAAACAATGCCCCTTCGAAGGCTAAAGATGATTTTTTGTGTTTTTTAGTAGTTACAGCTTATGGTGCGATTCTCTAAAAATTTTATTATAGAATGTTACGATAACATTATGTTAATAACATAGCTCTGTAAAAACTTCCATAACATACTGTTATAATGTTGCGACAATTTCAATTCTGTAAAGTCAACTGTTACGAAAACTGTAATAATGACATTAGCATTGCGTTAGAAATAAATGTTAGGTTAAGCGCATGCGCAGTTTGGTTTTTTATCAATTTGTTAATTTAAGAATATAGATAAATAATTTGAATTTTCTAAGGTAAAACGGGCACACAAAGGTAACTTTATATTGAAAGTGATAATGGTGAAAAATCGAATTCAATGTGCAAGTTTTGTAAAACCGTGTGGTTTGCGCAGAAGATTTGGACAATATTTTATTTGGGAAGAGAACGCGACGTCCAAATAAAAATATTTTTACATAGGAAGAAAGAAAAAAACGCTTCATAAGATAGGGGAATTTTGAAAAAATCAAGAAATTATTGAGAGAGTGAAAACCCAAAGCATCTGAAAATTATGATGATTTTAGACCAGCTGAACTTTGAGAACAAAGCTTGAGTCCAATCTATAATGTTTAAAGGTGGAAAGATATATGCAAAGATGCACATTTTCTTGTACTACAAAATGGTGCAAATTTCGTCTAAAAAGGTTTCGGTACAGAGAAAGAACAAGAAAAAAACCAAGGCAAAATTGGCCGCTTAGAGGAATTTCCCGCCACAAAAACAATACGTGAGTTTTGGCGAATTATCATTGGCCGATCACGTCGCTAATAAAATCCAACTCTTCCAGAAATCATATAAAAGGGGATACATTCTCGAATATTTTTTTAGTGCATTCCAAATTTTGGAGCTAGAAGCAGCGGAAGCTTCTCTTCGAAAATTGTTCAATATATTATATAAGTAATTAATAATTATAATTCATAATGAATAACCAGCAAAATGCAAACGTTGTGATTCCATTATTTGTGAATCTTATTATGGATGCACATATAAGGCGGTAGGTTACAACTTTAACAACATACAAATACTGTTTGTAGGTTTGTATGACCTACTTATTATAACATTATTTTAGCAATTCTATGAGAATACATAGAAGCACTCTTCGAGACTCACAGAATCCGTTTAGTGTTCCGGAAAGAGAATTTGTAAAAACTTATCGACTTACCCAGCAATTAACTATCGACTTAATAAATGAGTTATCCCCTCATATGCCACAAGGCGAAAGAAAAACTTTCATACCTAATTATCTAAAGGTAAATAGGAAAATATATTTTCAAAAAATATATTTACTTAACCTTTTAGGTGCTTGTTACTTTGAAATTTTTGGGTAATGGTAGTTATCAACATGGAATTGGTTTGGCAACGCACACATCCATGAGTCAGACATCTTGTAGTAGAGCAATAAGACTTGTTTGTCGTACAATAACGAATGTAATGCTACCACGTTGGGTCCAATTTCCCACAACTGAAGAAGAAATGGCATTAATAAAAGAGCAGTAAATTTAAAAATCATGTTCAATATCCATTAAGTAAATTATTACTCTTTTAGATTCTACTCAAAATTTAGATTTAGAGGGGTGATAGGTTGCATCGATGGTACACATGTAGAAATTGTTACCCCATCTACCACTGATCCTGATCATCCCCCTCATGTATACATCGATAGAAAAGGTGACCATAGCATCAACGTTATGCTGGTAAAAAGCTTATTTTATAATTGTGCAGGCTATAATAATTATATATATTAAATAAATTGTAGATGTAACCGTAACTGTACCCACCTGTTGCTGTGTACACATATAATATACATACATAATATAATTTTTGAGTAGAATCTAAAAGATTTACTTAACCGTTGGTTGGCTACATAGGTAAAATTTTAATGCATTGTGCATATAAGTGAAATATTCACATGACTCGTAGTCAAAAAATTGCATATTGCACATGATTTATAAATTTACTGGTTTTGAATTAATGCTGTTTCTTCTTTCGTTGTTGGAAATTGGACCCACATCACATGGTAGCATCACATTTGTTATCGTATGACAAACAAGTCTTATAGCTCTACGACAAGATATATGAGGGGATAGTTCATTAATTAAGTCGATAAGTTCTCGCAAATTCTCTTTCCACGACACTAAATGGATTCTGTGAGTCTCGAAGAGTATGTTCTATGTATCCTCATAGAATTACTAAAAAATGTTATAATAAGTAGGTCATACAAATACTGTTGTTAAAATTATAACCTACCGCCTTATATAATATGTGCATAAAATTCACAAATAATGGAATCACAACGTTTACACTTTGCTGGTTATCCATTATCAACCATAATAATACTACATAAAATAATAATTATAACTATTTTAGAAAATTTTAAAATATTCAAAATACATCCAGTAAAAACAAAGTTTTTATCGCATAACCTCACATTTGGCGAACATTTCATAAACTGTCAAGTTTATAGAATCATAACAGTGCGTAACATGACCTATAATATGAATGTTAAATTACAGTGACTGTTAGCACTCAAATGTTAGTAACATTGATGTAATTTTTTTACAGAATACCAATTCATAACATTTATGTAATTTGTGGGCGTGGCCATCCATAACATAACTATTATAGAATGTTAAAAGTTACAGAATCGCACCATTAATTTGTTGCAAATGAACCAGTTTTTTATAAGCGATTCAGCAATCTGCGAGTTGTATTGCAGATCACATAGGTTGTGTTCGCTCTCGGTTTTGGCGGTGTCGTCCGTAAATAGGATGAAGTTTGATGTGTGACTACAGTTGTTGATAGCATTGATATAAAGAAGCAATAAAACAAGAATACGGAACCTTGTGGAACACCAGTGTCGACGTCGAGATTTGTGGAGATGTCTTTATTGAATTTCACACGATGTGTCTGTTTTTCAGGAACGACTTGACTAGTCAGATGCTGTTGCTAGATAAGTTGTAGTATTCCAGTTTTCTTATTAATATGTCGTGATTTACACAATCTATCTATGTTCTATCCCTATATTCTATCCTATCCCACAATTCTATCCCACAATTCTATCCCTATGATAGAAGGCCTTAGCCTTCGATATATCGTAGAAGGTGGCATCGGTGAATTTGCGTTCTTTATAATCTTTATGTATTATTTGGGTGAGTTTATTAATAACTTCTGAAACCAAATTGACTGGGATTGAGCAGTTGATTTGACTCTAAATGGTCCCTAATTTGCTGATTCAAAATTATCTCAAAGATCTTCGAAAAGTAGGATAGTAACGCAATTCGACGATAATTGTTGGGATCATCGATCACCTTTCTTAAAAATAGGGATAACTGTTGCGAGTTTGAAAGCCCGTTGAAAATGGTTGTTTTTAATGCACTCATTTATCAGGTTGGTAAATAGAGAAATGACGATATTCTTGATTGTTTTGATAATTTTTGTATTCATGCCATATATGTCTTTGCTATTGGAGTTGTTTAATTTGTCGATAGCTTTTCTAACTTATACGGGGCTGACTTGGTAGAAAGAGAAACTGGAAAGATATGGCATTTTCTTTTCCGTTTGGAAGATTTTTTACGATGTTGGTGGGTATATTGGTGAAGAATTCGTTGAAAGCGGTTGCACTAAATTCTTTTGGTTGGTCAGAATTTAGCTTTGGTTGATTTTGTTGTATGATTTTCCCTATGATAGATTGCTTATTCGTGCACTCAGCTATCAATTGATCATGGGCATCAACCTTCGCTCTTCTTATCTCGTTTCTGTAGAATGCTTTTGTTGCTCTCAAAGCATCTGTCGAGACCCGATTTGGATGGCATCTGTTAATGTGACACTTAGCTGATAACCAATTCACCTTCTGTTTTTGATGTGTGGTTGCTATCGTTTTCGTAGGAAAACCTATTTCCATATTCATTGAAATTGTGTGCAGAAACCAGTTTGCGTTAGTATCCAATTCGATCTCGTTGCATTTTAGGAAGTCACAGTCCACAGATTCTAGAGAATGGTAAAGGTTGTAAAGACCCCATTCAGTAATCGGAGTAAAGGTTAGCATTTCGTTTTTCTTTCTGTCGTCGTGAAGTAGCTTTAAACTTAGTTCGAAAACCAAACCCGCATGGTCTGAGTTTATCATGTTGTTGGGATGGACCTTAGCCAAGGGTTGGTCAAAGTTTGAGAAATAGTTATCCAAACAGGATCCATATCTTGTAGGTCGAAAATTAAGTTGGGAAAGATTATAAGATTGCATCAAGTTTGTCAGGGCCATCGCTGATACGTTATTCGTCAGAAATCTAACGTTGAAATCTCCGGAAACCACAATGTGTGGGAAATGGAATACCTTGTCCAGAATTTGAGATAAAGCACCCAGAAAAGCATGGAAGATTCCCGACGGAGATCTGCAAACCGTGACAATTACCTTATTTCCATACCGCACTGCTGCTGCTTCAATGATAAGTTCTCTGTTGTATTCGTCCAGGTTAATGGCAAGTATTCAATATCACAACGAGCATAAATTACAACTCCTCCATGTAAGAGTATATGGTCGGATCTGCAAAAGTAAGTAATTAGGGTATAATTATGGATCATTGTGAGAGCCAGTTCTTCGGATGGTAGCCAATGCTCGTTGATGCAGAAAAAGGACACGTCTACACCGTCAGAGAGCACCTCCAACTCTAATATTTTATTTCTTAAGGATTGGATATTTATATGAAAAATTATTAGTTGCCTGTCTCGCTCTACGTTGAAATTCGTACAAGTTTTATGAACTTAGGTGTTTTTATATCATTGTGAAGAAGGTGTCATTCTACGGTTGTTATCTAGAAAATTCCTTCCCAAGGCGAAACTGAAACGAGCCCATGGAACTCCCGATGGCCAATCATGAAGACTTGTTATTCTTTCTTGGAACCCGACTTTTTGGCTTGATAGCTTTTGCATACGTATCTAGATGGGGATTTCCACTCTTGGTTTTGGTATAATTTATTATTATATATTCGGTGACATGGTTTTTAGTTTTCGAAACAAACAACCAAATCTTTTTGTTTTTGGTGTCTTTTTCTGCAAACCCGTGTTGTTGTTCTTCTTCCGATGTAGGGGCGTTTCCCAGTTGCATCTTATTTTTTCTTGCTGGTGATTTTTGGAAAGAGTTGAGTTTGTGGTTTGGGGTGATTTTTGAATTTGGTGATTTTCTTCTTCTGTCTGAAACGAGTGTGAAGGTTTCGTCGTCCTCAGCAATACTCTGAGGTGCTTTCCTCTTTTCTACGGTGTTAGGCAGCGATTTTATACTGCTTGCAACATAAGAATCAATTTTTACTGTATGGTTTGTTCCTTTAATAGTTGGGGTATTTTTCCGATTCCCAACTGGGTAAATAAAATTATGTAGTTGTTCGTTTGTTATATTATTAAATTATTATGTACTGTGTTAACGTTAGTTGGGTTGCCGATATGGTTAAGCCGCAGTTGCTTGTTGTTGTTATCAATAATTTTCTTTTTAACAAAAAATAACAAAAATTTTCTTTTAATTTTAATAGCAATAATATTCTAAGTTAATAAAACACCAACAGGTGGCGCGACATTACTTATTGTGTAATAAATATTATAGTTTTAAAAAAATCAAAAAAACGCACTAAAACGCACTAAAAATTAAAAAATAATTAAAACTTTAAGAAGATAGTAAAACCCTATTTCATTGTGAAGCGTTTTTTTCTCTTTTTGTCTTTTATTTGTCAAAAACTGATTATCTGCTTGAGCGATGTAGATTACCACATTTTTTAACTCTAATGTGTATCGATTTGATATTCTGCTTCTCAATTCTCTCAAATCTCAATATTTTGCTGACCCTCAGAAATAGTTACATATTTATCTTCTCCATAGTAAAATTTATTACATCCAGCCCTTAATATTATGTATAGTATTGTAAGTTTCAAAATTTGTTAAGCCTAGAACAATACGTCCATCATCGGCATAAATAGTAGTATTAATTTCCGAATGCAATTCGGAACTATTGCCGCTTACACTGATTACATATGACATGTTGTGGGTGGTTGACTTAACACTGGAGTAAATTAAATATTGGAATGTTTATATAAAAAGTCTAAACACAAATGACCACAATTGACAGAATTATACTTTTGATATCTATCATAATTATATTCGATTTTCTTATCGCTACCGAAATATTTTATTAATTCTGGAAATGGAGGTAAGTTACTATAGCTGTCGAAAAATAAAATATCATTATGTTTAATATACGCCGTCTAGATTTAAAATCCTCCTCCAAATTAACTATTCCACATTCAAACTTGTGTATTTTCTTCGGTAAAGTATTTTTCGTAAATACCCCTCTAAAATGTGATAGACAACACTCTTGACAAATAGTCTGGTTGCTTTACTTCCTAGTTAAAATAGTAAACTTACAGGAATCTACTTTTAAAACGTACAATGGTAGAAGCTGATATCTGTTGTTGAAAAATTTTATTAATCGTAAGGTGGGATTTTTGCACTTTCCATCATTCACGCAAGAATAAAAAAAAGAAAAATGATAATTAGGAATTGGATTTATATGTACCTACTTATAAAATTATTAACACTAAAATTATATAAATTATATAAATGCATATAAATTCGATTCAGTACTATAATTTCGTATCTGTTGAAAAAATTTTTTGCAATCTTATAAAACTAGCCCCAGGGCATCCGGAATTTAAATCTTGCATGCAAGAGATAAGGAATGCACTTAGTATAATTACTTATATATTACAGAACGCATATTTGTTTTATTAATTAAAATTATTAGCTCTTGAAAATAATATAAATAGAATTATCAAAATAAAACACAAGTTTAAACGAGCTTTTGAAAAATGTCTTTTTCTTTTTCAAGTTTAATATGAACGAAAAACAAAAAATGACAATTAGCTGTAGCTCAAAATTGATAATTCTATTTATCATATTTGTTTTATACAACACAAATTTATAACATTTATATTTGATGTTACATACATTTATTATTGATTTATATAATACAACGTTATAATGTTATGTTATAATATTTGAAAAAGTAAAAATTTAAATTTTAAGCTACAATTGAAATAATTATATATTACAACCATCATTGTTAAACAATTGAAAGACATTGCTATTACATAGGCCCGTGCACAGGATTTCTCCATTGTGGGTGGGGGGGGGAGGGGTTTACAAAAAAATTTATAAAATAAATACCTAATTGATGTATTATGTTTATATCAATTTTTCAGATATATAAAAAGTGTTTACGTGAATAGGTAAAAAATATGTAATGGAGGGGGTTTGAATCCCCCCTCCCTTTGCACACGGTTCTATTATATTACATAATATAAACATACAGTAGAACCCCGATTATTCGTGCGCGCATTATCCGTGAAGCGGTTTATCCGTGTATGCGTTAAACATCGATTACTGTGCATCTTTTGTGCATCTTTCTATGTTATACATAATATGAAATATTATATAATATGAAAGACTTGTACAAATGTACTTAAAGTGTCAATTCGTCTAAATTTTATGCTTACATACTTTACTTAATTTAAGTAAAAGTCAAAAACAAACAAAATTATCTGATTTTTTCAAATAAAACTTTTTAATTAATATGACCCTTGTCATAGCCATCATGTATAAAGTGCTAATTTCTATATTTAGTAATATAGCTTCAAACAATTACACTAAAATTAAAAATAATATTAATAATACTACGAAACAAAACAAGAAGCGAACCTTAATGAACAGCTAACTTTGTTATTTTATTTTTATTGTAATAAATTTTCTAAACATATTTGTTTTTTATTTTTATAATTTTTTGTATAATTAAATCTTTAAAAAGACGAAATTTAACCATTTTTATACAGTCTTGAAATACTTCATAGGACAAGTTAGGACTACCAAATTCAAAATTGCGGTGTTGCCAAGTTTATGTTCATGGCTTGTAAATAAAGATGGCTATGCCCTTGTATAAAATCTACTACCACCACCACAATGTACAAAGTGCCAAGTAGGGCTGACGGTGGAACACATAATATTAGAGTGTCCTGAATATAAGAAACAAAGAAAAGAAAATGAAATGTTATAACAAATAGGAGATATACTAAATCCTGAAAGGAAAAGTATTACTAATACAATAAAATATTTAAAAGACGTTGAAATATTAACAAATATTTAATAAAAAGATATGTAAAATATGTAAAATAATTATAATGTAGATGTAGGTGCTAATAACTCAGCTGTTGATGCACGTTATTGGGAATCAAAATAAAAAAGAAAAAAAATCTACTATAATATAATAAATATATTTTGTAATATTAACAAAAAACGTCAATTATTATTATCCGTGCTAAGCCCGGTCCCAGTCGACCCGGATAATCGAGGTTCTACTGTATATATTATATATTATATATTTAATTTGATGCAATTTTTAATAACTTGCGACACTGGTTTTTAACCCTTTCGCTGTGCAACACATTTTGAGATGTTGTGATCGCTGTACGCTCATATTTCAGTGGTTGCGAGTTTGTTTGTGTAGAGCAGTTAATTATAAATTATAAATTATGGGAAATTCTTATGGAAATACCCAAAAAAGAGCATATAAAACTTGGTGCCAAATGAACACTTTTTTCATAAATCGCTTAGATTAAAAAACGGGATATTGGGTTTGCGGACTCAAAATAAAACACAAAGGTTACTTCGTCGACGTTTCGAAGGTTATAATGCCTTCATCCTCAGGACTAATAAGGAAATACAAAATATGAAACATCGGTAGTATAAGCAAAAAACACATCTCACCTTCGTAACCAGATGTAAAAAATATGTAAAATTCATCGGAGACATCAGTTGTGGAAATATACAGCTGGGGAAGCGTACACAATTTTTAACAAAGTCAACAAATTTGTAAATATAAAAATCTAAATACATAAATAAAACAATCTTAAACTACTTTAAACAATTTTCAAAATTCACTTAAAAAAAATTTTCAAAAAACATCTGGCGTATTTTCAAAACTTGGAACGGTCCCAGATAATAAGGATAACATTGGCCAATAATAATTAAAAGTTTATAAACATTCGCATTTCCCGCTAATATAAAACCAGAGATTCAATGCCAGCGTTATCTATAATTGACTACCGGAACAACTAATGTCACCAAGGAAATTATAACAATTATAAAAAAGGGATCTACAGAAGGTGTTCGTAAAACAATATAAAAAAAAACCCTATTTATTAGTGCACCGCCAGCGTGGAGTGGTAGCCTGAAATAAAGATAAAACCGAGAATGCAAGAAGATAACAAACCCATTCATAAGAATCTATCAAGTATCACCACTAACGCAAGTCGCAACTGGATTGACGGCGCCTATACCTTTCTTGCTATATAAATAAAAGTACACCAGGAAACGGGTGACGGTAAACTGCACGGGTGATGGTAAACTGCACGAACGACTGCAGGTAGCTGAAAAAAAAGTGGTAAACTGCACTCCGAGCAAAAAAACCAAAAGTAATCCCTATGGTAAACTGCACTCAAAGTTCGTGCAGTTTACCACAGGGATTATTTTCGGTTTTCTATCAGGTAGTTGAATCCTTATTATTTTTAATAAATTGTTATCCCAAAAATTAACGTAAATGTATTGTTTATTTGAAAATAGAAGTAAAAATATCAAATCAAATCAAATCAAAAAATAAAATTTAATTTAATTAAAATTTTATAAAAAATTAAAAAATAGCATATAAAATTGGTAACCTAATAATAAGGTATGGCATTTAATTAATGTGGGGGCAACTGTAAAATGAGACAGCTTTTACAAATTGCAACCGCGATATTTCATCTGCTTCGTATTTTCGCAATAAATCAGTAACAATTGTTTGCTTTTGTTTAAAAGTTTTGTTTTTACTTTTTTACAACTTTATGTTGCTCATGTTTAAGAGCTTCAACAAATTTGTATATATTTGGGCGAATAGAATTAAAGTTCTGTTTAAATGCGGCATGGAATGATTCACAACCATTGGTTATTGAAATCAAATCCGCAGACGCCTTGGCCCAAACCACTGAAAGAAACATGGCTTTTCTATCCACATATGTAGTGAATAAATATTCACAAAACTTTTCGAGATTGGCATTAATGGGTTTGATTTTTAACAAATCATAGTAAGCTTCAAAAACGTCGTCCGCTTTCAAAAACTTCAATCCGAAGCAATAGCGCAACCACCTACCAACTTCAGAATGGCGATCTTGATAGTCTGAAGCTAGGCCGTTTTTTTGGAGAGCACGGTACCACGCTTGACCAAGATGAAACCTGCAACCTTCAATCGATGCTTCTGATTGTAAAAATAATAATTTAACAAAAAAACAAAACTTGAGTTAATTTTATATAACGATCATGGGATTAATAAATTTAATCGTATAAAAAAATAATTTTTGTTATAATCTGTATATACCCGTATTTTTGGGGTGCAGCTTATACCTGAAAAATGTTCGGGGTGCAGTTTACTACTTTGCAAAATTTTGTGCAGTTTACTTGGGGTGCAGTTTACCATTATCAGGTAGATTTGGAGTGCAGTTTACTTTACCCCAACTGCACGAACGACTGCAGGTAGATGAAAAAAAAAAGTGGTAAACTGCACTCCGAGCAAAAAAACCAAAAGTAATCCCTATGGTAAACTGCACTCGAAGTTCGTGCAGTTAACCACAGGGATTATTTTCGGTTTTCTATCAGGTAGTTGAATCCTTATTATTTTTAATAAATTGTTATCCCAAAAATTAACGTAAATGTATTGTTTATTTGAAAATAGAAGTAAAAATATCAAATCAAATCAAATAAAAAAATAAAATTAAATTGAATTAAAATTTTATAAAAAATTAAAAAATAACATATAAAATTGGTAACCTAATAATAAGGTATGGCATTTAATTAATGTGGGGGCGACTGTAAAATGAGACAGCTTTTACAAATTGCAACCGCGATATTTCATCTGCTTCGTATTTTCGTAATAAATCAGTAACAATTGTTTACTTTTGTTTAGAAGTTTTGTTTTGGGAAGGTGGTTTTCCAACACTGTTCAATGCTATATAAACTTTATGTTGCTCATGTTTAAGAGCTTCAACAAATTTGTATATATTTGGGCGAATAGAATTAAAGTTCTGTTTAAATGCGGCATGGAATGATTCACAACCATTGGTTGTTGAAATCAAATCCGCAGACGCCTTGGCCCAAACCACTGGAAGAAACATGGCTTTTCTATCCACATATGTAGTGAATAAATATTCGCAAAACTTTTCTAGATTGGCATTAATGGGTTTGATTTTTAACAAATCATAGTAAGCTTCCAAAACGTCGTCCGCTTTCAAAAACTTCAATCCGAAGCAATAGCGCAACCACCTACCAACTTCAGAATCGCGATCTTGATAGTCTGAAGCTAGGCCGCCGTTTTTTTGGAGAAAAAACAAAACTTGAGTTAATTTTATATAACGATCATGGGATTAATAAATTTGATCGTATAAAATAATAATTTTTGTTATACTCTGTATATACCCGTATTTTTGGGGTGCAGCTTATACCTGAAAAATGTTCGGGGTGCAGTTTACTACTTTGCAAAATTTTGTGCAGTTTACTTGGGGTGCAGTTTACCATTATCAGGTAGATTTGGAGTGCAGTTTACTTTACCCCAATAAATATATAATATTAAATATCGTCCAATGTTATTATATTAGATAGTAATCTTGGCATTAGGAACGCAAAATAAAAACAAATTAACTATATGTCAACGTTTCGGCTCATTTACTGAAGCCATTAATTTGTTTTCATTTTGCGTTCCTAATCCCAAGATTTCTATCTAATAAATATATTATGTACGTCAACGAACGATAAGTATATAATGTGTTTACTCCCGGGATTAAGCGCCGCAGGCGATATTTTTTGAAATTTTCAATGTAAAGTTAGAAAATCGCGATAAAATAGCTATTTATGCAATGAGTTTTTGGCTCGCTGCGCTCGTTGGGCAAATTTCACGTCTGGTGCGAAAATCAAGAATTTTGAAACGTATTTCATACAAGATTTTTTATAATTTCATAAAAAATCTCAAAAAGTAATTAAAAAGTTTGACAGTTTATATATTTACTTATTTTTAAATCTGTCAGTGTGAAAATAATTAAAATATTAAAATATCTAGTGGTTTACTAGACTGGTTGCTTAACAAATTAAACAGTTGAATGTTGTTTGTAAATAAATGCTTTCCTAGTGCTAGCAATATTTAGTATAATCGTGGGTATAATATAATACCATTATATAGAAATATAACAAAGACGCAGCCAAGATGAGTGACTCAGAAAGTATCCCATCAGATATAGAAGAACTGGCGAGTAAAGCTATTTCAAATTTGCTGCCGAAAAAATCAAAAGTATTATATGAACTTGCCTATAAACGCTTTCAAATATGGTGTGAAATTAAAAATATTAAAAGTGTTTCGGAAAAAGTTTTATTAGCTTATTTTTCTGAAAAAGCGGAATCAAACAAAACTTCAACTTTGTGGAGTCAATACTCGATGTTGAACTACAATTTCTTTGGAAAAAAATTTGGACATAAGTAGCATAAGTCCGCTGGCGCTCCGCCTCGCAAATGCAAAAATTACTTGTCAAACAAAGTTTCACATTTAATCCGAATAATGGCCGGGATTATAAAAGGCAGTTAAATCGTTAGTTAGTTATTCTCGAAGTAAATTTATTTGTTGAGTAAAATTTACTGAGTAAATTTTGGGGACTATATATAAAATATATAAAGTATACTAAAGTTAGTTACCTAGCGATTTAATTTATTTAACGGTTTATTAGAACTAAACTCCTGTCAATTTCATCAATAGTGTCACAATCATATATCATTAATAAACAAAAAAAGATGTCGTGGTAAAAAACTGTACAGAAACCGAAAAAGAAGAAGTTTTGGAAATAATACAAGAATATATTAGCATTATAGAATGCAAGAAAATTGATATTAAAAGTTATAAACCTACAAGCGATGAGTGGGACAATGTTGCCCTACGTATTAATCCCCCTGCACCACCGGGCCTAGAAATGGGCACACATGAAAATGCTTTATGGGGGGTTTAATTAATCATCAAACCACGACCTGGGCATTTTATTAGAGTCTTTAGCTAACAATTTTCGATTTAAGGGAATATTTATGTAAATAATATATACATCTTCATTCGTGAGAAGAAGAATATTAAAACTTCATAAAACTATGTTGAAGGGAATATTTATGTTGGAACTTACTGGGGTTTCCCAACACATTGTCAACATTGTTTATGTTGGGTTCTGCTGGGAATTCCCGTGACAAAAACATATATCAGCCCAATAGTTTTAATTTTGTTGGGGTTTGTTGGGCATTTCTTACAGGGATTGAAGTGATCCCCAATAAAAAAACGAACCCAGTGTTAGAGAAACATATAGCGCAATCAAGAGCATATTTATTGGCGTTACATCATGGTTTCCTTCAGTAAAACTTTTATCTTTTCTTATCTTATCCTTCTTTTTTTCTTTTTTATTTTTCTTTCACCAACCCTAAAAAGCCTAACCCTATCTCTCAAGTCCTCATCACTTAGGAAATCAAATGGATCAATTCTGCTTTCAAATATACGCAGCATTCATGATTGTACTTCCTCATGGTTTTCATCTTCAAAAGAGATTGACGAAATCGTGGTGAAATTTGCAACTACACTTAATTTATAGGTTAAATTAATACCACCATTCAACTAAATAGCGCAAAAATAACCGTCATTGGTCTATTTTGCAAATATTTACTAGTCAAGTAAATATTTATTCCTAGAAATCGATAGTTTAATTTATCCATAGATTTAACCTAGGTAGTAAATTTATTTGACTTTTATAATACTCAAATCTATGGAGTAAATTTTATTCTTTCGAGTAAATCGAGAGGTTAAATTAAATGATCAATTTAAATTTTTATGTCTTTTATAATACGCAAATCTACCGAGTAAATTTTATTCTAGCAAGTAAATATTTAACTATCCTTTATAATCCCGGCCATAAGACAATGTACTATTATTCAACTTATTTTTAATATAAACTGCAATTTTCTATTTTTATTGTTTAAAAATTCATTTTGTAAAAAAAATTTCGTAAAAATGGTCACCTTAGATTAGAGGGAATAATCACAGAATTTATTGAAGTTTATTTTTGAGAAAATAAAAAATAAAATAAAAAAGGCCTCAAAAAAGGCGAAAATTTCATCTTAATATTATTTTGTACTTTTTTCTGAAAAGTGCATTTAAAAACAAAAATTTGCAATATAATGCAAACCCGAAAGGTCAATTTTTGAAAAAGTTACAGTTATTTGAAAATAAAAAAGCCATTTTTTTGAAAAATTCATAAATTTTTGGGTTGGGTAAAAAAATTTAAACAAATTCTGAGAACCGCTTTCCATAGGGGAGAAAAAGATGAAAAACTTTCAGCTAAATAGAAAAGGGTCGTGGTCAAAAGTGGTCGATTTGGTATGGAATACCCCATATGTAAGTACAGACGTTACAACGAAATTAGTCAAAATGGATTCAGGGAAGATCAAAACGGATATTTATGTCAAAATCTGGAAACCAAAAAAAAATTGGGACAGTGCCATATTTAACAATTACGTGTAGGGGGGGGGGGGGCTGGAATTTAAAAGTAAAATCATAACATTTAAAATTCAAGCAAAGCGAGTCGCCTGGCATACAGCGCCGCAGGCAATTTTTTTAAATTTTCAATGTCACGAGCTCTAATGGAAATTTAAAATATGAAATACAAAAATAATTTGCTGTAACTAACCACCACAATCTAGTTTAAGCAGCCGAGCCGTGGGCGTGATGTCTAATGCTGCAATCTTTTTCGAAACAGAAAGAGGCTGATTGTTCAGAAGTGTACTGAAGGGTTTTACTCAAAGGCGTATTAACCAAGTTTGATGCCACAAGCCTTTAATATTTTGCGCTTTTATCCTAGATTTTCCAGTTGACTTTTTTCAAATTAAAAAAATTTATAAAGAAAATTAAACTTGTTTATAATAATGGAGGAGTTT
This sequence comes from Cantharis flavilabris, assembly GCA_949152465.1. Lineage (NCBI taxonomy): Eukaryota > Metazoa > Arthropoda > Insecta > Coleoptera > Cantharidae > Cantharis > Cantharis flavilabris. The sequence continues at coordinate 28,550,822 of OX424436.1, read as the reverse complement.
CCTACATTTTATTTTTAATTTTTTTATTCGAAAGTAGAGATCAAACGGAGCCATCAGTTTTTTTTTCAGATTTTTTTGAGTGCGTTAAGTATCAGAAAAAAATTAATGAAATTTGAAATTGTTAGGGTTATGACGTCATAACTCTTCTTTGGGTGGGAATGGATAAACCTATAGGATTTTAGACAACTGTACTATGTTGCCGTACTTTCTTCTATTAAAATGTTAAAATGTAGAAGCCTACCTGATGACAAGTAATGGCCGCCGTGTATTTCGTGGTTACTTTTTTATTTTATATGAGTGATTATGGATTACTTAGATTCACAATTTTTATTTTATGAAAACAAATACTTTAGTTTTACAAAGATCTCGACAACTTAAAGGAGCTTTGCATCCACAGTTTAAGATATTTTAAATGCCACACATAAACGGCTTTTCGCCTTCTGGCGATATTCATCAAATTAACCCCGTTTGTAGAGTTTTTCAAAAATAGAACAGATTTTGTTAGTGAATTGGTTTAACATGCATTCTTAATGTAATATTTGAAGTTTGTTACATTTGGTTATTCTGTTGGGTTATAATTTGTTGATCGGTTGTGCTTCGGTAAGATTCACATGTCGACAATATTTCATTATTTAATTCCAAACAAGATAATTCTTTGTATATTTTATATAAATATATTATATGAACCACTTAAAATATCAGTAATACTTTTACAAGAGCTTTGCATTCACAGTTTAAGAGATTTTAAATGCCACACGTAAACGGCTTTTCGCCTTCTGGCGATATTCATCAAATTAACCCCGTTTGTAGAGTTTTTCAAAAATAGAACAGATTTTGTTAGTGAATTGGTTTAACATGCATTCTTAATGTAATATTTGAAGTTTGTTACATTTGGTTATTCTGTTGGGTTATAATTTGTTGATCGGTTGTGCTTCGGTAAGATTCGCATGTCGACAATGTTTCATTATTTATTTACAAACATGATAATTCTTTGTATATTTTACATAAATATATTATATGAACCATTTAAAACATCAATAATACTTTTACAAGAGCTTTGCATCCACAGTTTAAATGATTTTAAATGCCACACGTATATGGCTTTTCGCCAGAAGCTTACCAGAAGCTACCATCCAGCTTATAGACTTCTTAAAAAGAGTGCACCAATTTTGTCAGTTAAAGCATTGATCAGCATTGATGTGACGAAATAATCAATAGCATTAAATGAAAAAATAAAGAATTTTAATTAACATATTATAGCTGTCAATAATAACCCAACTAAGAACTGACAACATCGGCCGGCCATGTTTAAATCTTATTGGTTAGCTATGGCGGGCAGATTATAGTATATTGTTTTATTAGGATGGAAAGATTAAGTTTTCCTGCCCAGCGAGTTTTTTCATTTGCGAGGTGAGTGGAACGAGCCGAGCGAATGGAAAACTTGCGTGGCAGGAAAAGTTACCTTTCCATCCGAATAAAACATGTTACTTTTTCTCCAAACGAACAAAATTCAAAAATAAATTTCAAAATTAGCAATAACTCGGGAACGGCGCTAGATATCAAAAAACTGAGCAAAAAATTCTCCCCCCTCGCTTATTATATACCCCCGTAAATTATCGGTAGGAAGGCATATGCAAAAATTCAGATCGATCGCGCGCAAAGAAATTCAATCTTCCTGCCAATACCTACTATGAAAATTTTTGAATTAGCAATAACTCGAGAATGGCGCTAGATATAAAAAAAACTGAGCAAAAACTTCTCCCCCCGTCGCCGAACAAGCACCCCCGTAAATTATCAGTAGGAAGGCATATGCAAAAATTCAGATCGATCGCGCGCAAAAAATTCGAAAGGTAGATAATTTTAATCGGTCAACTAGTTTTAATTTAATCTAATTGTAATAAAAATAAACAAAAGTAAGGTGACATTTTGATTTAATCTGTCAACTATTTTCAATTTATGTTGGTAATTTTTAAAATGAATTCGCAACTGTCAACTTCAATTGTACCATTTATTAAAATTTTTAGGTTAAAAGATCAAAATGTTTATTTATTTGGTTAAAAATAAAATTTTAAGTTGGTATATTTAAGGATTTAAATGTCAAAGTCAAAGTTTATATCTATTTATTTTTAAATTACGCTCTAAAATTTTATATTTGAAATGGTAAATAAATTTTAAATAATTTTTAGAAAAGGTAGATCTTAAATTAGTCAATTTTATTAAAATAATGTCACATTTCTAGTTATTTTTTTTCTTGCCGCCGACACTTTTACTTTCGAAAAAATCTTTACGCCACGTGGTTTTATGTATATCGCTAAGGAAAAGTTTGACTTTCGTGTTTAAAATTGATAATGAAACAGCTGACTTTCGTGACGTTTGGAGAAAAATAATTTTTTTGAAATTCAAAATTTTTTTTTAAATTGTACGCTGAGTTTTAAGACCAACCAATTACATCAACATGCGGCATTTTTATTACAGTTTCATGTTTATATATTATTTCAAAAAATTATTTCTAAGGAAACTCCCCCATTAAGACGATTAACGATTAGGTAATTACAACTCCTGAATTTAAAGAGTACCTACCTACTACATTATATAATATTTGACAAATATTTCGCTAAACGTGAAAATTACATCCTGAATTATATTACTTATGTATTTAATAAAATGTTTTCGTATTCATCTGAAAAATAAACATATAAAAACATTGCCATGGCATGGTGGTAGATGTGAAACGAAATGCAAATCCCAACCATAAAATATTATTGTGTTGATAAGATGCACGGGAGAAAGTTTTACATTTAAAATATTTCATGCAATGTAACTCCAAATATAAAGGAGTTACAAATTATTATTTCTATTTAATTGGGGGACTGTATAAAACAGGCAACTGTAAATTTGCTTTAAATTGTACACAACACATACCCAACTCTGTGATAATCGCTCTAGGACATTTGACCGCGGCTACGAGACCTCCGCTGTAGACCGCTAACCATTAGACCGCAAGACGATAATACCGCAAACCCATAATACCGCAGCCATTAGACTGCAAGACTATAATACCGCGATCACTATAATAATGCAAGTTAAATACCACGAAAGTTTTTATTCTCGGATTTATGTAAAGCGATTTTTATTAGTACCTACTTAATATCATTATTTTATTATGTGACGATTAGATATTTTCGTAGAGTGTTTAGGTAGTATTTCTCGCTCTGAGGAAATTGATAATTAAATAAATAATAACGAGTTATTGTGAAATAATACTAGTGATTTTTAGTGGTTTTAAATAGTAGCGATCATCATACGACCAAATCTAAAAACAATTGTTAAAAAACCTAAGGCTAAACATAATGTAGCCACACCGGCTACGTTAACCTTCAAAACCGCCTCAACTGATAACTTAAATTATGCCAAAATGTCTACCAACCAAATTATACCGGGAAATTCGCAAGTTCCCAATGATCCCAATTTTAACAAATTTGCCCTGCTGACACAGTTAAGTGATGACGAAGAAGATTCTATGTCAACCGATGGAACCAATCCTAACAAAAACTGTTTAAACTCTACAACTAAAGACAGTAGCAGCAAAATGAAGATAATTAAACCTCCACCAATAGTAGTCACAGATTCAACAACATCTAACTATTTAAAATCAGTATTGGATGGTATAAAAATTACTAACTATCAAATCAAGCAAATGTCTATTGGCACAAAAATTATCTTAAACGACCAAATCGAATATACCAAGTGTATTGAATCAATGAACAAAAACCTCATACAATATTACACCCATCAACCAAAAGATGAGAAAACCTTTAAAGTAGTATTATCAGGACTACCGCAAACCGACATTGAAGATATAAAAAAGGAATTGCAGGTAAAATACAATATAAATCCCTTTCTAATTTCAGAAATGAATTCTAAATACAAAAACGAAAACAACGTATTGTATCTATTACAATTTAAGAAAGATGGAATCACTATAAACCATTTAAAAAATGTGAAATCGTTAAATCACATGATCATTAGCTGGAAACCATATTCTCCCAAATATAAAGGACCTACACAATGTAGAAACTGTTCCATGTTTGGGCATGGTGCTGAAAATTGTCATAGAAATAAAGTCTGTTTATTGTGTGCAAGTAGTGCACACGATGCTGCAAACTGTCAATTTAAAGACCGAACGCAAGACGCAACAATTAAATTCAGTTGCTTTAATTGTACTTCTAAAAAGCTTCCTAATACTAATCACAAAGCTAACGACCCAAATTGTCCAAGTCGTAGCGCATATTTGGAAAACAGAAACAATGTTAATCACCGAAATATTGTAAGAAACCAAATACAGCGGCGAAACAACAACACCACTACATTTAATGTAAACCGCAAAGATTTCCCTGCATTAAATCCGACTAATAATAATCTTTCTTTAACACCTCCTAATCAAGACCATATAAATCAATTATACTCAAGCCATCTCAAGAATCCAATAGGTAATACTAATCAAGAGCTGCTATCTATCGACGAACTTTTTAATATATTCGTTAATGCAGTAGATCAATTAAATAAATGTACTTCAAAACTTGGACAACTTCAAGTTGTAATGTCTCTCCTCAAATATGCAATCTAACAAGAAACTCAATTTAATGCATTGGAATGCTCAAAGCATTACAAATATTTCTACCATTTGGCAACTACAATTATTTCTAGAACAAGAAAACATCGATATTTTTATGCTCAACGAAACGTTTCTAAAACAACATCATAAATTTTACATAAACGAATACTCCATTTATAGAAATGACCGAGATGGTACTCGTGGTGGAGGGGTAGCGATTGGCATCCGAAAATCTATCAAACATTCACTGTTGCCCGTGTACAACACCAAAAATATTGAAAACATTTCTATTTCGGTCAATATAAACGGACGAGATGTTATACTAACTTCAGCATATAGTCCAAAGTACTTAAGCACTTTCGAGTCTGATATTAAAAAGCTAGCTCCTACCAATAAAGAATTTTTTATATTTGGAGACTTTAACGCTAGAAATAGAGCTTGGAACTGCATACGAAACAATACGGCAGGTACAATACTATTTAATTTGCAACTGAGATCGCATTGGTTTATATACCACCCAAATTCTCCAACACACTTTCCACACTCGGGTGCGAATCCATCCACGATAGATATTTTAATATCGAATTCATCATTTTATATCTCAGCTCTACAAACTCACACTGACCAATTAACATCTGACCACGCTCCAATCTCATGTTTTATTGACTCCGATACAATCGAGAAAACTCGTCAGGAAATTCCAGACTATAAACACGCAGATTGGAAGGAGTTTAAGTCATACTTAAATCACGTAATACGATCCTCTCCTATTCTCAATACGACTACATATACACCCGAAAAAATTGAAACAGCCATTGACTTACTTTCAAAAGCTATACTTGAAGCAAAATCAAGAGCAGTACCATATACAAAACCAAAAAACAGGCTCCTAGAGATTTCAAACACAACTAGAGATTTCATCCGTATCAGAAACGCATTTAAAAGAAAATGGCAGAGATGCATGGATCGACAGCAAAAAATTATACTTAAAACCATGATCAATTTAAATAACAGATTTATAAAAGAAAATGTAATTAACGATCGCAACAAAAACTGGTCAAAAAAGCTTAGCAAGCTTGAAGATGGTAACAAAAAGTTTTGGAAAATTACAAAAGGTATACGAGGCAAATATGGAGATAGTATAGGAAAGTTACTAGAAAATGGAAGAACTCTATTCACTGATTCAGAAAAAGCAAATGCTATTGCTAACGCATTCGAATCATCGCACTCTTTAACCGCTAATTTTAAACATTCAATTGAAAGAAAGGTGGCGACATTCATGAATCGACTAAATCAAGAAAATCAAAACAACGAAGACTACGAAACATTCACAACAATAGCAGAACTTAAGATCATTATAAAGAAACTAAAAATAGGAAAAGCTCCTGGTCTGGATGGTATAGAGAATATATTGTTGAAAGCGCTTCCCAGAACAACCTTAAAAGTTATTTGTAACATCTTTAATGCCTGCATCGGAATAGGTTACTTCCCAACAATATTCAAAACGGCTAAAATTATTCCCATACCTAAACCAGGAAAAGATCATATGTTAACCAAAAATTACAGACCCATCAGTCTTCTCAGCTGTCTTGGTAAAATACTTGAACGCATAATATACGAAAAATTGGCGTCATTCGTATATGACAACAAAATTATCCCAGATCAGCAGTTTGGCTTCCGACCACAACACTCAACGGTCCATCAAATACAACGCGTTGTGAACAAAGTGAAAACCAATAAGAGATCCCGAAGATCTACTGGATTAATACTGTTGGATATAGAAAAAGCTTTTGATTCCGTTTGGCATCACGGATTGCTGTACAAAATGAATTTGGTCAATATCCCAAAATACCTTTTCAAAGTCATAAAATCATTCATAACAGAACGTAAATTTCTAGTATCAATAAATGGATCCCATTCGGATATCAAAGATATCATGGCTGGTCTTCCTCAAGGTTCAGTACTGTCACCACTGCTTTACTCTCTATTTATATACGATTTCAAAAAACCTAGAAATTGTGATACAATGTTTTATGCGGACGACACAGGTCTTATTACTGACGGCAAATTAACGAAAACCATTATCAAAAAACTTCAAAGCGGATATAAATGCTGTCAAAAATACCTACATAAATGGAAAATCAAATTAAATGATGAAAAAACTCAAGCCATAATCTTCCCTTATAATAAATCACCGAAACGACAACCTAATACAAATTTCAAAATAAACAACTTAGAAATTCCTTTTTTAAACACTGCAACGTATCTGGGAGTCACGTTAGACAAGAACTTAACATTTGGACCTCACATTGAAAAGGCAAGAAACAAGGCGCTTAAATGTGGAAGAAGCCTTTACCCACTTCTGGCTACTAATTCAAAGTTATCACATACTAACAAAAACTTGATATACAAATCTATCATTCTCCCAATTATGACCTATGGGTGTCCCGTATGGTCAAGAGCAGCTAACATCCATATCAAGAAACTACAAATAATACAAAACAAAAACCTCAAGTTAATCAATGATCTGCCTTGGCTGTATTCTACTCAACACCTTCATCTGACTACCGGATATCAGACAATTGCAGAGTTTATTAAGAAACTAACTGAAAAATTTCATCTCCGATGCATGGACTCAGAATTCGACCTAATCAGAGATTTGGCAAACAACCGCGAATTACAGAATACCGAAAAATGTAAATAGTGTAAATAGTTGTAAATAATTTCTTAACTTTTCTTTCCCCTCGATTTTAAGATAAATTTTGATAAAGGTTTTTTGCTAATCCATTTTCCTTTAACACTACATATTATACTCAATATCAATGTTAATAATTCTAAATCAAATTATCTGTTGAAAAGCTATGCTGAATCTCAGGAATCTAATATTGTTTATCATATAATGTAATAATTAATGTAACGGATTTGAATAAATTGAATTGAATTATTTTATTATAATTCAGGTTTAAATTATGAAATTAAAATTGTATGGATTATTTTGTATTATAAATATTATACGTTTAGATATTATAGTTGGTGTGAATACAATGAGTTTTTCGTAATTGCTACTTTAATTCTTCTATTCATTTAAAACCATTTCAAACAATAGTTTAAGAATCCCTAATTTTCTGTTGTAAATTGTTAGGAATTTTTAAAAGCTTTTATTGCAGGGCCCTTTCACTACAAACTCTAACTACCTGTTCTCTTCTTATAATCTCATAAGTTGAACTTAAGTACAAAAGATTATGAAATTTGGAGTTAGTTCATGTGAAACAAAAAAATTTTGGAGATGCGGCAGAAGAAAGTCTCACGAGTGTAAAGTGAGAATTCACACAACCATAGAAGGTACTTTATTAAAGGAATTTAATTATCACACTCATGATAGTAATGCTGCCAACGTAGAAGCAGCGATTCTTGTCAATGAGATAAAAATAAGAGCGAAAGACACTATGGAACCAACGTCTCAAGTGATAAATGAATGTGTTGGTAAAGACAACAGATTATCCGAAAGTGTAAAGGTTGCATTACCAACAGAAGGTGCCTTAAAAAAAACTGTAAAGCGGAAGATTTGATAATCCCAGATGATTTCAAACAATTCAAGTGCGCCGATGGTGAGCTAGACAGTTTCCTGTTAACCGACAATAGCCCGTTTCCAATAGAATTATCATATTCGGACGTAAAAAAAATTTGAAGGTAAGCTTAAACGTAATTAAAATAAAATTACACAGAATATCGATTATATTTATGCAAATAAATCGTATTTCTGGGTGAAAGACGGCGGCTGAATATTTTTCAGCCGTTTTTGTTCATTACTCAGGTTTGATCAAGTTTTATTTTAATTAAATAATTTAGGATAAAAACGGATTTATTTTTAACATTTGTAAAATTTACTGGTTACCTCACTTGTTCGTGTTCGATTTGCATGCAACTTGTTTATTTTTAAAGATTTTCTAGAACTAAGAAATTAATTTGATTACTAAGTTAAAATCAGTTCAATTTGACTGTCCTATATTATTTCACTATTTGGATTAATGAAATAGTAATTATTTCGTTTTTCTACTCTTTTATAACTAGCACTATTTTTTTATTTCAGATTTTGATGGTCGAATCAAATCATTGGTTTGTGGACGGTACGTTCAAATCTTATATTATCTTATATTATCCTAGCAAAAAAATTTGGAACTGTGCATCCGATAGCGTACGCTCTGTTGCCCAATAAGTCGGAATCTATATATGGGAATATGATAGATTTATTAAAAACTTCGAGCGATGTAGATCTACGCCCTTCGAGAATATCCTGTGATTTTGAAATTGCAGCAATAAACGCATTTCGAACGTGTTTTCCCGGTATAGATATAGATGGGTGCTTTTTTCACCTTACAAAAAATGTGAAAAACAAAGTGGGTGAACTTCGTCTAATGCGCCGCTATAATAACGAATCGGATTTTGTGGTTAAAGGTTCGAATGATCACATCGTTGGCGTTTTTAAAAATCTAAGATCTTGATGAAGCGGTGGACTTGCTTTACGAAGCATTGCCGCCAGAACTGCAAGATTTGCTACAATGGTTTGAGCAATATTACATGGGTAGTCCCAACCGACGTGGAAATGGTCGCCGAAGCCCAATATTTGCCCCAAAACTTTGGTCTGTTTATGAAAGGGTGATTTCCAATACAGACAGAACGAACAATTTCGCGGAAGCCGCACACAGGGGTTTACAAAGCGAACTGGGTATGGACCATCCCAGTGTGTGGAAGTTCATCAACACTGTGAAAAAAATTCAGCATGGCCTTGATATTTATTATAATAAATTATTAGCTGGATATGAATCACCAAAAAAACTTAAATGCTATATAGATGCAGATAAAAGAATTTAAAAAATTGTGACGGAATATACTACTACTCGTAGTTTTATTGACTATTTAAAAGCAATTTCGTATAATTATGAAATGGAACAATAATCCTTGTAAATTGGTATCTGCTGTACAAAGTTATAATATATAACTATGTATAAATATATATAACAATAAAACGGTACTTTAGAAAATTATTAGATCTTCACATAATACTAAATATTTACTAGGATAGTGGGTTTATTTTATTTTTTAAGAAGATAAACCCGCTATCCTAGTAAATATTTAGTATTATGTGAAGATCTAATGATTTTCTAAAGTACCGTTTTATTGTTATTAACTTTGTAACTATAAAATTATTTAATAAAATTATATAATAAAATTATTTACAAATAATTTAGTTTGATTTCTATAGTTCCTGGTATTGGTATTTATAATTTTCACTTCCGGGAATAAAAAGATTTTAAAAGTAAATCGATGATTTATTTACAAATGCTATATTGAACTTATCGCAAAAGCTTTGGTGTATTTTTTAAAATTAACTTTTATAAAATCAAAATTGTCACAATTACATAATTATTATGTGTAAATCTATTGTAACGAAATATTTTGGGAAACCCAAATTTCATAATCTTTTGTATTTAAATTCAAAAAATATAAGAATAATACAATACGTAGAAAATCAAAATTCAAAAAATTTAAAAAGGAGACAATTAACACATAACAGGTCTGGATTAAGAAAATTTGAAAAAATGAAAATTTCGTAATACGAAGTACAATATAACGTTATTTCATGGTTATTGCCATTCTTCAGTTGCACGCATCGATTACGATTACATTGTAAAATAAGAAGAAAAAAATTTTTCAAACTAAACAAAATTATCGACTAAATTGTACAAAATTGACTTACCATAACCTCCAAAGATTATCAAAACTGAACTTGTTACACGAGGTATGAATAATTTAAAAATGATTTGAACTAAGAAATTCGTTTACCTAGCACTGCTAGTTTGAAATCCGAAGGCACTGCCCTCTTAATATAATTTCTAAAAACTTTGAAAAAATTCAAAATTCAAAAATTTACCACGTTTTTTAACCGTGAGGCGTAAAACTAGAAAAAGAACTCAAAATAAAAAATTTTAAGTAAATTTGTGGTTTTTAGTATGTATTTATGGTTAAATTCAAAAAATATAAGAATAATACAATACGTAGAAAATCAAAATTCAAAAAATTTATTTATTATTTTTTAAATTAAATTTATTCTAAATTTTTTGAATTTTGATTTTCTACGTATTGTATTATTCTTATATTTTTTGAATTTAACCATAAATACATACTAAAAACCACAAATTTACTTAAAATTTTTTATTTTGAGTTCTTTTTCTTTTGTATTTAAGTTCAACTTATGAGGTTATAAGAATAGAACAGGTAGGTAGAGTTTGTAGTGAAAGGGCCCTGCAATAAAAGCTTTTAAAAATTCTTAACAATTTACAACAGAAAATTAGGGATTCTTAAACTATTGTTTGAAATGGTTTTAAATGAATAGAAGAATTAAAGTAGCAATTACGAAAAACTCATTGTATTCACACCAACTATTATACTAAACGTATAATATTTATAATACAAAATAATCCATACAATTTTAATTTCATAATTTAAACTTGAATTATAATAAAATAATGATATTAAGTATAATTATAATACAAGTATAATATAATTAAGTATAAGATATTAAGATATAACTAACAAAAATCGCTTTACATAAATCCGAGAATAAAAACTTTCGTGGTGTTTAACTTGCATTATTATAGTGATCGCGGTATTATAGTCTTGCGGTCTAATGGCTGCGGTATTATGGGTTTGCGGTATTATCGTCTTGCGGTCTAATGGTCAGCGGTCTACCAGCCGCGGTCTCGTGGCCGCGGTATAGTGTCCGCGGTCAAATGTCCGATTCCGATTTTTCCTTAGACTAATTTACCTAGAATCAAAAATACATAACTTTTAATGAAGTTCATGAATTAAGTGATTTTTTCGAAATTTTTTATTTATTTGTTTTCACATTGTTATTTACTTGTTCACATTGTTATTATTATCTTCAAATTTTTACTATTTCGTGTTTATGTATCGTTATCTATTTCTGTTCATGTTCAAACTATTCAATTTTAAAAGTATGCCCTTTCAACGTCGGGGGGGGGGGGACATGTTAAGACATTAATTTGTATTTTAGTAATTATCTAGATTGAAAAAAATCCCCTACAACGAGTTTTTTGTTTTGATATGAGAAATTATTTATGTATTTTTTATTTATGTATTTACAAAAAAGTAAAATAAATTGTGACATCTCTCTCAAATCAAATAATTTATTTTGTGCATAAGCAGCGCAATTCGCTAAACGGCAATCCAACCTCTTGCCATATCAATCCTTTACAGGGGGTATAATATATAATGATTCTGTTGATGACTCATTTTATTTTCATCAATTTAATTTTATACTTACACAGTTCTTATTTAAAGAAAGAGTGTGGAGATGAGGCATATATGGTAGTACCATTGAATCCGTAAGTTGATTGTTATCTAAAACTAGAACTCGTAACAGAGGAAATCCTTCCAAACCTCTTAACGAAACTAATTCATTGTAACTTAGATCTAGGCTTTGTATTTTAGATCCATACATTTTAACTAATGCTTCTGGAATACGATAGCATTTCTGGCCACTATAACATAACTATAACAACATAGAAATTAATTTAGCAAAAGAAAATAATATTATAGTTTTAAAAAAACCAAAAAACGCGCTTTTATGACGTACTAAAAATTAAAAAATTATTAAATTTAACTCTTTCGGACACCTTGTAGTCAATTGACAATTGGTGACTGAATAAACTAATTCAAAAAGAGTGAAGCGCTTTGTCTAAATTAATTAAAAGACATAACCAAAACGCGCTCCACGCTTTTGGAATTAGTTTATTAACCCTTCCAGTCATCAATTGTGAATTGACTACAAGGTGTCCAAAAGGGTTAAATTTAATTATTTTTTAATTTTTAGTACGTCATAAAAACGTGTTTTTTGTTTTTTTGAAACTATAATATTTTTTTTATCTTAACCAAAATATTTTAATAACTGTCACAATTGAAGTTGACAGTTGCGAATTTAATTTAAAAATTACCTTGAATATGTCGATAGGAGATCGTTATATAGCTAACCATGCATTGTCATCTAAATCTAAACTATACGTGTATACAAAATTTCAGCTCAATCGGAAAACGGGAAGTGGATCAAATTAAGCTTCCAAGATTTTCTTACATAGTTAGTTAGCTAATAAAAGCGTGTTAAAAAGCAGTCATTATAACCCTAGCCGCCAAGATTATATTCCGAGGTGCCAAGCACCGACGAATCACTATAATGATAGCCTATAATGCCTATATGTCTAGTATTAATTAAAATTATTAGCTCTTGAAAATACAATAAATATGTATTTTTTACAATTTTAAATGTATAGGATTGCGAAATCGATACAATAAGATTTATTTGTATCTTTTAGCTCGTTATACATACGTATACGTATGAGGAAAGTAAAAAAGTATAGTATATTGTTTTATTAGGATGGAAAGATTAACTTTTCCTGCCTAGCGAGTTTTTTGCGAGGTGAGTGGAACAAGCCGAGCGAATGGAAAACTTGCGTGGCAAGAAAAGTTACCTTTCCATCCGAATAAAACATGTTACTTTTTCTCCAAACGAACAAAATTCAAAAATAAATTTCAAAATTAGCAATAACTCGGGAACGGCGCTAGATATCAAAAAACTGAGCAAAAAATTCTCCCCCTTCGCTTAATACACATCCTCGTAAATTATCGGTAGGAAGGCATATGCAAAAATTCAGATCGATCACGAGCAAAAAAATTCAATCTTCCTGCCGATACCTACTATGTAAAATTTTTGAATTAGCAATAACTCGAGAACGGCGCTAGATATCAAAAAACTGAGCTAAAACTTCTCTCCCCTCGCCTAGTACACACCCCCGTAAATTATTGGTAGGAAGGCATATGCAAAAATTCAGAACGATCGCGAGCAAAAAATTTGAAAGTTAGATAATTTTAATCGGTCAACCAGTTTTAATTTAATCAAATTGTAATAAAAATAAACAAAAGTAAGGTGACATTTTGATTTAATCTGTCAACTATTTTCAATTTATGTTGGTAATTTTTAAGTTGAATTCGCAACTGTCAACTTCAATTGTGACATTTATTAAAATTTTTAAGTTAAAAGATCAAAATGTTTATTTATTTGGTTAAAAATAAAATTTTAAGTTGGTATATTTAAGGATTTAAATGTCAAAGTCAAAGTTGATATCTATTTATTTTTAAATTACGCTCTAAAATTTTATATTTGAAATGGTAAATAAACTTAAAATAATTTTTAGAAGAGGTAGATACCAAAATTACTCAATTTTATTAAAATAATGTCACATTTCTAGTTATTTTTTTTCCTGCCGCCGACGGTTTACTTTCGAAAAAATCTTTACGCCACGTGGTTTTATGTATGTCGCTAAGGAAAAGTTTGACTTTCGTGTTTAAAATTGATAATGAAACAGCTGACTTTCGTGACGTTTGGAGAAAAAATACATTTCATTATTATTTTGTGTTTGCTTTTTATAAAAACTATATTTTAGGCTATTGCGGTAATTGGGATGGCCGGTGCCTGCAGAACAGACGAACTGTGTAATATGGTTCATGATGATTTAGTCATCCGAGATGATATTATAATAATAAATATTCGTAATTCAAAAATACTTAGCTAACAGACCAACTGATATGAGAAAACTTTTTATTTTATGCCGTACAGGAAAACATATTAAACAAAATATTGGGCATAATACTATTAGTAAAGTACCTTATGTCATGGCTCAATATCTTAAATTACAAAATTCTGAGATATATACTGGTCATTCTCTAAGGCGCAGCTCAGCAACGCTACTGGCAGAAAATGGAGAAGACTTATTAAGCCTAAAAAGGCACGGCGGGTGGAAGTCGGCAACAGTGGCTGAAGGGTATATTGAGCAATCAATTGCTGACAAGAAGAGAATTGCTGAATTAGTACAAAAACCTACTTTATTCAATGAAAATTTAAGTATACCTTCAACTTCTCTGGAACATCAAGATATTATTCTGGAAAACTTCCAAGCTACCGACGATTTATTGCTAATTGTCAATGAATGTTCACAAAATATGGGAACTATTCATAAAACAGAAATAAATAAACCTGTTACAAATGTTAGTTCTGTGAATACGGGAAATGCAGGAATACACATGATTTGTCATAACTGTACAATTAACTATAATTTTAAGTAGTTTTTTTTCTATATACTATAATTATGTTATATCATATAACAGTGTTGAATTTCCGACTTGATTTGGTTTTTGCTTAGAATTAAGTTAATAATAAAAGAGTTTCGGTTTATTTCATTAAAAATATAGAAAATATTTTATTATTTATCTAGGTCTTTTTTTATTATCATTATTTACCTAGGGTGAGAAATATTACTTCTCATTAGAGGAATGGAGTAAATAATGCTCATTTCTCATGTTAGTAGTAAAATAGTATATTATAGGCCAAGGTTGTGAAGATAGCCATTATAGCCTTAGCGCCAAGATTATATTCCGAGGTGCGAAGCGCCGAAGAATATGAGGCGCGTAGGCTGTAATGGTTTTCACAAGCGTGGTTTATATACGATTTTTTTCACTACTAGATTTATTGCCATTTTTTTAAAATTCTTATTAATAAAAAAAATTTCAAATTTAAAATATTTATTTCCAATGACAGTTTTGTTTTGTCGATTTGACAGTTGTTGACAAATTTAGTTTTCCAAAGTCGTTCACCGAATTTTTACTGTTTTAAATAATGGATAGAAATCTCCGAAGTTATTCAAAAGCATTGTTTTGCATTTATTCGTCTTAAAATACTGAAATTATTCAATAAACTTGTAATTTTGTGTTTTCTCAAATTAATAAGAGGTGGCGCTAGCGCTCCTGTCATAATTAATTCGACATTTTTAGAAATGTTTAAAATGAAATTAATCAATTAAAAAACCGTTTTGAATAGTTTAAGTGTAATTAAATAGCATCTCTCGGTTATACAAAATCGGTTTTTAATAAAATTTGCCTTATAAATTGTCGCTAAACTGTAGAAAAATATCAATATGTTCATTATTTACCAGTGGTCAATAATGAAAAAATTATTGACCACTTGTCTAAAATGCGTCACTTCACGTGCGACTTGACTAAGTTATAATGATTGCCTATATGACTAGTAGTGGAAAAACGACAAAACAAAACTGTCATTGGAAATAAATATTTTAAATTTGAAATTTTTTTTATTAATAAGAATTTTAAAAAAATGGCAATAAATCTAGTAGTGGAAAAAATCATATATAAACCACGGTTGTGAAGACCATTATAGCCCTAGCGCCTTATATTCCTCGGCGCTTCGCACCTCGGAATATAATCTTGGCGCTAGGGCTATAATGGCTGTCTTCACAACCTTGGCCTATAATATACTATTTTTTAACAAAATTTGCCTTATAAATAGTCGCTAAACTGTAGAAAAATATCAATATGTTCATTATTTACCAGTGGTCAATAATGAAAAAATTATTTACTACTTGTCTAAAATGCGTCACTTCACGTGCGACTTGACTAATTTATAATGATAGCCTATATGACTAGTAGTGGAAAATTTTTTTTTTATAAATTTTGAATTTGATTTTGCTAAATTTTGCGGTGACTTGCAAATATAATTGCGATTGAGAGGGTATAATAAGCGGGCATCATGATTTATACGCCCTAGGGTATTATAGGATACTTAATATATTTCGTTGTCAAGGTATAAAAAACAAATAATGATTCAGTGTAATATATTTATTTATTTATTTATTTACATTTACGGTATAACTATACCATTGCCAGGCAATACAACGGAAAAAACAGAAAATACAAAAAAAAAGACTGAACAGCATAAGCTAACATAGGTACAAAAAAAAACAATAGTGAAGTACAGTGTACAAGACTAAACCGACTCCAAATATAACACTAACTCCCTTTTAAAACGAGTCATACTTCCATGAAAAAAATCAAAATTTCCGTTACTCGCAGAAACATTATTTGCAAGACTACACAATCTGTACATGGCTGAATGCTGATCAAAGGTAGACCTGTGAAAAATCTCAAAGAAAAATTGGATTATTCCTCAGACTTCTCACAGGTACATGAAATTGGAATAGTACCAACAGCTCCGGACAGTTGGTAATATTGTTGAGTAGTCTGTACACAAACATTAAATCTGAGACACACCTTCTAGCAGACAGCGGCATCAACCCAAAATACTTCAAAAGCATTTCATAAGCTTAGGAGGAATACTGAATGCGACTTCTAAAACACAGGATTTTAACAAACTTTCGCTGTATCCTCTCTAGCCTGCCAACCCGCGAAGAATACGATGGACACCAGATCACGGAACAGTAGTCAAGGATTGATCTTACGAATGATGAATACAATGTGGTCAGAGCACGAATGTCGCCAAACTCGCAAGTAGCCCTACTGATAAATCCCAACATTTTATTGGCTTTCGATACAATGAAGTCCAAGTGACGATGGTATGACAGAGCAGGATCAAGAATAACACCAAGGTCCTTGTATTCATAAACACAATCAAGGATCACATCGTTGATCGAGTAAGAGCGGTACGTGTTACATTTTTTCCTTGTAAATTTCATAGCCTTGCACTTCTTGACATTAAGTTTGAGACCACTGAGATCACACCATTCTTGGAGTCTTACAAGATCACTCTGTTCACAATCTCTATCGGAACAAACTAGACGAAATAATTTCAAATCATCAGCGAATAACAGAAATTCGCAAAATCTTATCACGGAGTCTACGTCATTAATGTACAGCAAGAAAAGAATAACGTAACACAAAAGCTGCGAGAAGCATGACCATTCACAATTATAATCTGCTTTCTATCAGTAAGGTAGGACTCCAACCAGTTAATCAACGGATAAGAAATGGAGTACATTTTATTAAGTTTTAACAAAAGCAGATTAACAGGAATTTGATCAAACGCTTTTGACAGATCGGTAAATCTACCGTCTACCGTTCTCAATAGCAGAAGAAACAAAGCTAGTAAAAAAGCTAGTAAAATAGTATATTATACATCATGGGACTAAATTTTCATCCCGCGTGCGAAGGATTTTGCACGAGGTGTTAGCCGAGTGCGAAAATCCATTCACATCAATCCCATTGAACGAGTTTACCAAGTTAATATCTACAATATTTGAAAACAGTTACTTTAGTTTTGAAAATAATTTCTATTCCCAACTAGTTGGCTCCGCGATGGGAGATCCTTGTTCACCTGTGTTCTCAAGTTTTGTTATGAACGATCTTCTGTACAATTTCTTTGGATCCATTAACTTTAATCTACCATTTTTATTATTATACGTAGATGACATCTTATCTGCAGTTCCAAAAACAAAAGTGGATGAATGTATTGATATACTCAATGGATACGACAACTTACTTACTTTCACTTATGAACTAAATCCAATAACTCCATTCCGTTCTTAGACCTCAAAATTGAAAGAAAAAATGATGGTACATTAACCACCGACATCTACAGAAAACCATCATCTACAAGTAGACTTCGTAAAAACTGAGTTTGATTTTAGTCCACTAAGCTTAATTTTAATTAATAATTTTAAATTTAATAATTTTATATTATCAAAGTTTGGACGAGAATTTTATTATTATACTATTTATATTACACTGAATCATTATTTGTTTTTTATACCTTGACAACGAAATATATTAAGTATATAAGTTTAAGTATTAAGTAATTAAGTATATATTAATATATAGTAATGATAGTTTATATTTTATAATCTTTAAAAGGGACGTTTACTAGATACATAATAATTACAGTAACGCTATCGTGTGGTCACAGTAATCCCTAGCTGTTTTGTTTTCTTTCTATAAATAAAACAAGGCAACTTTCGACCATCCCCGTTTGTCAATATACTAGGAATGATGTAACTTAAAGGTACTGAAACCCATAATGACTAATTTTGAACGAGGCGTAAAATAAACACAAATTAAAACTTGCCGTGGTTTCAGTGACCCCAAGATAGCGAATAAGGGTTAAAGTGGGCGGAGCCTAAGCTTTTGAAAGCGCGCAATAGTGCCAAATCGAACGGGCGAAAAGTGTTTGTTGGCGCTTATAAGCGAAAAAAGAGTGCCAAAGCGAACGCGGCCAAAGTGTATCCGGAACACACTGCATTTTTATAATATTATAATGAATCGGCTCACTTTCGTTAGTTTGGAGAAAAAATGAATTACTATTTTATATTACTTTTGAGATTAGCTAGTTATTCCTAATTATTTTCATATGTATTTGAACTACAAGTTCGAATGAGCATTAGCAATAATATTGCTTTTCAAATAAAATTTGAATTTATATTTCAAGCGGAACTGCGCATGCCTTTAATAATTGAGCTTCTCCCTGTGGCGATCCGTGTGTTATTATTTATTAATTTTTGTATGTAATTAATTTACCAAATTTTATAGTAATTTACATAAGGACAAATTTTGTTTAATGTAGCCATAAAGTAAAACTAAAAATTTGTATGTGAAAGTCAAAGTTCAAATAAATCGATTTACTTACACAATCATCATATATAGTTACAGCACTTGGTAGCATATCAAATGTCGCCATGTTGAAGTACAGAAATGTATTTTTAATAAATTCTAACTTACTAACTCGGCATTATAACATTAATGTCGTACATATATTTTTATAATAAAACCACGTAGATATTTATATATTATATATAAACAAATCGGTTATCGGTGCTGACCTTTATTACTGATAACGGATAACTGAAGTACGTACTTTTAAGCATAAAAAATCGTAAAAATAGCGCTTAAAATAGCACAAAAAATTGCCATATGCATAAAAATATGATTTCATATTAAATATAAGCATTAAAAAATCTTTTCTTTTTTTAAATAAAATTTATTTAAAAAGTAACAAGAAAAAAGTAATAAAATAACTAAAAATAAAGCAAAAACTTCTTCTCACCCCAACAATAACAATAGAAAAAGCTTCTCGGGTAATGGGGAGGACTAAATAAAACACAATTGCTTCGAATCGACTAGTTTCGGTCAAAACTTGACCATCTTCAGGCTATAATAGGGAAAATATACAATTAGTTACAAATTCGAAAGTATATCACCTCTCGATGCAGATGTAATTAGTGAAATGATGTCGTAAACTGATCCAACAATAGGGTAAAAAACAATGTGTAGGTAGTAGTCTTGAGTTAAAACGATTAAACTATCAATTATAAAAGCTGGTAAAAACGCTGAGAACCAATATAAACACGTACAAAAATACAGTAGATAAAAACATGTAAAACACAAACTAGTAACAAACGAAAAACACTATAAATTAAACGTGATAGAGCAAAATAATATCAAATACCAATTTGAATTGCATGCGCCATCTAATGACGGAACGAGGGACGCAGTATGTAAACAAAATACAAAATACAAGAGAAAACAATACACAAATGTCAAAGCGAAGAACTATGTTAACTTTTTTTAGTCTTTCTGTGGAAGATAGTAAGCAGGGATTTGAACGCTGTATTCATTAGCTCAAAATCAGTGTTGACATTGTTGTCGGTGGTGATCACGTAGGAGGACTCTAAAAACAATCTTTTCGGGTAGCACTGTTCTTCTGCCAATACCTTCACATCGCTCATGCTAAATTCGTGTTTGCTGTCGGTGAGATGTTCCGACAATCCAGTTTTCCTCGACGCCACCCTTGTATCGTACTTGTGTTGTTTTAATCTTTCTGATAGGAGCTGTTTGGTCTGTCCGATGTAGGTAACTCCACATTCGCAAATTATTTTGTAGACCACGTTACTTTTGTATTTAAGGGCAATGGAATCCTTCACGTTGGAATAAATAAGATTGCCAAGGTTAAAGTTATTGTAGAAGGCCAAACAGATCTGTCCATTGTGTATAAAATCTTTCAAAGTGTGTTTGATCCTCTCAGATAGTGACGGGTGGAAAGTTATCTTATCGTAACGTGGTTTCAGCTCAACACATTCGCCGATATCCTTGATCACTCTCTTTCTCTCAGGGCGGAACAATGCCAAATGTACAAGTCGATGTGGGTACGAGTTTTTTTATCAGTTGCTCTTTGAGTTGTAACAGGCGAGAGGTCCTCATATCGGGACTGACAATAGTTTTTATACGTAGGGCCAAGGTGTTTATGACACCCATCTTTTGGTTGAGGGGATGTGCAGAATTGTAATTTAATAGTCTGTCACTTGAAGATGGTTTTTTGTATAGGTCAGTGTATAGTGAACCATCAAGTCTCTTGCACACTAGCATATCTAGGAAAGGAATAGTCCCCTCAACTTCCAACTCGTGTGTAAACTTCAATCCGTTATCGAACTCATTGAGAATCTCCAAACATCGCTGGACTTTGTTGCGAAGGACAGCAGACAACATATCATCGACGTATAACACCAAAAATGGGATCCGGAAGTCGATAGTACCTATGAAATTCATGAGGAGGTCCTGCATGACAAAACTGGCGAAGATGGGGCTGCAAGGGTCACCCATTGCGGATCCAACCAATTGAGAGTAGAAACTGCCATCAAACTGGAAATAACTGTTATCGAAAATAATCTCCACTATCTTCATGAAAGTGTTCATAGGTATGTCGGTGGCGACCTCGATCAAGTCCCAATTATTGGTGAGAGAAGCAATAACTGCCTCCCTAGATATGTTAGTAAATAGGGAGGCGACGTCGAAAGAAATCAGCACATAATCATCAGGCACAATGGAACCGCAAATAATTTCCATAGCATCTATGGAGTTTTTTACATTAAATGGAAAAACAGGTACTGCGTTGGTAAGGATGGAGTTGAGAAACTTCGCCAAAGGAATCGATGGCGACTGTATGCAACTAATGACAGGTCGCAAAGGAATACCAGGCCGAGCATTGTAAGTAGTTAGCTTCTTTCTAGTAAAGTCGTCGATACAGTCATCATCACACAGCTTTCTAGCCATTTTGTTGAATTTCATCTGGATGGAGGTGGTAGGATCAGCATCCATCTTTTTGTAGGTGACGGGGTCCTCAAAAAGCTCATACATTTTCTTTTTATAATCTTGTTTATTTAGAATGACCGTAGAGTTACCTTTATCAGCTCTAAGGACACACACGTTCGGGTTATCTTTCAGGAACTTTTTGGTATTTAGAATCTGTCGCATGATAATAGTATTCTTGTTATTGTCCACTTTGTTACAAAAATTATGTGTAACGTTAAGTAGTCTGCTGCGTACTTCGTTCCTTTCTTTATCAGTGGTTTTTAAGCTATTGACAATGTAGTTAACCTCGGATAGGAATGTGTGCATTGGGAACTCCCTTAGAGAAGGGACAATGCTAAATTTAGGACTCAGTGAAACAGTCTTAGCGACCAACTCTGGTATATGGATACCAGAATGGTTGAGCACCCACGATGCATCCCCTAAGGTGTCATTATGTTTTCTTGACAATTTCTTGACATTATTGCCCCTAATTCTGTTGAAGAGGGGGTCCAGGGTTTGAGTGTTGCTTCTGATAATCTATTCACTAAGGGGGCAGGTATCGAGGTGGTAAGGACCCGTCTATTAAAATGTAATTCATCTTTTAATGTCCTAATCTCAACACACACCATGCGGATGTGTAAACCCAAAATGGCCGACTGAAATCTATCCATCACTCTCTCCGCTTCTTGTAACACAGAGCGGTCTGGGATGAGTTTCCTCATAACACACGCAACATTCTTCTTTATGAAACATCTCACCGACAGCAAACACAAATTTAGCATGAGCGATGTGAAGGTATTGGCAGAAGAACAGTGCTACCCGAAAAGATTGTTTTTAGAGTCCTCCTACGTGATCACCACCGACAACAATGTCAACAAAATCACTGATTTTGAGCAAATGAATACAGCGTTCAAATCCCTGCTTACTATCTTCCACAGAAAGACTAAAAAAAGTTAACATAGTTCTTCGCTTTGACATTTGTGTATTGTTTTCTCTTGTATTTTGTATTTTGTTTACATACTGCGTCCCTCATTCCGTCATTAGATGGCGCATGCACGACATTTGCGGCAATTCAAATTGGTATTTGATATTATTTTGCTTTATCACGTTTAATTTATAGTGTTTTTCGTTTGTTACTAGTTTGTGTTTTACATGTTTTTATCTACTGTATTTTTGTACGTGTTTATATTGGTTTTCAGCGTTTTTACCAGCTTTTATAATTGATAGTTTAATAGTTTTAACTCAAGACAACTACCTACACATTGGACGAAGCATAATGTCCGTTTTTTACCCTATTGTTGGATCAGTTTACGACATCATTTCACTAATTACATCTGCGTCGAGAGGTGGCGCAGTAAACTCTTTTATACTTTCGAATTTGTAACTAATTGTATATTTTCCCTATTATAGCCTGAAGATGGCCAAGTTTTGACCGAAACTAGTCGATTCGAAGCAATTGTGTTTTATTTAGTCCTCCCATTACCCGAGAAGCTTTTTCTATCTACTATAACTAAAAATTGTAATAAAAAGTAACATGATAATAGTACATTGTCTTATTCGGATTAAAAGTGAAACTTTGTTTGACAAGCAATTTTTGTATTTGCGAAGCGGACACTTTTAATCCAAATGAGACATATTACTTCTTTTCCACTACTAGTCATATAGGCTATCATTATAAGTCAAGTCGCACGTAATGTGATGCATTTTAGACAAGTGGTAAATAATTTTTTATTTATTTTTCTACAGTTTAGCGACTATTTATAAGGCAAACTTTGTTAAAAAAACGATTTTGTATAACCGAGAGATGCTATTTAATTATACTTAAACTATTCAAAACGGTTTTTTAATTGATTAATTTCATTTTAAACATTTCTAAAAAAAGTCGAATTAATGACAGGAGCGCTAATTAATTATGACAGGGGAGCTCTTATTAATTTGAGAAACCAAAATATTACAAGTTTATTGAATAATTTCAGTATTTTAAGACGAATAAATGCAAAACATTGCTTTTGAATAACTTCGGTGATTTCTATCCATTATTTAAAACAGTAAAAACTCGGTGAACGACTTTGGAAAACTAAATTTGTCAACAACTGTCAAATCGACAAAACAAAACTGTCATTTGAAATAAATATTTTAAATTTGAAATTTTTTTTTTTAATAAGAATTTTAAAAAAATGGCAATAAATCTAGTAGTGGAAAAAATCGTATATAAACCACGGTTGTGAAGACCATTATAGCCTACGCGCCTTATATTCCTCGGCGCTTCGCACATCGGAATATAATCTTGGCGCTAGGGCTATAATGGCTGTCTTCACAACCTTGGCCTATAATATACTATTCTCCAACCAAAAATTTAAATTACTTCAAACATTTTGTTTGAATATCCGTGTACTGAAAATCCAGTAACTTGAATTTTTGTTTTTTTATATTAAGTTGTCATAGTTTTTAGGTCACTTTTAAGTCTAGCACAAAAAAAATTATTTTAATGTATAGTATTAATGTAAGTATTGTGATACCGATTTTTTTCGATTTCCAGATTTTGACGGAAATATCCGTTTTGACCTTCCTTGAATCCATTTTGACTATTTTCTTTGTATTTTCTTTCTTTCTTACGGACGTCTGTATGTCGCATAACTCAAATACGGTAGGTCGTAGAAAGTTGAAATTTTGGATTTGAGACACTTATAGCATCTAGTTGTGCACCTCCTATTTTTGGTTGCGATTGTCCGTGCCAAAAGTTGTAATTAATGACGCGCATGAATAGATTAACGAGATTCCTGTCCAATTATTATAAAAATTACAAGGAAGTTGTGTAGTGACCACATCAGATTTTTTTTATTAAATTAAGTTGATTATGAGCCATTACGATAAATTTAGTTGTTCAAATTTCATCACCCGATGAGAAGAAATTAAGTTTTTAAATAAAATAAAATAATATGTTGATTTGTATTATAATCCTAAAAAGAGGAAAGCTTTAGTTATAAATTTCTAAAATAAATACTTACCCGATGAATTATTTGAGATTATTTCATAGTTTTCCTTAAGAATAAAGATGTTTTTAGATCACAAAAGCTTCGAATGAGAGGATGATGATTAATGATGATCAGGGCTGTAAATGATAATGCATTTAGGACCTAAAACTTAAAATAAAAGTGTTTAAAAAAATTAAAAAGAGAAAGTGCAACAACAAAAGCTAAAATACTCACCGATTGAATTTGGCGCCATTGTTTTATGTTTGAAAATTGGTAATTTTGAAAATGGTAAGAACAAAATGCGCAGAATACATAAAGGACATTGCAACTGAGACCACCAAACGTGTAAGTTGATTAAATTGTGTCCCTATAAAATATAAAAATTTAACCTGCAATCATAAAAAATTAGTTAAAATTTATAAATGTCGCAATCAACAAAACAAAGTTAATATTACTTACCTTCAATGAAGAGTGAATTAGTTAGTAAATAAGGAATTAATAAGTGGAATTATCAAATAAAAGTGCACGAAAAATTAACACAAACAAAACTTTTGAACCAACAGCAGCCGTTTTAAACGTGGGAAACAACAGCAAAATGATCACCGAGAGAGGCCGCTTCCAACTTAAGTACAGGGTGAGCGCATTATTGTGAAATAAAACTTTAACATTTTTTTAAACATTTTAAAAACTACGTCGTGATGTTATAAAATTTTATTATTATTCAAAAATTGAGTCATTACGTTAAATTTTCAGTTAGCTCCGTTGCAACAGTTACGATTTAAATAAATTGAAATTTTAGCTATGCGGCTTCTGGTTAATTATTAATCGTTCTTATGTTAGACAAAGATATAAAAACATTGTAAGATTTTATTTTAACTCAAGTAATTATTTAGAAAATTTCATAACTAATTTGAGTCATTAAATTTAAAATTTATCAACATATTATTGTTTTATTGATTAAGATTTTCCATAGAGTATCATGTTAAAAGGTGTGTGCGCTCCAGCGAGGCGTTTTTCAGTAGCGGATGGTTTTCGCAATTTATACCGCTGTGGGCATAGCAATATATTTGATCTATTACACAATTTGGTGTCGTATCGTCAAATACGGTTGACTTCTGATATCCTGATTGCTTCTTTAAATTTTTGGTTGTTCATTTCAAAATATACTTGCATATTATAATCGATTGCAAAAAATGGGTTTGAAACTTCGGTTGTCCAATATAAGTTGTGCTTTATCTTCTGTGGAATTGGATTGATCTTCACCAAGCTGCATTTGTTTCTTCCGGCTAGTACAAATTGACTAAATACATGAATGTTCTTGTCATCGATTATTACTTTTGTTTTTGCGATAGGACTTTTTATGATTTGTAACGATGCTGAAATCTTCTGTTGTGCCTCTTCAATGATTTTGTTTACATGAACTGGTGAGATCAGTTCATGTAAGTTGCCCCGCCCAAATTTTAGGTGGAGAAGGCTTTCATAATAATTACACGTTTCTATAATGTAATTATTAGCAATTTGAAATGATGTTAAAATTTGAATTTCGAGTTTTTCTTTACCTTTGTTACTTATAGATACTTACTCAACTTTCCTTATTTATACTTTCTTAACCCGACGAGATGAGACGGGCGTGAGTGGCGATTAATTAACAAACTTCCAAAAGATTCAAAAAAACACACATCTTTTAATATAACGATATAATGAATTTTAATATCATTTACACTATTATGGAGTACAACACCTAACATTAACTCAATGCTAAATCATCGATCAAGATTATCGAAATCCAAGTGATCACCACGATCGTGGCTGGACCTAAATAAACTTATTCTAATATTACATGTTACATTTGGCCCTGGCTGGAACCCTGCTAAATATTACAAATTAGTCTGACCTTAAGTTACAATCCTTAATCCTATTTAAATTGCCGATGATCCATGGGAGGCTTGATCAACCCACAACCACATAATTCACAAATTATATTCATTGAATCCCGAAACCGTAATTAACCAAGCACTTGCTTAAACAATTTCAAATTCTAATTGGATTCGCGAAGGCTTGTTACCAATTCTATGGTTTGTTAGGGACTACCCGTTCTTCAACGTGTGTGTCTCTTATGTATTCTTTCTATTACCCCCCTTCAACGCTGGGTTCGCCTACTGTCTGTAAATCCAGACGCTGAATCGTAAATAATCCCACGGTTACGGCGGAGTTGGTAAAGCATAATAATATTTATCAAACGCTGAATGTTGGATTTCACACGCGACGGAAGCTGGTAAGCATAACAAATTGGGTTGATGTATTGCTGAAGGCGCAGATTTCACGCCATCGGGACGGTGCTTATTAAGCATGAATTAAAAATAATTTAATTTTAAACACCATAAAAATCATAGGCGTAACACCTTGGTACCGTTCCCATTCTTGTATTGTTTTTATTGCTTGATTTAATTTTGTTCTCCAATGTTCTAATTGCTTGTTTATTCTTTTTTCCGTATCATTAACTGTTGAAATTGCAGAAAACATAAATTTTGTTTGATGACTTGCTGTTTTAATTAACTCTTGCTGATTCTTTTGTATGTCCTCGATGTCTTAGTAAACCTCGTCATTTACCCCAAAGATTGATGTCATAAATTCACCTAAAAATCCCCTTCTTCTTTGATTTTGGTTTTGATTATTTCTTAATTCTTCTTCAATCCACTTCATTTTGTTTTTCTATTCCTGTAGATGACGACTCATTGTGTGGCAGATTGTACTCGGATGTATTTCTTTTATGGTGTCACATAATTGGTCAAATTGGTGTCACTTTTTTTGTCTTCGTTCAGTTTTTACTTTCCCCATACGTATACGTATGTATAAGGGAATATTATATTGTTTTATTAGGATGGAAAGATTAACTATTCCTGCCCAGCGAGTTTTTTCATTTGCGAGGTGAGTGGAACGAGCCGAGCAAATGGAAAACTTGCGATCGATCTGAATTTTTGCATATGCCTTCCTACCAATAATTCACAAGGGGTGTGTATTAAGCAAGGGGGGAGAATTTTTTGCTCAGTTTTTTGATATCTAGCGCGTTCCCGAGTCATTGCTAATTTTGAAATTTATTTTTGAATTTTGTTCGTTTGGAGAAAAAGTAACATGTTTTATTCGGATGGAAAGGTAACTTTTTCTGCCACGCAAGTTTTCCATTCGCTCGGCTCGTTCTACTCACCTCGCAAATAAAAAAACTCGCTGGGCAGGAAAAGTTAATCTTTCCATCCTATAAAACAATATACTATTTCCTGCCGCCGACAGTTTATTTTCGAAAAAATCTTTACGCTACATGGTTTTATGTATGTCGCTAAGGAAAAGTTTGACTTTCGTGTTTAAAATTGATAATGAAACAGCTGACTTTCGTGACGTTTGGAGAAAAAGTATTGTAATCCACTCAAAAATCAAATTTCTAAATTTTTGCATTAAAATGTTCCTTATCATGTCCTGATAAGTTTTTGATGAATTTTAGTTGGATGTTCGTCTGTATGTCTGTATGTCTGTATGTCTGTATGTCTGTATGTGGTTACGAGATCATGAAATGAAATAGTATCAATTGCACAGGTTAAACCACGCAACCAAATGTAAAAAAAATTGGCATAAATATACATCATAGTTAAACTTAGAGGCCAGATGAAAATGGTGAAAATTTGTCGAAAATTGCGGAAATGATAAAGAAAATAAAAAAAGTTCAAGTGTCAATTACTTTTGGACCACCATTTGTTATATCCAAATTATTTAATCGTGCCGTGTCGCATCTCTCTCTTAAGCACGTATATCGAGTTAGACGGAATACGAGTCGCGTAGCAACTCGATTCCAAATATTTTCGGAAATTAATTCAAGTTTGACGTTTATGAAATTTTGATGTTTTCGGATTTTACACCCCGTGTCCCGCGTAGAGCGATTTTTGAGCCCCGCAGATGCGACCTGTCGTTTCCTTGAGGTCTTGCACATCGAACGGTACATTTCAAGAAGGTGGCGAACGAAAATTTACTCTCTAATTATGTGTGCAAAGAAGTAAATCTGCACCTTTAATTAAACTGGTTTTCAAATTTTTCAACTTTTTGATTCGAACTGTAGCTTCTTCGAGGTGTTTCTCCTCGAATGGTACCCAGAAAGAGGAGGTTGAACGATAATTTTTATACCCAAATGTAATGGGGAAAGTATAGCCGATTTTTGGTTAATAAATTAGTAAAAAGAGAAGAATATAATATATTGTGTTAATTGGATTAACAGTGAATCTTTGCTTGACACGAAATTTTTGCCTTTGCAAGGCAGAGCGCCAGCGAATCCGAGCGAACGCAATAGTTGCTCGTCAAACAAAGACACTTTTAATCCGAATAAGACATACCATTTTTTTCTGTAACCAAAAGTTAAATACTACATCATTAATATTGTGAAATATTTCGTCGTTCATCTTCATTTAAACAAATGCAAAAATATTTGCATGTCTATCTAACCGAAATCAATAAAAGTCATACGTTACTAATATTGTACATTATAAAAACATAACAATGATAAATTAGTATGTCTGAACTTATTACTGTTTATGAATTTGAAATATATATTTTTGAATCACGTAGTACTACAATTTATGCAGTTAGGTTAGGTTTTCATTTTTGTTTATAACCTGCAAACTTTGACAGTGACATTTGCATTGTTGCACATTGTGGTGAAAATAGAAAGCTATATTAAAATAAAAAAGAAAACTGCATTTTAAAAATCACTTATTTGACTAGTGATTTCCAGCTTGACTGATACCATTTTTACAATGACGCACCCGCAAATTTATTTGGTTTCGAATTGGTTTATGTTCGAATTTTTAGATTAGTAACAAAAATTTCAACTTACAATTGAGGTAATGCTACTAAAAACGTATTGCTTTTAATATGGCTAGAGAAAAAATAATTTTAATTCGAAAATAGGAAAATGTAACAAAAAAATTTATACAAAAATTGTTTTTATAATCAAAGGGCGCAACCAAATTACGCACGGATATGCAAATTTGACAAAGAACTAAAGTTAAAAGAAAGTTGTAGAAAAATAATGTAAAATAAGTCTTTGAGAAGCCGGAAAAAATTTAATTAATCAAATTAAATAGTGCTAACGTGTTCGCCAAAAGTGTAACATATAAGCAAATTTTAAATAATATATTGTAAGTAGTGTTTCGAATACACTTGCGAGCAGATGATTTAGCGTTGTTTATATAGGGCAAAAAACCAATGTGTCTAAGACCGAAGGTTCAGTCACGAAAATTCAATGCGACTTCATCTTAAGGGGGTGTGGACTCCACCTCCCTCGTGTGTTAAAAATTGCAGAGATTTTTAACAAAAGTTAAAGTGTCGGAAGCTGGAACGTCTCCGCCCGATACTAAATGTATAAGTAATGTCCGGACCCGACAACAGGTCGGGGCGAAATGGTAACAGGTCAGTATAAGAGATGACCGGACCGACGGCTGAACTGTTCTTGCTGGATGCGTTGGTGATAAGATTTCTCTACCTTTCAGAAAGTGACTTGGGGTAAGTGTTTCTAAATCGTCCGTGCTATTATTGATTGCACAAAGTGGCCGTGAATTTATACATTCTTCGATGTGGCATAGTAATATACTTATTTCTTCAAATGTCAGTTTGTTTTCTCGAACTATTCGTGTGAAATGATGTTTCATTGACTTGACGGCTGCTTCCCAAAGTCCTCCAAAATGAGGCGTTCCTGGGGGAATAAAGTGCCATTGCGTTCCTTGAGACCCTAGGTTGTTTTGGAAATCGTTCTAGTTTAAAATATTTCTTATTTCTTTCCTACAAAATTTGTCCCGTTGTCACTGTATATGTGTTCGCAATTTCCACGACGAGATGTGAATCTTCAAAATGCTGCTAGAAATGCGTCTGTTGTTAGATCTGTTACCGCTTCTAGATGAATTGCTTTTATTGCTAAGCATACGAATATCGCTATGTATCCTTTGGTTGTTTTATTTCCTCTTCCTTTCGACATTTTCATAATTATTGGTCCGGCGTAATCAATTCCAGTATGAAGAAATGGTGGTGCCGGTGTAACTCGTGCAGCTGGTAAGTTTCCCATTAATTGTTTCACTGTTTCTGCGTTATGTCTGATACATACTACACATTTCTTGATTTCTCTTTGTACTGCCTTTTTTCCATTTATTATCCAATAATTTCTTCTTGTATATGCCAATGTTTGTTGAGGACCTCATTGCAGTGTTTGGTGATGAGCATCTCTGATTATTAAAGTTGTGAAATGATCTTGATTTGGTAGTATTATTGGATGTTTCTGGTCAACTGGTATTATTGAATTTTTAAGTCTTGCTCCTACTCGTAGTATTGTAGCCTAAAGTGCGTGCTGACAAGAGGCCACTTGATGTTGGGATTTAACCCACAGTTCTTCGAGTGTTCTTCGAGGTAGGTGTACCCACCAACCGCAGGTTCGATGTTGGTTGCTTCGATCCGTTGGTCTCACAAATGAAGTTAGCGGTATTATCAACTTCGAAATGAAGTGCTCTTAGGGCGCCAAATATCGAAATAAAACACAACAAATAGAAAGAAGGGGATTTATTCGATATTAAAGATGTCAAGTGAGAGATTTTGTTGCGTAAAACACACAGATAACAATAACTATACAAGATACTTGGACACTTGGTCCACAAACAGTTACAGCTGAAGCTTTCAAAAAAATAAATCTGCTGCTGATGGACTGATGGTCGTCTATAACCCAGTATGCAGAGGGCCAACAACACCCACTCATGCAAAGCTAACCAAACAGATTGGTGCAAGGCTTGATTTGACGTTAGACAAAAAAGTGATTGAAAATATACTAAGTGAACAGCACTTACCCAGTCTCACTCCTTCTAGATCCGCTATTGAATAATAGCGGAGACACAAAAAATGTTATCTGGTCCGGGTTCCTTCCAAGAGCTCTTTTCTTTTTGATTTGACCAACTCAACATAAGCAGAGGTCTATCGACAAACTGAATATCGGTGTACGTAAAAAAAGGTTTTATCAGCAGCAGTTATAAAAAGGTTCCAAGGTGTAATAATTAATTATCAAATTCGCTGGTTAGGATATCAAAAATATACAAAATCGGTGCTATTGCTTGAATAAGGCGTTGGAAGTTCCTTCCCTGAATTTTCTCCAATTATTTGGAGACAATATCCGGGAAAATATTCAAAATTTATGCCAACAGGCCTCAGCAAACAACAAAACCTTCTTATCTGTCGGTTATCGGTTGACCTTGCAAATTTTTTCCACTTTTAATAATTAATACTACAAATATAGCTATCCACTACAGATCCAACTTTAATCTTATTCAGATTCCAAATCTTGGTAACAAATCCAGTAAATTCTGTCCAAACAAATTATATGTTTCCAATTTTAGGCGAAAATTTATTTCAATTTTTACTAAAACGTCCAGCCACGTTCGTCTTTAATTATCAAAAAGCCGCTTATTAGGGGCGAGCGCTCGGTTGCTTACCCTTGTACAAGGTGCGTCGTAATTATTCATTTCTGAATAGATGGAAATTTTATGTAACGACAAATGTAACGTTACAGTATGTTATTGTCCAAATATGGATTTAAACTGATTATCTTGCTTTTTCTATTGATTCCCGTTATATTTATTAATGCTACTATTTCTTCTCGCAATGTTTCTTGTTGAACATGTTTGATTATTTGTTGGAGCGTGTATTGAATTTCTGCCACTTGAAGTCCTTGCGTTGATTTACCCGATGATGGCCGTTTGCAGAATCGGTTGCAGTAACATTTTTGTCAGTGATGAGAATCGGTCGATGATTGTATTTGTGTTATTTTTGATGACTATGTTAATGCATCGTTTTTGTTCGAGGATTGTATTGGAAATTTCTTCTGTTTGTGCGTCTAAGATTTCTTCTTGTAACCACTTTGGTCCATTCCACCACAATGTATTTTCTTTTATTTTCGAAGGTTGTATGCTTTGATATTAAATCTGCATGATTTTATGATGTTTTTACATATTTCCAATATTGTGCTGGCAAATAGTTGTTTATCTCACTAATTCGATTGGCCACGAAGGTGTTCCATCTTTCCGGATTACCCTTTATCCACGCTAAAGTAATTTTTGAATCGGTCCACGCTGTTTGCTGAATATTTGGAATTTCCAGTATCTTGTTTGTGTAGTCCATTAATTTCGCGAGAAGTACTGCCGCACATAGTTCTAAACGTGGTATTGATGTTTTCGTTTTTACGGGTGCTACTTTTGATTTGGCGTAATAGCGTTGTTTTGAATTCTTTTTTGTTCGTTCGTACGTATATAAGCCTTTTCCGATGCGTCACAAAATCCATGTAATTCGATAGTATCTTTTTCGTGGGTATTGATCCATCTTGGAATTTTTATCTCTTCTACCTCTTTCAATGTTGTATAGTATGCATTCCATTTTTCGCAAATGTTTGGTGGAACGGATTTATCCCAATCTGGGTTTTGTACCCATAATTCTTGAATTAATAATTTTGCAATTATGATTACTGGTGAAAACCATCCTAATGGATCAAATAATTTGGCAATTTCGGATAATATTGTCCTTTTCGTTGTTATTTTGAGATCCGCAGTTTGAGTTTTGAATTGAAACGTATCATTGTAAGGTGCCCAATGTACTCCTAAGGTCTTCTTTAAATCTTCTTGTGTTATTTCCGTGATATTTTGATTTTTTAGTTCCTCTGGTAAATGATCTAAGACTGTTTGATGATTGTTTGCCCATTTTCGGAGATTAAATCCACCTGATTTTAATAATTTTATTATTTCTGATTGTACCTTTGTAGCTTCGTTTATTGTTTCTGCTCCTGACATTAAGTCGTCGACGTAAAAATCTTGTAGGACTATTTTAGCTGCTTGGGGAAATTCTTCCATCTCGTCTTGTGCTAGTTTCTGAAGAGTTTTGATCGCAAGATATGGTGCTGATGTTGTTCCATACGTCACAGTATTTAAACGATATTCAAAAAATATAAGAATAATACAATACGTAGAAAATCAAAATTCAAAAAATTTAAAAAGGAGACAATTAACACATAACAGGTCTGGATTAAGAAAATTTTATATTATTATTTATATACCCTATTAAGAGGGCAGTGCCTTCGGATTTCAAACTAGCAGTGCTAGGTAAACGAATTTCTTAGTTCAAATCATTTTTAAATTATTCATACTTCATGTAACAAGTTCAGTTTTGATAATCTTTGGAGGTTATGGTAAGTCAATTTTGTACAATTTAGTCGATAATTTTGTTTAGTTTGAAAATTTTTTCTTCTTATTTCACAATGTAATCGTAATCGATGCGTGCAACTGAAGAATGGCAATAACCATGTAATAACGTTATATTGTACTTCGTATTACGAAATTTTCATTTTTTCAAATTTTCTTAATCCAGACCTGTTATGTGTTAATTGTCTCCTTTTTAAATTTTTTGAATTTTGATTTTCTACGTATTGTATTATTCTTATATTTTTTTGAATTTAACCATAAATACATACTAAAAACCACAAATTTACTTAAAATTTTTTATTTTGAGTTCTTTTTCTAAACGATATTCTTTTATTGGCTGGGTATTGTTGAATCTCCATAATATGTGGTGAAATTGTTTGTCGTCTTCTGATAATTTTATCTGTCGGTACATTTTTTCTATATCTGCGATGAAAACTATTGGATATTTTCGCCATCTTAACAGTATGTCCTTAAGTTCTTGTTGAAGTCTGGGACCTGTATGCATTGTTTCGTTTAAACTTGCTCCATTAGTTGTGCCACGCTCAGTATTGAGCAACAGGATTGATAGTGATAATCCCAATCTCAGGGTAAAATTGGCAATGCCCTGGCTAGCTACTTAAATAAAACAAAATAAAGGTGGTAGATGAGTTTTAAAATAAACGATAACAATAACAATTGGGAAGGTTGAATGTTTTGCCCTAGGCGCCACGTGGTTAAAAATCAACCTCCCAAAGCGTGCTACTACCTGAACCACGAACGGTAGCGTACTAAAACTCAAAAAAAAAGGAAAAATGAAAGTGGTGCAAGAATATACACTTGAATTGAATGTAAGTGATTTTATTGAATAAATATAATAGCACCAAATTTCGTTTTGATCCAATCAAACAAATAGTAACAAAAGTCGCGAATAGCTTTTCTTGCGAAAAGCGTAACCAACCCGATATAGCTATATGTGGTTATAACAGTAGTTATACAAAATATACACTCCAATAGGAGGCAAAAACAATCGAATGACTTGTGGTAATATAGACTAAGCAAAATTACGACGCAACAAAAATAATCAATAATAATAATTAATAACAAATAACATAGACGGCACAGAACACTTATCTCAACAGCTGATACGGTGACTTCTTGACAGATGGTAATTATTTTGTTAAACTTGAATTAAGATGATAGACGTTCTCGCTTGTGGACCAATATTTAAGTTAAGGGTGAATTGATGTTAAAAAAAAATCGACTATCAAACAAAGCGATTTTTTTCAATGCAATGGCGGTCACCAAAATGATAACGGTATGATGTGTTCAACTTGGACAGCAATTTACTGTCGGGAAGGTAAGATGTAAAGCAAAGACCTTCACAGATGTAGGACGTAAAACAAAGACCCTAAAATAATTATTGGCGTAAAGAAAAAAATAAAACATTAGAAGGTTCCCAAAATTACCTCGCAGATGTTGTTGAGGGTCAATTTTCTTATAGTGATTTTCGTGTTTTCAAAAAGTTGTAAGGATGACTAAAATAAAAATTACAAACATAGTTTGTATTTCAAAATTAAAAATTTGTACTTACAAAAGAAATCCGAATACTAAATCCTCCAAAGGAGATAAGATTAAATATCTTCAAATCGATAAAAATCTTCAATGCTAAGTGCAGCGAATAAATCCCAATAAATCGGAAGGGCTAATACAAAAAACATAAACCCACTTTCGTAGCACTTTGCTAATTCAAAAATCTCTTCTTAAAAGACCAAATTAAAAATTTGTCACTTGAAAATTTTCAACACGAAAAATGTGTTTTGATAAAGATATCAGGAAAACAGGACCTCCAAACTAATTTTTATATTTCTCAAAATCCACCAACCAAATCAAAACAAGGTATTTCAAGAAAGCAAAATCCTGGTGAACCAATAACAAAGCAACGGACTCGGGAGCTGCGATAACGCACCCCCGCGCCACATTTGCCCCATTAATTGATCCACCAATTCTGAACCGTTACAGTTGTTTTGAAGATGCGTCGAATACTACTCTTAATTTTGTGGTGGTACTGTCTTCTCGAATTATTGGTTGGTGAGGAATATAGTATTTTCCTTGGTTGCAATGAGGAACCAATGTCATGTGATGAAGGTCCATTGTGTAATGATATTTTGTAGAAAAATCAATTACTACCTTTAATGACTTCCAAGCCGGAGAGCCAGACTCCTCAGGGTTGGGTTGTTAACCTCTGGATTTGAACAACTTCGGGAAAGACGATAAAATAAAACCACAGTTGATTTGCAGTGTGAGAAAATGATTATACCTTGAGTTTATTGATGTTATATAATTAGAGAAATTTTTCTCCGGATTATCAGAAAAAGGTGTAATGGTGGTGCACTTCCAGATAATAAAATTAAATTTACTCATGACCAATACTGTCTGCTGAATTTTATTATCGAAAGTGTTAAAGATGTTTAAGTGTATATGATATTCAGATCAATCTTATATAATAAAATCTTATCGATTTTAAGAAATTTCGACACGTTTTGGGCCGCGGAGCGGCCCGTGTTTGACCTATTTTCGAGTGTGGTATGTCGAAAGAAAGAGCGAGGCGAAGCCGAGCCGAGCGTGGTGGGAGGAAGTCGATCCGCCGCCGGAGGCGGCGGCCACCGCCCTTTTAGTCGGTTTTTTAAAGGTCGATTTCGCCGGCAGAACGCCAGCCAATCCGGCACTACAGATTTTGACGGGCTAGGTGCCGTTCGACGCCCAAAGGATCCGCATCGTGCACAACCGATATAACTTTTTTAAGAAAAATCCCTCCGAGGCGTGGTAACGCCGCAAAGTCGACGGTTTATTTTGCGAAAATTTTTTACGCGAGTGCAAATAGTCGCGCCTTGCAAGGTCTCTCTCCGACAAAATCGCCGATTTTTAATAATTAGCGTTCCTTTTTTTAATCGTACCATGTCGCATCTCTTTCTGAAGCACGCGAAACGGGTTAGACAGAATGCGAGTCGCGTCGCAACTCGATTCCCAAAATTTTCCGAAATTAATTTAATTTTGACGTAAATGACATGCATGACATTTTTACCATTCTTGCGCTCGGTGACGCGCCGAGCGCGTCTTTTCACCGCGGCGACCGCAACGAGTAGCTTCCTCGAAGTTTTCTGAATCGAACCGTACCAGAAACAAATCTTCCGGTTCCAAATTTACCTCCAACTTTTGCGCACAAAGAAGTAAAAATGCAAATATGATCCCACGTGGGTTTTGATGTTTTACACTTTTTTACCATACCTGCGCTCGGCTTGGCGAGGGGTTGCATTTTGGAGGGCCGTAGGCCCGACAACTGTTTTGCTTGAGGTCTCCTGAAGACAACGATAGGCGACTCGACAGACGCCAACCAAATTTTACCCCTAAATTTTGAGTATGAAGAAGTAAATTTGTAAATTTGATTTGTCGGGGATTTCAAATTTGAAAACTTTTTTACCATACACGCGCTAGGCTTGGCGAGGGCCTGCATTGTGGAGGGCCGTAGGCCCGACAGGTAGCTTCCTCGGGGTCTCCTGAAGACAACGGTAGGCGATTCGACAGACGCCAACCAAATTTTATCCCTAAATTTTGAGTATGAAGAAGTAAAATTGTAAATTTGAATTGACGGGGATTTCAAATTTGAAAACTTTTTTACCATACTTGCGCTCGGCTTGCCTCGGAGTGGAAATTTGGAGGGTCGTAGGCCCGACAAGTAGCTTCCTCGAGGACTGCTGAAGACAACGGTAGGCGACTCAAAATTCGCCAACCAAATTTTACCCCTAAATTTTGACTGTGAAGAAGTGAATTTGTAAATTTGATTTGACTCGGTTTCAACCTTTTTCCCATAGTTGAACTCAGCTTAGCGGCGAGTGCAATTTTCGAATGCGGCAAACGCAACGAATAGCTTCCTTAGAGGTTTTTGAATCCAAAGGTACCTAACACAAGTGTCCTCCACCCAAATTTACCCTCAAACTTAGAATGCAAAAGAAGTAAATATTTTGCAGCAAATAATAAAAAGTCACTTTTAAAGATGAAGGAACGATTTTTTCGAAAACCTTCAAATCTATTTTTCGCTTTCTATTCGGCATTACTATCGAGGTGAAAATTAAAAAAATTAAATTTATAAAATTTTAGAAAAATTCTTCTCCAAAATCAAACTTCGAAGCGGTCGTATGCCCTTTACTAGAACTTTGCGATAATTGCCGATGGCCGAGAAAGATGCGCCCAAACATCGGCAACGATTTTAACGTCAAAAATTTTAACTTTTCCTCTCTTCTTTAAGGTGAAACCCGAAAAAAGGTAAAATTTTGGTGTATTTTTGAAAATTTCACATTTCGAGTTAAATTTTTTCCGCAAAGACGAGATAAATTTATAAAAAAATTTCGATCCAAAATTCTTCCACGTGCCGGGCCAACAGGTTTCCGGCGTAAAATTTGCAAATTTTCGAAATTTATTTTTCCTCAAAAGCACCAAAGGGGGTAAGCCTTTGAAAAAAAATTTGAAAATTTGGTTTGGGTTTTACGGCTTCACCGATCGAGATGGGAAAAAAATGAATCATATCGAATTTGAGGAGATCGACGGTACCTATTCGATGCCGTGTAGAAATTAAAATTCAGTTAATAAATAGCGCCGCTATAACGCAAATAAAAAAAATTCAAAATTTGACTTTGTTACGCCGATTGCGCGTAAACGGTCGACATTTTTGAAAATGTTTTGCTATCATCGGTTGGTCCTTGCGAATGGCTACGTTTTTGTTTCTCGCAAATTTTTTTAAAAACCATTCCTTACCGCTGCTAAACTAAGAAATGTCCAATGACGAAAATTTTCGATTCAAATCCTTGCTCTTTTTGCAATAAACCAAAAAAGTCAGTTTTAACGGTAAAGGGACGGTTTTTTCGAAAATAGCCTAACGAAGTTTTCGCATTCTTTTTGCGATTACTATCGAAGAGAAAATTAAAAAAATTAAATTTCTAAAATTTTAGAAAAATCCATCTCCCCAAGCAGATTCCAAAGGGTGCGGAGGCGTTAAAAATTCTTTACAGTAGTTGCCGATGGTCGAGACAGTAGCGCCCAAACGTCGATAACAATTTTATCGTCAAAATTTCTGAATTTTTCCCTCTTCTTTAAGGTGAAACCCGAAAAAATGTAAATTTTTGGTGCATTTTTGAAAATTTCACATTTCGAGTAGAAATTTTTCCGCAAAGACGAGATAAATTTATAAAAAAATTTCGATCCAAAATAGTTTAACTAGCCGGGCCAACCCCTTTCCGGCGTAAAATTTGCAAATTTTTGAAATTATTTTTTTCCGAAAAGCAGCAAAGGGGGTAGCCTTCAAAAAAAAATTTGAAAATTTGTTTTGGGTTTAACGGCTCCACGGATCGAGATAGGAAAAATATGAAGTATATCGAATTTGTGAAGATCGGCCGTACCTATTCGATGCCGTTTAGAAATTAAAAATCGGTTAAAAAATAAGATTACCAGAATCAAAATAAGAAAAATTAAAATTTTGACTTTGTTACGCCGATTGCGCGTAAACCGTAAAAATTTTTGAAAATGGTTTGCCACCATCGGTTGGTCCTTGCGAATGGCTACGTTTTTGTTTCTCGCGAATTTTTTTAAAAACCGTTCCTTACCGCTGCTAAACTAAGAAATGCCCAACGACGAAAATTTTCGATTCAAATCCTAGCTCTTTTTGCAATAAACCAGAAAGGTCAGTTTTAACGGTGAAGGGATGGTTTTTTCGAAAATAGCCTTATGAACTTTTCGCTTTCTTATCGCGATTACTATCGACTTGAAAATTAAAAAATTTGAATTTATCAAATTTAAGAAAAATTCTTCTCCACAATCAGATTCCAAAGGGTGCGGAGCCGTCAAAAATACTTTGCGCTAATTGCCGATGGCCGAGAAAGATGCACACAAATGTCGATAACAATTGTAACGTCAAAAAGTTTAAGTTTTTCTCTCTTCGTTAGGAGGAATCGGGTAAAAAAAGTAAAATTTTGGTGCATTTCTTGAAAATTTGATTCTCTGAAGCGAAATATATCCGCAAATGCAAGAAACACAAAAATCAGAATTTACAAAACTTTGACAATGAAACCTATACTCACTTATGCATCAGAAGTCATGTGCACTACGCGGCACTACGCAAAGAGAGGAAGAGATCTTGAGGATCTTCGAAAGCAAAATTCTAAGAACAATCTTGGGAGGAATAGAAGTAGAGGGTGAGTTCAGACCGTGAACGAATATTGAGATAAGAGCGAAATGGCAGAAAAAGACATTGTAAGAGCCATGAAGACACCAAGAATTAAATGGGTGGTACACGTACTGAGAAATAATAATGATGAAGCGATAAAAGTGTTGACGACGTGGAGACCAGATGGGAAAATATTCAAAGGAAGACCCAAACTGAGTTGGTGGGACTGCTTGATGGATGACCTGAAGAAGATGTTACACAACAGTGAGAGATGGAGGAACATAATAATCGAAGCAAAAAACATCTCAATCTCTAGAAAATGAATAGAATATTACTTTAAGCTGTAAAAGGACCAATCCTCCTCAAAAAAAGATTTCGTAACGCGCATCTCAATTCTTCGGAATGTAACGCTACTTAATAATAATAATATTATTGGTAAAACTGTAGCAATTCAAAAATATAACAATTATGATAATTTTTATTATTAAATATTAACAAAATTTACAACGATTTCGATTACACGGTTATTTTACGAACCGCTATATTTATGCTATATAGAAATATATTAATATGCATTTAAATTAAAGCCCCTTCGAAAATATTCACGCTCTACGCCAATGATCGGTAATTGCTTCATCATAACCTTAAATATTCTTCTGTCACTTTAAGAAGTGGTTATAGTTACGGCAAAACGGAACTTTTAGGAAGTGGTTAAGTTAGGGCTATCGCAATTTTGTTTAGAAAACGTAAAATAAATTAATTTGTGCTAATTTGACAAATAATAATGTGATTTCGACGAACAAAAATAAAATTTGAAATCAAATACAAACGCAATTGTATTTTATAAAGTTCGATTCAAATATCTGTGCCTCTACGTCACGAAATTCTGATTAAGAAATGACATACGGAATATAATTTTTTACGTCGTTCATCTTCATTTAAATGAAAATCTTTTTATTATAAGTTATGTGGTGTCAAATTTGTAGCAATAACTTTTCCATTTTTTTTCTTTCTTTCGACTTTAGAATATGAATTTTATCATTACCTGTTCTATTAGGAATTTTATATTGAAATGAATATGTTTTTGAATATTATTACGTGATTTTATTTTATTTTAATTTGACTTCAAATATTTAAATTTCAATTACAAAATACATTTCAAAAATGTAACGAAATAGTTAAAATTACATTATTTGTTTTTAATTAAATTTATTAAAAATTTAATAAAATAATATTGAAAACAATACAAACCCCTGGATAATATAAATGTAATACGCCACTGACAAACAATTGCTTCGTCATAACCTCGAATAATCTTGTGTCACTTTAAGAAGTGTTTATAGTTACGGCAAACGGAACTCTTAGGAAGTGGTTAAGTGACGGCTACAGCAATTCCTTTTACAAAACTAGATAGTAGCAAAGAGTAGATAAAAATTTTTAAATTTGAAAATTGGATCCCTTAATTATATAGTCATCCTTCCTCAAAAATTCCAAACCCCTCATCGATCATTTCGGAACGTAATTAATGATTGAAATACAAATTTCTAACGTGAAGCTTTATGGGGAAGCACCATTTTGTTGTGTAATAATTCATTATAATAACTATAAAATTAAAGTAGATACCATAATAAATAATTTCTTAAAATATTCTTTAACCTTTTCGCTCCGGGGATTTCTTCCTTAAAATTGACCTCACATTTTAGCTGAATTTCATGACTTAAATGAATACAAAAATATTTGTATGTCTAGCTAACCTAAAGCAATAAAAGACGTACGTTACTAATGTTATAAAAACATAACAATCGAAAATTGGTATGTCTGAACTTGTAAATTGTTTAATATGTATTTTAAAATCACGTAGTGTTATATTTTATACAGTTTGGTTAGGTTTTCATTGTTGTTTATAACCTACAAAACTTTGACAGTGCCATTTGGATTTTTGGGTGCATTTTGAAAATTTCATTCTTCCATTCAAAATATTTCCGCAAATGCAAAATAAATTTATGAAAAAATTTTGATCCAAAATTCTTCCACGTGTTTCGTGGAAATACGTTTCCGTTATAAAATTTGCAAATTTTCGAATTTTTTTTCCGAATAGCAAAATTTTTTATTTTAAAATTGCGATTTCGCTATATATTTTATACTTTTTATACTATTTTAAATAGTAACTTTGAAAAATCAATATGTAAAACTGCAAATTTACAATTTTTAAGAAATGTTATAATTACCTACTCGAATCATTTTTTATATAATATTCAAATTATAAACACAGGGTGTTCTACGGAGCATTTTCCAAAGGGGTCGAAATGACATGTCATAAGGATAGTACAGGGGGGCATTGAGGATTGAACCTATATGAAAATGAAAAATAAGGTAAACAATCAAATCACTATTTTCAAGAATTCAACTATATGATACTGATGAGACCTTATAAGGTCGAAACATGTCTATCATTGTTGGGTTCTTGATTATTTTGATTTAACTTTGAATTATTATATAATATTTCAATACCATTATTGATACAACTGTAGAAATTCGGAAATATTACAATTATTATTATTTTTATTATTAAATGTTAAAAAAAATTTACAACAAATTCGATTACACTGTTTTTTATATGATAACGATAAAAACCTGTCGAAAATATACACGTTCTACGCCGCTGACTGACAATTGCCTCATCATAACCTTCAATAATCTTCTGTCACTTTAAGAAGTGGTTACAGTCACGGAAAAAGAAACTTTTAGGAAGTGGTTATCGCAATTTATTTTTACAAAACGTAAAATAAATTAATTTGTGTAAATTTCACATAATTAAGTTGTAATTTAAACGAACAGAAAAAATTAAAAATATTAGAAAATTTTTATTTCCAATTTTAAATTGCATTAAAAACGTAATTAATTTAATGTTTTGTAACCAAATTAATATTATCACTTTTTATTTTACTTTTTAAAAATTGGTTCCTGCAGTCGATGGGACATCTTGCTGTGTAGGTGTGGAAATACGAACTAAGAACTAAGAAAAAGAAGAATCATAAATTGGCTTTGCTTTCTAATGTTTTGTAGAGTATTATTTTAATACTTGGTGTTTGGTTTCTACCTTACAATTCTGCTGATTTTTCTGCCAGCGTTAATCTACATAATGTATATTTAAACTTCGAGTACATACTAACATATATTTTAACATCACCGTTTTATTTTTGTATTTAATGTTTGATGTTGTCTAACCTCTAACCATAGAGATAGGTGTTCGACTGAAATCATCTTCGGGCCACCACCAACGACAATCCCGAATCTGTCACCAACATTGGAATAGCACCCTCTCTATTTGCGACGTATCCCGATTATTTGTCTGTATGTTCCCCCCCCCCCCTTTCCGTTATAGTGTTCGTGTATAATTATTAGAACCCCACCTCACGACGAGTTAACTGGACCGCTGTTCACGCATATTTGCATAGTCAATT
Source organism: Cantharis flavilabris (assembly GCA_949152465.1). NCBI lineage: Eukaryota > Metazoa > Arthropoda > Insecta > Coleoptera > Cantharidae > Cantharis > Cantharis flavilabris. The sequence continues at coordinate 28,507,314 of OX424436.1, read as the reverse complement.
CCCCCTTTTTCCCTAAAATTGGACTAGGTTATTTCGACGACTCAAGGTTTTGTAACAAACTTGGCGAATTGTCCGTCACATGTTTTCTATTTGCAAAATAATTTGTTCGTAATTATATTTACAATTTCAACTTTTAACTCTGGTCACGTTACCAACACAATTTTACATAATATAGGAATTTCTGATAAATTAATTTCATTTAAATTTTCTCTTAAAAAGAAAAAACCCTCCCATTTTTTGAGTTCAAAAATTTTTGTTAAGTTTGTTTTTGTTTAAAATATATTTCCAAAATCTAGACATCTTACACGCCGCCGTTGGTAACGAGCGCCTATTTGATTTATCATTATTAGATTTGTTGTGACATTCTAATTAGCAAATTATCAAAGCTCTTAATATTTTCCATTATTATTATAGTTATTTGTGTTATTTGTTCTGCGTTATTTGTTAATCATTATTATTATTGCTATCAAGTTCTTGTGTTTACTTGTTAGTTTGTTTAATTGTTAATTTTTCTTTAAAAACGTTTTGCAGTTACAAATTTTTCAACCCTTCAGAAATTATAATGGGTGCGTATCACATTTATTTTTAATTCTTAAAGAATTAATGTTTGGTTTAATTTATTTAATTAATAGGCAATGTTACCTACCAAAATTTAAAAAATACGTATGTTTCCAAACCAAACATTAATGACATTACTCAATGCGCCGACCGGTGACCTTAAAATTTTTAATTTAAGGAATTTGATACGAGAAGTTTATTGGTTGATAAAAATTTGTTATATTTTTTTTTCATTTCAGAATTTGTACAATACGAAACCGAATATGTTGTCGAAGACCGTTTGGGACAGCAATTTAAGGCTCTGTCGGTTTTGGCAGATGGAACATGCATGTTTCGAGCATGTGCTTATTTCTTAAGCAACACCGACGTGGAACAGTGTCACGCATTACGTGCAGAAGTAGTGAACTACATTTCTCTGCACTCTGACGATTTTTCACCATTCGTGCCGAACAACGACTTGCCCGCTTACTCATCTAGAATGGCAAGGAGATATGAATACGGCGATCATATCGTATTAGAAGCAATTAGCCGTTTGAAAAAGGTAACCATTGAAATTAATAGAATCAATTTCGATACTCTAATTTTAGAAAATTTGCCAACTATTATTTCAAATTCTAATTCTAATAATACTATTAAATTAATGTACCATAATTTACATTATTGGCCACTTATCGCTCACGAAGATTTCGTATCGGTCGTTAATATTCAAAGTAAATCTAAACGCAAGCGTAAGACTATGACTGGACGCGTAGAAAAAAAAAATAAACAACTTAAATCTATGCAATTTAATAATCAAGTTATACCGCCAAAAATTGTTGTTAATAATACAATTACAGTTGAGCCATCAGTACAAGAAGATCGAGTGGCCGTTATTTCTCTTCCTCCTCCGACCACAAAATCTAAACGTGGCAAATCGACCACTTTAAATTCCGGAAGAGGCGATATGAAAGAAGATACCGTAATTGTCCACTCTTTAGGCGCAATGAATCATCTCTGCGAATTTTGTAAATCTAAAAATTTTGAGTCGGAAATAGCTTACGACAAAACTTTTACCAACTGCTGTCACAAGGGAAAGTCTTTATTAAATATTCAATTATTTGAAATGCCAACAGTACTACTCGATTTGCTTACCAAAAACGATAGCGAGTCTAAACATTATCGAATGAATATTAGAAAATATAATTCGGCACTGGCACTTGCTTCTTTTGGTGCCGATAAAATGGATTCTCCTAAGGGTGCCGGTCCTTATTCGCTCAAAATAGGTGGCAACATTTTTCATACCACTTCCAATTTGAAAAATTCCGATGGCAAATTAAAGTACGCCCAATTATATTTCATCGACAGCGACGAAGCCAACTCACTTAGGCTCAATAATCCGGTTAACGAAGGTTGTCGAGAAATCATCATTAATAAGTTGGATACATTGTTGCGAAATATCAACGCCTACGCCCAACAGTACAAAAATTTGAGAGAATTTGAAGCGGAAACTCGAACAGCTTGCGAACGACAAGGTGTACCGATAAACAAAACTTACAGCCTATGTCTTCTAAAACAAGTAAATTCCGATCGGCGTAGATATAATCTTCCGACTGCCAGCAACGAAATCGCCTGCATCTTCCAAGACGATGGCAACGACGGACCCCCTCTAAATCGAGACATTCAAATTCACTCTTGTGACGGTAAGCATATTCAGCTATCCATTTTGTCAACTCATACCGATCCGATGGTTTATCCGTTACTTTATCCGTACGGGGGAAACGGCTGGCACGCTAATTATCTTAGTACCGCTGGCAAATCCGTTAGTCAATTGCAATATTATTCGTTTTTAATGGCGATAAGAGATAAATTTTCCGCCTTCATACACTCCGGAAAATTATCTCAACAATATTTTATAGACGCATACTGTAAAACTGAAGCTAATAGGTTAAATTATATAAAAACTCACCAAAGCGATCTAAGAATTGAATTTTATCAAGGTCTGTACGATTACATGCGTACCAAGGCGGTTGCCGAAAATTTAAAAATTGGCAAAGCCATTATTTTGCCATCTTCGTTTATTGGGTCACCACGTAACATGGCGCAAAATTATCAGGACGCCATGTGTCTAATTTCTGTTTATGGAAAACCCGATTTATTCATAACTTTTACTTGTAATCCTAAATGGGACGAGATAACTAATAATTTAGAATCTTACGAAACGGCCAGCGATCGTCCCGATCTCACTGCTAGGGTTTTCCATGGTAAATTGAAGCAATTTAAAAATGACATACTCAACAAACATGTCTTGGGTAAGGTAATTGTATTATTATATGTCATCGAGTTTCAGAAACGTGGTTTACCTCACTGCCATATGCTGTTGATTTTGGCAAACGACGATAAAATAAGAACCTCCGATGATATCGATTCAGTAGCGGTGGCGGAAATTCCAAATCGAGAGGAAAATCCCCGTCTATACGAAATAATTAAAAAATCTATGATCCACGGTCCTTGTGGGGTTTTACTAAATAGGGACTCTCCGTGTATGGAAAATTCCAAATGCACCAAAAAATACCCGCGTCCATATCGAGATGTTACCGAGTTTTGCGATAACGGTTATCCGCTTTACAGACGGCGGAACGATGGTCACAAAATCACAATTTTGGACAAAAACGGTGGCATTAAATTCAATGTAGGTAACGAATTTATTGTGCCGTACAATAAATATTTATTGCTCAAATATAATGCACATATTAACGTCGAAATTTGTTCGAGCATCAAATCCGTCAAATATTTATACAAGTATGTGTATAAAGGCTTAGATGCGGCCACTGCTACCATTAAAAGCGACGCCAACGACGAATTACAGCACGACGAAATTCAGCAATATATTAACGCACGTTATATTTCGGCGCAAGAAAGTTGCTGGCGTTTAAGGGAATATCGCATGCACGAAAGTACTTTTACCATCATTCGTTTGGCGGTCCATCTCGAAAATCAACAATCGGTTTGTTTTCATGTCGGAGAAGAAAATGCGGCTCTCGAGAGCGCCGCTACCAAGAATACTACCTTGACAGCTTGGTTTAAATTAAACATGTCGGATAGTGCAGCCAAACAATTTTTTTATCACGAAATTCCGCAACACTACGTGTTCAATAAAAATTCGTGGAACAAGCGTAAACGGATTACGAACGTAATCGGACGTATGTATTACGTAAATCCGTTCGAGGGCGAAAGATATTACCTGCGGCTGTTACTACTACATCGAAAGGGAATAACCGGCTTTAAAGATATGAAAACCATTGACGATATCGTCTATGAAACTTTTCTCGATACGGCTAAAGCTCTTAATCTTTTAGAAGACGACATCGAATGGGACAGGGCGTTGACCGAAGCCGAAAATTATCAATTTCCGTCTCTTTTGCGCCAACTTTTCGTAACAATTTGCGTATTTTGTCTACCTTCAGACCCCCTCGCGCTGTGGGTGAAACATAAACAATTTTTAATAGAAGATTACATGTACAAATGTAACGACGCAGATTTGGCGGAAAAACAGGCTTTGGTCGATTTACAAGCAAATTTCCAATTACACGGCAAACAATGTAGCGACTATAATCTTCCCAACATCGATCCATCGGAAATAGCTTCTCTTCACGATGAAATTTACGATGTCGTCTTCGAACAGCGTGCCGCCGACGAATGCGAAATACAATTCAACGACGAACAAACGACCGCATATAACCAAGTATTAAATTCAATTTATCACGATGACCCACACAAGTTATTTTTTATTAATTCTCCCGGCGGTACTGGTAAAACTTTTATTTATAATGCACTTATGCACAAGTTACGTGCAAATAACGACGTCGTGATACCTGTAGCTTGGACAGGCGTGGCGGCGTCTCTTTTAAAAGGTGGGCGTACTTCGCATTCCGTCTTTAAATTGCCATTTTCGCTAGACAAAACAAGTACTTCTTCCCTGCGAGTTACTCATAAAATGGCAATCCGCATAAAAAGTGCAAAACTTATTATATGGGACGAAATTACATTATGTCCTTTTTATGCGTTAAATGTTGTAGATAAATTATTGCAGGACATAATGAATAATAATCGTCCATTTGGTGGAAAAATTATGTTGTTTGCCGGCGACTTTATGCAGTGTTTACCCCATTGTCCCGCACGGTACTCGCACAAGTATTTTGTCGAGGACAATAAAAAATAGTCGTCATTGGCATTTGTTCAAACATCTCAAGCTCACACGTAACATGAGAGTAACTCGAGATTCTATAACATATGCAAATTGGTTAATGACAGTTGGCCAAGGTATAATTAATAGGACGGTCGATTTCATCGAGGATGTAATCGAAATTCCTCAGGAATGTATTACTGACGGCGATCTCGTCACGGAAATATTCGGCACAAATATTTCCGTTAGCGAAATAGAAACGTTGCACAATAGAGCGATTCTTACTCCAAAAAATGAAGACGCCTTTGCAATAAACGACGACGTAATCAAACGTCTAGAAGGTACGGCGCGCATTTATTATAGCGTAGATAAGGTGGTCGAAGATCATACCGCCACCACCTCCTACGACGATATATCTGACGAATTTCTCCACAGTATTACTCCGTCCGGTATGCTCCCGCATGCTCTTACATTAAAAATTGGTGCCATTATAATGTTATTGAGAAATTTAAATACCAAAAATGGGTTATGCAATGGCACCAGATTGATTATTTTAAATGTCGAAAACAATCTAATAGTCGCAAAAATTATGATGGGCGACAAAAAGGGAAATATAGTGTTCATACCGAGAATCGCTCTATTTTCGCCAACAGACGAATTACCTTTCGTATTTAAAAGGCGCCAATTTCCCATCAGACTATCATTTTGCATAACAATTAATAAAGCTCAAGGTCAGACTCTAGATAAAATTGGACTATATTTGCCCAATCCAGTTTTTAATCACGGACAGCTATACGTGGCCATGTCTCGTGCTAGGTCTTTCGAATGTGTCAAGGTCAAACTAACAGAACGCCACAATCAAGGTAAACTAATACTAAATTCACAAAAATCATATACAAAAAATATAGTTTACCCTGAAATTGTACAATAATTTAAAATATTGTTTATAAATCTATGCGTGTTTTGACCAACTGTATAAGTATATCCAGCTAGCACCAACAGAATGAAAATTATTCTGAAAGAGTGCAGCAGCCATTATATTCTGTATAATAATTATAAACATTCAAAACTTTTAGCCACCCAAAGGTATAGAGAAGTAACGTCCGTTTGTAATCCATATTATGGTGACTTTCTCTGGTCTGTTAGTCCTTTAGGTGGCTATACGTTTGGAATACCTACTCTATATCAAGCTATTAGCACCACCAAAGAAATACTTTGCGAGAGTGCAGCAATCATGATATAGTTGCTATTAGCACCAACAGATTCTGAAATGATTCTGAAAGAGTGCAGCAACCATTATAATGCAGTATATTTAAAACTTATAGCCACCCAAAGTAAATAATAGATCAAGTGTGAAAGTATAGAGTAACGTCCGTTTGTAATCCATATTATGGTGACTTTCTCTGGTCTGTTAGTCCTTTAGGTGGCTATACGTTTGGAATACCTACTCTATATCAAGCTATTAGCACCACCAAAGAAATACTTTGCGAGAGTGCAGCAATCATGATATAGTTGCTATTAGCACCAACAGATTCTGAAATGATTCTGAAAGAGTGCAGCAACCATTATAATGCAGTATATTCAAAAATTATAGCCACCCAAAGTAAATAATTGATCAAGTGTTAAAGTATAGAGTAACGTCCGTTTGTAATCCATATTATGGTGACTTTCTCTTGTCTGTTAGTCTTTTAGGTGGCTATACGTTTGGAATACTCTATATCAAGCTATTAGCACCACCAAAGAAATACTTTGCGAGAGTGCAGCAATTATGATATAATCGATTTCGCTCCATTAAATTTTATATACTAAAACTATTTTATTTGTTTAAGCATTTTAGCAAGGATCATAGACAATTTTACAAATACAACGTTACATGCACGGAAAGTGGTGTAAAAGAAACTGAACGAGAGTCAATGGTAGCGACGGACGGGCTGCATGGCGCCACATCTCCCAACGGTAACCATTATTGGATGTACAACAAAATCATATTTAATTGTTTGTACATATTTTTGATTGTGCAATATATGAATACTTGGGACGAACTGCAGAACCAGTAATAAATAATATTACATTTATAATGTAAAATAATTTTTAAATACATTTCCAACAATTTTTTACAGATAGTACACTTGACGGATATAATATCGCTTGCTTCGAAATAACAATAATCCTTTTCAAATTCATAATTTTAGTTTTGTGAAGCCTGATGTTGAAAGTGACAAGATTAACTAAATGTGTTTCGACACAAACAAAATACCGTTGCATATACAGGTAGAAAATTAAAATTTTCATATTCATATAATACAATTTATTTTTATTGCAGATATCGATGTTTCTTTGTAATATCGTCTACCAAACATAAGTTGGGAATGATTTCAAATTGACTTTAAACAAGAAGTGTGAAAAACGTTTTTCTAATTTAACAACAAAAAGAAATATGTCAAATATAATTGCCGAGATCTAAGAAGATAATTTTTCTTTTCTTTTTTTTTTTAATTTGCACTGTAAATTATTTGTTTATGTTTGTTTTTAGTGTTTGTTTATTTATATTAAAACTCCTTTTTACCCTTACATGTACGTGTGCTATTCATTTTCAATTATCCCTCGCATATTTATTCCTAAACTCTCCAATCAACCACGACCAAATTTTCGGTAAGGTACTCATGTTATACCATAATAAAGTAATATTTAATATTACATATTCTTGAGCGCGGTCGTAGGCAAATGTACTTAAAATTCCTAAATCCAAAAATCGGTAAGCGCGAAAATTCCAAAAATACTCATTAACTTACTCGCAACTAACTTTCAAGATGCTGTCGTCGTGTTACAACAACAAAACTTGCGCTTTTTTTTTATTTTTGTGTATATCCAGAAAAAAAACCAAAAAGCTGTAACAATTTATTATTAAAGCAATAACACCAATTTATTATTAATAATTTTTTTAAATATTTTCAATCGTTCTAATTAATTGCTGACAATTGACATAGATTTGATCACTTTTACGAGCGTAATATATAATATAAATTGATTAAAAATAATAATATTAAAAATTATGTATAATAAAAAAAAAAAAATCCTTGCGTTCATCAGATTCGAACCTGCGATGATTTTAATTGCTTGGTTGGAAAGCCACTATGGTGACAACTGGACCACGAACCATATGCTGTTAAATTCGTCTCAGATAAGTTAATCAACATAATAATTTACAATGTCCTGATAAAATTTTAATAAAATTTAGTTGGCAAAAATGTTGTTGTCATAGTTTTTTGGATAATTGTTGATTACGGCGTTTGTTTTTATTATTACATTAGTAGCAAAAAATTAAAATGAATGTAAGTGTATTTTTTTAACATTGTTCTTACTTGTTATTTAATATTTTCTTATTTCTGTTTTTGTATTATAAATAAAATGTTTACCCAGTCATCTACAGTAACAATCTATTTTAAAAAATGCTTTGAAAATATAATAATTAATTACGATAATACGTTGGCTTTCAGACGAATAATATTGAAAAGCATATTGAAAAATTGAACGTGAACGAGGACGGCGGCGATTCGGAGGAGCTTCCATCTTCCATCGCCGCCGATCCAATTTATTCGATATTTGGGGGAACGCCGGTGTAGCCGGGAATTTTAACCCCCTTTTATTTTACCCCCGGGGGTAAAAATTCCCTAGTGAATGTTTACCCCCCTGGTAAAAATTCCCTAGTGAAATTTTACCCCCGGTAAAAATTCCCTAGAGAAATTTTACCCCCGGTAAATATTCCCTATAGAAATTTTACCCCCCGTAAAAAATGATTAGGGGGTAAAATTTCACTAGGGAATTTTTACCGGGGGGGTAAAAAAGCTCAAAATATTCTTAGTGAATTTTTACCCCCTTAAAAAATTTTATAGGTAAATAAGAATTATTACATTTGTTTATGTATCAAATTTCATAACATCTTACTGCGAAATGCTAAAATATCTTACTCAGATATTGGAAGAATTAAATAGGATAATTTAAAAGTTTAACACAAAATTTATTTAAAAGATTTTCTTATACACTTTTTTTTACCGAAACTACTACTTCAAAATGGTTTGAATTTTTGTGGTTCAAATATATTGCCAGATTTTTGTAATTAGGTTCATCGGAAAGGTGCATTGAACTTGGAAACCTTAACCATGCAGAATTTTTTGACATTTGAGTAAACGAATATATATCGGCTCCCATGAGTGCTGCAATGAAAAGCATCTCAACATCTGTTGCCCAAATTGCATTTTCGTGCATTTTCGTTATATTTATATAATTCTTAACACCAGAAAACAGATCAACTTTTTGTTTTCGAGTTTTCATAAATTCGGTAATTATCTTTCGTACTTCCTTGTGCTGATCTTCACTTCCGGTAATGCATAAAGATATGCACCTAAAAAAACAGTTACCGTCTGCTTTTACGTCTATAACTGTGTGAGGCGAATGGAGCAACGAATTTTTTGATTTCGCAAAGTCGGAATTATTCTCAAATGAAAGTCCAAGCTTCTTACAAAGTCGTTTTTGCCAATTGTTATTTATGGGACAGAAACGAAATTTTGAATTTTCCGTTATGCAATTAATTTCTTCAACAGATCCATTCAGTTCTTCATTTTCGCCATTTTTTTCTTGAGATCCGTTGTCGTGGTAATGTTTCAAATTACTGATAGGATAGCCCTTTTTCACAGATTTTCCCACTTTTGACCGTAAAATGCAGTTGCCATTGCTAAGAATTTTCTCTATGGTGTACGGTCCTGTATAGGGTGCTTTTGTCCAACCACCTTTGCGATCATCTCGTCTGCAATTTCGTACCAGTACCGATTCTCCAACTTTAAATTTCACTGCCTTTGCACGACGCTTATCATAAGAAGTCTTTTGCTTTTCTTGACTTTCCTTTATATTTTCAGCGGTCTTCTGAAATACACACTTTTGAATTTCTAACATTCTTGCAAGATTTTTTTCAAAATCATTTTGATTGAATAAATTATCTTCCATTTCATATTCTGTTTCTTTTGTAACTTCAACGTCGTCAATGTCCATTCCAAATAACTCATTGTCCATTCGATTAATTTCGTTCATTTCGTCTATTTCGTTCATTTCGTCCATCTTGATCATTTCCTCCATCTTCCTTCCATCCATTTCAATATCAACAGGAAGTTTCGGCTCTCTGTTATATAGCAGGAAAAAAGGTGAAAATTTTGTGGATTCATGACGTGCAGTACGATGCGCAAAAAGAACTCCGTCAATTACATCTGGCCATTTGCGTACGTTTTCTTCTTTATATAGTGTTTTAAGAAGTTTATTTTTTATTGTTCTATTTTGTCTTTCAACAAGTCCATTGCTTTGCGGGTGATATGCAGACGTTACCCGTTGCTGCGTTCCCGTTAACATATGGAGCTGATTTGAAACTTGGTTAACAAATTCCCTACCTTGGTCGTTTATTTGTATCGACATACACGAATGTCTGCAAACAAGTTCAAATAAAAATCGAGCAACAACTTCGGCAGTTTTATTTTTTATTGCCTTGATTTCGGACCACTTACTAAAGTAATCAATTGCTACAATGATATATTTAAATCCATCTACTTCGGGAAGTGTAGCTAAATCTATTCCAATTTGTTTCATAACTTCTGTTGGTATTGGCACTGGTCGGAGTTCAGGAACAGCTTTTAAAACGGCTGGATTTATTTTTTGACAAATATCGCAATGCTTAATAAAGTTTACCGTGTCCGTGTATATAGTTTGCCAATAATATCTACGTTCGATAATTGATATTGAAGCATCTCTCCCACGATGAGATGAGAGCGATATCGATTCAACACTTGAGTCTGTGCCTTGGTGAACCATTGATATTATTTTCTTTCTTTCTTCCCAATCTACTATTACTGGCAACCACCGATGTTCTGCATCACCGCTCGTGGTTCTTTCACTATTTTTAATTTTCTTTTTGTATAATAAAGTTTCGTTCTCCATTGTATAAGGTTTACATTGTTTTCGAAAATTAGACTTTTCATTTTTTCCTTTGATATGTTGAGGATACGTTTTGTTAGTTAAAAATTGCGTAACCATATTTAAATCCAATGCGATGTACTTTGATGATTTGGCGATTACAGGTTTATCTTCGTTGCTGCATTCATCACTTTCTCGTGGATTATTCATTTTGTTTTGATTTTCGGGAATTATTTTGACAATGCTATGAAATATGCTGGCTTTATTATTATTCTTCTGGTTTGATCTCTCGATTTCTTGTGTCTCACTTACCTTATATAATATATATACAAACTATAATTCTGTACCAACCGTCGGTTTTATTTTTTGTTAAATTTTTAAAGATTTAGAGATTAATAAAGATTTTAAAGATTTTTTAAAGATTCCAAAATCTAAGAAAGATATTTTAGCATCTCAGAATAAAATATAATCGAATTTGATACATAAACACTAATAAAAATTCTGATTTACCTATAAAAATTCTTAAGGGGGTAAAAATTCACTGAGGTTATTTTGAACTTTTTTACCCCCCGGTAAAAATTCTCTAGGGAAATTTTACCCCCAGTAAAAAATTATTAGGGGGTAAAATTTCACTAGGGAATTTTTACCGGGAGGTAAAATTTCACTAGGGAATTTTTACCGGGGGGTAAAATTTCACTGGGGTAAATATTCCCGGTTACACCGGCTCCGATGGTCGTACCTCCGCCTCCAAGCCAATTCGGGATGTGGCAAAATCCTGCGGGGTTGCAGGCAACACAACCCACCCCACCCCAAACCACGCCGATACCATCGGCGAATTTGCCTGCACCCGCAGGTGACGCAACGAATAGGAGGAATAGGTACGTTCCGTTTTATTATTGTAATTGTATTGACACTTATTTTACGTTTATAGGAGGCGATCCCGGAGGAGCCATCACCAAACACATCAGCGTATTAATTTGGCAGAGATCTCGACTGCTACGGCCCAAGCCATTTCCATCATGCACTACATGATAAACAATCAAAATTCGCGTGGTGGAATTGGACGCGGCCGTAGGAGCCGAGGTCGAAGACGATAGTTTTTTTTAGTTAATTTTATTTTTATTTATAGTTGTTAATTGTTAATTGTTCGTTTGTTTCTTTGTTTCTTTGTTTCTTTGTTTCTTTGTTTGTTCGTTTATAAGTATATATATGTTTCTTTGTTTTTATGTTTTTTTAAATTATATTTTAAGTTCATTTTACGTGTGTTATTCGTTTTCAATTATCCCTCGCATATTATTCCTAAACTTTCCAATCAACCACGACGAAATTTTTGGTAAGGTACTCATGTTATAACATAATAAAGTAAAATTTAATATTACATATATTCTTGAGCGCGGTCGTAGGCCAATGTTAGATTGCTAGAGATCCTGTCCAACTTAAACAGTTTCAAGTGCGCAACAAATTTACTTAAAATTGCTAAATCCAAAAATCGTTAACCGCGAAAATTCCAAAAACACTCATTGACTTACTCACAACTAACTTTCAACATGCTGTCGGCGTGTTACAACATCAAAACTTGTGCTTTTTTTTGTGTCTATCCAGGGGAAACCCTCCAAAAAAACTTAAAAATTTAAAAATTCTTTTTTAAATGAATTAAAAAAATTTCTTCATGTTAATGCTTGAAAAAAATGATGTAGACTTTGGTTTGGTCGAGTCCGAATTTAAGTCAATATTCAAATTTACAAATTGACTGTTACATTGTAAAATCGATATTAAAATTCATTTTTATTGAAAATATAATTGAAAATCAAATTGCCTATTCTCTTATATAATAATTTAAATGACAATTTAAATTTTTTAAGATCTTTACTTGTTTCAATTAGTATCTGGCCTACCTAACCTAACTTTAATAACAGATCGTTTAAAATATAAATATAACCCTGAAAATTTTGTTGCACAATTAGGCAATTACAAGCTTTTTCGAGTATTATAAAGCTCCGTTGACATGGGTAGTGAATTACGACAGTGAGTCACACTTTTGTAGAATACGTGTCGGATAAACTGCTGATTCGTAAAATATAAATCGTGATTTTTCCCAAAGTTAATGTTATAACAGCAATATAAACATCCCTGTAACCTTTGCCACAAATATAAAAATTATCATATCGTGAAAATTAAAAATTTGTAAATTCACAAATGTGGATCACCATCGTTATTCACTACCCAAGTCAACACTGCTTTATCGCAATTTTTTGTGGCAGAAAGAAGTTAATGTTAATAATAAATGTAATAAATCGAATAAAAATGCAGTTTGAAATTAAATTCAGTATATGTATAGTTAAGCCATCTACTCAGATAATCTCTTGTCTAATGATAATTATTCATAATCGTAATTATTAGTTAATAATTAATAATAATAATAATAATCATGAAGTCGGTTAAAAAAAATAATTAATTAATAACAACAATGCATAAATTGTGACAGCACGAACCACAAATATGTTTCGTTTTCAATTTTAGAAAACATGGGGATTATTTTATTAGCAATTTCTCAATAATTATACGGTAAACCTAATTGAACTACAGCGCAAAGAGAGTAGAAAATGCACTATAACATAGAAAAAACTGCATTCTTTGGATTTCATCTATAAAAACCTTGATTCACACGCGAATCTTTTTTTTTTAAATAGTTTAAATATAGTTGACCTTTCATTGTTATATGTAAAAATAGTTGACCTTTTTTTAATTTTTATTTTTGAATTTGAATTTTAATATTACCACTTTTATTATGAATTATATATTGAAAAGATTTCGTTTTTGAATCTTATTATGTGATTTTATTTTAATTTTTATTTGACTCGATAACCTACAATTATTACAAAATATATTTCAAAAAAATACATAATATTCAAACAATAAAAACCTATGGATAATACATATACATGCAGGACGCCACTGATAAACAATTGCTTTATCATAACCTACAATAATCTTCTGTCACTTCAAGAAGTGGTTAAAGTTACGCCAAACGGAACGGAAGTGGTTAAGGCTAAAATGTTAGAAAATTTTAATATTCTAATTTAAAGTTAAATTTAATTACATTAAAGGCATTATGTGAACATGAACGTATGTTTTCTATGTGCAGAATAATTTCTTAGGTTATATTTACAATTTAAACTTTTAACGACGACTACCATTGTTAATAAGGTTTATTAACAGTTCGAGTACATACTAACAGACACGCACGTTGCGAATAGCTTCTCGCCGGTCCAAATTTTCGTATGGTTTATAAAATTTATAAATTTACCATGTGCACCAGCGCGAGTAAAAGAAAAATATCAAATCGTATTGCAATTAACAACCAATCGCCACTTAAAATATTTTGCGCGCTCGGTTCGGTACCATCTCTCCTCGTGCGCTACTCGAATATTACCAACTACCAACTGGCGGCCGCAGGCCGCCGTTGCGGCCGGCAGGCCGCTAATGAGCCCGATAGGGCGAACTAGCCTAAAAAGCGGCGGTAGCCGCTTTTCTAGGCTAGTCTTATATAATAAAATCTTATCGATTTTAAGAAATTTCGACACGTTTTGGGCCGCGGAGCGGCCCGTGTTTGACCTATTTTCGAGTGTGGTATGTCGAAAGAAAGAGCGAGGCGAAGCCGAGCCGAGCGTGGTGGGAGGAAGTCGATCCGCCGCCGGAGGCGGCGGCCACCGCCCTTTTAGTCGGTTTTTTAAAGGTCGATTTCGCCGGCAGAACGCCAGCCAATCCGGCACTACAGATTTTGACGGGCTAGGTGCCGTTCGACGCCCAAAGGATCCGCATCGTGCACAACCGATATAACTTTTTTAAGAAAAATCCCTCCGAGGCGTGGTAACGCCGCAAAGTCGACGGTTTATTTTGCGAAAATTTTTTACGCGAGTGCAAATAGTCGCGCCTTGCAAGGTCTCTCTCCGACAAAATCGCCGATTTTTAATAATTAGCGTTCCTTTTTTTAATCGTACCATGTCGCATCTCTTTCTGAAGCACGCGAAACGGGTTAGACAGAATGCGAGTCGCGTCGCAACTCGATTCCCAAAATTTTCCGAAATTAATTTAATTTTGACGTAAATGACATGCATGACATTTTTACCATTCTTGCGCTCGGTGACGCGCCGAGCGCGTCTTTTCACCGCGGCGACCGCAACGAGTAGCTTCCTCGAAGTTTTCTGAATCGAACCGTACCAGAAACAAATCTTCCGGTTCCAAATTTACCTCCAACTTTTGCGCACAAAGAAGTAAAAATGCAAATATGATCCCACGTGGGTTTTGATGTTTTACACTTTTTTACCATACCTGCGCTCGGCTTGGCGAGGGGTTGCATTTTGGAGGGCCGTAGGCCCGACAACTGTTTTGCTTGAGGTCTCCTGAAGACAACGATAGGCGACTCGACAGACGCCAACCAAATTTTACCCCTAAATTTTGAGTATGAAGAAGTAAATTTGTAAATTTGATTTGTCGGGGATTTCAAATTTGAAAACTTTTTTACCATACACGCGCTAGGCTTGGCGAGGGCCTGCATTGTGGAGGGCCGTAGGCCCGACAGGTAGCTTCCTCGGGGTCTCCTGAAGACAACGGTAGGCGATTCGACAGACGCCAACCAAATTTTATCCCTAAATTTTGAGTATGAAGAAGTAAAATTGTAAATTTGAATTGACGGGGATTTCAAATTTGAAAACTTTTTTACCATACTTGCGCTCGGCTTGCCTCGGAGTGGAAATTTGGAGGGTCGTAGGCCCGACAAGTAGCTTCCTCGAGGACTGCTGAAGACAACGGTAGGCGACTCAAAATTCGCCAACCAAATTTTACCCCTAAATTTTGACTGTGAAGAAGTGAATTTGTAAATTTGATTTGACTCGGTTTCAACCTTTTTCCCATAGTTGAACTCAGCTTAGCGGCGAGTGCAATTTTCGAATGCGGCAAACGCAACGAATAGCTTCCTTAGAGGTTTTTGAATCCAAAGGTACCTAACACAAGTGTCCTCCACCCAAATTTACCCTCAAACTTAGAATGCAAAAGAAGTAAATATTTTGCAGCAAATAATAAAAAGTCACTTTTAAAGATGAAGGAACGATTTTTTCGAAAACCTTCAAATCTATTTTTCGCTTTCTATTCGGCATTACTATCGAGGTGAAAATTAAAAAAATTAAATTTATAAAATTTTAGAAAAATTCTTCTCCAAAATCAAACTTCGAAGCGGTCGTATGCCCTTTACTAGAACTTTGCGATAATTGCCGATGGCCGAGAAAGATGCGCCCAAACATCGGCAACGATTTTAACGTCAAAAATTTTAACTTTTCCTCTCTTCTTTAAGGTGAAACCCGAAAAAAGGTAAAATTTTGGTGTATTTTTGAAAATTTCACATTTCGAGTTAAATTTTTTCCGCAAAGACGAGATAAATTTATAAAAAAATTTCGATCCAAAATTCTTCCACGTGCCGGGCCAACAGGTTTCCGGCGTAAAATTTGCAAATTTTCGAAATTTATTTTTCCTCAAAAGCACCAAAGGGGTAAGCCTTTGAAAAAAAATTTGAAAATTTGGTTTGGGTTTTACGGCTTCACCGATCGAGATGGGAAAAAAATGAATCATATCGAATTTGAGGAGATCGACGGTACCTATTCGATGCCGTGTAGAAATTAAAATTCAGTTAATAAATAGCGCCGCTATAACGCAAATAAAAAAAATTCAAAATTTGACTTTGTTACGCCGATTGCGCGTAAACGGTCGACATTTTTGAAAATGTTTTGCTATCATCGGTTGGTCCTTGCGAATGGCTACGTTTTTGTTTCTCGCAAATTTTTTTAAAAACCATTCCTTACCGCTGCTAAACTAAGAAATGTCCAATGACGAAAATTTTCGATTCAAATCCTTGCTCTTTTTGCAATAAACCAAAAAAGTCAGTTTTAACGGTAAAGGGACGGTTTTTTCGAAAATAGCCTAACGAAGTTTTCGCATTCTTTTTGCGATTACTATCGAAGAGAAAATTAAAAAAATTAAATTTCTAAAATTTTAGAAAAATCCATCTCCCCAAGCAGATTCCAAAGGGTGCGGAGGCGTTAAAAATTCTTTACAGTAGTTGCCGATGGTCGAGACAGTAGCGCCCAAACGTCGATAACAATTTTATCGTCAAAATTTCTGAATTTTTCCCTCTTCTTTAAGGTGAAACCCGAAAAAATGTAAATTTTTGGTGCATTTTTGAAAATTTCACATTTCGAGTAGAAATTTTTCCGCAAAGACGAGATAAATTTATAAAAAAATTTCGATCCAAAATAGTTTAACTAGCCGGGCCAACCCCTTTCCGGCGTAAAATTTGCAAATTTTTGAAATTATTTTTTTCCGAAAAGCAGCAAAGGGGGTAGCCTTCAAAAAAAAATTTGAAAATTTGTTTTGGGTTTAACGGCTCCACGGATCGAGATAGGAAAAATTTGAAGTATATCGAATTTGTGAAGATCGGCCGTACCTATTCGATGCCGTTTAGAAATTAAAAATCGGTTAAAAAATAAGATTACCAGAATCAAAATAAGAAAAATTAAAATTTTGACTTTGTTACGCCGATTGCGCGTAAACCGTAAAAATTTTTGAAAATGGTTTGCCACCATCGGTTGGTCCTTGCGAATGGCTACGTTTTTGTTTCTCGCGAATTTTTTTAAAAACCGTTCCTTACCGCTGCTAAACTAAGAAATGCCCAACGACGAAAATTTTCGATTCAAATCCTAGCTCTTTTTGCAATAAACCAGAAAGGTCAGTTTTAACGGTGAAGGGATGGTTTTTTCGAAAATAGCCTTATGAACTTTTCGCTTTCTTATCGCGATTACTATCGACTTGAAAATTAAAAAATTTGAATTTATCAAATTTAAGAAAAATTCTTCTCCACAATCAGATTCCAAAGGGTGCGGAGCCGTCAAAAATACTTTGCGCTAATTGCCGATGGCCGAGAAAGATGCACACAAATGTCGATAACAATTGTAACGTCAAAAAGTTTAAGTTTTTCTCTCTTCGTTAGGAGGAATCGGGTAAAAAAAGTAAAATTTTGGTGCATTTCTTGAAAATTTGATTCTCTGAAGCGAAATATATCCGCAAATGCAAGAAACACAAAAATCAGAATTTACAAAACTTTGACAATGAAACCTATACTCACTTATGCATCAGAAGTCATGTGCACTACGCGGCACTACGCAAAGAGAGGAAGAGATCTTGAGGATCTTCGAAAGCAAAATTCTAAGAACAATCTTGGGAGGAATAGAAGTAGAGGGTGAGTTCAGACCGTGAACGAATATTGAGATAAGAGCGAAATGGCAGAAAAAGACATTGTAAGAGCCATGAAGACACCAAGAATTAAATGGGTGGTACACGTACTGAGAAATAATAATGATGAAGCGATAAAAGTGTTGACGACGTGGAGACCAGATGGGAAAATATTCAAAGGAAGACCCAAACTGAGTTGGTGGGACTGCTTGATGGATGACCTGAAGAAGATGTTACACAACAGTGAGAGATGGAGGAACATAATAATCGAAGCAAAAAACATCTCAATCTCTAGAAAATGAATAGAATATTACTTTAAGCTGTAAAAGGACCAATCCTCCTCAAAAAAAGATTTCGTAACGCGCATCTCAATTCTTCGGAATGTAACGCTACTTAATAATAATAATATTATTGGTAAAACTGTAGCAATTCAAAAATATAACAATTATGATAATTTTTATTATTAAATATTAACAAAATTTACAACGATTTCGATTACACGGTTATTTTACGAACCGCTATATTTATGCTATATAGAAATATATTAATATGCATTTAAATTAAAGCCCCTTCGAAAATATTCACGCTCTACGCCAATGATCGGTAATTGCTTCATCATAACCTTAAATATTCTTCTGTCACTTTAAGAAGTGGTTATAGTTACGGCAAAACGGAACTTTTAGGAAGTGGTTAAGTTAGGGCTATCGCAATTTTGTTTAGAAAACGTAAAATAAATTAATTTGTGCTAATTTGACAAATAATAATGTGATTTCGACGAACAAAAATAAAATTTGAAATCAAATACAAACGCAATTGTATTTTATAAAGTTCGATTCAAATATCTGTGCCTCTACGTCACGAAATTCTGATTAAGAAATGACATACGGAATATAATTTTTTACGTCGTTCATCTTCATTTAAATGAAAATCTTTTTATTATAAGTTATGTGGTGTCAAATTTGTAGCAATAACTTTTCCATTTTTTTTCTTTCTTTCGACTTTAGAATATGAATTTTATCATTACCTGTTCTATTAGGAATTTTATATTGAAATGAATATGTTTTTGAATATTATTACGTGATTTTATTTTATTTTAATTTGACTTCAAATATTTAAATTTCAATTACAAAATACATTTCAAAAATGTAACGAAATAGTTAAAATTACATTATTTGTTTTTAATTAAATTTATTAAAAATTTAATAAAATAATATTGAAAACAATACAAACCCCTGGATAATATAAATGTAATACGCCACTGACAAACAATTGCTTCGTCATAACCTCGAATAATCTTGTGTCACTTTAAGAAGTGTTTATAGTTACGGCAAACGGAACTCTTAGGAAGTGGTTAAGTGACGGCTACAGCAATTCCTTTTACAAAACTAGATAGTAGCAAAGAGTAGATAAAAATTTTTAAATTTGAAAATTGGATCCCTTAATTATATAGTCATCCTTCCTCAAAAATTCCAAACCCCTCATCGATCATTTCGGAACGTAATTAATGATTGAAATACAAATTTCTAACGTGAAGCTTTATGGGGAAGCACCATTTTGTTGTGTAATAATTCATTATAATAACTATAAAATTAAAGTAGATACCATAATAAATAATTTCTTAAAATATTCTTTAACCTTTTCGCTCCGGGGATTTCTTCCTTAAAATTGACCTCACATTTTAGCTGAATTTCATGACTTAAATGAATACAAAAATATTTGTATGTCTAGCTAACCTAAAGCAATAAAAGACGTACGTTACTAATGTTATAAAAACATAACAATCGAAAATTGGTATGTCTGAACTTGTAAATTGTTTAATATGTATTTTAAAATCACGTAGTGTTATATTTTATACAGTTTGGTTAGGTTTTCATTGTTGTTTATAACCTACAAAACTTTGACAGTGCCATTTGGATTTTTGGGTGCATTTTGAAAATTTCATTCTTCCATTCAAAATATTTCCGCAAATGCAAAATAAATTTATGAAAAAATTTTGATCCAAAATTCTTCCACGTGTTTCGTGGAAATACGTTTCCGTTATAAAATTTGCAAATTTTCGAATTTTTTTTCCGAATAGCAAAATTTTTTATTTTAAAATTGCGATTTCGCTATATATTTTATACTTTTTATACTATTTTAAATAGTAACTTTGAAAAATCAATATGTAAAACTGCAAATTTACAATTTTTAAGAAATGTTATAATTACCTACTCGAATCATTTTTTATATAATATTCAAATTATAAACACAGGGTGTTCTACGGAGCATTTTCCAAAGGGGTCGAAATGACATGTCATAAGGATAGTACAGGGGGGCATTGAGGATTGAACCTATATGAAAATGAAAAATAAGGTAAACAATCAAATCACTATTTTCAAGAATTCAACTATATGATACTGATGAGACCTTATAAGGTCGAAACATGTCTATCATTGTTGGGTTCTTGATTATTTTGATTTAACTTTGAATTATTATATAATATTTCAATACCATTATTGATACAACTGTAGAAATTCGGAAATATTACAATTATTATTATTTTTATTATTAAATGTTAAAAAAAATTTACAACAAATTCGATTACACTGTTTTTTATATGATAACGATAAAAACCTGTCGAAAATATACACGTTCTACGCCGCTGACTGACAATTGCCTCATCATAACCTTCAATAATCTTCTGTCACTTTAAGAAGTGGTTACAGTCACGGAAAAAGAAACTTTTAGGAAGTGGTTATCGCAATTTATTTTTACAAAACGTAAAATAAATTAATTTGTGTAAATTTCACATAATTAAGTTGTAATTTAAACGAACAGAAAAAATTAAAAATATTAGAAAATTTTTATTTCCAATTTTAAATTGCATTAAAAACGTAATTAATTTAATGTTTTGTAACCAAATTAATATTATCACTTTTTATTTTACTTTTTAAAAATTGGTTCCTGCAGTCGATGGGACATCTTGCTGTGTAGGTGTGGAAATACGAACTAAGAACTAAGAAAAAGAAGAATCATAAATTGGCTTTGCTTTCTAATGTTTTGTAGAGTATTATTTTAATACTTGGTGTTTGGTTTCTACCTTACAATTCTGCTGATTTTTCTGCCAGCGTTAATCTACATAATGTATATTTAAACTTCGAGTACATACTAACATATATTTTAACATCACCGTTTTATTTTTGTATTTAATGTTTGATGTTGTCTAACCTCTAACCATAGAGATAGGTGTTCGACTGAAATCATCTTCGGGCCACCACCAACGACAATCCCGAATCTGTCACCAACATTGGAATAGCACCCTCTCTATTTGCGACGTATCCCGATTATTTGTCTGTATGTTCCCCCCCCCCCCTTTCCGTTATAGTGTTCGTGTATAATTATTAGAACCCCACCTCACGACGAGTTAACTGGACCGCTGTTCACGCATATTTGCATAGTCAATTCCCCCTTTTTCCCTAAAATTGGACTAGGTTATTTCGACGACTCAAGGTTTTGTAACAAACTTGGCGAATTGTCCGTCACATGTTTTCTATTTGCAAAATAATTTGTTCGTAATTATATTTACAATTTCAACTTTTAACTCTGGTCACGTTACCAACACAATTTTACATAATATAGGAATTTCTGATAAATTAATTTCATTTAAATTTTCTCTTAAAAAGAAAAAACCCTCCCATTTTTTGAGTTCAAAAATTTTTGTTAAGTTTGTTTTTGTTTAAAATATATTTCCAAAATCTAGACATCTTACACGCCGCCGTTGGTAACGAGCGCCTATTTGATTTATCATTATTAGATTTGTTGTGACATTCTAATTAGCAAATTATCAAAGCTCTTAATATTTTCCATTATTATTATAGTTATTTGTGTTATTTGTTCTGCGTTATTTGTTAATCATTATTATTATTGCTATCAAGTTCTTGTGTTTACTTGTTAGTTTGTTTAATTGTTAATTTTTCTTTAAAAACGTTTTGCAGTTACAAATTTTTCAACCCTTCAGAAATTATAATGGGTGCGTATCACATTTATTTTTAATTCTTAAAGAATTAATGTTTGGTTTAATTTATTTAATTAATAGGCAATGTTACCTACCAAAATTTAAAAAATACGTATGTTTCCAAACCAAACATTAATGACATTACTCAATGCGCCGACCGGTGACCTTAAAATTTTTAATTTAAGGAATTTGATACGAGAAGTTTATTGGTTGATAAAAATTTGTTATATTTTTTTTTCATTTCAGAATTTGTACAATACGAAACCGAATATGTTGTCGAAGACCGTTTGGGACAGCAATTTAAGGCTCTGTCGGTTTTGGCAGATGGAACATGCATGTTTCGAGCATGTGCTTATTTCTTAAGCAACACCGACGTGGAACAGTGTCACGCATTACGTGCAGAAGTAGTGAACTACATTTCTCTGCACTCTGACGATTTTTCACCATTCGTGCCGAACAACGACTTGCCCGCTTACTCATCTAGAATGGCAAGGAGATATGAATACGGCGATCATATCGTATTAGAAGCAATTAGCCGTTTGAAAAAGGTAACCATTGAAATTAATAGAATCAATTTCGATACTCTAATTTTAGAAAATTTGCCAACTATTATTTCAAATTCTAATTCTAATAATACTATTAAATTAATGTACCATAATTTACATTATTGGCCACTTATCGCTCACGAAGATTTCGTATCGGTCGTTAATATTCAAAGTAAATCTAAACGCAAGCGTAAGACTATGACTGGACGCGTAGAAAAAAAAAATAAACAACTTAAATCTATGCAATTTAATAATCAAGTTATACCGCCAAAAATTGTTGTTAATAATACAATTACAGTTGAGCCATCAGTACAAGAAGATCGAGTGGCCGTTATTTCTCTTCCTCCTCCGACCACAAAATCTAAACGTGGCAAATCGACCACTTTAAATTCCGGAAGAGGCGATATGAAAGAAGATACCGTAATTGTCCACTCTTTAGGCGCAATGAATCATCTCTGCGAATTTTGTAAATCTAAAAATTTTGAGTCGGAAATAGCTTACGACAAAACTTTTACCAACTGCTGTCACAAGGGAAAGTCTTTATTAAATATTCAATTATTTGAAATGCCAACAGTACTACTCGATTTGCTTACCAAAAACGATAGCGAGTCTAAACATTATCGAATGAATATTAGAAAATATAATTCGGCACTGGCACTTGCTTCTTTTGGTGCCGATAAAATGGATTCTCCTAAGGGTGCCGGTCCTTATTCGCTCAAAATAGGTGGCAACATTTTTCATACCACTTCCAATTTGAAAAATTCCGATGGCAAATTAAAGTACGCCCAATTATATTTCATCGACAGCGACGAAGCCAACTCACTTAGGCTCAATAATCCGGTTAACGAAGGTTGTCGAGAAATCATCATTAATAAGTTGGATACATTGTTGCGAAATATCAACGCCTACGCCCAACAGTACAAAAATTTGAGAGAATTTGAAGCGGAAACTCGAACAGCTTGCGAACGACAAGGTGTACCGATAAACAAAACTTACAGCCTATGTCTTCTAAAACAAGTAAATTCCGATCGGCGTAGATATAATCTTCCGACTGCCAGCAACGAAATCGCCTGCATCTTCCAAGACGATGGCAACGACGGACCCCCTCTAAATCGAGACATTCAAATTCACTCTTGTGACGGTAAGCATATTCAGCTATCCATTTTGTCAACTCATACCGATCCGATGGTTTATCCGTTACTTTATCCGTACGGGGGAAACGGCTGGCACGCTAATTATCTTAGTACCGCTGGCAAATCCGTTAGTCAATTGCAATATTATTCGTTTTTAATGGCGATAAGAGATAAATTTTCCGCCTTCATACACTCCGGAAAATTATCTCAACAATATTTTATAGACGCATACTGTAAAACTGAAGCTAATAGGTTAAATTATATAAAAACTCACCAAAGCGATCTAAGAATTGAATTTTATCAAGGTCTGTACGATTACATGCGTACCAAGGCGGTTGCCGAAAATTTAAAAATTGGCAAAGCCATTATTTTGCCATCTTCGTTTATTGGGTCACCACGTAACATGGCGCAAAATTATCAGGACGCCATGTGTCTAATTTCTGTTTATGGAAAACCCGATTTATTCATAACTTTTACTTGTAATCCTAAATGGGACGAGATAACTAATAATTTAGAATCTTACGAAACGGCCAGCGATCGTCCCGATCTCACTGCTAGGGTTTTCCATGGTAAATTGAAGCAATTTAAAAATGACATACTCAACAAACATGTCTTGGGTAAGGTAATTGTATTATTATATGTCATCGAGTTTCAGAAACGTGGTTTACCTCACTGCCATATGCTGTTGATTTTGGCAAACGACGATAAAATAAGAACCTCCGATGATATCGATTCAGTAGCGGTGGCGGAAATTCCAAATCGAGAGGAAAATCCCCGTCTATACGAAATAATTAAAAAATCTATGATCCACGGTCCTTGTGGGGTTTTACTAAATAGGGACTCTCCGTGTATGGAAAATTCCAAATGCACCAAAAAATACCCGCGTCCATATCGAGATGTTACCGAGTTTTGCGATAACGGTTATCCGCTTTACAGACGGCGGAACGATGGTCACAAAATCACAATTTTGGACAAAAACGGTGGCATTAAATTCAATGTAGGTAACGAATTTATTGTGCCGTACAATAAATATTTATTGCTCAAATATAATGCACATATTAACGTCGAAATTTGTTCGAGCATCAAATCCGTCAAATATTTATACAAGTATGTGTATAAAGGCTTAGATGCGGCCACTGCTACCATTAAAAGCGACGCCAACGACGAATTACAGCACGACGAAATTCAGCAATATATTAACGCACGTTATATTTCGGCGCAAGAAAGTTGCTGGCGTTTAAGGGAATATCGCATGCACGAAAGTACTTTTACCATCATTCGTTTGGCGGTCCATCTCGAAAATCAACAATCGGTTTGTTTTCATGTCGGAGAAGAAAATGCGGCTCTCGAGAGCGCCGCTACCAAGAATACTACCTTGACAGCTTGGTTTAAATTAAACATGTCGGATAGTGCAGCCAAACAATTTTTTTATCACGAAATTCCGCAACACTACGTGTTCAATAAAAATTCGTGGAACAAGCGTAAACGGATTACGAACGTAATCGGACGTATGTATTACGTAAATCCGTTCGAGGGCGAAAGATATTACCTGCGGCTGTTACTACTACATCGAAAGGGAATAACCGGCTTTAAAGATATGAAAACCATTGACGATATCGTCTATGAAACTTTTCTCGATACGGCTAAAGCTCTTAATCTTTTAGAAGACGACATCGAATGGGACAGGGCGTTGACCGAAGCCGAAAATTATCAATTTCCGTCTCTTTTGCGCCAACTTTTCGTAACAATTTGCGTATTTTGTCTACCTTCAGACCCCCTCGCGCTGTGGGTGAAACATAAACAATTTTTAATAGAAGATTACATGTACAAATGTAACGACGCAGATTTGGCGGAAAAACAGGCTTTGGTCGATTTACAAGCAAATTTCCAATTACACGGCAAACAATGTAGCGACTATAATCTTCCCAACATCGATCCATCGGAAATAGCTTCTCTTCACGATGAAATTTACGATGTCGTCTTCGAACAGCGTGCCGCCGACGAATGCGAAATACAATTCAACGACGAACAAACGACCGCATATAACCAAGTATTAAATTCAATTTATCACGATGACCCACACAAGTTATTTTTTATTAATTCTCCCGGCGGTACTGGTAAAACTTTTATTTATAATGCACTTATGCACAAGTTACGTGCAAATAACGACGTCGTGATACCTGTAGCTTGGACAGGCGTGGCGGCGTCTCTTTTAAAAGGTGGGCGTACTTCGCATTCCGTCTTTAAATTGCCATTTTCGCTAGACAAAACAAGTACTTCTTCCCTGCGAGTTACTCATAAAATGGCAATCCGCATAAAAAGTGCAAAACTTATTATATGGGACGAAATTACATTATGTCCTTTTTATGCGTTAAATGTTGTAGATAAATTATTGCAGGACATAATGAATAATAATCGTCCATTTGGTGGAAAAATTATGTTGTTTGCCGGCGACTTTATGCAGTGTTTACCCCATTGTCCCGCACGGTACTCGCACAAGTATTTTGTCGAGGACAATAAAAAATAGTCGTCATTGGCATTTGTTCAAACATCTCAAGCTCACACGTAACATGAGAGTAACTCGAGATTCTATAACATATGCAAATTGGTTAATGACAGTTGGCCAAGGTATAATTAATAGGACGGTCGATTTCATCGAGGATGTAATCGAAATTCCTCAGGAATGTATTACTGACGGCGATCTCGTCACGGAAATATTCGGCACAAATATTTCCGTTAGCGAAATAGAAACGTTGCACAATAGAGCGATTCTTACTCCAAAAAATGAAGACGCCTTTGCAATAAACGACGACGTAATCAAACGTCTAGAAGGTACGGCGCGCATTTATTATAGCGTAGATAAGGTGGTCGAAGATCATACCGCCACCACCTCCTACGACGATATATCTGACGAATTTCTCCACAGTATTACTCCGTCCGGTATGCCCCCGCATGCTCTTACATTAAAAATTGGTGCCATTATAATGTTATTGAGAAATTTAAATACCAAAAATGGGTTATGCAATGGCACCAGATTGATTATTTTAAATGTCGAAAACAATCTAATAGTCGCAAAAATTATGATGGGCGACAAAAAGGGAAATATAGTGTTCATACCGAGAATCGCTCTATTTTCGCCAACAGACGAATTACCTTTCGTATTTAAAAGGCGCCAATTTCCCATCAGACTATCATTTTGCATAACAATTAATAAAGCTCAAGGTCAGACTCTAGATAAAATTGGACTATATTTGCCCAATCCAGTTTTTAATCACGGACAGCTATACGTGGCCATGTCTCGTGCTAGGTCTTTCGAATGTGTCAAGGTCAAACTAACAGAACGCCACAATCAAGGTAAACTAATACTAAATTCACAAAAATCATATACAAAAAATATAGTTTACCCTGAAATTGTACAATAATTTAAAATATTGTTTATAAATCTATGCGTGTTTTGACCAACTGTATAAGTATATCCAGCTAGCACCAACAGAATGAAAATTATTCTGAAAGAGTGCAGCAGCCATTATATTCTGTATAATAATTATAAACATTCAAAACTTTTAGCCACCCAAAGGTATAGAGAAGTAACGTCCGTTTGTAATCCATATTATGGTGACTTTCTCTGGTCTGTTAGTCCTTTAGGTGGCTATACGTTTGGAATACCTACTCTATATCAAGCTATTAGCACCACCAAAGAAATACTTTGCGAGAGTGCAGCAATCATGATATAGTTGCTATTAGCACCAACAGATTCTGAAATGATTCTGAAAGAGTGCAGCAACCATTATAATGCAGTATATTTAAAACTTATAGCCACCCAAAGTAAATAATAGATCAAGTGTGAAAGTATAGAGTAACGTCCGTTTGTAATCCATATTATGGTGACTTTCTCTGGTCTGTTAGTCCTTTAGGTGGCTATACGTTTGGAATACCTACTCTATATCAAGCTATTAGCACCACCAAAGAAATACTTTGCGAGAGTGCAGCAATCATGATATAGTTGCTATTAGCACCAACAGATTCTGAAATGATTCTGAAAGAGTGCAGCAACCATTATAATGCAGTATATTCAAAAATTATAGCCACCCAAAGTAAATAATTGATCAAGTGTTAAAGTATAGAGTAACGTCCGTTTGTAATCCATATTATGGTGACTTTCTCTTGTCTGTTAGTCTTTTAGGTGGCTATACGTTTGGAATACTCTATATCAAGCTATTAGCACCACCAAAGAAATACTTTGCGAGAGTGCAGCAATTATGATATAATCGATTTCGCTCCATTAAATTTTATATACTAAAACTATTTTATTTGTTTAAGCATTTTAGCAAGGATCATAGACAATTTTACAAATACAACGTTACATGCACGGAAAGTGGTGTAAAAGAAACTGAACGAGAGTCAATGGTAGCGACGGACGGGCTGCATGGCGCCACATCTCCCAACGGTAACCATTATTGGATGTACAACAAAATCATATTTAATTGTTTGTACATATTTTTGATTGTGCAATATATGAATACTTGGGACGAACTGCAGAACCAGTAATAAATAATATTACATTTATAATGTAAAATAATTTTTAAATACATTTCCAACAATTTTTTACAGATAGTACACTTGACGGATATAATATCGCTTGCTTCGAAATAACAATAATCCTTTTCAAATTCATAATTTTAGTTTTGTGAAGCCTGATGTTGAAAGTGACAAGATTAACTAAATGTGTTTCGACACAAACAAAATACCGTTGCATATACAGGTAGAAAATTAAAATTTTCATATTCATATAATACAATTTATTTTTATTGCAGATATCGATGTTTCTTTGTAATATCGTCTACCAAACATAAGTTGGGAATGATTTCAAATTGACTTTAAACAAGAAGTGTGAAAAACGTTTTTCTAATTTAACAACAAAAAGAAATATGTCAAATATAATTGCCGAGATCTAAGAAGATAATTTTTCTTTTCTTTTTTTTTTTAATTTGCACTGTAAATTATTTGTTTATGTTTGTTTTTAGTGTTTGTTTATTTATATTAAAACTCCTTTTTACCCTTACATGTACGTGTGCTATTCATTTTCAATTATCCCTCGCATATTTATTCCTAAACTCTCCAATCAACCACGACCAAATTTTCGGTAAGGTACTCATGTTATACCATAATAAAGTAATATTTAATATTACATATTCTTGAGCGCGGTCGTAGGCAAATGTACTTAAAATTCCTAAATCCAAAAATCGGTAAGCGCGAAAATTCCAAAAATACTCATTAACTTACTCGCAACTAACTTTCAAGATGCTGTCGTCGTGTTACAACAACAAAACTTGCGCTTTTTTTTTATTTTTGTGTATATCCAGAAAAAAAACCAAAAAGCTGTAACAATTTATTATTAAAGCAATAACACCAATTTATTATTAATAATTTTTTTAAATATTTTCAATCGTTCTAATTAATTGCTGACAATTGACATAGATTTGATCACTTTTACGAGCGTAATATATAATATAAATTGATTAAAAATAATAATATTAAAAATTATGTATAATAAAAAAAAAAAAATCCTTGCGTTCATCAGATTCGAACCTGCGATGATTTTAATTGCTTGGTTGGAAAGCCACTATGGTGACAACTGGACCACGAACCATATGCTGTTAAATTCGTCTCAGATAAGTTAATCAACATAATAATTTACAATGTCCTGATAAAATTTTAATAAAATTTAGTTGGCAAAAATGTTGTTGTCATAGTTTTTTGGATAATTGTTGATTACGGCGTTTGTTTTTATTATTACATTAGTAGCAAAAAATTAAAATGAATGTAAGTGTATTTTTTTAACATTGTTCTTACTTGTTATTTAATATTTTCTTATTTCTGTTTTTGTATTATAAATAAAATGTTTACCCAGTCATCTACAGTAACAATCTATTTTAAAAAATGCTTTGAAAATATAATAATTAATTACGATAATACGTTGGCTTTCAGACGAATAATATTGAAAAGCATATTGAAAAATTGAACGTGAACGAGGACGGCGGCGATTCGGAGGAGCTTCCATCTTCCATCGCCGCCGATCCAATTTATTCGATATTTGGGGGAACGCCGGTGTAGCCGGGAATTTTAACCCCCTTTTATTTTACCCCCGGGGGTAAAAATTCCCTAGTGAATGTTTACCCCCCTGGTAAAAATTCCCTAGTGAAATTTTACCCCCGGTAAAAATTCCCTAGAGAAATTTTACCCCCGGTAAAT
The DNA here is from genome assembly GCA_949152465.1 of Cantharis flavilabris. Classification (NCBI taxonomy): domain Eukaryota; kingdom Metazoa; phylum Arthropoda; class Insecta; order Coleoptera; family Cantharidae; genus Cantharis; species Cantharis flavilabris. Next base: position 28,477,434 of record OX424436.1, on the reverse strand, counting down.
ATTCCCTATAGAAATTTTACCCCCCGTAAAAAATGATTAGGGGGTAAAATTTCACTAGGGAATTTTTACCGGGGGGGTAAAAAAGCTCAAAATATTCTTAGTGAATTTTTACCCCCTTAAAAAATTTTATAGGTAAATAAGAATTATTACATTTGTTTATGTATCAAATTTCATAACATCTTACTGCGAAATGCTAAAATATCTTACTCAGATATTGGAAGAATTAAATAGGATAATTTAAAAGTTTAACACAAAATTTATTTAAAAGATTTTCTTATACACTTTTTTTTACCGAAACTACTACTTCAAAATGGTTTGAATTTTTGTGGTTCAAATATATTGCCAGATTTTTGTAATTAGGTTCATCGGAAAGGTGCATTGAACTTGGAAACCTTAACCATGCAGAATTTTTTGACATTTGAGTAAACGAATATATATCGGCTCCCATGAGTGCTGCAATGAAAAGCATCTCAACATCTGTTGCCCAAATTGCATTTTCGTGCATTTTCGTTATATTTATATAATTCTTAACACCAGAAAACAGATCAACTTTTTGTTTTCGAGTTTTCATAAATTCGGTAATTATCTTTCGTACTTCCTTGTGCTGATCTTCACTTCCGGTAATGCATAAAGATATGCACCTAAAAAAACAGTTACCGTCTGCTTTTACGTCTATAACTGTGTGAGGCGAATGGAGCAACGAATTTTTTGATTTCGCAAAGTCGGAATTATTCTCAAATGAAAGTCCAAGCTTCTTACAAAGTCGTTTTTGCCAATTGTTATTTATGGGACAGAAACGAAATTTTGAATTTTCCGTTATGCAATTAATTTCTTCAACAGATCCATTCAGTTCTTCATTTTCGCCATTTTTTTCTTGAGATCCGTTGTCGTGGTAATGTTTCAAATTACTGATAGGATAGCCCTTTTTCACAGATTTTCCCACTTTTGACCGTAAAATGCAGTTGCCATTGCTAAGAATTTTCTCTATGGTGTACGGTCCTGTATAGGGTGCTTTTGTCCAACCACCTTTGCGATCATCTCGTCTGCAATTTCGTACCAGTACCGATTCTCCAACTTTAAATTTCACTGCCTTTGCACGACGCTTATCATAAGAAGTCTTTTGCTTTTCTTGACTTTCCTTTATATTTTCAGCGGTCTTCTGAAATACACACTTTTGAATTTCTAACATTCTTGCAAGATTTTTTTCAAAATCATTTTGATTGAATAAATTATCTTCCATTTCATATTCTGTTTCTTTTGTAACTTCAACGTCGTCAATGTCCATTCCAAATAACTCATTGTCCATTCGATTAATTTCGTTCATTTCGTCTATTTCGTTCATTTCGTCCATCTTGATCATTTCCTCCATCTTCCTTCCATCCATTTCAATATCAACAGGAAGTTTCGGCTCTCTGTTATATAGCAGGAAAAAAGGTGAAAATTTTGTGGATTCATGACGTGCAGTACGATGCGCAAAAAGAACTCCGTCAATTACATCTGGCCATTTGCGTACGTTTTCTTCTTTATATAGTGTTTTAAGAAGTTTATTTTTTATTGTTCTATTTTGTCTTTCAACAAGTCCATTGCTTTGCGGGTGATATGCAGACGTTACCCGTTGCTGCGTTCCCGTTAACATATGGAGCTGATTTGAAACTTGGTTAACAAATTCCCTACCTTGGTCGTTTATTTGTATCGACATACACGAATGTCTGCAAACAAGTTCAAATAAAAATCGAGCAACAACTTCGGCAGTTTTATTTTTTATTGCCTTGATTTCGGACCACTTACTAAAGTAATCAATTGCTACAATGATATATTTAAATCCATCTACTTCGGGAAGTGTAGCTAAATCTATTCCAATTTGTTTCATAACTTCTGTTGGTATTGGCACTGGTCGGAGTTCAGGAACAGCTTTTAAAACGGCTGGATTTATTTTTTGACAAATATCGCAATGCTTAATAAAGTTTACCGTGTCCGTGTATATAGTTTGCCAATAATATCTACGTTCGATAATTGATATTGAAGCATCTCTCCCACGATGAGATGAGAGCGATATCGATTCAACACTTGAGTCTGTGCCTTGGTGAACCATTGATATTATTTTCTTTCTTTCTTCCCAATCTACTATTACTGGCAACCACCGATGTTCTGCATCACCGCTCGTGGTTCTTTCACTATTTTTAATTTTCTTTTTGTATAATAAAGTTTCGTTCTCCATTGTATAAGGTTTACATTGTTTTCGAAAATTAGACTTTTCATTTTTTCCTTTGATATGTTGAGGATACGTTTTGTTAGTTAAAAATTGCGTAACCATATTTAAATCCAATGCGATGTACTTTGATGATTTGGCGATTACAGGTTTATCTTCGTTGCTGCATTCATCACTTTCTCGTGGATTATTCATTTTGTTTTGATTTTCGGGAATTATTTTGACAATGCTATGAAATATGCTGGCTTTATTATTATTCTTCTGGTTTGATCTCTCGATTTCTTGTGTCTCACTTACCTTATATAATATATATACAAACTATAATTCTGTACCAACCGTCGGTTTTATTTTTTGTTAAATTTTTAAAGATTTAGAGATTAATAAAGATTTTAAAGATTTTTTAAAGATTCCAAAATCTAAGAAAGATATTTTAGCATCTCAGAATAAAATATAATCGAATTTGATACATAAACACTAATAAAAATTCTGATTTACCTATAAAAATTCTTAAGGGGGTAAAAATTCACTGAGGTTATTTTGAACTTTTTTACCCCCCGGTAAAAATTCTCTAGGGAAATTTTACCCCCAGTAAAAAATTATTAGGGGGTAAAATTTCACTAGGGAATTTTTACCGGGAGGTAAAATTTCACTAGGGAATTTTTACCGGGGGGTAAAATTTCACTGGGGTAAATATTCCCGGTTACACCGGCTCCGATGGTCGTACCTCCGCCTCCAAGCCAATTCGGGATGTGGCAAAATCCTGCGGGGTTGCAGGCAACACAACCCACCCCACCCCAAACCACGCCGATACCATCGGCGAATTTGCCTGCACCCGCAGGTGACGCAACGAATAGGAGGAATAGGTACGTTCCGTTTTATTATTGTAATTGTATTGACACTTATTTTACGTTTATAGGAGGCGATCCCGGAGGAGCCATCACCAAACACATCAGCGTATTAATTTGGCAGAGATCTCGACTGCTACGGCCCAAGCCATTTCCATCATGCACTACATGATAAACAATCAAAATTCGCGTGGTGGAATTGGACGCGGCCGTAGGAGCCGAGGTCGAAGACGATAGTTTTTTTTAGTTAATTTTATTTTTATTTATAGTTGTTAATTGTTAATTGTTCGTTTGTTTCTTTGTTTCTTTGTTTCTTTGTTTCTTTGTTTGTTCGTTTATAAGTATATATATGTTTCTTTGTTTTTATGTTTTTTTAAATTATATTTTAAGTTCATTTTACGTGTGTTATTCGTTTTCAATTATCCCTCGCATATTATTCCTAAACTTTCCAATCAACCACGACGAAATTTTTGGTAAGGTACTCATGTTATAACATAATAAAGTAAAATTTAATATTACATATATTCTTGAGCGCGGTCGTAGGCCAATGTTAGATTGCTAGAGATCCTGTCCAACTTAAACAGTTTCAAGTGCGCAACAAATTTACTTAAAATTGCTAAATCCAAAAATCGTTAACCGCGAAAATTCCAAAAACACTCATTGACTTACTCACAACTAACTTTCAACATGCTGTCGGCGTGTTACAACATCAAAACTTGTGCTTTTTTTTGTGTCTATCCAGGGGAAACCCTCCAAAAAAACTTAAAAATTTAAAAATTCTTTTTTAAATGAATTAAAAAAATTTCTTCATGTTAATGCTTGAAAAAAATGATGTAGACTTTGGTTTGGTCGAGTCCGAATTTAAGTCAATATTCAAATTTACAAATTGACTGTTACATTGTAAAATCGATATTAAAATTCATTTTTATTGAAAATATAATTGAAAATCAAATTGCCTATTCTCTTATATAATAATTTAAATGACAATTTAAATTTTTTAAGATCTTTACTTGTTTCAATTAGTATCTGGCCTACCTAACCTAACTTTAATAACAGATCGTTTAAAATATAAATATAACCCTGAAAATTTTGTTGCACAATTAGGCAATTACAAGCTTTTTCGAGTATTATAAAGCTCCGTTGACATGGGTAGTGAATTACGACAGTGAGTCACACTTTTGTAGAATACGTGTCGGATAAACTGCTGATTCGTAAAATATAAATCGTGATTTTTCCCAAAGTTAATGTTATAACAGCAATATAAACATCCCTGTAACCTTTGCCACAAATATAAAAATTATCATATCGTGAAAATTAAAAATTTGTAAATTCACAAATGTGGATCACCATCGTTATTCACTACCCAAGTCAACACTGCTTTATCGCAATTTTTTGTGGCAGAAAGAAGTTAATGTTAATAATAAATGTAATAAATCGAATAAAAATGCAGTTTGAAATTAAATTCAGTATATGTATAGTTAAGCCATCTACTCAGATAATCTCTTGTCTAATGATAATTATTCATAATCGTAATTATTAGTTAATAATTAATAATAATAATAATAATCATGAAGTCGGTTAAAAAAAATAATTAATTAATAACAACAATGCATAAATTGTGACAGCACGAACCACAAATATGTTTCGTTTTCAATTTTAGAAAACATGGGGATTATTTTATTAGCAATTTCTCAATAATTATACGGTAAACCTAATTGAACTACAGCGCAAAGAGAGTAGAAAATGCACTATAACATAGAAAAAACTGCATTCTTTGGATTTCATCTATAAAAACCTTGATTCACACGCGAATCTTTTTTTTTTAAATAGTTTAAATATAGTTGACCTTTCATTGTTATATGTAAAAATAGTTGACCTTTTTTTAATTTTTATTTTTGAATTTGAATTTTAATATTACCACTTTTATTATGAATTATATATTGAAAAGATTTCGTTTTTGAATCTTATTATGTGATTTTATTTTAATTTTTATTTGACTCGATAACCTACAATTATTACAAAATATATTTCAAAAAAATACATAATATTCAAACAATAAAAACCTATGGATAATACATATACATGCAGGACGCCACTGATAAACAATTGCTTTATCATAACCTACAATAATCTTCTGTCACTTCAAGAAGTGGTTAAAGTTACGCCAAACGGAACGGAAGTGGTTAAGGCTAAAATGTTAGAAAATTTTAATATTCTAATTTAAAGTTAAATTTAATTACATTAAAGGCATTATGTGAACATGAACGTATGTTTTCTATGTGCAGAATAATTTCTTAGGTTATATTTACAATTTAAACTTTTAACGACGACTACCATTGTTAATAAGGTTTATTAACAGTTCGAGTACATACTAACAGACACGCACGTTGCGAATAGCTTCTCGCCGGTCCAAATTTTCGTATGGTTTATAAAATTTATAAATTTACCATGTGCACCAGCGCGAGTAAAAGAAAAATATCAAATCGTATTGCAATTAACAACCAATCGCCACTTAAAATATTTTGCGCGCTCGGTTCGGTACCATCTCTCCTCGTGCGCTACTCGAATATTACCAACTACCAACTGGCGGCCGCAGGCCGCCGTTGCGGCCGGCAGGCCGCTAATGAGCCCGATAGGGCGAACTAGCCTAAAAAGCGGCGGTAGCCGCTTTTCTAGGCTAGTCTTATATAATAAAATCTTATCGATTTTAAGAAATTTCGACACGTTTTGGGCCGCGGAGCGGCCCGTGTTTGACCTATTTTCGAGTGTGGTATGTCGAAAGAAAGAGCGAGGCGAAGCCGAGCCGAGCGTGGTGGGAGGAAGTCGATCCGCCGCCGGAGGCGGCGGCCACCGCCCTTTTAGTCGGTTTTTTAAAGGTCGATTTCGCCGGCAGAACGCCAGCCAATCCGGCACTACAGATTTTGACGGGCTAGGTGCCGTTCGACGCCCAAAGGATCCGCATCGTGCACAACCGATATAACTTTTTTAAGAAAAATCCCTCCGAGGCGTGGTAACGCCGCAAAGTCGACGGTTTATTTTGCGAAAATTTTTTACGCGAGTGCAAATAGTCGCGCCTTGCAAGGTCTCTCTCCGACAAAATCGCCGATTTTTAATAATTAGCGTTCCTTTTTTTAATCGTACCATGTCGCATCTCTTTCTGAAGCACGCGAAACGGGTTAGACAGAATGCGAGTCGCGTCGCAACTCGATTCCCAAAATTTTCCGAAATTAATTTAATTTTGACGTAAATGACATGCATGACATTTTTACCATTCTTGCGCTCGGTGACGCGCCGAGCGCGTCTTTTCACCGCGGCGACCGCAACGAGTAGCTTCCTCGAAGTTTTCTGAATCGAACCGTACCAGAAACAAATCTTCCGGTTCCAAATTTACCTCCAACTTTTGCGCACAAAGAAGTAAAAATGCAAATATGATCCCACGTGGGTTTTGATGTTTTACACTTTTTTACCATACCTGCGCTCGGCTTGGCGAGGGGTTGCATTTTGGAGGGCCGTAGGCCCGACAACTGTTTTGCTTGAGGTCTCCTGAAGACAACGATAGGCGACTCGACAGACGCCAACCAAATTTTACCCCTAAATTTTGAGTATGAAGAAGTAAATTTGTAAATTTGATTTGTCGGGGATTTCAAATTTGAAAACTTTTTTACCATACACGCGCTAGGCTTGGCGAGGGCCTGCATTGTGGAGGGCCGTAGGCCCGACAGGTAGCTTCCTCGGGGTCTCCTGAAGACAACGGTAGGCGATTCGACAGACGCCAACCAAATTTTATCCCTAAATTTTGAGTATGAAGAAGTAAAATTGTAAATTTGAATTGACGGGGATTTCAAATTTGAAAACTTTTTTACCATACTTGCGCTCGGCTTGCCTCGGAGTGGAAATTTGGAGGGTCGTAGGCCCGACAAGTAGCTTCCTCGAGGACTGCTGAAGACAACGGTAGGCGACTCAAAATTCGCCAACCAAATTTTACCCCTAAATTTTGACTGTGAAGAAGTGAATTTGTAAATTTGATTTGACTCGGTTTCAACCTTTTTCCCATAGTTGAACTCAGCTTAGCGGCGAGTGCAATTTTCGAATGCGGCAAACGCAACGAATAGCTTCCTTAGAGGTTTTTGAATCCAAAGGTACCTAACACAAGTGTCCTCCACCCAAATTTACCCTCAAACTTAGAATGCAAAAGAAGTAAATATTTTGCAGCAAATAATAAAAAGTCACTTTTAAAGATGAAGGAACGATTTTTTCGAAAACCTTCAAATCTATTTTTCGCTTTCTATTCGGCATTACTATCGAGGTGAAAATTAAAAAAATTAAATTTATAAAATTTTAGAAAAATTCTTCTCCAAAATCAAACTTCGAAGCGGTCGTATGCCCTTTACTAGAACTTTGCGATAATTGCCGATGGCCGAGAAAGATGCGCCCAAACATCGGCAACGATTTTAACGTCAAAAATTTTAACTTTTCCTCTCTTCTTTAAGGTGAAACCCGAAAAAAGGTAAAATTTTGGTGTATTTTTGAAAATTTCACATTTCGAGTTAAATTTTTTCCGCAAAGACGAGATAAATTTATAAAAAAATTTCGATCCAAAATTCTTCCACGTGCCGGGCCAACAGGTTTCCGGCGTAAAATTTGCAAATTTTCGAAATTTATTTTTCCTCAAAAGCACCAAAGGGGGTAAGCCTTTGAAAAAAAATTTGAAAATTTGGTTTGGGTTTTACGGCTTCACCGATCGAGATGGGAAAAAAATGAATCATATCGAATTTGAGGAGATCGACGGTACCTATTCGATGCCGTGTAGAAATTAAAATTCAGTTAATAAATAGCGCCGCTATAACGCAAATAAAAAAAATTCAAAATTTGACTTTGTTACGCCGATTGCGCGTAAACGGTCGACATTTTTGAAAATGTTTTGCTATCATCGGTTGGTCCTTGCGAATGGCTACGTTTTTGTTTCTCGCAAATTTTTTTAAAAACCATTCCTTACCGCTGCTAAACTAAGAAATGTCCAATGACGAAAATTTTCGATTCAAATCCTTGCTCTTTTTGCAATAAACCAAAAAAGTCAGTTTTAACGGTAAAGGGACGGTTTTTTCGAAAATAGCCTAACGAAGTTTTCGCATTCTTTTTGCGATTACTATCGAAGAGAAAATTAAAAAAATTAAATTTCTAAAATTTTAGAAAAATCCATCTCCCCAAGCAGATTCCAAAGGGTGCGGAGGCGTTAAAAATTCTTTACAGTAGTTGCCGATGGTCGAGACAGTAGCGCCCAAACGTCGATAACAATTTTATCGTCAAAATTTCTGAATTTTTCCCTCTTCTTTAAGGTGAAACCCGAAAAAATGTAAATTTTTGGTGCATTTTTGAAAATTTCACATTTCGAGTAGAAATTTTTCCGCAAAGACGAGATAAATTTATAAAAAAATTTCGATCCAAAATAGTTTAACTAGCCGGGCCAACCCCTTTCCGGCGTAAAATTTGCAAATTTTTGAAATTATTTTTTTCCGAAAAGCAGCAAAGGGGGTAGCCTTCAAAAAAAAATTTGAAAATTTGTTTTGGGTTTAACGGCTCCACGGATCGAGATAGGAAAAATATGAAGTATATCGAATTTGTGAAGATCGGCCGTACCTATTCGATGCCGTTTAGAAATTAAAAATCGGTTAAAAAATAAGATTACCAGAATCAAAATAAGAAAAATTAAAATTTTGACTTTGTTACGCCGATTGCGCGTAAACCGTAAAAATTTTTGAAAATGGTTTGCCACCATCGGTTGGTCCTTGCGAATGGCTACGTTTTTGTTTCTCGCGAATTTTTTTAAAAACCGTTCCTTACCGCTGCTAAACTAAGAAATGCCCAACGACGAAAATTTTCGATTCAAATCCTAGCTCTTTTTGCAATAAACCAGAAAGGTCAGTTTTAACGGTGAAGGGATGGTTTTTTCGAAAATAGCCTTATGAACTTTTCGCTTTCTTATCGCGATTACTATCGACTTGAAAATTAAAAAATTTGAATTTATCAAATTTAAGAAAAATTCTTCTCCACAATCAGATTCCAAAGGGTGCGGAGCCGTCAAAAATACTTTGCGCTAATTGCCGATGGCCGAGAAAGATGCACACAAATGTCGATAACAATTGTAACGTCAAAAAGTTTAAGTTTTTCTCTCTTCGTTAGGAGGAATCGGGTAAAAAAAGTAAAATTTTGGTGCATTTCTTGAAAATTTGATTCTCTGAAGCGAAATATATCCGCAAATGCAAGAAACACAAAAATCAGAATTTACAAAACTTTGACAATGAAACCTATACTCACTTATGCATCAGAAGTCATGTGCACTACGCGGCACTACGCAAAGAGAGGAAGAGATCTTGAGGATCTTCGAAAGCAAAATTCTAAGAACAATCTTGGGAGGAATAGAAGTAGAGGGTGAGTTCAGACCGTGAACGAATATTGAGATAAGAGCGAAATGGCAGAAAAAGACATTGTAAGAGCCATGAAGACACCAAGAATTAAATGGGTGGTACACGTACTGAGAAATAATAATGATGAAGCGATAAAAGTGTTGACGACGTGGAGACCAGATGGGAAAATATTCAAAGGAAGACCCAAACTGAGTTGGTGGGACTGCTTGATGGATGACCTGAAGAAGATGTTACACAACAGTGAGAGATGGAGGAACATAATAATCGAAGCAAAAAACATCTCAATCTCTAGAAAATGAATAGAATATTACTTTAAGCTGTAAAAGGACCAATCCTCCTCAAAAAAAGATTTCGTAACGCGCATCTCAATTCTTCGGAATGTAACGCTACTTAATAATAATAATATTATTGGTAAAACTGTAGCAATTCAAAAATATAACAATTATGATAATTTTTATTATTAAATATTAACAAAATTTACAACGATTTCGATTACACGGTTATTTTACGAACCGCTATATTTATGCTATATAGAAATATATTAATATGCATTTAAATTAAAGCCCCTTCGAAAATATTCACGCTCTACGCCAATGATCGGTAATTGCTTCATCATAACCTTAAATATTCTTCTGTCACTTTAAGAAGTGGTTATAGTTACGGCAAAACGGAACTTTTAGGAAGTGGTTAAGTTAGGGCTATCGCAATTTTGTTTAGAAAACGTAAAATAAATTAATTTGTGCTAATTTGACAAATAATAATGTGATTTCGACGAACAAAAATAAAATTTGAAATCAAATACAAACGCAATTGTATTTTATAAAGTTCGATTCAAATATCTGTGCCTCTACGTCACGAAATTCTGATTAAGAAATGACATACGGAATATAATTTTTTACGTCGTTCATCTTCATTTAAATGAAAATCTTTTTATTATAAGTTATGTGGTGTCAAATTTGTAGCAATAACTTTTCCATTTTTTTTCTTTCTTTCGACTTTAGAATATGAATTTTATCATTACCTGTTCTATTAGGAATTTTATATTGAAATGAATATGTTTTTGAATATTATTACGTGATTTTATTTTATTTTAATTTGACTTCAAATATTTAAATTTCAATTACAAAATACATTTCAAAAATGTAACGAAATAGTTAAAATTACATTATTTGTTTTTAATTAAATTTATTAAAAATTTAATAAAATAATATTGAAAACAATACAAACCCCTGGATAATATAAATGTAATACGCCACTGACAAACAATTGCTTCGTCATAACCTCGAATAATCTTGTGTCACTTTAAGAAGTGTTTATAGTTACGGCAAACGGAACTCTTAGGAAGTGGTTAAGTGACGGCTACAGCAATTCCTTTTACAAAACTAGATAGTAGCAAAGAGTAGATAAAAATTTTTAAATTTGAAAATTGGATCCCTTAATTATATAGTCATCCTTCCTCAAAAATTCCAAACCCCTCATCGATCATTTCGGAACGTAATTAATGATTGAAATACAAATTTCTAACGTGAAGCTTTATGGGGAAGCACCATTTTGTTGTGTAATAATTCATTATAATAACTATAAAATTAAAGTAGATACCATAATAAATAATTTCTTAAAATATTCTTTAACCTTTTCGCTCCGGGGATTTCTTCCTTAAAATTGACCTCACATTTTAGCTGAATTTCATGACTTAAATGAATACAAAAATATTTGTATGTCTAGCTAACCTAAAGCAATAAAAGACGTACGTTACTAATGTTATAAAAACATAACAATCGAAAATTGGTATGTCTGAACTTGTAAATTGTTTAATATGTATTTTAAAATCACGTAGTGTTATATTTTATACAGTTTGGTTAGGTTTTCATTGTTGTTTATAACCTACAAAACTTTGACAGTGCCATTTGGATTTTTGGGTGCATTTTGAAAATTTCATTCTTCCATTCAAAATATTTCCGCAAATGCAAAATAAATTTATGAAAAAATTTTGATCCAAAATTCTTCCACGTGTTTCGTGGAAATACGTTTCCGTTATAAAATTTGCAAATTTTCGAATTTTTTTTCCGAATAGCAAAATTTTTTATTTTAAAATTGCGATTTCGCTATATATTTTATACTTTTTATACTATTTTAAATAGTAACTTTGAAAAATCAATATGTAAAACTGCAAATTTACAATTTTTAAGAAATGTTATAATTACCTACTCGAATCATTTTTTATATAATATTCAAATTATAAACACAGGGTGTTCTACGGAGCATTTTCCAAAGGGGTCGAAATGACATGTCATAAGGATAGTACAGGGGGGCATTGAGGATTGAACCTATATGAAAATGAAAAATAAGGTAAACAATCAAATCACTATTTTCAAGAATTCAACTATATGATACTGATGAGACCTTATAAGGTCGAAACATGTCTATCATTGTTGGGTTCTTGATTATTTTGATTTAACTTTGAATTATTATATAATATTTCAATACCATTATTGATACAACTGTAGAAATTCGGAAATATTACAATTATTATTATTTTTATTATTAAATGTTAAAAAAAATTTACAACAAATTCGATTACACTGTTTTTTATATGATAACGATAAAAACCTGTCGAAAATATACACGTTCTACGCCGCTGACTGACAATTGCCTCATCATAACCTTCAATAATCTTCTGTCACTTTAAGAAGTGGTTACAGTCACGGAAAAAGAAACTTTTAGGAAGTGGTTATCGCAATTTATTTTTACAAAACGTAAAATAAATTAATTTGTGTAAATTTCACATAATTAAGTTGTAATTTAAACGAACAGAAAAAATTAAAAATATTAGAAAATTTTTATTTCCAATTTTAAATTGCATTAAAAACGTAATTAATTTAATGTTTTGTAACCAAATTAATATTATCACTTTTTATTTTACTTTTTAAAAATTGGTTCCTGCAGTCGATGGGACATCTTGCTGTGTAGGTGTGGAAATACGAACTAAGAACTAAGAAAAAGAAGAATCATAAATTGGCTTTGCTTTCTAATGTTTTGTAGAGTATTATTTTAATACTTGGTGTTTGGTTTCTACCTTACAATTCTGCTGATTTTTCTGCCAGCGTTAATCTACATAATGTATATTTAAACTTCGAGTACATACTAACATATATTTTAACATCACCGTTTTATTTTTGTATTTAATGTTTGATGTTGTCTAACCTCTAACCATAGAGATAGGTGTTCGACTGAAATCATCTTCGGGCCACCACCAACGACAATCCCGAATCTGTCACCAACATTGGAATAGCACCCTCTCTATTTGCGACGTATCCCGATTATTTGTCTGTATGTTCCCCCCCCCCCCCTTTCCGTTATAGTGTTCGTGTATAATTATTAGAACCCCACCTCACGACGAGTTAACTGGACCGCTGTTCACGCATATTTGCATAGTCAATTCCCCCTTTTTCCCTAAAATTGGACTAGGTTATTTCGACGACTCAAGGTTTTGTAACAAACTTGGCGAATTGTCCGTCACATGTTTTCTATTTGCAAAATAATTTGTTCGTAATTATATTTACAATTTCAACTTTTAACTCTGGTCACGTTACCAACACAATTTTACATAATATAGGAATTTCTGATAAATTAATTTCATTTAAATTTTCTCTTAAAAAGAAAAAACCCTCCCATTTTTTGAGTTCAAAAATTTTTGTTAAGTTTGTTTTTGTTTAAAATATATTTCCAAAATCTAGACATCTTACACGCCGCCGTTGGTAACGAGCGCCTATTTGATTTATCATTATTAGATTTGTTGTGACATTCTAATTAGCAAATTATCAAAGCTCTTAATATTTTCCATTATTATTATAGTTATTTGTGTTATTTGTTCTGCGTTATTTGTTAATCATTATTATTATTGCTATCAAGTTCTTGTGTTTACTTGTTAGTTTGTTTAATTGTTAATTTTTCTTTAAAAACGTTTTGCAGTTACAAATTTTTCAACCCTTCAGAAATTATAATGGGTGCGTATCACATTTATTTTTAATTCTTAAAGAATTAATGTTTGGTTTAATTTATTTAATTAATAGGCAATGTTACCTACCAAAATTTAAAAAATACGTATGTTTCCAAACCAAACATTAATGACATTACTCAATGCGCCGACCGGTGACCTTAAAATTTTTAATTTAAGGAATTTGATACGAGAAGTTTATTGGTTGATAAAAATTTGTTATATTTTTTTTTCATTTCAGAATTTGTACAATACGAAACCGAATATGTTGTCGAAGACCGTTTGGGACAGCAATTTAAGGCTCTGTCGGTTTTGGCAGATGGAACATGCATGTTTCGAGCATGTGCTTATTTCTTAAGCAACACCGACGTGGAACAGTGTCACGCATTACGTGCAGAAGTAGTGAACTACATTTCTCTGCACTCTGACGATTTTTCACCATTCGTGCCGAACAACGACTTGCCCGCTTACTCATCTAGAATGGCAAGGAGATATGAATACGGCGATCATATCGTATTAGAAGCAATTAGCCGTTTGAAAAAGGTAACCATTGAAATTAATAGAATCAATTTCGATACTCTAATTTTAGAAAATTTGCCAACTATTATTTCAAATTCTAATTCTAATAATACTATTAAATTAATGTACCATAATTTACATTATTGGCCACTTATCGCTCACGAAGATTTCGTATCGGTCGTTAATATTCAAAGTAAATCTAAACGCAAGCGTAAGACTATGACTGGACGCGTAGAAAAAAAAAATAAACAACTTAAATCTATGCAATTTAATAATCAAGTTATACCGCCAAAAATTGTTGTTAATAATACAATTACAGTTGAGCCATCAGTACAAGAAGATCGAGTGGCCGTTATTTCTCTTCCTCCTCCGACCACAAAATCTAAACGTGGCAAATCGACCACTTTAAATTCCGGAAGAGGCGATATGAAAGAAGATACCGTAATTGTCCACTCTTTAGGCGCAATGAATCATCTCTGCGAATTTTGTAAATCTAAAAATTTTGAGTCGGAAATAGCTTACGACAAAACTTTTACCAACTGCTGTCACAAGGGAAAGTCTTTATTAAATATTCAATTATTTGAAATGCCAACAGTACTACTCGATTTGCTTACCAAAAACGATAGCGAGTCTAAACATTATCGAATGAATATTAGAAAATATAATTCGGCACTGGCACTTGCTTCTTTTGGTGCCGATAAAATGGATTCTCCTAAGGGTGCCGGTCCTTATTCGCTCAAAATAGGTGGCAACATTTTTCATACCACTTCCAATTTGAAAAATTCCGATGGCAAATTAAAGTACGCCCAATTATATTTCATCGACAGCGACGAAGCCAACTCACTTAGGCTCAATAATCCGGTTAACGAAGGTTGTCGAGAAATCATCATTAATAAGTTGGATACATTGTTGCGAAATATCAACGCCTACGCCCAACAGTACAAAAATTTGAGAGAATTTGAAGCGGAAACTCGAACAGCTTGCGAACGACAAGGTGTACCGATAAACAAAACTTACAGCCTATGTCTTCTAAAACAAGTAAATTCCGATCGGCGTAGATATAATCTTCCGACTGCCAGCAACGAAATCGCCTGCATCTTCCAAGACGATGGCAACGACGGACCCCCTCTAAATCGAGACATTCAAATTCACTCTTGTGACGGTAAGCATATTCAGCTATCCATTTTGTCAACTCATACCGATCCGATGGTTTATCCGTTACTTTATCCGTACGGGGGAAACGGCTGGCACGCTAATTATCTTAGTACCGCTGGCAAATCCGTTAGTCAATTGCAATATTATTCGTTTTTAATGGCGATAAGAGATAAATTTTCCGCCTTCATACACTCCGGAAAATTATCTCAACAATATTTTATAGACGCATACTGTAAAACTGAAGCTAATAGGTTAAATTATATAAAAACTCACCAAAGCGATCTAAGAATTGAATTTTATCAAGGTCTGTACGATTACATGCGTACCAAGGCGGTTGCCGAAAATTTAAAAATTGGCAAAGCCATTATTTTGCCATCTTCGTTTATTGGGTCACCACGTAACATGGCGCAAAATTATCAGGACGCCATGTGTCTAATTTCTGTTTATGGAAAACCCGATTTATTCATAACTTTTACTTGTAATCCTAAATGGGACGAGATAACTAATAATTTAGAATCTTACGAAACGGCCAGCGATCGTCCCGATCTCACTGCTAGGGTTTTCCATGGTAAATTGAAGCAATTTAAAAATGACATACTCAACAAACATGTCTTGGGTAAGGTAATTGTATTATTATATGTCATCGAGTTTCAGAAACGTGGTTTACCTCACTGCCATATGCTGTTGATTTTGGCAAACGACGATAAAATAAGAACCTCCGATGATATCGATTCAGTAGCGGTGGCGGAAATTCCAAATCGAGAGGAAAATCCCCGTCTATACGAAATAATTAAAAAATCTATGATCCACGGTCCTTGTGGGGTTTTACTAAATAGGGACTCTCCGTGTATGGAAAATTCCAAATGCACCAAAAAATACCCGCGTCCATATCGAGATGTTACCGAGTTTTGCGATAACGGTTATCCGCTTTACAGACGGCGGAACGATGGTCACAAAATCACAATTTTGGACAAAAACGGTGGCATTAAATTCAATGTAGGTAACGAATTTATTGTGCCGTACAATAAATATTTATTGCTCAAATATAATGCACATATTAACGTCGAAATTTGTTCGAGCATCAAATCCGTCAAATATTTATACAAGTATGTGTATAAAGGCTTAGATGCGGCCACTGCTACCATTAAAAGCGACGCCAACGACGAATTACAGCACGACGAAATTCAGCAATATATTAACGCACGTTATATTTCGGCGCAAGAAAGTTGCTGGCGTTTAAGGGAATATCGCATGCACGAAAGTACTTTTACCATCATTCGTTTGGCGGTCCATCTCGAAAATCAACAATCGGTTTGTTTTCATGTCGGAGAAGAAAATGCGGCTCTCGAGAGCGCCGCTACCAAGAATACTACCTTGACAGCTTGGTTTAAATTAAACATGTCGGATAGTGCAGCCAAACAATTTTTTTATCACGAAATTCCGCAACACTACGTGTTCAATAAAAATTCGTGGAACAAGCGTAAACGGATTACGAACGTAATCGGACGTATGTATTACGTAAATCCGTTCGAGGGCGAAAGATATTACCTGCGGCTGTTACTACTACATCGAAAGGGAATAACCGGCTTTAAAGATATGAAAACCATTGACGATATCGTCTATGAAACTTTTCTCGATACGGCTAAAGCTCTTAATCTTTTAGAAGACGACATCGAATGGGACAGGGCGTTGACCGAAGCCGAAAATTATCAATTTCCGTCTCTTTTGCGCCAACTTTTCGTAACAATTTGCGTATTTTGTCTACCTTCAGACCCCCTCGCGCTGTGGGTGAAACATAAACAATTTTTAATAGAAGATTACATGTACAAATGTAACGACGCAGATTTGGCGGAAAAACAGGCTTTGGTCGATTTACAAGCAAATTTCCAATTACACGGCAAACAATGTAGCGACTATAATCTTCCCAACATCGATCCATCGGAAATAGCTTCTCTTCACGATGAAATTTACGATGTCGTCTTCGAACAGCGTGCCGCCGACGAATGCGAAATACAATTCAACGACGAACAAACGACCGCATATAACCAAGTATTAAATTCAATTTATCACGATGACCCACACAAGTTATTTTTTATTAATTCTCCCGGCGGTACTGGTAAAACTTTTATTTATAATGCACTTATGCACAAGTTACGTGCAAATAACGACGTCGTGATACCTGTAGCTTGGACAGGCGTGGCGGCGTCTCTTTTAAAAGGTGGGCGTACTTCGCATTCCGTCTTTAAATTGCCATTTTCGCTAGACAAAACAAGTACTTCTTCCCTGCGAGTTACTCATAAAATGGCAATCCGCATAAAAAGTGCAAAACTTATTATATGGGACGAAATTACATTATGTCCTTTTTATGCGTTAAATGTTGTAGATAAATTATTGCAGGACATAATGAATAATAATCGTCCATTTGGTGGAAAAATTATGTTGTTTGCCGGCGACTTTATGCAGTGTTTACCCCATTGTCCCGCACGGTACTCGCACAAGTATTTTGTCGAGGACAATAAAAAATAGTCGTCATTGGCATTTGTTCAAACATCTCAAGCTCACACGTAACATGAGAGTAACTCGAGATTCTATAACATATGCAAATTGGTTAATGACAGTTGGCCAAGGTATAATTAATAGGACGGTCGATTTCATCGAGGATGTAATCGAAATTCCTCAGGAATGTATTACTGACGGCGATCTCGTCACGGAAATATTCGGCACAAATATTTCCGTTAGCGAAATAGAAACGTTGCACAATAGAGCGATTCTTACTCCAAAAAATGAAGACGCCTTTGCAATAAACGACGACGTAATCAAACGTCTAGAAGGTACGGCGCGCATTTATTATAGCGTAGATAAGGTGGTCGAAGATCATACCGCCACCACCTCCTACGACGATATATCTGACGAATTTCTCCACAGTATTACTCCGTCCGGTATGCCCCCGCATGCTCTTACATTAAAAATTGGTGCCATTATAATGTTATTGAGAAATTTAAATACCAAAAATGGGTTATGCAATGGCACCAGATTGATTATTTTAAATGTCGAAAACAATCTAATAGTCGCAAAAATTATGATGGGCGACAAAAAGGGAAATATAGTGTTCATACCGAGAATCGCTCTATTTTCGCCAACAGACGAATTACCTTTCGTATTTAAAAGGCGCCAATTTCCCATCAGACTATCATTTTGCATAACAATTAATAAAGCTCAAGGTCAGACTCTAGATAAAATTGGACTATATTTGCCCAATCCAGTTTTTAATCACGGACAGCTATACGTGGCCATGTCTCGTGCTAGGTCTTTCGAATGTGTCAAGGTCAAACTAACAGAACGCCACAATCAAGGTAAACTAATACTAAATTCACAAAAATCATATACAAAAAATATAGTTTACCCTGAAATTGTACAATAATTTAAAATATTGTTTATAAATCTATGCGTGTTTTGACCAACTGTATAAGTATATCCAGCTAGCACCAACAGAATGAAAATTATTCTGAAAGAGTGCAGCAGCCATTATATTCTGTATAATAATTATAAACATTCAAAACTTTTAGCCACCCAAAGGTATAGAGAAGTAACGTCCGTTTGTAATCCATATTATGGTGACTTTCTCTGGTCTGTTAGTCCTTTAGGTGGCTATACGTTTGGAATACCTACTCTATATCAAGCTATTAGCACCACCAAAGAAATACTTTGCGAGAGTGCAGCAATCATGATATAGTTGCTATTAGCACCAACAGATTCTGAAATGATTCTGAAAGAGTGCAGCAACCATTATAATGCAGTATATTTAAAACTTATAGCCACCCAAAGTAAATAATAGATCAAGTGTGAAAGTATAGAGTAACGTCCGTTTGTAATCCATATTATGGTGACTTTCTCTGGTCTGTTAGTCCTTTAGGTGGCTATACGTTTGGAATACCTACTCTATATCAAGCTATTAGCACCACCAAAGAAATACTTTGCGAGAGTGCAGCAATCATGATATAGTTGCTATTAGCACCAACAGATTCTGAAATGATTCTGAAAGAGTGCAGCAACCATTATAATGCAGTATATTCAAAAATTATAGCCACCCAAAGTAAATAATTGATCAAGTGTTAAAGTATAGAGTAACGTCCGTTTGTAATCCATATTATGGTGACTTTCTCTTGTCTGTTAGTCTTTTAGGTGGCTATACGTTTGGAATACTCTATATCAAGCTATTAGCACCACCAAAGAAATACTTTGCGAGAGTGCAGCAATTATGATATAATCGATTTCGCTCCATTAAATTTTATATACTAAAACTATTTTATTTGTTTAAGCATTTTAGCAAGGATCATAGACAATTTTACAAATACAACGTTACATGCACGGAAAGTGGTGTAAAAGAAACTGAACGAGAGTCAATGGTAGCGACGGACGGGCTGCATGGCGCCACATCTCCCAACGGTAACCATTATTGGATGTACAACAAAATCATATTTAATTGTTTGTACATATTTTTGATTGTGCAATATATGAATACTTGGGACGAACTGCAGAACCAGTAATAAATAATATTACATTTATAATGTAAAATAATTTTTAAATACATTTCCAACAATTTTTTACAGATAGTACACTTGACGGATATAATATCGCTTGCTTCGAAATAACAATAATCCTTTTCAAATTCATAATTTTAGTTTTGTGAAGCCTGATGTTGAAAGTGACAAGATTAACTAAATGTGTTTCGACACAAACAAAATACCGTTGCATATACAGGTAGAAAATTAAAATTTTCATATTCATATAATACAATTTATTTTTATTGCAGATATCGATGTTTCTTTGTAATATCGTCTACCAAACATAAGTTGGGAATGATTTCAAATTGACTTTAAACAAGAAGTGTGAAAAACGTTTTTCTAATTTAACAACAAAAAGAAATATGTCAAATATAATTGCCGAGATCTAAGAAGATAATTTTTCTTTTCTTTTTTTTTTTAATTTGCACTGTAAATTATTTGTTTATGTTTGTTTTTAGTGTTTGTTTATTTATATTAAAACTCCTTTTTACCCTTACATGTACGTGTGCTATTCATTTTCAATTATCCCTCGCATATTTATTCCTAAACTCTCCAATCAACCACGACCAAATTTTCGGTAAGGTACTCATGTTATACCATAATAAAGTAATATTTAATATTACATATTCTTGAGCGCGGTCGTAGGCAAATGTACTTAAAATTCCTAAATCCAAAAATCGGTAAGCGCGAAAATTCCAAAAATACTCATTAACTTACTCGCAACTAACTTTCAAGATGCTGTCGTCGTGTTACAACAACAAAACTTGCGCTTTTTTTTTATTTTTGTGTATATCCAGAAAAAAAACCAAAAAGCTGTAACAATTTATTATTAAAGCAATAACACCAATTTATTATTAATAATTTTTTTAAATATTTTCAATCGTTCTAATTAATTGCTGACAATTGACATAGATTTGATCACTTTTACGAGCGTAATATATAATATAAATTGATTAAAAATAATAATATTAAAAATTATGTATAATAAAAAAAAAAAAATCCTTGCGTTCATCAGATTCGAACCTGCGATGATTTTAATTGCTTGGTTGGAAAGCCACTATGGTGACAACTGGACCACGAACCATATGCTGTTAAATTCGTCTCAGATAAGTTAATCAACATAATAATTTACAATGTCCTGATAAAATTTTAATAAAATTTAGTTGGCAAAAATGTTGTTGTCATAGTTTTTTGGATAATTGTTGATTACGGCGTTTGTTTTTATTATTACATTAGTAGCAAAAAATTAAAATGAATGTAAGTGTATTTTTTTAACATTGTTCTTACTTGTTATTTAATATTTTCTTATTTCTGTTTTTGTATTATAAATAAAATGTTTACCCAGTCATCTACAGTAACAATCTATTTTAAAAAATGCTTTGAAAATATAATAATTAATTACGATAATACGTTGGCTTTCAGACGAATAATATTGAAAAGCATATTGAAAAATTGAACGTGAACGAGGACGGCGGCGATTCGGAGGAGCTTCCATCTTCCATCGCCGCCGATCCAATTTATTCGATATTTGGGGGAACGCCGGTGTAGCCGGGAATTTTAACCCCCTTTTATTTTACCCCCGGGGGTAAAAATTCCCTAGTGAATGTTTACCCCCCTGGTAAAAATTCCCTAGTGAAATTTTACCCCCGGTAAAAATTCCCTAGAGAAATTTTACCCCCGGTAAATATTCCCTATAGAAATTTTACCCCCCGTAAAAAATGATTAGGGGGTAAAATTTCACTAGGGAATTTTTACCGGGGGGGTAAAAAAGCTCAAAATATTCTTAGTGAATTTTTACCCCCTTAAAAAATTTTATAGGTAAATAAGAATTATTACATTTGTTTATGTATCAAATTTCATAACATCTTACTGCGAAATGCTAAAATATCTTACTCAGATATTGGAAGAATTAAATAGGATAATTTAAAAGTTTAACACAAAATTTATTTAAAAGATTTTCTTATACACTTTTTTTTACCGAAACTACTACTTCAAAATGGTTTGAATTTTTGTGGTTCAAATATATTGCCAGATTTTTGTAATTAGGTTCATCGGAAAGGTGCATTGAACTTGGAAACCTTAACCATGCAGAATTTTTTGACATTTGAGTAAACGAATATATATCGGCTCCCATGAGTGCTGCAATGAAAAGCATCTCAACATCTGTTGCCCAAATTGCATTTTCGTGCATTTTCGTTATATTTATATAATTCTTAACACCAGAAAACAGATCAACTTTTTGTTTTCGAGTTTTCATAAATTCGGTAATTATCTTTCGTACTTCCTTGTGCTGATCTTCACTTCCGGTAATGCATAAAGATATGCACCTAAAAAAACAGTTACCGTCTGCTTTTACGTCTATAACTGTGTGAGGCGAATGGAGCAACGAATTTTTTGATTTCGCAAAGTCGGAATTATTCTCAAATGAAAGTCCAAGCTTCTTACAAAGTCGTTTTTGCCAATTGTTATTTATGGGACAGAAACGAAATTTTGAATTTTCCGTTATGCAATTAATTTCTTCAACAGATCCATTCAGTTCTTCATTTTCGCCATTTTTTTCTTGAGATCCGTTGTCGTGGTAATGTTTCAAATTACTGATAGGATAGCCCTTTTTCACAGATTTTCCCACTTTTGACCGTAAAATGCAGTTGCCATTGCTAAGAATTTTCTCTATGGTGTACGGTCCTGTATAGGGTGCTTTTGTCCAACCACCTTTGCGATCATCTCGTCTGCAATTTCGTACCAGTACCGATTCTCCAACTTTAAATTTCACTGCCTTTGCACGACGCTTATCATAAGAAGTCTTTTGCTTTTCTTGACTTTCCTTTATATTTTCAGCGGTCTTCTGAAATACACACTTTTGAATTTCTAACATTCTTGCAAGATTTTTTTCAAAATCATTTTGATTGAATAAATTATCTTCCATTTCATATTCTGTTTCTTTTGTAACTTCAACGTCGTCAATGTCCATTCCAAATAACTCATTGTCCATTCGATTAATTTCGTTCATTTCGTCTATTTCGTTCATTTCGTCCATCTTGATCATTTCCTCCATCTTCCTTCCATCCATTTCAATATCAACAGGAAGTTTCGGCTCTCTGTTATATAGCAGGAAAAAAGGTGAAAATTTTGTGGATTCATGACGTGCAGTACGATGCGCAAAAAGAACTCCGTCAATTACATCTGGCCATTTGCGTACGTTTTCTTCTTTATATAGTGTTTTAAGAAGTTTATTTTTTATTGTTCTATTTTGTCTTTCAACAAGTCCATTGCTTTGCGGGTGATATGCAGACGTTACCCGTTGCTGCGTTCCCGTTAACATATGGAGCTGATTTGAAACTTGGTTAACAAATTCCCTACCTTGGTCGTTTATTTGTATCGACATACACGAATGTCTGCAAACAAGTTCAAATAAAAATCGAGCAACAACTTCGGCAGTTTTATTTTTTATTGCCTTGATTTCGGACCACTTACTAAAGTAATCAATTGCTACAATGATATATTTAAATCCATCTACTTCGGGAAGTGTAGCTAAATCTATTCCAATTTGTTTCATAACTTCTGTTGGTATTGGCACTGGTCGGAGTTCAGGAACAGCTTTTAAAACGGCTGGATTTATTTTTTGACAAATATCGCAATGCTTAATAAAGTTTACCGTGTCCGTGTATATAGTTTGCCAATAATATCTACGTTCGATAATTGATATTGAAGCATCTCTCCCACGATGAGATGAGAGCGATATCGATTCAACACTTGAGTCTGTGCCTTGGTGAACCATTGATATTATTTTCTTTCTTTCTTCCCAATCTACTATTACTGGCAACCACCGATGTTCTGCATCACCGCTCGTGGTTCTTTCACTATTTTTAATTTTCTTTTTGTATAATAAAGTTTCGTTCTCCATTGTATAAGGTTTACATTGTTTTCGAAAATTAGACTTTTCATTTTTTCCTTTGATATGTTGAGGATACGTTTTGTTAGTTAAAAATTGCGTAACCATATTTAAATCCAATGCGATGTACTTTGATGATTTGGCGATTACAGGTTTATCTTCGTTGCTGCATTCATCACTTTCTCGTGGATTATTCATTTTGTTTTGATTTTCGGGAATTATTTTGACAATGCTATGAAATATGCTGGCTTTATTATTATTCTTCTGGTTTGATCTCTCGATTTCTTGTGTCTCACTTACCTTATATAATATATATACAAACTATAATTCTGTACCAACCGTCGGTTTTATTTTTTGTTAAATTTTTAAAGATTTAGAGATTAATAAAGATTTTAAAGATTTTTTAAAGATTCCAAAATCTAAGAAAGATATTTTAGCATCTCAGAATAAAATATAATCGAATTTGATACATAAACACTAATAAAAATTCTGATTTACCTATAAAAATTCTTAAGGGGGTAAAAATTCACTGAGGTTATTTTGAACTTTTTTACCCCCCGGTAAAAATTCTCTAGGGAAATTTTACCCCCAGTAAAAAATTATTAGGGGGTAAAATTTCACTAGGGAATTTTTACCGGGAGGTAAAATTTCACTAGGGAATTTTTACCGGGGGGTAAAATTTCACTGGGGTAAATATTCCCGGTTACACCGGCTCCGATGGTCGTACCTCCGCCTCCAAGCCAATTCGGGATGTGGCAAAATCCTGCGGGGTTGCAGGCAACACAACCCACCCCACCCCAAACCACGCCGATACCATCGGCGAATTTGCCTGCACCCGCAGGTGACGCAACGAATAGGAGGAATAGGTACGTTCCGTTTTATTATTGTAATTGTATTGACACTTATTTTACGTTTATAGGAGGCGATCCCGGAGGAGCCATCACCAAACACATCAGCGTATTAATTTGGCAG
This sequence comes from Cantharis flavilabris, assembly GCA_949152465.1. Classification (NCBI taxonomy): domain Eukaryota; kingdom Metazoa; phylum Arthropoda; class Insecta; order Coleoptera; family Cantharidae; genus Cantharis; species Cantharis flavilabris. The sequence goes on along the minus strand of OX424436.1, from coordinate 28,452,855 downwards.
AGATCTCGACTGCTACGGCCCAAGCCATTTCCATCATGCACTACATGATAAACAATCAAAATTCGCGTGGTGGAATTGGACGCGGCCGTAGGAGCCGAGGTCGAAGACGATAGTTTTTTTTAGTTAATTTTATTTTTATTTATAGTTGTTAATTGTTAATTGTTCGTTTGTTTCTTTGTTTCTTTGTTTCTTTGTTTCTTTGTTTGTTCGTTTATAAGTATATATATGTTTCTTTGTTTTTATGTTTTTTTAAATTATATTTTAAGTTCATTTTACGTGTGTTATTCGTTTTCAATTATCCCTCGCATATTATTCCTAAACTTTCCAATCAACCACGACGAAATTTTTGGTAAGGTACTCATGTTATAACATAATAAAGTAAAATTTAATATTACATATATTCTTGAGCGCGGTCGTAGGCCAATGTTAGATTGCTAGAGATCCTGTCCAACTTAAACAGTTTCAAGTGCGCAACAAATTTACTTAAAATTGCTAAATCCAAAAATCGTTAACCGCGAAAATTCCAAAAACACTCATTGACTTACTCACAACTAACTTTCAACATGCTGTCGGCGTGTTACAACATCAAAACTTGTGCTTTTTTTTGTGTCTATCCAGGGGAAACCCTCCAAAAAAACTTAAAAATTTAAAAATTCTTTTTTAAATGAATTAAAAAAATTTCTTCATGTTAATGCTTGAAAAAAATGATGTAGACTTTGGTTTGGTCGAGTCCGAATTTAAGTCAATATTCAAATTTACAAATTGACTGTTACATTGTAAAATCGATATTAAAATTCATTTTTATTGAAAATATAATTGAAAATCAAATTGCCTATTCTCTTATATAATAATTTAAATGACAATTTAAATTTTTTAAGATCTTTACTTGTTTCAATTAGTATCTGGCCTACCTAACCTAACTTTAATAACAGATCGTTTAAAATATAAATATAACCCTGAAAATTTTGTTGCACAATTAGGCAATTACAAGCTTTTTCGAGTATTATAAAGCTCCGTTGACATGGGTAGTGAATTACGACAGTGAGTCACACTTTTGTAGAATACGTGTCGGATAAACTGCTGATTCGTAAAATATAAATCGTGATTTTTCCCAAAGTTAATGTTATAACAGCAATATAAACATCCCTGTAACCTTTGCCACAAATATAAAAATTATCATATCGTGAAAATTAAAAATTTGTAAATTCACAAATGTGGATCACCATCGTTATTCACTACCCAAGTCAACACTGCTTTATCGCAATTTTTTGTGGCAGAAAGAAGTTAATGTTAATAATAAATGTAATAAATCGAATAAAAATGCAGTTTGAAATTAAATTCAGTATATGTATAGTTAAGCCATCTACTCAGATAATCTCTTGTCTAATGATAATTATTCATAATCGTAATTATTAGTTAATAATTAATAATAATAATAATAATCATGAAGTCGGTTAAAAAAAATAATTAATTAATAACAACAATGCATAAATTGTGACAGCACGAACCACAAATATGTTTCGTTTTCAATTTTAGAAAACATGGGGATTATTTTATTAGCAATTTCTCAATAATTATACGGTAAACCTAATTGAACTACAGCGCAAAGAGAGTAGAAAATGCACTATAACATAGAAAAAACTGCATTCTTTGGATTTCATCTATAAAAACCTTGATTCACACGCGAATCTTTTTTTTTTAAATAGTTTAAATATAGTTGACCTTTCATTGTTATATGTAAAAATAGTTGACCTTTTTTTAATTTTTATTTTTGAATTTGAATTTTAATATTACCACTTTTATTATGAATTATATATTGAAAAGATTTCGTTTTTGAATCTTATTATGTGATTTTATTTTAATTTTTATTTGACTCGATAACCTACAATTATTACAAAATATATTTCAAAAAAATACATAATATTCAAACAATAAAAACCTATGGATAATACATATACATGCAGGACGCCACTGATAAACAATTGCTTTATCATAACCTACAATAATCTTCTGTCACTTCAAGAAGTGGTTAAAGTTACGCCAAACGGAACGGAAGTGGTTAAGGCTAAAATGTTAGAAAATTTTAATATTCTAATTTAAAGTTAAATTTAATTACATTAAAGGCATTATGTGAACATGAACGTATGTTTTCTATGTGCAGAATAATTTCTTAGGTTATATTTACAATTTAAACTTTTAACGACGACTACCATTGTTAATAAGGTTTATTAACAGTTCGAGTACATACTAACAGACACGCACGTTGCGAATAGCTTCTCGCCGGTCCAAATTTTCGTATGGTTTATAAAATTTATAAATTTACCATGTGCACCAGCGCGAGTAAAAGAAAAATATCAAATCGTATTGCAATTAACAACCAATCGCCACTTAAAATATTTTGCGCGCTCGGTTCGGTACCATCTCTCCTCGTGCGCTACTCGAATATTACCAACTACCAACTGGCGGCCGCAGGCCGCCGTTGCGGCCGGCAGGCCGCTAATGAGCCCGATAGGGCGAACTAGCCTAAAAAGCGGCGGTAGCCGCTTTTCTAGGCTAGTCTTATATAATAAAATCTTATCGATTTTAAGAAATTTCGACACGTTTTGGGCCGCGGAGCGGCCCGTGTTTGACCTATTTTCGAGTGTGGTATGTCGAAAGAAAGAGCGAGGCGAAGCCGAGCCGAGCGTGGTGGGAGGAAGTCGATCCGCCGCCGGAGGCGGCGGCCACCGCCCTTTTAGTCGGTTTTTTAAAGGTCGATTTCGCCGGCAGAACGCCAGCCAATCCGGCACTACAGATTTTGACGGGCTAGGTGCCGTTCGACGCCCAAAGGATCCGCATCGTGCACAACCGATATAACTTTTTTAAGAAAAATCCCTCCGAGGCGTGGTAACGCCGCAAAGTCGACGGTTTATTTTGCGAAAATTTTTTACGCGAGTGCAAATAGTCGCGCCTTGCAAGGTCTCTCTCCGACAAAATCGCCGATTTTTAATAATTAGCGTTCCTTTTTTTAATCGTACCATGTCGCATCTCTTTCTGAAGCACGCGAAACGGGTTAGACGGAATGCGAGTCGCGTCGCAACTCGATTCCCAAAATTTTCCGAAATTAATTTAATTTTGACGTAAATGACATGCATGACATTTTTACCATTCTTGCGCTCGGTGACGCGCCGAGCGCGTATTTTCACCGCGGCGACCGCAACGAATAGCTTCCTCGAAGTTTTCTGAATCGAACCGTACCAGAAACAAATCTTCCGGTTCAAAATTTACCTCCAAATTTTGCGCACAAATAAGTAAAAATGCAAATTTAATCCCACGTGGGTTTTGATGTTTTACACTTTTTTGCGATACATGCGCTCGGCTTGGCGAGGGGTTGCATTTTGGAGGGCCGTAGGCCCGACGGGTAGCTTCCTCGGGGTCTCCTGAAGACAACGGTAGGCGACTCGACCGACGCCAACCAAATTTTACCCCTAAATTTTGAGTATGAAGAAGTAAATTTGTAAATTTGATATGTCGGGGATTTCAAATTTGAAAACTTTTTTACCATACACGCGCTCGGCTTGGCGAGGGCCTGCATTGTGGAGGGCCGTAGGCCCGACAGGTAGCTTCCTCTGGGTCTCCTGAAGACAACGGTAGACGATTCGACAGACGCCAACCAAATCTTATCCCTAAATTTTGAGTATGAAGAAGTAAATTTGTAAATTTGAATTGACGGGGATTTCAAATTTGAAAACTTTTTTACCATACTTGCGCTCGGCTTGGCGAGGGGTTGCATTTTTGAGGGCGGTAGGCCTTACAAGTAGCTAACTCGAAGTCTTCTGAAGACAACGGTAGGCGACTCGACAGACGCCAACAAACTTTACCCCTAAATTTTGACTGTGAAGAAGTGAATTTGTAAATTTGATTTGACTCGGTTTCAACCTTTTTCCCATAGTTGAACTCAGCTTAGCGGCGAGTGCAATTTTCGAATGCGGCAAACGCAACGAATAGCTTCCTTAGAGTTGTTTGAATCGAAAGGTACCTAACACAAGTGTCCTCCACCCAAATTTACCCTCAAACTTAGAATGCAAAAGAAGTAAATATTTTGCAGCAAATAATAAAAAGTCACTTTTAAAGATGAAGGAACGATTTTTTCGAAAACCTTCAAATCTATTTTTAGTTTTCTTTTCGGCATTACTATCGACGTGAACATTAAAAAAATTAAATTTATAAAATTTTAGAAAAATTCTTCTCCAAAATCAAACTTCAAAGCGGTCGTATGCGCTTTACTAGAACTTTGCGATAATTGCCGATGGCCGAGAAAGATGCGCCCAAACATCGGCAACGATTTTAACGTCAAAAATTTTAACTTTTCCTCTCTTCTTTAAGGTGAAACCCGAAAAAAAGTAAATATTTGGTGAATTTTTGAAAATTTCACATTCGAGTAGAATTTTTTCCGCAAAGACAAAATAAATTTATAAAAAAATTTCGATCCAAAATTCTTCCACGTGTCGGGCCAACACGTTTCCGGCGTAAAATTTGCAAATTTTCGAAATTTATTTTTCCTCAAAAGCACCAAAGGGGGTAGCCTTTGAAAAAAAATTTGAAAATTTGGTTTGGGTTTTACGGCTTCACCGATCGAGATGGGAAAAAAATGAATCATATCGAATTTGAGGAGATCGACGGTACCTATTCGATGCCGTGTAGAAATTAAAATTCGGTTAATAAATAGCGCCGCTATAGCGCAAATAAAAAAAATTCAAAATTTGACTTTGTTACGCCGATTGCGCGTAAACGGTCGACATTTTTGAAAATGTTTTGCTATCATCGGTTGGTCCTTGCGAATGGCTAAGTTTTTGTTTCTCGCGAATTTTTTTAAAAACCATTCCTTACCGCTGCTAAACTAAGAAATGTCCATTGACGAAAATTTTCGATTCAAATCCTTGCTCTTTTTGCAATAAACCAAAAAAGTCAGTTTTAACGGTAAAGGGACGGTAAAGGGACGGTTTTTTCGAAAATAGCCTAACGAACTTTTCGCATTCTTTTCGCAATTACTATCGACGTCAAAATTAAAAAAATTAAATTTCTAAAATTTTACAAAAATCCATCTCCCCAATCAGATTCCAAAGGGTGCGGAGTCTTCAAAAATTCTTTACAGTAATTGTTGATGGTCGAGACAGTAGCGCCTAAACGTCGATAATAATTTTATCGTCAAAATTTCTGAATTTTTCCCTCTTCTTTAAGGTGAAACCCGAAAAAAGGTAAATATTTGGTGCATTTTTGAAAATTTCACTTTTCGAGTAGAATTTTTTCCGCAAAGACGAAATAAATTTATAAAGAAATTTCGATCCAAAATTCTTCCACGTGCCGGGCCAACACGTTTCCGGCGTAAAATTTGCAAATTTTCGAATTTTTTTTTCCGAATAGCAAAATTTTTTATTTCAAAATTGCGATTTCGCTATATATTTTATACTTTTTATACTATTTTAAATAGTAACTTTGAAAAATCAATATGTAAAACTGCAAATTTACAATTTTTAAGAAATTTTATAATTACCTACTCGAATTATTTTTTATATAATATTTAAATTATAAACACAGGGTGTTCTACGGAGCACTTTCCAAAGGGGTCGAAATGACATGTCATAAGGATAGTACAGGGGGCCTTTGAGGATTGAACCTATATGAAAATTCTATATAAGGTAAACAATCAAATCAATATTTTCAAGAATTCAACTATATGATACTGATGAGACCTTATAAGGTCGAAACATGTCTATCATTGTTGGGTTCTTGATTATTTTGATTTAACTTTGAATTATTATATAATATTTCAATACCATTATTGCTAAAACTGTAGAAATTCGGAAATATTACAATTATTATTATTTTTATTATTAAATATTAAAAAAAATTTACAACAAATTCGATTACACGGTTTTTTATATAATAACGATGAAAACCTCTCGAAAATATACACGTTCTACGCCGCTGACTATCATAATATCAAAGATATTATCAAAGAGTATACCTACAAACCCCTGGATAATATAATTGTAATACGCCACTGACAAACAATTGCTTCATCATAACCTCGAATAATCTTGTGTCACTTTAAGAAGTGGTTATAGTTACGGCAAACGGAACTCTTAGGAAGTCGTTAAGTGACGGCCAAAGCAATTCCTTTTACAAAACGTAAAATAAATGAAAGACAATCCTGCGTGAAACTAGATAGTAGATAAAAAATTTTAATTTTGAAAATCGGAACCCTCAATTATATAGTCATCCTTCCTCAAAAATTCCAAACCCCTCATCGATCATTTCGGAACGTAATTAATGATTGAAATACAAACTTCGAACATGAAGCTTTATGGGGAACCACCATTCATTATAATAACTATATTATTAAAGTAGATACCATAATAAATAATTTCTTAAAATATTCTTTAACCTTTTTGCTCCGGGGATTTTTTCGTTAAAATTGACCTCACATTTTAGCTGAATTTCATGACTTAAACGAATGAACTTCTAATGACAAAGCCCCACTCGGAGTGCTGGTCCATATATGGATAATATATGGACCAGTCCCGGAGCGAAAAGGTTAAACTATGCAGTTTATGTAATTGCATTAAAAAAATGCAATTAAAAAAACATAGCGAACTCCATATTAAAATCTAGCAACAGCGCGCAACAAAAGACATACACTAACGTCAAATAAAACATAATAAAGGTTATATTTGAATAGATTTGAATGGGTGGAGTTGTCAAGTTTAATATAATAATAAAAATGAGTCAAATTAATGACTTATTTTATTAACTGATATTTTAAAATAAACTACTAAAAAATATTCGGGAAGAATAATAAAACATTATAAAGTATATCATTGTATGATTATTGATGTATTTTAAAATTTTTCTCAAGTTCCGAAAAATTTTGAAAATCTTAGTACTCATTTGACTCTAGCGAAGCCCATGAACGTGTGTGAATTTCATAAATTTTTTAAAATTTTTAAACAAATTAAAAAAATGAAAATACAAATTATATTGCAAACGCAATTATTTTTATGTATTGTATTGAATTACCCATATCTCCTTTTATTGCGCCCTTTAAAAATTCTTTTTTAAAAAAATTAAAAAAATTCCTTAAAGTAAAAGCTTGAAAAAAAAGATGAGGACAATCAGGAAATTTTCGAAAAAATTTAATTGCTTTAACTTATTAGATTTATTATTAACAATTTTAATATTAAATAAGAGGTTTACTTTTTGAAGCTCTATAAAAATATTTATTGAAATTGAGTTTATTTTCTTTTTATTTCTTTGTGAAAATTAATTCTGTAAATAGTTTTCAATAATAAATGTTAGAAATATTTGAATTTGTATGTCTTTTTTCGCAATAATATTTTGTCTACAAATTGACGTGTTACAATATCCTTTTTTTTTAATTTTGACTTTGAAAATTTTAAATTGAAAAGATTTCGTTTTTGAATCTATTTATGTGGTATTATTTTATTTTTATTTGAATAAATTAAATTTATTAAAATACATACTATTAAAAACAATAAATACCCTTGGATAATATACATACAGGACGCCACTGATTGACAATTGTTTCATCATAATTCATAACCTACAATAATCTTCTGTCACTTTAAGAAGTGGTTATAGTTACGGCAAACGGAACTTTTAGGAAATGGTTAAGTTAAACTAAAATGTTAGAAAATTTTAATTTTCTAATTTAAAGTTATTTTTAATTACATTAAAAGCATATGTGAAGATGAACGTATGTTTACTATTTGTAGAATAATTTCTTAGGTTATATTTACAATTTCAACTTTTAACGACGACTACCATTGTTAATAAGGTTTATTAAAACTTCGAGTACATACTAACAGACACGCACGTTGCGAATAGCTTCTCGCCGGTCCAAATTTTCGTATGGTTTATAAAATTTATAAATTTACCATGTGCAGCAGACCCATAATAACACTTTGTACCACCGCGCGAGTAAAAGAGAAATATCAAATCGTATTGCAATTAATAATCATTCGCCACTTAAAATATTTCGCGCGTCGGTTCTGTACCATTTCTCCTCGTGCGCTACTCAAATATTACCAACCACCAACTGGCGGCCGCAGGCCGCCGTTGCGGCCGACAGGCCGCTAATGAGCCCGATAGGGCGAACTAGCCTAAAAAAGCGGCGGTAGCCGCTTTTTCTAGGCTAGTCTTATATAATAAAATCTTATCGATTTTAAGAAATTGAGACACGTTTTGGGCCGCGGAGCGGCCCGTGTCGGACCGATTTTCGAGTGTGGCGTCTCGAAAGAAAGAGCGAGGCGAAGCCGAGCCGTGGGTGGTAGATGGAAGTCGATCCGCCGCCGGAGGCGGCGGCCACCGCCGTTTTAGTTGTTTTTTTAAAGGTCGATTTCGCCGGCAGAACGCCAGCCGATCCGGCACTACAGATTTTGACGGGCGACGTGCCGTTCGACGCCCAAAGGATCCGCATCGTTCACAACCGATATAACTTTTTTAGGAAAAATCCCTCCGCGGCGTGGTAACGCCGCAAAGTCGACGGTTTATTTTGCGAAAATTTTTTACGCGAGTGCGAACAGTCGCGCCTTGCAAGGTCTCTCTCCGACAAAATCGCCGATTTTTAATAATTAGCGTTCCTTTTTTTAATCGTACCATGTCGCATCTCTTTCTGAAGCACGCGAAACGGGTTAGACGGAATGCGAGTCGCGTCGCAACTCGATTCCCAAAATTTTCCGAAATTAATTTAATTTTGACGTAAATGACATGCATGACATTTTTACCATTCTTGCGCTCGGTGACGCGCCGAGCGCGACCTTTCGGCGCAGGGAGCGGGACGAATAGCTTCCTCGAAGTTTTTAGAATCGAACCGTACCAGAAACAAATCTTCCGGTTCAAAATTTACCTCCAAATTTTGCGCACAAAGAAGTAAAAATGCAAATATGATCCCACGTGGGTTTTGATGTTTTACACTTTTTTACCATACCTGCGCTCGGCTTGGCGAGGGGTTGCATTTTGGAGGGCCGTAGGCCCGACAACTGTTTTGCTTGAGGTCTCCTGAAGACAACGATGGGCGACTCGACAGACGCCAACCAAATTTTAGCCCTAAATTTTGAGTATGAAGAAGTAAATTTGTAAATTTGATTTGTCGGGGATTTCAAATTTGAAAACTTTTTTACCATACACGCGCTCGGCTTGGCGAGGGGTTGCATTTTGGAAGGCCGTAGGCCCGACAGGTAGCTTCCTCGGGGTCTCCTGAAGACAACGGTAGGCGATTCGACAGACGCCAACCAAATTTTATCCCTAAATTTTGAGTATGAAGATGTAAATTTGTAAATTTGAATTGACGGGGATTTCAAATTTGAAAACTTTTTTACCATACTTGCGCTCGGCTTGCCTCGGAGTGGAAATTTGGAGGGTCGTAGGCCCGACAAGTAGCTTCCTCGAGGACTGCTGAAGACAACGCTAGGCGACTCAAAATTCGCCAACCAAATTTTACCCCTAAATTTTGACTGTGAAGAAGTGAATTTGTAAATTTGATTTGACTCGGTTTCAACCTTTTTCCCATAGTTGAACTCAGCTTAGCGGCGAGTGCAATTTTCAGTGCGGCAAACGCAACGAATAGCTTCCTTAGAGGTTTTTGAATCCAAAGGTACCTAACACAAGTGTCCTCCACCCAAATTTACCCTCAAACTTAGAATGCAAAAGAAGTAAATATTTTGCAGCAAATAATAAAAAGTCACTTTTAAAGATGAAGGAACGATTTTTTCGAAAACCTTCAAATCTATTTTTCGCTTTCTATTCGGCATTACTATCGAGGTGAAAATTAAAAAAATTAAATTTATAAAATTTTAGAAAAATTCTTCTCCAAAATCAAACTTCGAAGCGGTCGTATGCCCTTTACTAGAACTTTTCGATAATTGCCGATGGCCGAGAAAGATGCGCCCAAACATCGGCAACGATTTTAACGTCAAAAATTTTAACTTTTATTCTCTTCTTTAAGGTGAAACCCGAAAAAAGGTAAATATTTGGTGAATTTTTGAAAATTTCACATTCGAGTAGAATTTTTTCCGCGAAGACAAAATAAATTTATAAAAAAATTTCGATCCAAAATTCTTCCACGTGTCGGGCCAACACGTTTCCGGCGTAAAATTTGCAAATTTTCGAAATTTATTTTTCCTGAAAAGCACCAAAGCACCTTTGAAAAAAAATTTGAAAATTTGGTTTGGGTTTTACGGCTTCACCGATCGAGATGGGAAAAAAATGAATCATATCGAATTTGAGGAGATCGACGGTACCTATTCGATGCCGTGTAGAAATTAAAATTCGGTTAATAAATAGCGCCGCTATAGCGCAAATAAAAAAAATTCAAAATTTGAATTTGTTACGCCGATTGCGCGTAAACGGTTGACATTTTTGAAAATGTTTTGCTATCATCGGTTGGTCCTTGCGAATGGCTACGTTTTTGTTTCTCGCGAATTTTTTTAAAAACCATTCCTTACCGCTGCTAAACTAAGAAATGTCCAATGACGAAAATTTTCGATTCAAATCCTTGCTCTTTTTGCAATAAACCAAAAAAGTCAGTTTTAACGGTAAAGGGACGGTTTTTTCGAAAATAGCCTAACGAACTTTTCGCATTCTTTTTGCGATTACTATGGAAGAGAAAATTAAAAAAATTAAATTTCTAAAATTTTAGAAAAATCCATCTCTCCAAGCAGATTCCAAAGGGTGCGGAGCCGTCAAAAATTCTTTACAGTAATTGCCGATGGTCGAGACAGTAGCGCCCAAACGTCGATAACAATTTTATCGTCAAAATTTCTGAATTTTTCCCTCTTCTTTAAGGTGAAACCCGAAAAAATGTAAATTTTTGGTGCATTTTTGAAAATTTCACATTTCGAGTAGAAATTTTTCCGCAAAGACGAGATAAATTTATAAAAAAATTTCGATCCAAAATTCTTCCACGTGCCGGGCCAACACGTTTCCGGCGTAAAATTTGCAAATTTTCGAAATTTATTTTTCCTCAAAAGCACCAAAGGGGGTAGCCTTAAAAAAAAAATTTGAAAATTTGTTTTGGGTTTAACGGCTCCACGGATCGAGATAGGAAAAATATGAACTATATCGAATTTGTGAAGATCGGCCGTACCTATTCGATGCCGTTTAGAAATTAACAATCGGTTAAAAAATAAGATTACCAGAATCAAAATAAGAAAAATTAAAATTTTGACTTTGTTACGCCGATTGCACGTAAACCGTCGAAATTTTTGAAAATCTTTTGCCACCATCGGTTAGTCCTAGCGAATGGCTACGTTTTTGTTCTTTGCGAATTTTTTTAAAAACCATTCCTTAACGCTGCTAAACTAAGAAATGTCCAATGACGAAAATTTTCGTTTCAAATCCTAGCTCTTTTTGGAATAAACCAGAAAGGTCAGTTTTAACGGTGAAGAGATGGCTTTTTCGAAAATAGCCTTATGAACTTTTCGCTTTCTTATCGCGATTACTATCGACGGGAAAATTAAAAAATTTGAATTTATTAAATTTAAGAAAAATTCTTCTCCACAATCAGATTCCAAAGGGTGCGGAGCCGTCAAAAATACTTTGCGCTAATTGGCGATGGCCGAGAAAGATGCGCACAAATGTCGATTACAATTGTAACGTCAAAAAGTTTAAGTTTTTCTCTCTTCGTTAGGAGGAAACGGGTAAAAAAAGTAAAATTTTGGTGCATTTCTTGAAAATTTGATTCTTTGAAGCGAAATATTTCCGCAAATGCAAGAAACACAAAAATCAGAATTTACAAAACTTTGACAATGAGACCTATACTCACTTATGCATCAGAAGTCATGTGCACTACGCGGCATTACGCAAAGAGAGGAAGAGATCTTGAGGATCTTCGAAAGCAAAATTCTAAGAACAATCTTGGGAGGAATAGAAGTAGAGGGTGAGTTCAGACCGTGAACGAATATTGAGATAAGAGACGAAATGGCAGAAGAAGACATTGTAAGAGCCATGAAGACACCAAGAATTAAATGGGTGGTACACGTACTGAGAAATAATAATGATGAAGCGATAAAAGTGTTGACGACGTGGAGACCAGATGGGAAAATATTCAAAGGAAGACCCAAATTGAGTTGGTGGGACTGCTTGATGGATGACCTGAAGAAGATGTTACACGACAGTGAGAGATGGAAGAACATAATAATCGAAGCAAAAAAATCTCAATCTCTAGAAAATGAATAGAATATTACTTTAAGCTGTAAAAGGACCAATCCTCCTCAAAAAAAGATTTCGTAAGCCCTAACGCGCATCTCAATTCTTCGGAATGTAACGCTACTTAATAATAATAATATTATTGGTAAAACTGTAGCAATTCAGAAATATAACAATTATGATAATTTTTATTATTAAATATTAACAAAATTTACAACGATTTCGATTACACGGTTATTTTACGAACCGCTATATTTATGCTATATAGAAATATATTAATATGCATTTAAATTAAAGCCCCTTCGAAAATATTCACGCTCTACGCCAATGATCGGTAATTGCTTCATCATAACCTTAAATATTCTTCTGTCACTTTAAGAAGTGGTTATAGTTACGGCAAAACGGAACTTTTAGGAAGTGGTTAAGTTAGGGCTATCGCAATTTAGTTTAGAAAACGTAAAATAAATTAATTTGTGCTAATTTGACAAATAATAATGTGATTTCGACGAACAAAAATAAAATTTGAAATCAAATACAAACGCAATTGTATTTTATAAAGTTCGATTCAAATATCTGTGCCTCTACGTCACGAAATTCTGATTAAGAAATGACATACGGAATATAATTTTTTACGTCGTTCATCTTCATTTAAATGAAAATCTTTTTATCATAAGTTATGTGGTGTCAAATTTGTAGCAATAACTTTTCCATTTTTTTTCTTTCTTTTGACTTTAGAATTTGAATTTTATCATTACCTGTTCTATTATGAATTTTATATTGAAATGAATTTGTTTTTGAATATTATTACGTGATTTTATTTTATTTTAATTTGACTTCAAAGTCAAATATTTAAATTTCAATTACAAAATACATTTCAAAAATGTAACGAAATAGTTAAAATTACATTATTTGTTTTTAATTAAATTTATTAAAAATTTAATAAAATAATATTGAAAACAATACAAACCCCTGGATAATATAAATGTAATACGCCACTGACAAACAATTGCTTCGTCATAACCTCGAATAATCTTGTGTCACTTTAAGAAGTGTTTATAGTTACGGCAAACGGAACTCTTAGGAAGTGGTTAAGTGACGGTTACAGCAATTCCTTTTACAAAACTAGATAGTAGCAAAGAGTATGTATATATACATACTCTTTGATAGTAGATAAAAATTTTTAATTTTTTTTTTTTTTTGGAAAATTGGAACCCTGAAAAATTCCAAACCCCTCATCGATCATTTCGGAACGTAATTAATGATTGAAATACAAATTTCTAACGTGAAGCTTTATGGGGAAGCACCATTTTGTTGTGTAATAATTCATTATAATAACTATAAAATTAAAGTAGATACCATAATAAATAATTTCTTAAAATATTCTTTAACCTTTTTGCTCCGGGGATTTTTTCGTTGAAATTGACCTCGCATTTTAGCTGAATTTCATGACTTAAACGAATGAACTTCTAATGACAAAGCGCGACTCGGAGTGCTGGTCCATATATGGATAATATATAGACCAGTGCCGGAGCGAAAAGGTTAAACTATGCAGTTTATGTAATTGCATTAAAAAAATGCAATTAAAAAAATCTGATGTGGACACCACATAACTTCCTTGTAATTTTTATAATAATTGGACAGGAATCTCGTTAATCTATTCATGCGCGTCATTAATTACAACTTTTTGGCACGGACAATCGCAACCAAAAATAGGAGGTGCACAACTAGATACTATAAGTGTCTCAAATCTAAAAATTTCAACTTTCTACGACCTACCGTATTTGAGTTATGCGACATACAGACGTCCGTACATACGTACGTACGTACGTACGTACGTACAGACGTCACAACGAAAATAGTCAAAATGGATTCAGGGAAGGTCAAAACGGATATTTCCGTCAAAATCTGGAAATCGAAAAAAATCGGTATCACAATACTTCCTTGGTTTACAAGGAAGTAAAAAAATAGCGAACTCCATATTAAAATCTAGCAACAGCGCGCAACAAAAGACATACACTAACGTCAAATAAAACATAATAAAGGTTATATTTGAATAGATTTGAATAGGTGGAGTTGTCAAGTTTAATATAATAATAAAAATAGAGTCAAATTAATGACTTATTTTATTAACTGATGTTTTAAAATAAACTACTAAAAAATATTCGGGAAGAATAATAAAACATTATAAAGTATATCATTGTATGATTATTGGTGTATTTTAAAATTTTTCTCGAGTTCCGAAAAATTTTGAAAATCTTAGTACTCATTTGACTCTAGCGAAGCCCATGAACGTGTGTGAATTTCATAAATTTTTTTAAATTTTTAAACAAATTAAAAAAAATGAAAATACAAGTTATATTGCAAACGCAATTATTTTTATGTATTGTATTGAATTACCCATATCTCCTTTTATTGCGCCCTTTAAAATTTTTTTTTTAAAAAATTAAAAAAATTCCTTAAAGTAAAAGCTTGAAAAAAAAGATGAGGACATTCAGGAAATTTTCGAAAAAATTTAATTGCTTTAACTTATTAGATTTATTATTAACAATTTTAATATTAAATAAGAGGGTTACTTTTTGAAGCTCTATAAAAATATTTATTGAAATTGAGTTTATTTTCTTTTTATTTCTTTGTGAAAATTAATTCTGTAAATAGTTTTCAATAATAAATGTTAGAAATATTTGAATTTGTATGTCTTTTTTCGCATAGCCTAGGACCTTTCGGCGCGGCGAGCGCCACGAATAGCTTCCTCGAAGTTTTCTGAATCGAACCGTACCAGAAACAAATCTTCCGGTTCAAAATTTACCTCCAAATTTTGCGCACAAAGATGTAAAAATGCAAATTTAATCCCACGTGGGTTTTGATGTTTTACACTTTTTTACCATACACGCGCTCGGCTTTTGGAGGGCCGTAGGCCCAACAAGTAGCTTCCTCGAAGTCTCCTGAAGACAACGGTAGGCGACTCGACAGACGCCAACAAATTTTACCCCCATATTTTGCATAAGAAGAAGTAAATTTGTAAATTTGATTTGAAGGGGATTTCAAATTTGAAAACTTTTTTTACCATACTTGCGCTCGGATTAGCGAAGGGTTGCATTTTGGAGGGCCGTAGGCCCGACAACTAGCTTCCTCGAGGTTTCCTGAACACAACGGTAGGCGACTCGACAGACGCCAACCAAATTTTACCTCTAAATTTTGACTGTGAAGAAGTGAATTTGTAAATTTGATTTGACTCGGTTTCAACCTTTTTTGCCATAATTGAACTCAGCTTAGCGGCGAGTGCAATTATGGAATGCGGCAAGTACCACGAATAGCTTCCTTAGAGTTTTTTGAATCCAAAGGTACCTAACACAAATGTCCTCCACCCAAATTTACCCTCAAACTTAGAATGCAAAGAAGTAAATATTTTGCAGCAGATAAACAAAGTTACTTTTAAAGATGAAGGAACGATTTTTTCGAAAACCTTCAAATCTATTTTTCGTTTTCTATTCGGCATTACTATCGAGGTGAAAATTAAAAAAATTAAATTTATAAAATTTTAGAAAAATTCTTCTCCAAAATCAAACTTCAAAGCGGTCGTATGCGCTTTACTAGAACTTTGCGATAATTGCCGATGGCCGAGAAAGATGCGCCCAAACATCGGCAACGATTTTAACGTCAAAAATTTTAACTTTTCCTCTCTTCTTTAAGGTGAAACCCGAAAAAAGGTGAATTGGTGAATTTTTGAAAATTTCACATTTCGAGCAGAATTTTTTCCGCAAAGACGAAATAAATTTATAAAAAAATTTCAATCCAAAATTCTTCCACGTGCCGGGCCAACACGTTTCCGGCGTAAAATTTGCAAATTTTTGAAATTTATTTTTCCTGAAAAGCACCAAAGGGGCCTTTGAAAAAAAATTTGAAAATTTGGTTTGGGTTTTACGGCTGAACCGATCGCGATGGGAAAAAAATCAACTATATCGAATTTGAGAAGATCGACGGCACCTATTCGATGCCGTTTAGAAATTAAAATTCGGTTAATAAATAGCGCCGCTATAGCGCAAATAAAAAAAATTCAAAATTTGACTTTGTTACGCCGATTGCGCGTAAACGATTGAAATATTTGAAAATCTTCTGCCGCCATCGATTAGTCCTTGCGAATGGCTTCATTTTTGTTCTTCGCGAATTTTTTTAAAAACCATTCCTTACCGCTGCTAAACCAAGAAATGTCCAACGACGAAAATTTTCGTTTCAAATCCTTGCTCTTTTTGCAATAAAGCAAAAAAGTCAGTTTTAACCGTGAAGGGACGGTTTTTTCGAAAATAGCCTTATGAACTTTTCGCATTCTTTTCGCGATTACTATCGATGTGAAAATTAAAAAAATTAAATTTCTAAAATTTTAGAAAAATCCATCTCCCCAATCCGATTCCAAAAGGTGCGGAGCTTTCATAAATTCTTTACAGTAATTGCCGATTGTCGAGACAGTAGCGCCCAAACTTCGATAATGATTTTATTTCTGAATTTTTCTTTCTTCTCTAAGGTGAAACCCGAAATAAAGTAAATTTTTGGTGCACTTTTGAAAATTTCACATTTCGAGTAGAAATTTTTCCGCAAAGACGAGATAAAGTTATAAAACAAATTCGATCCAAATGAGTTCCACGTGCCGGGCCAACACCTTACCGGGGTAAAATTTGCAAATTCTTAAAATTTATTTTTCCTTAAAAGCACCAAAAGCCTTCAAAAAAAAATTTGAAAATTTGTTTTGGGTTTAACCGCTCCACGGATCGAGATTGGAAAAATATGAACTATATCGAATTTGTGAAGATCGGCCGTACCTATTCGATGCCGTTTATAAATTAAAATTCGGTTGATAAATAGGGACGCTATAGCGCAAATTAAAAAAATTCAAAATTTGACTTTGTTACGCCGATTGCGCGTAAACGATTGAAATATTTGAACATCTTTTGCCACCATCGATTAGTCCTTGCGAATGGCTTCATTTTTGTTCCTCGCGAATTTTTTTAAAAACCATTCTTTTCCGCTGCTAAACTAAGAAATGTCCAACGACGAAAATTTTCGATTCAAATCCTTGCTCTTTTTGAAATAAACCGAAAAAGTCAGTTTTAACCGTGAAGGGACGGTTGTTTCGAAAATAGCCTAATGAACTTTTCGCATTTATTTCGCGATTACTATCGATGTGAAAATTTAAAAAATTACATTTCTAAAATTTTAGAAAAATCCATCTCCCCAATCAGATTCCAAAGGGTGCGGAGCCTTCCAAAATTCTTTACAGTAATTGCCGATGGTTGAGAAAGATGAGCCCAAACATCGGCAACGATTTTAACGTCAAAAATTTTAACTTTTTTTCGCTTCTTTAAGGTGAAACCCGAAAAAAAGTAAATTTTTGGTGCATTTTTGAAAATTTCACATTTCGAGTAGAAATTTTTCCGCAAAGACGAGATAAAGTTATAAAACAAATTCGATCCAAATGAGTTCCACGTACCGGGCCAACACCTTACCGGCGTAAAATTTGCAAATTCTTAAAATTTATTTTTCCTCAAAAGCACCAAAGGGGGTAGGTAAGCCTTCAAAAAAAAATTTGAAATTTTGTTTTGGGTTTATCCTCTCCACGGATCGAGATAGGAAAAATATGAACTATATCGAATTTGTGAAGATCGGCCGTACCTATTCGATGCCGTTTAGAAATTAACAATCGGTTAAAAAATAAGATTACCAGAATCAAAATAAGAAAAATTAAAATTTTGACTTTGTTACGCCGATTGCACGTAAACCGTCGAAATTTTTGAAAATCTTTTGCCACCATCGGTTGGTCCTTGCGAATGGCTACGTTTTTGTTCTTTGCGAATTTTTTTAAAAACCATTCCTTAACGCTGCTAAACTAAGAAATGTCCAATGACGAAAATTTTCGTTTCAAATCCTAGCTCTTTTTGGAATAAACCAGAAAGGTCAGTTTTAACGGTGAAGAGATGGCTTTTTCGAAAATAGCCTTATGAACTTTTCGCTTTCTTATCGCGATTACTATCGACGTGAAAATTAAAAAATTTGAATTTATCAAATTTAAGAAAAATTCTTCTCCACAATCAGATTCCAAAGGATGCGGAGCCGTCAAAAATACTTTGCCCTAATTGCCGATGGCCGAAAAAGATGCGTACAATTGTCGATAATAATTGTAACGTCAAAAAGTTTAAGTTTTTCTTTCTTCCTTAGGAGGAAACCGGTAAAAAAGGTAAAATTTTGGTGCATTTCTTGAAAATGTTATTCTTTGAAGCGAAATATTTCCGCAAATGCAAAGAACAAAACAATCAGAATATGCAAAACTTTGATAAGACCTATACTCACTTATACATCAGAAGTCATGTGCACTACGGGGCACTGCGCAAAGAGAGGAAGAGATGTTGAGGATCTTCGAATGAAAAATTCTAAGAACAATCTTGGGAGGAATACAAGTAGGGGGTTAGTTCAGGCCGAGAATAAATTTTAGATACGATACAAAATGGCAGAAGAAGACATTGTGAGAGTCATGAAGGCACCAAGAATTAAATGGGTGGTACACGTACTGAGAAGTAATAATGATGAACCGATAAAAGTGTTGACGACGTGGAGACCAGATGGGAAAAGATTCAAGGGAAGACCTAAATTGAGTTGGTGGGACTGCTTGATGGATGACCTGAAGAAGATGTTACACGACAGACAGAGATGGAGGAACATAATAAACGAAGCAAAAAACCATCTCAATCTCTAGAAAATGAATAGAATATTACTTTAAGCTGTAAAAGGACCAATCCCCCTCAGAAAAGAATTTTGTAAACCCTAACGGGAACCTCAATTCTTCGGAATGTAACGCTACTTAATAATAATAATATTATTGGTAAAACTGTAGCAATTCAGAAATATAACAATTATGATTATTTTTATTATTAAAAATATTAACAAAATTTACAACTATTTGGATTACACGGTTTTTTTTCGAAACGCAATAAATATGCGATATAGAAACATATTAATATGCATTTAAATTAAAACCCCTTTGAAAACTATACACGCTCTACGCCAATGATCGGCAAGTGATTCATCATAACCTTCAATATTCTTCTGTCACTTTAAGAAGTGGTTATAGTTACGGCAAAATGGAACTTTTAGGAAGTGGTTAAGTTAGGGCTATCGCAATTTTGTTTAGAAAACGTAAAATAAATTAATTTGTGCGAATTGCACAAATAATAATGTAATTTCAATGAACAAAAATAAAATTTGAATAGTTTTTTATAAAGTTCGATTCAAATATCTGTGCCGCTACGTCACGAAATTCTGATTAAGAAATGACATACGGAATATAATTTTGTACGTCGTTCATCTTCATTTAAATGAAAATCTTTTTATTATAAGTTATGTGGAGTCAAATTTGTAGGAATAACTTTTCCATTTTGTTTTTTCTTTTGACTTTAGAATTTGAATTTTATTATTACCTGTTCTATTATGAATTTTATATTGAAATGAATTTGTTTTTGAATTTTATTAGGTGATTTTATTTTATTTTAATTTGACTTCAAAGTCAAATATTTAAATTTTAATTACAAAATACATTTCAAAAATGTAACGAAATAGTTAAAAATACATTATTTGTTTTTAATTAAATTTATTAAAATACATAATATCAAAGAGTATGTATATACTCTTTGATAATATTGAAAACAATACAAACCCCTGGATAATATAAATGTAATACGCCACTGACAAACAATTGCTTCATCATAACCTCGAATAATCTTGTGTCACTTTTAAGAAGTGGTCATAGTTACGGCAAACGGAACTCTTAGGAAGTGGTTAAGTGACGGCTACAGCAATTCCTTTTACAAACCGTAAAATAAATTAAGGACGTTCATGCGTGAAACTAGATAGTAGATAAAAATTTTTAATTTTGAAAATTGGAACCCTCAATTTCGAAACGTAATTAATGGTTGAATATACAAATTTCTAACATGAAGCAGCATTTTGTTGTGTTATAATTAATTATAATAACTATATTATTAAAGTAGATACCATAATAAATAATTTCTTAAAATATTCTTTAACCTTTTCCGTCCGAGGATTTTTCCTTTAAAATTGACCTCACATTTTAGCTGAATTTCATGACTTATATGAATGAACTTCGAATGACAAGTCGCCACTCAGAGTGCTGGTCCATATATGGACCAGTCCCGGAGCGAAAAGGTTAAACTATGCAGTTTATGTAATTGCATTAAAAAAATGCAATAAAAAAAAATAGCGAACTAGATTTTTCTCCATATTGAAATCTAGCAACAGCGCGCAACTAAACACATACACAAACGTCAAATAAAACACAATAAAGGTTATATTCAAATACTCTAGACTATAATACATTCAACTTCGTGAAAAAACACGAATCCGAACTCTGGCGGCTTGCGTGGAAATGAGTAATGTCAACAAATACGTTTTTTAGGTTAAATCCATAGATAAGAGAGAGTTATAGATAGGCAAGTTGCTATACGTTTTTCTCAACGTATTATACCCGCCAATGGTGGTCGGTGTGCCAACTAAAAATGAGATAAAATTCTAGAATTTTATTTGAATTTTTGTTAATTTTGTTCACAAGGTTTATTTTGCACATTTAAATTAATATTATGCATTAATTAAAATTTTTCTGTTTATAAACTCAAATTACAAAATTACTTAAGTGAATTAATCAATTTATTGTAACTCAAATAAATAAAATTAAGAAATTATTACTTATTAATAAAATATTCCAAATTACTCCAAAATCTGTTATCTTTTTGGAGTGTTCTCTCCTGGTTCCTTCCTAATGCTCTGCCCAATAGATCTCATTATTATTGTCTTCCATCTTCCGTCCTTGATGGCCTTTAAGTTTGATTTCTTTGAGACAAACTATGTCCATGTTAAGTTTGTCTAATTGGCTTCAGATTTCTTGATGTTTATTTAATATGCCTTAAACGTTCCACGTACCTATTCTCCATGTCCATTTTCTTAGCATAAGTCGTCTTTGATTCAATCCGTCCAGTGTTCAAGACTTGTCGTTTGGGTTTTTTAGCATTTTTGTTTTTATGTACGATGAGAAGCTGGCCCGACGAAAGAACTCCCAAGCTGGAGGGCTAGCATTTTCTATTGGGGTTTATTCCCTTCTGCCCGGTTTCTTCACCTTGAGATATCTATCGGATAAGTATAACCGTACGGATACTTATACTATTATATAGTTAATCTTATCCGATAGATATCTCAAGGTGAAGAAATCTGTCATTAATCGAAGTGTTGTGATGTCATTTTGACATTTTGTTTTAACTTTATATTATTATATTATAATATTATATTATTTATTATATAAAATGGTCAACAACGTTAATTCAATTTGTGCCGTATACGATTGTAATAACTATATGCAGCAAAAAGGTGATAAGAAGTCATTTTTACTAATCTTTTTATCTGAAAACTATTTTTAAATATTGTAGTTCAAATGCGCATTAGTAGTATTTGGCATTACCTAATTGACGCGAATTTTACATTTCATCATGCTAGATGGCGCTATGAACGATGTCCGACAAATTGTATGTAAAACTATCAAAGTTGTACGTATTATAAGTCTATAGTATTTGTTATATTTGAATACATTTGAATAGGCGGAGTTGTCAAGTTTAATATAAAAATAATAGCTATTTATTATACAAGTGTCTTATAAGGCAAATAAGTTACGAAAGAAATGTTTAGCCACGAGAGCTTGCTCGAGTGGCTAATTTTTCTTGAGGTCTCCTGAAGACAACGGTAGGCGACTCGACAGACGCCAACCAAATTTTACCCCTAAATTTTGAGTATGAAGAAGTAAATTTGTAAATTTGATTTGTCGGGGATTTCAAATTTGAAAACTTTTTTTCCAATATTTGCGCTCGGCTTGGCGAGGGGTTGCATTTTGGAGGGCCGCAGGCCCGACAAGTAGCTTCCTCGAGGTCTCCTGAAGACAACGGTAGGCGAGTCGACAGACGCCAACCAAATTTTACCCCTAAATTTTGAGGATGAAGTAGTAAATTTGTAAATTTGATTTGACGAGGATTTCAAATTTGAAAACTTTTTTTACCATACTTGGGCTCGGCTTGGCGAGGGGTTGCATTTTGGAGGGCCGTAGGCCTTACAAGTAGCTACCTTGAAGTCTCCTGAAGACAACGGTAGGCGACTCGACAGACGCCAACAAATTTTACCCCTATATTTTGCATAAGAAGAAGTAAATTTGTAAATTTGATTTGAAGGGGATTTCAAATTTGAAAACTTTTTTTACCATACTTGCGCTCGGCTTGGCGAGGGGTTGCATTTTGGAGGGCAGTAGGCCCGACAACTAGCTTCCTCGAGGTTTCCTGAACACAACGGTAGGCGACTCGACAGACGCCAAACAAATTTTACCTCTAAATTTTGAGTATGAAGAAGTAAATTTGTAAATATGATTTGACTCGGTTTCAACCTTTTTTGCCATAGTTGAACTCAGCTTGGCGGCGAGTGCAATTTGGGAATGTGGCAAGTACAAACAATAGCTTCCTTAGAGTTTTTTGAATCCAAAGGTACCTAACACAAATGTCCTCCACCCAAATTTACCCTCAAACTTAGAATGCAAAAGAAGTAAATATTTTGCAGCAAATAAACAAAGTCACTTTTAAAGATGAAGGAACGATTTTTTCGAAAACCTTCAAATCTATTTTTCGTTTTCTATTCGGCATTACTATCGAGGTGAAAATTAAAAAAATTAAATTTATAAAATTTGAGAAAAATTCTTCTCCAAAATAAAACTTCGAAGCGGTCGTATGCGCTTTACTAGAACTTTGAGATAATTGCCGATGGCCGAGAAAGATGCGCCCAAACATCGGCAACGATTTTAATGTCAAAAATTTTAACTTTTTCTCTCTTCTTTAAGGTGAAACCCGAAAAAAGGTAAATATTTGGTGAATTTTTGAAAATTTCACTTTTCGAGTAGAATTTTTTCCGCAAAGACGAAATAAATTTATAAAAAAATTTCGATCCAAAATTCTTCCACGTATCGGGCCAATACGTTTCCGGCGTAAAATTTGCAAATTTTCGAAATTTATTTTTCCTGAAAAGCACCAAAGGGGGTAGCCTTTGAAAAAAAATTTGAAAATTTGGTTTGGGTTTTACGGCTTCACCGATCGAGATGGGAAAAAAATGAATCATATCGAATTTGAGGAGATCGACGGTACCTATTTGATGCCGTGTAGAAATTAAAATTCGGTTAATAAATAGCGCCGCTATAGCGCAAATAAGAAAAATTCAAAAATTGACTTTTTTTACGCTGATTGCGCGTAAACGGTCGACATTTTTGAAAATGTTTTGCTATCATCGGTTGGTCCTTGCGAATGGCTACGTTTTTGTTTCTCGCGAATTTTTTTAAAAACCATTCCTTACCGCTGCTAAACTAAGAAATGTCCAAAGACGAAAATTTTCGATTCAAATCCTTGCTCTTTTTGCAATAAACCAAAAAAGTCAGTTTTAACGGTAAAGGGACGGTTTTTTCGAAAATAGCCTAACGAACTTTTCGCATTATTTTTGCGATTACTATCGAAGAGAAAATTAAAAAAATTAAATTTCTAAAATTTTAGAAAAATCCATCTCCCCAAGCAGATTCCAAAGGGTGCGGAGCCGTCAAAAATTCTTTACAGTAATTGCCGATGGTCGAGACAGTAGCGCCCAAATGTCGATAACAATTGTAACGTCAAAAAGTTTAAGTTTTTCTCTCTTCGTTAGGAGGAAACGGGTAAAAAAAGTAAAATTTTGGTGCATTTCTTGAAAATTTGATTCTTTGAAGCGAAATATATCCGCAAATGCAAGAAACACAAAAATCAGAATTTACAAAACTTTGACAATGAGACCTATACTCACTTATGCATCAGAAGTCATGTGCACTACGCGGCACTACGCAAAGAGAGGAAGAGATCTTGAGGATCTTCGAAAGCAAAATTCTAAGAACAATCTTGGGAGGAATAGAAGTAGAGGGTGAGTTCAGACCGTGAACGAATATTGAATAAGAGACGAAATGGCAGAAGAAGACATTGTAAGAGCCATGAAGACACCAAGAATTAAATGGGTGGTACACGTACTGAGAAATAATAATGATGAAGCGATAAAAGTGTTGACGACGTGGAGACCAGATGGGAAAATATTCAAAGGAAGACCCAAATTGAGTTGGTGGGACTGCTTGATGGATGACCTGAAGAAGATGTTACACAACAGTGAGAGATGGAGGAACATAATAATCGAAGCAAAAAACATCTCAATCTCTAGAAAATGAATAGAATATTACTTTAAGCTGTAAAAGGACCAATCGTCCTCAAAAAAAGATTTCGTAAGCCCTAACGCGCATCTCAATTCTTCGGAATGTAACGCTACTTAATAATAATAATATTATTGGTAAAACTGTAGCAATTCAGAAATATAACAATTATGATAATTTTTATTATTAAATATTAACAAAATTTACGACGATTTCGATTACACGGTTATTTTACGAACCGCTATATTTATGCTATATAGAAATATATTAATATGCATTTAAATTAAAGCCCCTTCGAAAATATTCACGCTCTACGGCAATGAACGGCAATTGCTTCATCATAACCTTAAATATTCTTCTGTCACTTTAAAAAGTGGTTATAGTTACGGCAAAACGGAACTTTTAGGAAGTGCTTAAGTTAGGGCTATCGTAATTTTGTTTAGAAAACGTAAAATAAATTAATTTGTGCTAATTTGACAAATAATAATGTGATTTCGACGAACAAAAATAAAATTTGAAATCAAATACATACGCAATTGTATTTTATAAAGTTCGATTCAAATATCTGTGCCTCTACGTCACGAAATTCTGATTAAGATATGACATACGGAATATAATTTTGTACGTCGTTCATCTTCATTTAAATGAAAATCTTTTTATTATAAGTTATGTGGTGTCAAATTTGTAGCAATAACTTTTCCATTTTTTTTCTTTCTTTTGACTTTAGAATTTGAATTTTATCATTACCTATTCTATTATGAATTTTATATTGAAATGAATTTGATTTTGAATATTATTACGTGATTTTATTTTATTTTAATTTGACTTCAAAGTCAAATATTTAAATTTCAATTACAAAATACATTTCAAAAATGTAACGAAATAGTTAAAATTACATTATTTGTTTTTAATTAAATTTATTAAAATACATAATATTGAAAACAATACAAACCCCTGGATAATATAAATGTAATACGCCACTGACAAACAATTGCTTCGTCATAACCTCGAATAATCTTGTATCACTTTAAGAAGTGTTTATAGTTACGGCAAACGGAACTCTTAGGAAGTGGTTAAGTGACGGCTACAGCAATTCCTTTTACAAAACTAGATAGTAGATAAAAATTTTTAAATTTGAAAATTGGAACCCTCAATTATATAGTCATCCTTCCTCAAAAATTCCAAACCCCTCATCGATAATTTCGGAACGTAATTAATGATTGAAATACAAATTTCTAACGTGAAGCTTTATGGGGTAGCACCATTTTGTTGTGTAATAATTCATTATAATAACTATAAAATTAAAGTAGATACCATAATAAATAATTTCTTAAAATATTCTTTAACCTTTTCGCTCCGGGGATTTCTTCCTTAAAATTGACCTCACATTTTAGCTGAATTTCATGACTTAAATGAATACAAAAATATTTGTATGTCTAGCTAACCTAAAGCAATAAAAGACGTACGTTACTAATGTTATAAAAACATAACAATCGAAAATTGGTATGTCTGAACTTGTAAATTGTTTAATATGTATTTTAAATTCACGTAGTGCTATATTTTATACAGTTTGGTTAGGTTTTCATTGTTGTTTATAACCTACAAAACTTTGACAGTGCCATTTGGATTTTTGAGTGCATTTTGAAAATTTCATTCTTCCATTCAAAATATTTCCGCAAATGCAAAATAAATTTATGAAAAAATTTTGATCCAAAATTCTTCCACGTGTTTCGTGGAAATACGTTTCCGTTATAAAATTTGCAAATTTTCGAATTTTTTTTCCGAATAGCAAAATTTTTTATTTTAAAATTGCGATTTCGCTATATATTTTATACTTTTTATACTATTTTAAATAGTAACTTTGAAAAATCAATATGTAAAACTGCAAATTTACAATTTTTAAGAAATGTTATAATTACCTACTCGAATCATTTTTTATATAATATTCAAATTATAAACACAGGGTGTTCTACGGAGCATTTTCCAAAGGGGTCGAAATGACATGTCATAAGGATAGTACAGGGGGGCATTGAGGATTGAACCTATATAAAAATGAAAAATAAGGTAAACAATCAAATCACTATTTTCAAGAATTCAACTATATGATACTGATGAGACCTTATAAGGTCGAAACATGTCTATCATTGTTGGGTTCTTGATTATTTTGATTTAACTTTGAATTATTATATAATATTTCAATACCATTATTGATACAACTGTAGAAATTCGGAAATATTACAATTATTATTATTTTTATTATTAAATATTAAAAAAAATTTACAACAAATTCGATTACACGGTTTTTTATATAATAACGATAAAAACCTGTCGAAAATATACACGTTCTACGCCGATGACTATTATAATATCAAAGATAATATCAAAGAGTACCTATACTCTTTGATAATATTGAAAATAATACAAACCCCTA
The DNA here is from genome assembly GCA_949152465.1 of Cantharis flavilabris. Classification (NCBI taxonomy): domain Eukaryota; kingdom Metazoa; phylum Arthropoda; class Insecta; order Coleoptera; family Cantharidae; genus Cantharis; species Cantharis flavilabris. The sequence goes on along the minus strand of OX424436.1, from coordinate 28,425,922 downwards.
GATAATATAATTGTAATACGCCACTGACAAACAATTGCTTCATCATAACCTCGAATAATCTTGTGTCACTTTAAGAAGTGGTTATAGTTACGGCAAACGGAACTCTTAGGAAGTCGTTAAGTGACGGCCAGAGCAATTCCTTTTACAAAACGTAAAATAAATGAAAGACGATCCTGCGTGAAACTAGATAGTAGATAATAGTATATTCTGAAACAAGTTTGGAATTAGGCATATTCCGCACGAGGGAAAAGTTTGTCACCCTCGCCTATCGGCTCGGGTGACGGTTCACGAGTGCGGAATAGCCATTCCAAACGTGTTTCAGACTATACTTTCTATACGACTATTAAAATAATAAGCTGTATAAGTTTTGACCGTAATTAGAATTTGTAAAAATGAGAACATTTTTTTGTGCGTGATCGATCTGAATTTTTGCACATGCTTTCCTACCGATAATTCGGGAATTGAGGGTAGGGGGGGGGGAGAGAAGTTTTTGCTCAGTTTTTCGATATCTAACGCCGTTTTCGAGTTATTGCTAATTCAAGTTTGTGTGGCGGAAACGCAGCAATAACTCAAGAACGGCGCTAGATATCGAAAAACTGAGCAAAAATTGTCCCCCCTCGTGCACTCATGTGAATTATCGGTAGGAAAATATGTGCAAAAATTCAGATCGATCGCACGCAAAAAAGTGTACTCATTTGACAAACTTGATTTTTGTTTATAAAATTTGTGAATTAAAAACAAAAGACATGGGTTAAATCAATAGTTAATCAAGAAGTTAAATTTAATGATAAATTTAAATTTATCCGTCTTTTATAATACGCGAGTAAATTTTTAACTGTCTTTTATAAATTGTAATCCAGGCACTTAAATATAATATTTCTTATTAATTTGACAGATGTGTAAATAAATTGAGTTCAAAAATTTGGTAATAGATGTCACTTCAAATAGTAGTCTATTCTTTGCTCTAATTGGTCTAATCTGTGTGAGAATAATTATTCTCGCACCGATATCGGTGTGAGAATAAAAAAAAGAAAGAATGTAGATATTCTGTATTTAAAAATAGAATCAGAATGCCCACATTCTATGATAGTCGTATAGAAAAAATTTTAATTTTGAAAATCGGAACCCTCAATTATATAGTTATCCTTCCTCAAAAATTCCAAACCCCTCATCGATCATTTCGGAACGTAATTAATGATTGAAATACAAATTTCTAACATGAAGCTTTATGGGGAAGCACAATTTTTTTGTGTTATAATTCATTATAATAACTATATTATTAAAGTAGATACCATAATAAATAATTTCTTAAAATATTCTTTAACCTTTTTGCTCCGGGGATTTTTTCGTTGAAATTGACCTCGCATTTTAGCTGAATTTCATGACTTAAACGAATGAACTTCTAATGACAAAGCGCCACTCGGAGTGCTGGTCCATATATGGATAATATATGGACCAGTCCCGGAGCGAAAAGGTTAAACTATGCAGTTTATGTAATTGCATTAAAAAAATGCAATAAAAACAAATAGCGAACTCCATATTAAAATCTAGCAACAGCGCGCAACAAAAGACATACACTAACGTCAAATAAAACATAATAAAGGTTATATTTGAATAGATTTGAATGGGTGGAGTTGTCAAGTTTAATATAATAATAAAAATAGAGTCAAATTAATGACTTATTTTATTAACTGATATTTTAAAATAAACTACTAAAAAATATTCGGGAAGAATAATAAAACATTATAAAGTATATCATTGTATGATTATTGATGTATTTTAAAATTTTTCTCAAGTTCCGAAAAATTTTGAAAATCTTAGTACTCATTTGACTCTAGCGAAGCCCATGAACGTGTGTGAATTTCATAAATTTTTTAAAATTTTTAAACAAATTAAAAAAATGAAAATACAAATTATATTGCAAACGCAATTATTTTTATGTATTGTATTGAATTACCTTTTATTGCGCCCTTTAAAAATTCTTTTTTAAAAAAATTAAAAAAATTCCTTAAAGTAAAAGCTTGAAAAAAAAGATGAGGACAATCAGGAAATTTTCGAAAAAATTTAATTGCTTTAACTTATTAGATTTATTATTAACAATTTTAATATTAAATAAGAGGGTTACTTTTTGAAGCTCTATAAAAATATTTATTGAAATTGAGTTTATTTTCTTTTTATTTCTTTGTGAAAATTAATTCTGTAAATAGTTTTCAATAATAAATGTTAGAAATATTTGAATTTGTATGTCTTTTTTCGCAATAATATTTTGTCTACAAATTGACGTGTTACAATATCCTTTTTTTTTAATTTTGACTTTGAAAATTTTAAATTGAAAAGATTTCGTTTTTGAATCTATTTATGTGGTATTATTTTATTTTTATTTGAATAAATTAAATTTATTAAAATACATACTATTAAAAACAATAAATACCCTTGGATAATATACATACAGGACGCCACTGATTGACAAGTGCTTCATCATAATTCATAACCTACAATAATCTTCTGTCACTTTAAGAAGTGGTTATAGTTACGGCAAACGGAACTTTTAGGAAATGGTTAAGTTAAACTAAAATGTTAGAAAATTTTAATTATATTTACAATTTCAACTTTTAACGCCGACTACCATTTTGTTAATAAAGTTTATTAAAACTTCGAGTACATACTAACAGACGCGCACACTGCGAATAGCTTTCCGCCGGCCAAATTTTCGTATGGTTTATAAAATTTATAAATTTTAACCATGTGCAGCAGACCCATAGTAACACATTGTACCACCGCGCGAGTAAAAGAGAAATATCAAATCGTATTGCAATTAATAATCAATCGTCACTTAAAATATTTTGCGTCATATAAACCGTCAATATTCTCGTATCTCGTGTTGACATCCATATATCAATCTAAAAATACGAAAATCTATTAGTATCTATAGTTGTATAAAAGAATAGGTTTATGCTTCTTAATATACTGAGTTAATAACAAAAATAAAATTACCAACCTGTAACCTGATGGTTGTTTATAAAACGGCTATTTTTCCAAAACGGCAGATAAATTCTAATTTATTAATATCTTCTAATCTATGTATATATTTATTAGAGCACACTTTCCAAATGGTTGAATTCTTCGGATGACAAATTGTCGAATTTTAAAGATCTTTTTGTCGCCTCTGCATTTTCTTCTGATACTAAAATAATTATTCACAAATAAAAATTCTTTAATGTTGTTCTTTCAATGTTGATTTATTACTTAACATACTATGAACAGAAATAAAATAAGTAATATATTTTTTACCAAACTTCTAGGCCTAGGTTCTTTTGAAAAATTTGATTTTGTAGATTTCGAGTTTTAAAAACACGGTCCTCGATTTGGAGTAGTAGTATCAATAAATGTATTACATTTTTTATTCACTATAACGGAAATTTTCGTAGTGCATGCAAATAATTAATAAAATAATATCTTACCTTTGTATAACACATAAACACACTAAAATTATTATGGAGGGAAATTTGCGTACCTACTGTCTACAAGTTATTTATAAAAGTGCAAGTTAACAATTATGCGTTTCTTGGTAGAAGGCGTAGTTAATCCCAATTACAAATACATTAATAAGATTATTGTTAGCATCAAGTAATGTTAATAACATTGAGTAATGAATTAATTTTCATCGACTAATACTTTTAGACGACATTAAACTATTAGGTTTTACATTGACATAATCACTGAACAACATTATTCCAATAGCTCTACATTATTAGAATGTAGTGTGATGATTAAATGTACATAATATTTAACACTTCGTGGTCATAAGGTTAATGCTTTTTTTTGATCATTTCAATGTAAATTTCATTTTATACATCATTTTTAACATTAAATCAAGAACATTGTTGGATCAGTATAATGTAAAGGTGATTATTATACTAATAAAAAAGTTAATTAAGCAATTACTAATATTTATTCTTAATATCACCTTTGTAGATTGCATTAATGCAAAATACATCATATTAATGATTCTTGAGTTAATCATTAGTGGACATTAATATTACGTCAATTATTTCGTTCTGTGTACTCATTCGACTCTTGCGAAGCTAAACTTTCACAAAGTTTATAAAATTTTTAAACAAATTAAAAACATTAAAAATACAAGTTATATTGCAAACGGCATTATTTTTATGTATTGTATTGAATTACCCATATCTCCTTTTATTGCGCCCTTTAAAAATTCTTTTTTAAAAGAATTAAAAAAATTCCTTAAAGTAACAGCGCGAAAAAAAAGATGAGGACAATCAGGAAATTATCGAAAAAATTAAATTGCTTTAACTTATTAGATTTATTATTAACAATTTTAATATTAAATAAGAAGGTTACTTTTTGAAGCGCTATATTTATTGAAATTGAGTTTATTTTCTTTTTATTTCTTTGTGAAAATTAATTCTGTAAATAGTTTTCAGTAATAAATGTTAGAAATATTTGAATTTGTATGTCTTTTGTCGCAAAAATATTTTGTCTACAAATTGACGTGTTACAAAATACTTCTTTTTTTAATTTTGACTTTGAAAATTTTAAATTGAAAAGATTTCGTTTTTGAATCTTTTTATGTGATATTATTTTATTTTTATTTGACTCGGTAACTTATTCAAAAATGTAACCAAATAGTTAAAAATACATTATTTGTATTTAAATTAAATTTATTGTTATTAATATACCTACTATTAAAAACAATAAATACCCTTGGATAATATACATACAGGATTGATACTGATTGACAATTGCTTCATCACATAGATGTTAATAGAAGGCTAGATAACTAACTCGAGCGCAGAAGTGAAGCCTGTCATCTGTTGTATGCCAAATGTATGCCAATTTGCCTTATCTACAAATGGCCGCCAGTTGACATTGGGGCTTTACTTCTGTTATATTGCATGTATTAGGAGTTGCGTATCTGATCATATCTAGCCTTTAGATATCTAACCCGTGTGTAAATGTGAAACCTGTCAGACATCAGTCATATTAGTGAAATGTATTACTGATTTGCCTTTCCTAGAAATGGCCGCCAGGCTTCAATTCTATTACATTGCATGTATTGGGAGTTGCGTATCTAGCCTTCTATATTAACATCTATGCTTCATCATAATTCATAACCTACAATAATCGTCTGTCACTTTAAAAAGTGGTAATAGTTACGGCAAACGGAACTTTTAGGAAGTGGTTAAGTTAAACTAAAATGTTAGAAAATTTTAATTTTGTCTGATAATAAAATCTTATCGATTTTAAGAAATTTCGACACGTTTTGGGCCGCGGAGCGGCCCGTGTTTGACCGATTTTCGAGTGTGGTATGTCGAAAGAAAGAGCGAGGCGAAGCCGAGCCGAGGGTGGTGGGAGGAAGTAGATCCGCCGCCGGAGGCGGCGGCCACCGCCGTTTTAGTCGGTTTTTTAAAGGTCGATTTCGCCGGCAGAACGCCAGCCGATCCGGCACTACAGATTTTGACGGGCGAAGTGCCGTTCGACGCCCAAAGGATCCGCATCGTGCACAACCGATATAACTTTTTTAGGAAAAATCCCTCCGCGGCGTGGTAACGCCGCAAAGTCGACGGTTTATTTTGGTAAAATTTTTTACGCGAGTGCAAGCAGTCGCGCCTTGCAAGGTCTCTCTCCGACAAAATCGCCGATTTTTAATAATTAGCGTTCCTTTTTTTAATCGTACCATGTCGCATCTCTTTCTGAAGCACGCGAAACGGGTTAGACGGAATGCGAGTCGCGTCGCAACTCGATTCCCAAAATTTTCCGAAATTAATTTAATTTTGACGTAAATGACATGCATGACATTTTTACCATTCTTGCGCTCGGTGACGCGCCGAGCGCGACCTTTCGGCGCGGCGAGCGCCACGAATAGCTTCCTCGAAGTTTTTAGAATCCAACGATACCAAGATAAAATCTTCCTGTTCAAAATTTACCTCCAAATTTTGCGCACAAAGAAGTAAAAATGCAAATTTAATCCCACGTGGGTTTTGATGTTTTACACTTTTTTACCATACACGCGCTCGGCTTGGCGAGGGGTTGCATTTTGGAGGGCTGTAGGCCCGACAAGTAGCTTTGTCGAAGTCTCCTGAAGACAACGGTAGGCGACTCGAAAGACGCCAGCCAAATTTTACCCCTAAATGTTGAGTATGAAGAAGTAAATTTGTAAATTTGATTTGTCGGGGATTTCAAATTTGAAAACTTTTTTACCATACACGCGCTCGGCTTGGCGAGGGGTCGCATTTTGGAGGGCCGTAGGCCCGACAAGTAGCTTCCTCGAGGTTTCCTGAAGATAACGGTAGGCGACTCGACAGACGCCAACCAAATTTTACCCCTAAATTTTGAGTATGAAGAAGTAAATTTGTAAATTTGATTTGACGGGGATTTCAAATTTGAAAACTTTTTTACCATACACGCGCTCGGCTTGGCGAGGGGTTGCATTTTGGAGGGCCGTAGGCCCGACAAGTAGCTTCCTCGAGGTTTCCTGAAGATAACGGTAGGCGACTCGACAGACGCCAACCAAATTTTACCCCTAAATTTTGAGTATGAAGAAGTAAATTTGTAAATTTGATATGACTCGGTTTCAACCTTTTTTGCCATAGTTGAACTCAGCTCAGCGGCGAGTGCAATTTTCAAATGCGGCAAACGCAACGAATAGCTTGCTTAGAGTGTTTTGAAGCCAAAGGTACCTAACACAAGTGTCCTCCACCCAAATTTACCCTCAAACTTAGAATGCAAAAGAAGTAAATATTTTGCAGCAAATAAACAAAGTCACTTTTAAAGATGAAGGAACGATTTTTTCGAAAACCTTCAAATCCATTTTTCGTCTTCTTTTCGGCATTACTATCGACGTGAAAATTAAAAAAATTAAATTTATAAAATTTTAGAAAAATTCTTCTCCAAAATCAAACTTCGAAGAGGTCGTATGCCCTTTATTAGAAGTTTGCGATAATTGCCGATGGCCGAGGAAGATGCGTCCAAATATCGGTAACGATTTTAACGTCAAAAATTTTAACTTTTCCTCTCTTCTTTAAGGTGAACCCGAAAAAAGGTAAATATTTGGTGAATTTTTGAAAATTTCACTTTTCGAGTAGAATTTTTTCCGCAAAGACGAAATAAATTTATAAAAACATTTCGATCCAAAATTCTTCCACGTGCCGGGCCAACACGTTTCCGGCGTAAAATTTGCAAATTTTCGAAATTTATTTTTCCTCAAAAGCCTTTGAAAAAAAATTTGGTTTGGGTTTTACGGCTTCACAGATCGAGATGGGAAAAAAATGAATCATATCGAATTTGAGGAGATCGACGGTACCTATTCGATGCCGTGTAGAAATTAAAATTCGGTTAATAAATAGCGCCGCTATAGCGCAAATAAAAAAAATTCAAAATTTGACTTTGTTACGCCGATTGCGCGTAAACGGTCGACATTTTTGAAAATGTTTTGCTATCATCGGTTGGTCTATGCGAATGGCTACGTTTTTGTTCCTCGCGAATTTTTTTAAAAACCGTTCCTTACCGCTGCTAAACTAAGAAATGTCGAATGACGAAAATTTTCGTTTCAAATCCTAGCTCTTTTTGCAATAAACCGGAACGGTCATTTTTAACGGTGAAGGGATGGCTTTTTCAAAAATAGCCTTATGTACTTTTCGCTTTCTTATCGCGATTACTATCGACGTGAAAATTAAAAAATTTGAATTTATCAAATTTAAGAAAAATTCTTCTCCACAATCAGATTCCAAAGGATACGGAGCCGTCAAAAATACTTTGCGCTAATTGCCGATGGCCGAGAAAGATGCGACCAAATGTCGATAACAATTGTAACGTCAAAAACTCTCTATTCGGTAGGAGGAAACGGGAAAAAAGGTAAAATTTTGGTGCATTTCTTGAAAATGTTATTCTTTGAAGCGAAATATTTCCGCAAATGCAAAGAACAAAACAATCAGAATATGCAAAACTTTGATAAGACATATACTCACTTATACATCAGTAGTGCACTACGCGGCACTACGCAAAGAGAGGAAGAGATGTTGAGTTTCTTCGAATGAAAAATTCTAAGAACAATCTTGGGAGGAATACAAGTAGGGGGTTAGTTCAGGCCGAGAATAAATTTCTAGATACGATACAAAATGGCAGAAGAAGTCATTGTGAGAGTCATGAAGGAACCAAGAATTAAATGGGTGGTACACGTACTGAGAAGTAATAATGATGAACCGATAAAACTGTTGACGACGTGGAGACCAGATGGGAAAAGATTCAAGGAAAGACCCAAATTGAGTTGGTGGGACTGCTTGATGGATGACCTGAAGAAGATGTTACACGACAGACAGAGATGGAGGAACATAATAAACGAAGCAAAAAAACATCTCAATCTCTAGAAAATGAATAGAATATTACTTTAAGCTGTAAAAGGACCAATCCCCCTCAGAAAAGAATTTTGTAAGCCCTAACGGGAACCTCAATTCTTCGGAATGTAACGCTACTTAATAATAATAATATTATTGGTAAAACTGTAGCAATTCAGAAATATAACAATTATGATTATTTTTATTATTAAAAATATTAACAAAATTTACAACTATTTGGATTACACGGTTGTTTTCCGAAACGCAATAAATATGCGATATAGAAACATATTAATATGCATTTAAATTACAACCCCTTTGAAAACTATACACGCTCTACGCCAATGATCGGCAAGTGCTTCATCATAACCTTCAATATTTTTCTGTCACTTTAAGAAGTGGTTATAGTTACGGCAAAACGGAACTTTTAGGAAGTGGTTAAGTTTGGGCTATCGCAATTTTGTTTAGAAAACGTAAAATAAATTAATTTGTGCGAATTGCACAAATAATAATGTAATTTCAACGAGCAAAAATAAAATTTGAAATCAAATACAAACCCAATTGTTTTTTAAAAAATTCGATTCAAATATCTGTGCCGCTACGTCACGAAATTCTGATTAAGAAATGACATACGGAATATAATTTTGTACGTCGTTCATCTTCATTTAAATGAAAATCTTTTTATTAGAAGTTATGTGGAGTCTAATTTGTAGGAATAACTTTTCCATTTTTTTTTCTTTTGACTTTAGAATTTGAATTTTATTATTACCTGTTCTATTATGAATTTTATATTGAAATGAATTTGTTTTTGAATTTTATTACGTAATTTAATTTTATTTTAATTTGACTTCAAAGTCAAATATTTAACTTTTAATCACAAAATACATTTCAAAACTGTAACGAAATAGTTAAAATTACATTATTTGTTTATAATTAAATTTATTAAAATACATAATATTGAAAACTGGATAATATAATTGTAATACGCCACTGACAAACAATTGCTTCGTCATAACCTCGAATAATATTGTGTCACTTTAAGAAGTGGTTATAGTTACGGCCAACGGAACTCTTAGGAAGTGGTTAAGTGACGGCTACAGCAATTCCTTTTACAAAACTAGATAGTAGATAAAAATTTTTAATTTTGAAAATTGGAACTCTCAATTATATAATCATCCTTCCTCAAAAATTCCAAACCCCTCATCGAACATTTCGGAACGTAATTAATGATTGAAATACAAATTTCTAACATGAAGCTTTATGGGGAAGCACCATTTTGTTGTGTAACAATTCATTATAATAACTATATAATTAAAGTAGATACCATAATAAATAATTTCTTAAAATATTCTTTAACCTTTTCGCTCCGGGGATTTCTTCTTTAAAATTGACCTCATATTTTAGCTGAATTTCATGACTTAAATGAATACAAAAATATTTGTATGTCTAGCTAACCTAAAGCAATAAAAGACGTCCTTTCTAATGTTATAAAAACATAACAATCGAAAATTGGTATGTGTGAACTTGTAAATTGTTTAATATGTATTTTAAAATCACGTAGTGCTATATTTTATACAGTTTGGTTAGGTTTTCATTGTTGTTTATAACCTACAACACTTTGACAGTGCCATTTGGATTTTTGGGTGCATTTTGAAAATTTCATTCTTCCATTCAAATTTTTTTCGCAAATGTAAAATAAATTTATGAAAAAATTTTGATCCAAAATTCTTCCACGTGTTTCGTGGAAATACGTTTCCGTTATAAAATTTGCAAATTTTCGAATTTTTTTTTCCGAATAGCAAAATTTTTTATTTCAAAATTGCGATTTCGCTATATATTTTATACTTTTTATACTATTTTAAATAGTAACTTTGAAAAATCAATATGTAAAACTGCAAATTTACAATTTTTAAGAAATTTTATAATTACCTACTCGAATTATTTTTTATATAATATTTAAATTATAAACACAGGGTGTTCTACGGAGCACTTTCCAAAGGGGTCAAAATGACATGTCGTAAGGATAGCCTTTGAGGATTGAACCTATATGAAAATTCTATATAAGGTAAACAATCAAATCAATATTTTCAAGAATTCAACTATATGATACTGATGAGACCTTATAAGGTTGAAACATGTCTATCATTGTTGGGTTCTTGATTATTTTGATTAAATTTGAATTATTATATAATATTTCAATACCATTATTGCTAAAACTGTAGAAATTCGGAAATATTACAATTATTATTATTTTTATTATTAAATATTAAAAAAAATTTACAACAAATTCGATTACACGGTTTTTTATATAATAACGATAAAAACCTGTCGAAAATATACACGTTCTACGCCGCTGACTATCATAATATCAAAGATATTATCAAAGAGTATACCTACAAACCCCTGGATAATATAATTGTAATACGCCACTGACAAACAATTGCTTCATCATAACCTCGAATAATCTTGTGTCACTTTAAGAAGTGGTTATAGTTACGGCAAACGGAACTCTTAGGAAGTCGTTAAGTGACGGCCAAAGCAATTCCTTTTACAAAACGTAAAATAAATGAAAGACAATCCTGCGTGAAACTAGATAGTAGATAAAAAATTTTAATTTTGAAAATCGGAACGCTCAATTATATAGTCATCCTTCCTCAAAAATTCCAAACCCCTCATCGATCATTTCGGAACGTAATTAATGATTGAAATACAAACTTCGAACATGAAGCTTTATGGGGAACCACCATTCATTATAATAACTATATTATTAAAGTAGATACCATAATAAATAATTTCTTAAAATATTCTTTAACCTTTTTGCACCGGGGATTTTTTCGTTAAAATTGACCTCACATTTTAGCTGAATTTCATGACTTAAACGAATGAACTTCTAATGACAAAGCGCCACTCGGAGTGCTGGTCCATATATGGATAATATATGGACCAGTCCCGGAGCGAAAAGGTTAAACTATGCAGTTTATGTAATTGCATTAAAAAAAGGCAATAAAAAAAAATAGCGAACTCCATATTGAAATCTAGCAACAGCGCGCAACAAAAGACATACACTAACGTCAAATAAAACATAATAAAGGTTATATTTGAATAGATTTGAATGGGTGGAGTTGTCAAGTTTAATATAATAATAAAAATAGAGTCAAATTAATGACTTATTTATAATTAATAACTAATATTTTAAAATAAACTACTAAAAAATATTCGGGAAGAATAATAAAACATTATAAAGTATATCATTGTATGATTATTGATGTATTTTAAAATTTTTCACAAGTTCCGAAAAATTTTGAAACTCTTAGTACTCATTTGACTCTAGCGAAGCCCATGAACGTGTGTGAATTTCATAAATTTTTTTAAATTTTTAAACAAATTAAAAAAAATGAAAATACAAGTTATATTGCAAACGCAATTATTTTTATGTATTGTATTGAATTACCCATATCTCCTTTTATTGCGACCTTTAAAAATTCTTTTTTAAAAATATTTTAAAAATTCCTTAAAGTAAAAGCTTGAAAAAAAAGATGAGGACAATCAGGAAATTTTCGAAAAAATTTAATTGCTTTAACTTATTAGATTTATTATTAACAATTTTAATATTAAATAAGAGGGTTACTTTTTGAAGCTCTATAAAAATATTTATTGAAATTGAGTTTATTTTCTTTTTATTTCTTTGTGAAAATTAATTCTGTAAATAGTTTTCAATAATAAATGTTAGAAATATTTGAATTTGTATGTCTTTTTTCGCAATAATATTTTGTCTACAAATTGACGTGTTACAATATCCTTTTTTTTTAATTTTGACTTTGAAAATTTTAAATTGATAAGATTTCGTATTTGAATCTATTTATGTGGTATTATTTTATTTTTATTTGAATAAATTAAATTTATTAAAATACATACTATTAAAAACAATAAATACCCTTGGATAATATACATACAGGACGCCACTGATTGACAATTGTTTCATCATAATTCATAACCTACAATAATCTTCTGTCATTTTAAGAAGTGGTTATAGTTACGTCAAACGGAACTTTTAGGAAATGGCTAAGTTAAACTAAAATGTTAGAAAATTTAAATTTTCTACTTTTAAAGTTATTTTTAATTACATTAAAAGCATATGTGAAGATGAACGTATGTTTACTATTTGTAGAATAATTTGTTTGCTTATATTTACAATTTCAACTTTTAACGCCGACTACCATTGTTAATAAAGTATATTAACACTTCGAGTACATACTAACAGACACGCACGTTGCGAATAGCTCCTTGCCGGTCCAAATTTTCGTATGGTTTATAAAATTTATAAATTTACCATGTGCAGCAGACCCATAGTAACACTTTGTACCACCGCGCGAGTAAAAGAGAAATATCAAATCGTATTGCAATTAATAATCATTCGCCACTTAAAATATTTTGCGCGTCGGTTCTGTACCATTTCTCCTCGTGCGCTACTCAAATATTACCAACCACCAACTGGCGGCCGCAGGCCGCCGTTGCGGCCGATAGGCCGCTAATGAGCCCGACAGGGCGAACTAGCCTAAAAAAGCGGCGGTAGCCGCTTTTTCTAGGCTAGTATTATAAAAATAAAATCTTAACACAAATGAAAGTTTGTTATTTACCCCTTTTACGGAACCGTTAGGACGTCTATGGCGCGAATTAGCTTGTTGGTTAACCATGAGATGAGATGCTGACAGTTGCGGGATGGTACTCTCCTCGATAACGTATTAACGATAGTAACCTATTCTTGACGTTTTTCCAATCGTATAATTTCTAAAAAATAATAGACGGAATGAAAGTTGAGAACATCTAAACAATTAATCTTCGACTCCAATTTAATATTCTTAAACTCCAGTAAGTTCGAATTGAAAACAGGTAAGCAAAACCAATAATAATTCCCATGCGGTATTTCAAAATTTTCCAAATTAATTGACATCGGGTTCCAATTTAATTTCAATCAAAAAATATAATCAAATTCCTATGTTCCAGATCTTTACGTCGTTAATTCCAACTAAAACAGCTTTATTGCTTTTACGATCCGCCAGCCAAACTTACGAAAAATCAACCACCTCTCGCCATTACTATTTTCATCGCCTTCTCTACTACCAACCAAGCGCCTTCTTCTCTTCTGGTCGCGTGACACTAAAATCTCGTTACACAGCTTTCACCTTTACTATACCGGGCGCGTCGTATATAATTGTTTCGCACTTGAAATTTCACTCAATAACAAATAACAAAAGTGTAAAAGGGTGTATTGGTTACAAAATAATCCAATTTAACATCAATACATGAAACTAAATAAAAAACTCAATCAAAGATCAAAATTCAAAGAAACGAAACTAAACAAAACGGACACATCCGAACTGCGGCGCGGTTAATCCTGAATCGGATTAAAAAAAGGTCAACCTTTTTTTGCTGTCCGAACTGCGGCGAGGTTAATCCCTAATCGGAATTAAAAAAAGGCTAACAATAATACAGGGTAATACAACAAACTTAAAAAAAAATGCCCCCCCGAAAACAGTCCTATGGACGCCCATGGCCCCGCCTGATGTAACTTTTTAAGCTGGTTACATGCACTTGCGATTTGTTGAATGCGATTTTTGTTTTGATTGGTTTAATTTCACGAAATTTCAAATTTGCGTTCAAATTTAATGATTAAATGAGATTTTTATTTTGATTGACAAAGAAAAAAATCGGATGTGGCCATCACATAACTTTCCGAATATTATTATTTATCCGGGGTGTAACGTTATACGGATTTTGATTGGTTAATTGTTTATTATATATATTTATTTGTTTTATTTTCTCTTAAATTAAATTCTTCGCATTTTCTCAACTTATCAATATGTTTTTTATTTATATCATTTTCATTCTCTTTAAAATTTTCACTTTGTCGCTTAATTCGCTTAGCATCTTTGTTTTTGTTTGTCTCATTCATTTTGTATTCAGAATTGTCTCTTATTTGTTTCATTAACAATTTTCTTTCCTGTCTTTTTTTATCATTAGATTTCTTTTTAGTATTTTTTTATTTTTTTTTTACTCTTTTTTTTTCTATGATTTTTTCTATGATTTTATAATTTACCAAATATTATAGTAATACTTTACGACTTTTAAATTTATTTAACCGTCAAAATAAGATAAAATAAGATCATAAGATAAACAAAATAAGATACAAAAATTGACGTTTTTCAAATACCCCATTTAATACCTCATGTACCTAGGATTTTTATTCAAAGCCCTCCTGACGTTGGTTGGAGTGACGCTGGATACTCCGCATAAAACGTAATCCAATTTTTATATCCACTTTATTTCCCAAACTAACACTTAAACTAACACTTCACAAATCTTCTGTATGTTAAACAATATTGATTTCACGGTAGTGTCGCACTGAAAATTTATCGATAACAAATTTTTATATTACTTTTTGTTTATACAAATGAGGTTAAGTCAATACGTCCGTACTGGATAACTCGCAAAAATGTACTACTTTTATTTTGTTTTCGCGCATCCTTTTATAACTTTTCCCAAAATTTCATATTTTTGAGTTGGCCATGCAATTCGAAAATTTTAAAGTGAATGGATTTTAACCAAATTTTACATATATCTTCCTTATTCATCCATATGCATGTACAATAAATCTTAATCCATAATATTTATGCATTCTGTCACAATAAATTAATTTTCATTTATAAAATTTCATAAAATGTTTTCTACAGAAATTTTTCTGAATTTTCCACCTTGAAGCTTCTTTCTAGTCTCGAAAATTCGGGCTTTTAATTCCCCTTCTTTTGGTATATGGTAGAGTCCTGTAGCATTTTCCTACCTCTTACAAACTTTAAAAAACTATTTGACTTTTTTGACAGTTGAACTTTATTTTGTGAATTATCTGAATTTTTATTTAAATTTTAATATTTGGGGTTTTCAACCGGATCATTTCTCTTCAGGAGGTCTCAAATTATCTTTTTTTTAGATATTTATATAATTATGAAGAAATTTTAGAAAAAAATTAAAATAAACAAAAATTTAATTTTTTTTTTATTTTAGAAAAAATTTTATAACACAAAAGTTGTAGGTAATTTGATATGGATAATTTTTGTCTTAATAAACTTTTACCTATTTCATTGCGTTTCGGAGTTATAATGGATTATGTTTTATCGCTTCAAGTAAACCCCCCGTTCCCTCCCCCATACGATTTTATCCATTTTCAATAGGCTTCGTGCCACAACAGATAAAAACTTAAATTTAAAATTTGGAGTGATTTTGTTATTTCGTTTGGTTGCTATCGTGTTCACAGACATACATACACACACACACACACATACAGACATTTTTCAAAAATTGTAGGAATGGTTTAAGGGAACCTCTAAACATAAAAATTTTATGAAAAAATTGGGGATCAATTTTTTTTTTCAATTTCAGATTACAATACTTTCCTTACTAAGGAGTTCGGAAAGTAAAAATTGGCTATGTAAACATTGCATAACTTTCCCCATTCAATTTGGGTATAAAAATTATCGTTCAACCTCCTCTTTCTGGGTACCATTCGAGGAGAAACACCTCGAGGAAGCTACAGTTCGAATCAAAAAGTCAAAAAGTTGAAAAATTTGAAAATCAGTTTAATTAAAGGTGCAGATTTACTTCTTTGCACACATAATTAGAAAGTAAATTTTCGTTCGCCACCTTCTTGAAATGTACCGTTTGATGTGCAAGACCTCGAGGAAACGACAGGTCGCATCTGCGGGGCTCAAAAATCGCGCTACGCCGGACACGGGGTGTAAAATCCGAAAACATCAAAATTTCATAAACGTCAAACTTGAATTAATTTCAGAAAATTTTTGGAATCGAGTTGCTACGCGACTATACTTGCTTTAGAGAGAGATGCGGTACGGCACGATTAAATAATTTGGATATAACAAATGGTGGTCCAACAGTAATTGACACTTGAACTTTTTTTATTTTCTGTATCATTGCCGCAATTTTCAACAAATTTTCACCATTTTCAGCTGGCCTCTAAGTTTAACTATGATGTACATTTCTGCCAAATTTTTTGACATTTGGTTGCGTGGTTTAACCTGTGCAATTGATACTATTTCATTTCATGATCCCGTAACCACATACAGACAGACATACAGACAGACATACAGACGAACATCCAACTAAAATTCATCAAAAACTTATCAGGATATGATAAGGAACATTTTGATGCAAAAATTTCGATTTTTGATTTTTGAGTGGATTACAATACTTTCCCTTATACATACGTATACGTATGGGGAAAGTAAAAAATATGTTGCAAATAGTGTAGAAAAGTACCAAAACGGAGAATTAGATCGTTTTTCTTTCATCAAAGAAGTTTCGCACCATTATCATGGATGTAACAAACTTGCGTAAAGTATAATTTAATTATTTATATAACTTGTATAATACATTAATAAAAAAAATTGACTTCAAATATTTAATATTAATCCCTTCAACTTTTTCTAATCTGGATTATTAATCCCTTCTTGTACCTGTAAGTGGCCTCGCCGCAGTTCGGACTTTCACTAAACCACACCTAAAGTAACCACGCCGCAGTTCGTACCATTTTAAGTAGGGTCAACTTGACCGCGCCGCAGTTCGGACAACCTCAACAAAACAACTGTGCTTAATTAAATCATCGAAAATAATGTTACAATATATTCTTGCATAAACGCGTTGTATTTATTCCTGAGTTCTTTATTTTTCGGATTGTCCAATTGATGAAATTGATGAAATCTTGCAAGAGCTCGTTGTTTTGATTCGCTTAAATTTGGTGGATATTCTTTAAATGGTATTATAACTGTGTATTTTCCATCCTCGCATCTTATTGTATTTTTGTTATAATGATTTTCACATTTTTCGTTTTCTTGGCATAACAGTTTCTTGATCATAATTTCTTCTAATTCCCAAAATTGTTGTATCTTTTTTTCTTCTTCATATCGACTGATATACTAATTATTTTTATTGGTTTGTTTGTTGGTTGATGCATGCTTCCTGAAACGATCCATCCAAACTTCGTTTCTTGGCATATTATTTTTTCATTTATTTTGTGGAGTCCATGCTGGATTATTTGCCCCAATTCTTCTGCACCGAGTATTGCGTCGATTGGTCCAGGTTGTTTAAACGTTGGATCCGCTAATATCATATTCCATGAATTTGAGATTTCCATTTCCAATTCTTGATTTGGGTGATTTTTTGTTAACTTTGGTAATATTATGAAGTTTACGATTAGTGAAAATTCGCTAGGGAATCTTGGTTTGATAGTGGTTTGAATTTTGTATTTTGACATTTGTGGCTTTTCATCGTTAATTCCTGATATTTCTGCTTGAATCTTCTGTTTTGGATATCCCAATCGTTGCGCAGCCTCTTCCGTAATTAGAGCTGCCTGACTTCCTGAGTCTATTATTACTCTTAAGTATTTATTATTTCCTTCCATAGATTTGGTACATGCTGTAGCTAGTAATCCAACGCTGTCTTCATAATTGACTGAGTTCGAACTTCTTGTTATTTGATGATTTGACTGACTTGGTCTTGAATTGGTTGGGAATGGTCCGGCGGCTGAATTTTGTTGTCTCGTGAACCATGGTTTTGTATTACTGTATCTTGGTCGGGATTTCCATTCTTCATGCAACCACATGTTATGTCTTCCTCCTCATTGGTGACAGTTGATCTTACTTGAACATGGTGAATCATGTTGACCTAAACAATTGAAACATCTGTTGTTTTGTTTGATTACTTCTTTCCTTTCCATTGGACTCATGTTTCTGAATTTGATGCAACCCAAAATGTTATGTTGATAACTGACACAGATACATCTGGTAACTTTTGGTGAATAATTTTGAAATGTTGAATTGCTTCTTGGCCTTGCTGCTTCGATCGATTGACATCTTTTTTCCAGAAATTCCAGTAATGACTTTAACGATTGAACTTCGTGATTATTTGAAATTGTTTGTTCGTATATTCTGTTTGTTTCTCGATCCCACTTTTGGCTAACTCATCGTTCAATTAGTGCTCCCCGTGTTCCAACGTCAATGCCTTGATTTTCAACTGCCTTTAAGCATTCGTGGATTGTATTGTGCATTCGACGTAATTGTGTTAAATTTTCATTTTGAATAGTTGGTAAATTTATGATTTGATTCATTAATATGTTTATTATTAACCTTTTATTTTGGTATCTCTTGGTTAATATTTCCATGCTGCTTCATAATTTTCTTCTGTTATCAGTAGATGCTGTATTAATTTGCTGGCTTCTCCTCGGACGTGTGTTTTCAGGTATTGCATTTTTTCTGTTTTCGTTATAGTTGAATTTGTGTCTATTACTTTCCGGAAAATGTCGTAAAATGTACACCATTCTTCGTATCCTCCACTGAACAGCGGGAGTTGTATTTTTGGTAATACAATGTTGGGTTTGTTTGTTGTTTGATTTATTTTCGTTTCCAAATTGATCATCATTTCATCATATTTTTCTTCGGTTTTTTAAAACATTTGGTTTCTGAAGTATCCGTCTTTGTATTCCTCTACATATACTGTGATTTCTTCATTAAGTTCGCTGATTGCTGTCCATTGTACTTCTAACTTGTTTTTTAAAATTTCGTATGCAATTTTGGTGTTGTCTTCTGATAGCTTTTTTCTTGCTGTTATGATTGTTTTGTTGAATTGAGTTATTTTTACATTTTGCTTCTTCAAGCGAATGGTTTGGGCCGTTTCCATTACGTTCTTTTCTTTTTTCGTAGTTGAATTTTTGGCTATTGAACACGTTGCTAAATACTCGATGGCTTCCTCGTATTTTCTTTCGATGGTTTCTAAATATTTGGTAACTATGTATGGATGTTGTGGTACTTCTATTTCTTGAATTTCGGTATGATTTTTTCTTGCTTGTAGAATTGATTCCCGTAGTGCTTCTTCCCTTTTCTGTATGTACTCCTTTGCTTTTCTGCTTTGACTGTCTTTTTTGGCGTTTGATAGAATTGATACAATTTTCTTTCCAATTTCTTTTTGTTCGAATGCTAGCTTGTTGGGGTTTTCAATATCTTCTGCATTTATTTCAGATTTTTCGGTTTTGCTCATCTTTTGATTATTTTCGTTGCTGATGGACCGTGGTGATTAATTTCGTCGCTCGTACTGATATGTCGCTAATGGACCATGTTGATTTTAGTAGCTGATGGACTGTGTTGAGATCAGTCGCTGATGGACCGTGTTGAGATCAGTCGCTGATAGATCGTGTTGAGATGAGTCGCCGATCGACCCTGTTGAGATGAGTCGCTGAAGGACCGTGCTGAAATGAGTCGCTGATGGACCGTGTTGTGGTGAGTCGCTGATGGACCGTGCTGAGATGAGTCGCTGATGGACCTTGTTGAGATGAGTCGCTGTTGGACCTTGTTGAGATGAGTCGCTGATGGACCGTGCTGAAATGAGTCATTGATAGACCGTGTTGAAATGAGTCGCTGATGGACCGTGTTGAGGTGAGTCGCTGATGGACCCTGTTGACATGAGTCGCTGATGGACCGTGCTGAGATGAGTCGCTGATGGACCATGTTGAGATGAGTCGCTGATGGACCTTGTTGAGATGAGTCGCTAATGG
Organism: Cantharis flavilabris; assembly: GCA_949152465.1. Taxonomy (NCBI): domain Eukaryota; kingdom Metazoa; phylum Arthropoda; class Insecta; order Coleoptera; family Cantharidae; genus Cantharis; species Cantharis flavilabris. The sequence continues at coordinate 28,405,951 of OX424436.1, read as the reverse complement.
ACCGTGCTGAAATGAGTCATTGATAGACCGTGTTGAAATGAGTCGCTGATGGACCGTGTTGACATGAGTCGCTGATGGACTGAGTTGAAATGAGTCGCTGATGGACCAAGTTGAGATGAGTCGCTGAAGAACCGTGTTGAGATGAGTCGCTGTTGGATCGTATTGAAATGAGTCGCTGATGGACCCTGTTGAGATGAGTCGCTGATGGACCGTGCTAAGATGAGTCGCTGAAGGACCGTGTTGAGATGAGTCGCTGTTGGATCGTATTGAAATGAGTCGCTGATGGACCTTGTTGAGATGAGTCGCTGATGGACCTTATTTAAATGAGTCGCTGATGGACCCTGTTGAGATGAGATTCCGGCTCGAAGGATCAGGTAAAATCTCGTAGAAAAGAGATTTTGAGAGTTGGGCTGACTTCTGAGCGTTGGCAGCCTCACCAACGAATTTTTAGGCTTGGATTCTCAGAAGGTCGCCGTGGTGTAGAATAAAACACGATAGGTTTTAGATTATATTTATTTGGTGGATGGTCCGCTTTTTATTTACAAATTTAATTATATAAAAAAGTTCTGATAAGTTTACCTACTTAATGGTCTGTAATTGCAATTGTTGCAGGATATTATTTTGCATACCTATTAAATAGTTAAACTTACATACAGTATGGTTTTCTTTAATATACTACATTTAATATCATACAAAAATTTTTTATGTTTAACGTAGTTGAACAACGGCCAATTTGAAAAGTCAATAAAATCTCGGATATCAACTTCTAAGAAGTTACATGACTATTAATCTAAAGCTTGACCTCTTAAGTAACCCTAAAAACAAAATATACCCAAATTCGACAGAAGAACATTTAAATTACTACATGTGAAAACTTTTCCGTATTCTTGTTCTGATTTACCCCCATGTTCTGATTTACCCCATTTTACGGTACCACAAAAATAAATCATAATTAATAAATAACACAATAATGTTACAAAATTGAACTTTCGCCAGCTTCTAGAATGGGAGGGGGTGATTCTAATAGATTTTTTTGCTCTGAAAACGAATCGTACTTTTAAATTGCTCCATCACGTCAGGTCTTTTGCAATTGTAGCTTTAATACTCAAAAAATGGCTATTTTAACGATTTTCATGATTTTTTCAGGGAACCTCCATTTTTTGTTTCAATTTCCCACAAGTCCATCGCATAGTACTACTACTTAGCTTTAAAATCCTCTTTTCAAAATAGTTCTACGATTTTTTAAAGTTAAGATATACTATTTTTAAGTCAAGAGGTTTAGTCATGCCAATTCATCCGTTTTACCGCGCCGAACTAACTTTTTAACAAGTTCTTTAGTATTCTGCCTACACAGGAGTCCTTGAGGTCGCTAATTAATTAATACTAATAGTCCAGTCAGTATGTATAAAAAAAATCGCTGAAATTGCATTAATTATAAGAATCAATTTTCTTTCGCCAATCGATAGGGGGGGGGGGGTCATTGGTAGTCTAAAAAAAAATTTCGGGAAAATCGCCATGTTGCTTTTTCCGCCATCTTGAATTTATGGGTTTATTTTTGTTTAGTTATTAAATAACTCGATTATTTTCAACTTTATGGTAAAAATGCTAAGAACCAAACCTGTTCGAAATTTAATTTCCCATACTTTTTGTCATAACCTCATTTTCCATACGATCAATATTTTGGTATCTACAGGCGACGAAGTGGGAATGAAAGTAGATAATTGCATAATCTCCTTTGTTTTCAACTGTAGCGTATGAAGGATAGAAAGAAAATTGTAGAGAATGAAATTGTCTATAAGTTTTGTTTCCATCGTTTTTCTCGTAGAATCGATATCTACGGAATTGCGCCTTTGTTTATAGGTAGGCAAACAGATTAAAGATAAGGAGGAGGAACTCAAGCAGTTATAGTCGTCAGTATGTACCTTTGAAATTGCATTAATTATAAGAACCAATTTTTTTTTATTTGCATATAACATGCAATATTTTATTTTATATGAAATTAATTAATAAATTTCGTTACGAGCTACAACTTATTAAACAAAAAATTTGTAAATCATATATATAAAGCTGCTTGGCTTCACTCACTCACCCACTCACTGATTCATCATTTCGAGTGAAAATGTTTGACCTGTTCTGGGATGTCGTGGAGAGCTGAAATTTTGGCAGGGGATAGGTTTTGTTGCACAACCACCAAGAAAAATTGAAAAAGTTGAAAAAGTTACCCCCGAACCCTTCTACGAGGGTTTAAAGGGTTTTGCTAAATACGGTTGCATCGCCGTTATGTGGCGTCGGATTTTGATTATCTAAAAAGTTTTGAAATCGTCGTGACGGTGTCTTTTGATTTGTTGAAAAACAATTTCAAAATTTTTGACCTTTGAACTATAGCTTTCGCATCGAAAGTTTCAAAACTTTTTTTTTCTCCAAACGTCACGAAAGTCAGCTGTTTCATTATCAATTTTAAACACGAAAGTCAAACTTTTCCTTAGCGACATACATAAAACCATGTAGCGTAAAGATTTTTTCGAAAGTAAACTGTCGGCGGCATGAATTTGAATGAATTTCCTAATCTTGTGCGAGTCTTTTTGGTTTGTAGATAACTTGTTTACCTGCTGTTTCTTAAAAGATTTGATGGTGTTAGTTATACTCATCCTTAATAAATTTTTATTATCCGGATCTATGTGTTTGATCGCATTAGGAAATTCATGAAGGATAACAGTAACATCTTAGTAGTTAGAGCAGATAAAAGTAACTCCACGGTCTTAATGTACAAAAAGGAATACAGAGATAAAATGGAAGCTTTGGTAAGTGACACCACAACTTACAAAACAATCACTAAAGATCCAACTAATAGTCTTCAAATCAAAAATAACCAAATAGTCACAAACTGGATAAAACATGGTTACATAGAAGACACTTTTCCTAGTTCCTTGAAAATTAGTAACGCGGTTCCTCCCAGAATATACTGTCTTCCTAAAAGACATAAACCGGAAACACCTTTAAGACCTATAGTTGCTAGTATCAACTCTCCTACTTACAAACTTTCAAAATTCCTATCTCAAATTATTACTAACGTTTTAGGCAAAACCAAACACCACACAAAGGATTCATGGACCTTTGTTGATGAAATCAAAACCTTCACAATTCCTGACAACTACATACTTGTTTCTCTTGACGTTAAATCCCTATTTACTAACATCCCCATAGAACTGGCCATGAAAGCCGTGGAAGATAAATGGGACCAAATACAGATTCACACTGACATTCCCAAACACGAATTTCTAAATGCCCTTAGATTCTGCCTAGACACAACATATTTCAAATACAACGGACAACTATACCAACAAACATTCGGAACGGCCATGGGTAGCCCAATTTCTGCTACAATTTCGAACCTTGTTATGGAAACCCTAGAAAATGACCGCATCACTTCACTTCCTTTTGACATTCCCTTCTTCAAAAGATATGTCGATGACATCTTCACGGCCATTCTCAAAGATAAAGGAGACTTTATCATCGAACACTTCAACATGTTCCACCCAAGGCTTCAGTTTACTATCGAAAAAGAAATAAACAACAAAATATCATTTCTTGACATCGAAATCTTACGACACAACAACTCCCTTAAATACAGATGGACACAAAAATCTACATGGTCCGGTAGGTACCTTAATTTTCTTTCACACCACCACAAAAGCCACAAAATAGCTACTGCCATCGGATTAATTGATCGATCCATCCGTCTTACTCATGGAGACTATCGTAAAGAAACGCTTGACGTTGCAAGAAAAACTCTGATAAAAAACAACTACCCTAAAAAACTGATAAACAGGATTATTAAGGAACGAGTAAACATCCTTTACAACGGGAACACCACTATCAAGGAATCTAGTACAGGTTTTGCTGTTCTTCCTTACGTTAAAGGACTCAGCGAAAAAATTAAACATATTTTGAAACCACATAACATCAAATTAACTTTCAGATCTCCGAATAACCTGGGTGTTCACTTCTCGAAACTCAAAGACCAGATCCCTCATGATAAAAAATCGGGTGTGGTGTACAAGGTTGATTGTAAGGATTGCCATCTTACATACATCGGGCAAACTAACCAATGGCTGAAAAAGAGAATGAGTGGACACATCTCTTCAATAAGATGCAACAAAGCCGACTCCACTGCAAAACATGTTCTAGAAGATGGCCATAACATGGACTTTGTAAACACCACCATACTTAAAGCTATCCCGTCCTACAAAGAACGTATGTTACATGAGATGATTGAGATAAAGAAGGATAAGAACTCAATGAACAGGAAGACTGATATAGAGGGCCTGAGCAACATTTATAGCCCACTCCTTATTTAACCCCCTTGCCAATATTGGGATTAAGTTTTTCACCATTGGTTTTTCTTAATCCACGATAACTTATTAGAATTATTAATACACTCGCCTTTTTTGTTTTTCCGGATTTTCGTATTATCATTCTGATCAAGTCATCGGATAAATGTCAATATTCTTCAATATAATTTATAGTTGCTTTGTATTTGTCATTTTTTGTTTTTTCATTCATATTAAACTTGAAAAAGAAAATGTCATTTTTCGAAAGCTCGTTTTAAACTTGTGTTTTATTTCGTTTCCAATAGCTCAATATTGATAATTATAACTATATTATTTTCAAGAGCTAATAATTTAATTAATAATACAGTAGAATCCGCTTAATGTGATCTCGGATAATGTTATCAGTCGGTTATTGTGATCATTTTTTTTGGAAACCTGCCACTTTTTCTTTCTTTTTTTTCTTCTATCTTGTTCTAATCCAAGTCTTCTAAAATTTGCCTTTCTCTAAATTTCGCTAATTGTTATCAGTTATCAGTTATCAGTTAATATTATTAAAATGACCTTGGCCCGAAGTGATCACATTAAGCGGATTCTACTGTATTTGTAAAACTATGCATCTCCAATTATGTTTTATACACAAACACAATTTAAGTTTTCTATTACGTGTAAATTTTTTACTCGTCGTCGAAGTTGATAGCTTACCATAACATTTTCCCTTATCAATCAACATCCTCTATTTTTAGCATACCTAGTATTGCCGCGCGCAACTTATGTATGCAATTGCATTTTAAATAGCATTACACTCGAAGCTGCATTTGAATTTAAAAAAATTTATTTTATCATACATTTTATATAATAAAATATAAAAGTGTTATTTTGGTGCTCTAAAAAATACCTAATTTTCAGTGATTTTGTTGTTTCCAGTGAATTTGAAAGACTATAAAACCAATATTTTAGTGTTTTAAAAATTATTAGATTTTCAGTGTTTTTATTGTTTACAGTGTCTTATAACGAACGCGGATTATTTAGTGTTTTACAGATTTTATTGTTGTGTAAGTATATAAAGTTTTCAATAATTTTTACTATTTTAGAATCGAAATTGTTCAACATGCCCAAGGACAAGGCTCTTAAGAAACGAATTAATTTGCCATTAAGTATAAGAAGAAAAAGCATGAAAAATCGAATGAAACATGCTCGTGCTTTGTAAATTGTTTTTTTAAGTTTTAAAAAGTTGCACTATTAATTGTGAATTTTTTTAGTGCTGCTGAAAAAAAATCCAACCAATTATGTAGTACATTTCCAGCGTAAGTACCTATTATTTCATTTTAATTACGCGTAGATTTTAATAATCCAAACTATACATTTTTAATAACGAATACAAATTTTTGCATTTATACTGGTAGTGAAACGAGGGGAAAACCGCAAACAAAATTTTTGTACACCAGATTTCCTTTTATGAAATTTCCTTGGATTTCCTAAAATTTCCCCGGATTTCTTAAAATTTCCTGAGATTTCCTAAAAATTTCTTTGGATTGCCTAACATTTCCTTGCATTGCCTAAGATTTCCTTGAATTGCCTAAGATTTCCTAAGATTGCCTAGAATTTCCTAAGATTGCCTGAGATTTCCTGTCACTTGTCACCAAATTTCCCCAGAGATTTCCCCCTCGTAGTGAAATAATAATTAATTGTTAGTTATTCGATATTACAATATGTAAGCATTTTCTAAATATGCCACACTGAATCGTTTACTTTTAAAATTGGCAAATCAGCGGGGAAAAATAGCAATTTGGTACATTTATAAAGTAATCATTTTAGACAAATGACGGTGGACCATGAAGAGGTTGTTGTTGACTTGACTAATCTGGAAATTCCCGAACAACAAAATATTGTGACAACTGAAGAAATTATTGCAGAGAATTGTTTCATGGATATAAACGAAGAAGAAAATACAGTAGCAATTATAGATGAATCGGGCGAATGTTTACCAGCAAATTCTTTCATGGATGAAGAAAATAACGAAGTAGTTATGAGGTAATTTAATTTGTAACAAAATTAATTAAATTTCCATTTTAATTTTAACATATATTTTAGAGAAACACCGATAAAAAATAATGTTGATGTTATTGATGGAAGAAGAATTATTAACGTCAAACATTTATTTAGTCAAATTTGTAATGCAGAAAAGCACGAACCTTTCGATTGTACAATAGCCGATATGATAGTGATTAAGGAGCAAAGATTTGGTTTACGTTCCAAATTTACTCTCCAATGCCAAATGTGCCAAATTATTAAAATCATCGACACAGAAGAACCAACCCAAGAAAGCATGAATATTAATCAAGCTGCTGCTTTTGGAGCCATATCGACTGGCATTGGATATTCACAATGCGATGAATTTTTATCTACAATGAATATTCCGTTTATGTCTTCGGGCACATATCTGGAAAAACAACACGAGATATCGACGCTATTACATGACACCATATTATCTGTTATAATCGAAGCAGGAAAAGAAGAATACAAACTAGCTGAGGAATTGGGTGATGTTGATGAAGACGGAATAGGTAATATAACAGTAATTGCAGATGGAGCTTGGTCAAAGCGTTCGTATAATGTCAATTACAATGCGTCGTCTGGTGTGGTAAGTTTATAAGTAGAATTTTATTTTATATAAATCTCTTTATTATTTATTTTCATTAGGCCTGTATCATTGGAGAGCGAACTGGGAAGATATTGATTTTGGGTGTACGTAATAAATACTGTTCAATTTGTGCATATACCGAAAGCAAAAATGTAAGCAAAGAACATATTTGTTTCAAAAATTGGACTGGAGCTTCGACAGCTATGGAAAGCGACATAATCGTAGAGGGTTTCAAACAGAGCATAGAAATGCATCGGCTAAGATATATACGTTTGGTTGGAGATGGAGATTCGAGCGTTTCCTATAAATTAATCCAAGCGAAACCATATGGTAATCTACGTGTTGAGAAAGTTGAATGTAGGAATCATTTGTACAGAAATTGTTTTCACCGATTGCGAAAATTGGATGGTATTTACCTGCTTACTATTAATATATTACAAATTATTTTTTTTTTTTTTTCAGAAAGAACAGCAAGTAAATTTAATAGTAAGAAGATTCCGAAGAACTTGAGAAAGCATGTAGTGAATTCTGTAACAAGAATCATAAAAGATATTAAAGTGGCAGTGAAATACAGAAATAATGAAGAAACGGAACTTAACACAAAAATTTCTGCATTACAAGAAGATATTAAGAATGTCCCGTCACATGTTTTTGGGGAACATAAAAATTGTGTACAAATTGGATATTTTAAATGTGAACCCCAAGATGATGAACTAAATTATGTTCCCAGCATGACCGAATGTGGATTGTATAATGATATTTTGGCTGAATTACATAGATTAATTCACAATGCATCAAGTTTATTACTGGATATGACTAATAATGATGCAGAACGATACAACTCAGTGTTGTGTAAATTTGTTGGTGGGAAACGAATTAATTTCACCACCAGAAATTCATATAATATGCGGTGCGAAGCAGCAGCCATATCGTTTAATTCCAAGGGAACTTACCATACAGTAGTGAATGAAGCATTTTCCGGAAAGCCAAATACTACGCCATATTATACCAGCAAATATGTTAACAAAATAGGAAGAAAAAGATTGGCAAATAGAAAATCGAAGCGTAAGTACAAAACGCCAAACAAGCGAAATGTTGGTCCAGATGATGATTATGGATTGGTACCCTCACCTCAACCTTCTCTAGCAACCGAGCAGTTGGAAATCGGAAAAAACAAATTTATTGAAAATCTACAGTTAACTTCCGAACAAATTATAGATTTAGAAAAAGCTACAAGAGGTTTGTATACTTATTTTATTCTATCTCATCTTTAATATTGATGTTTAACTAAAAATATTTTTTTTAAGGTCAATCCGATAATCATGAATGGAAGCAACAGAGATCGCTTCGTTTAACAGCTTCAAATTTTGGCACCGTTTGTGACTGCACTTTCATTATTATAAGTCTAGTTTGAAAGCAATGCAGCTGTTTGTAGAGAAGGAAAGAGTGAGTCACGCCGCGCCGCATTTAAAAATGTGGATTGTATACTGATATTTTGGCTGAATTACATAATATTACATGAATTACTTTTATTTGCGACTATACTTTAAAATTTAAAAAATTGGTAATGTAATATTTTTTAATAAAAATAAAAATTAAACCCTTCAATTTAATAATTGTTTTGCCACTTGTAATTTGTGATGCAATATGCACGTAATGTTCACGTGATTCTTATGGCATTCCGCTCTTATCTTATCTCGGAAATATGACGTTTCAAACAAGGAACGATGTTCTCGTTTTCATCTTGGTTGCAATACAAAAAAAAAGGAAATCGCATTAATAGAGCCAATTTTTAATTTTATAGTACATAATGATTGCGTACGGTGGCGCTGTCAATCATAGAGAAGATATCAAAAAGAGAGACGTAAGGGGTATGTTTGTTTTGCTTATAAAAAGTCACGTGCTACTGTAGCGCCATAATATGAAAAATATTTTGGGGTAGCAATACCGTGCGTATTTCCGTATTTGTAATAATAAAGGTGATCGCACAATGGAAGTCATAATTTGACATTTGGTATTACGATTTACCTATTGAATTCAAATTCAATAATGTTACAAAATAGAACGAACTATGAGTCTCAAGTTAGTATATTTATTATTGTTATTAAAATAATAAATTAGTTTGGAATAAATAAATTTTCGACGAGTGACAGCTACATAAAATAACAAAATCATTAGTTTGAAATAGCATTATTAGAACACTTAAAGTAATGTAGTCGGTAGCTCAGGGGTGTAGGCAGGAGGACTCTGGAACGTAAAATCGACGTTCGATTCCAATTGCGAACAAGTTTTTTTTTTAATTTTGGAATCATTTAGAATATTCGAAGCTGTTTTATTATTCTACAATTTGCTTTTGGAAGTTTTGTACCTTTCAAAAATAACCCTTAAAAAATCTAACATTTTCTAAAAAAGGCCAAATAAAGGCTCAATTGAGCAAGTTCTGATATTACAAAAATTTAGTTTTACAATCTTGCAGTATTAACTGTAAATTACAATGCAAGTTTTAAACGTAAACAAATATGCTTTCGAAAAAGTTGTCTGAAGCTTTTGTCTTTTTTTTTTAAGAATCTAATGACCGTATTCACCAACTACAAATAGCACTATTTGTCGATTAAATGTCATTTTATTGGAAAAATAGTGCTATTTGTAGTTGGTGAATGAGGTTGGTGAATGATTTGCATAAGCAAATTTAATTTAAAAATAAAAAAAAATTGAAAATTCTTCTGAAAAACATCAAAGGCAGATGCCTTCAGATTTATTTAAATAATTGAATTCGCATTTTACGGGTTTACTATTTAATATACGAAAAAAGTCAACCATATCAATATTATACGAAATTTCCATGGGCTTACTTACTTTTTTTGATATCAAAAATCGGCTGATAAATAAGGTCGCTACGGCCGAATTAAAAAAATTTCAAATTTTGACTTATTACGCCAGTAGAGCTTAAACTGTTGAAATATTCGAAAATGTTTTGCGACCATCGTGAGGTCCTTGCGGATGGCTAAACTTTTGTTCCTTACGAATTTTTTCAAAAACGACTCCTTACACCAACTAAGCGACGAAATGTCGAATGGCGAAGAATTTAGTTTCAAATCCTTGCCGTTTTTGCTGTAAACCAAAAATTTGAGATTTAACGATGAAGGAACGGTTTTTTGGAAAAATGTCAAATCCATTTTTCGTTTCCTTTTCACGAATATTTTCGACGTGAAAATAAAAAAAATTGAATTTTGAAAATTTAAGAAAAATGGTTCGACACCAAAGCGGGCGGACGTCTCGAAAAAAACTAGGCGGTTATTGTCAATGGCCGAGATAGATGTGCGCAATTGTCGATAAAAATTTAACGTCTAAAATTTTAACTTTTTCCTTCTTCGTTAGCGTGGGCCTCAAATAAAAGTAAAATTTGCGTATATTTTTGAAATTTGATTTCTCGCAACAAAATTTTTCGGCAAATTCAAAATAAATTTATAAAAAAAATTTGAACCAAAATCCTTCCAAGTATCGAGTGCATTCGTTTGTGTCGTTAAATTTGAAAATTTTCGAAAAAAAATTTTTCAGAAGAGAAACTTGAAAATTCTTTTTTAAAATTTCGATTTGGTCTTGCGGCCTTACCGCTATAGATGGGAAAAAATAGTAATGTATCAATATTGTGGCAATCCAAATTACCCACTAGATCCCGCTTTGAAATTGAAAATCGGTTAACAAATAAAGCCGCAACGGCGGAAATAAGAAAATTTCAAATATTGACTTTGTTACGCCGATTGGACGTAAACTGTCGAAATATTTGAAAATGTTTTGCAACTACCGATTGAACCTTACTAATGGCTTTACTTTTTTTCCTCACGAATTTTTTTCAAAACGCATTCTTACATCTGCCAAACGACAAAATGTCTAATCACGAAAATTTTCCTTTCAAATCTTGGCCTTTTTTGTAGTAAACCAAAATCGCCAGTTTTAACAGTGAAGGAAAAGTTTTTTCGGAAAAGGCCAAATGAACTTTTCGTTTTCTTTTCCCGAATATTATTGATGTGAAAATTAAAAAATTTAAAATTTAAGAAAAACAATTTAGAAACTCAGAATAAATAGAACAAAAATGTTAACAAATATTTTTATAAAAATTATATCTAGAAGCCGGTTAAAATAAAAACAATAAAAATCAAAATATTTGATAACGGCAAACGGTTCTCTTGCGGTCACCCATCCAAGTAGTAACCGTGCCCGATATTGTTTAACTGATCGGATCGGATGAGAACAAATTTGGAATTAAAATTAAATACCTTTATTAAAATGTTATTTTCCCAATTTGTTTGGTCACGGACGAAAACGGGTACTACTAATAATGTAAATTTTAAATATCTTGACAATAGACACTTTATAGAAAATTTAAGCATATTAATGCTTAAAATATTATTCTATATTAATTTCGAATCAACATAAAACCGAACATTTAATTTATGAAACAAATTAAAATGAACTTATTTTATATTGCATATCACTTCTGCAATTTTCAAGAAATTTTCACCATTTTCAGCTGGGCTCAACTATGCTCAACTATGCTGTAAGTTTATTCCACACTTCAAGACATTTGGTTTCGTTGTTCAACTTGTGCGTTTGATATTATTTTTTTGAGTCCATTACAATACCTTTCATTATACATGCGTTAATAGCTATGGAATAGGTTTTTGAAAAATGTAATCGCAAGTCTGCCCATCCTCACAGGTCCAAAAAAGCAAGCTTTTACTTCACCTACGCCTGCAAAAAAATACAAAAATCGAAACCTTCTTTCCCCCCTTCCCTTGCCCCGTCCCTCTCCGGCCACCGCTACCAAACTACAACCGGGACCAAACTCGTGCTTCACAGAGATAGCCAAAAAAATCGGCCGTTTAATTTAAATTTTTATTGGCTAGTTAATATATAATTCCGTATTATTTAACAAAAATAAAAATATTGTAAAAGGGTTGCAATTTTAAATATTTTGGTGGTAAAGAGATATACCTGCGAAATATACAGGTATACCTGACTATACAAAAGTTTCTAAAACGAGTAATAACGGGTTTTATGACCAGAAAAGCAAGTACATTTGAAAGTTAAAATAAATTTCGAGGTTATGTACGAACGCCGCTAAAATTAAACTAAGCGCATAAACCAGTGATTTTCTATATTATAGATACCAAAAGCCGTATACCTGCCTTAAAGAGCAGTGTTCTTAGGACTACGCGCTATTTGTTTATCTGCCCATCTCTTTCTACTACTTTAGTTAGATAGCAGTTATCTTTTTTGCAGCCTCGATTTGTTCGTATGAGTATAGAACAACTGTGGAATTACGTTCTTGTTAGCTGTCAGAAGTTTTTGACGGTTATGTACATATTTTGTTTTTGTACATTTTTGAATTCTAAATCGCAAAGAAATCCCAATTTCTTTCTCTCAATAAATCGTGTAAAATACCAACAATCATAAAGAAGTTTTAATTTAAAATTTTGTTAGTGTTTTGTTGATATCTATTTATGTCTACTATGTACTAAATTTATTTTAAAAATTGCGAGGTTAAATAATGCGTTGAATTATTTACCACTTTATATTTTTTATGAAAACTGTATAAAAGCAATATTAATAATTGTTAAAAATTATTTTAATAATATAATAAAAATATTTACAAATTTTAACAATTTTTAAAAATAGCTGCCACAATTTAAAATATTGCCACCTAATATGGCCGTCTGGTATTGGTTGATGTTCGTAGAGAGAGACAACTAAAAATATTGCCACCTAATATGGCTGTCTGGTATAGATAGCTCGTTAGAAAGAGACAACTAAAAATATTAAAAATCTAGACAGAGTAGAAAGAGATGTCCAAAAATAATTTGTCGTTGAAATGTAAAGAACACAGTTGACGTATGTCTTGGTATCTATAATATAGAAAATCACTGGCATAAACCATCCTACAGAAATTCAATCCTTCAACTTTATATTTCAACTTTATGCGTGCGTTGCGTGCGTCGACGTTTTGCATAAACCAACCTTAACTAGTTATACTCAAACTTAACCGACTATTGTAAAAGCAGGCCTAAGGAGACTTTAATAAAATTACATAGATCGTGGTTTGATTAATTTAAAATAAAGATTAAAAAAACAAAGATTTCATACAATAAATTTATTAACGCAAAAATGATTTAAAAAATAAAGAAAATAATTAAAACAAAAATGCAACAAATTAATATTACTAAAATTGAAAACAAAAATTACATTTTGGAAAACAATAAAATCTTAAATTTACCCCAACAAATAGTCCTGGCAATACGACGAAGTAATTTTTAAATTGTCGGCACTGAACACACTTTTAATTGATGAGAAGTTGTTGAAGAAATGTGTTAGATAATATTATGTAAGTATAAATTGTAGTTAGCAAGTTAGCTATTGTTGTAATACGTTAAAATAAACTTATTTTGTAGCTTTTTGATCTTCCTTTCGAAATACATAGTCACAAAAATCAACCTTTCTTCTTGACTTCTCAAACTACACACACTCACAAAAGTATCTTTGTCAGCGGTCATATGTTCCAGTTTTAGGTTTATCATTTTATACTTTAATTTGTATTTTAATTAATATTTAGGGTGACCCCTGCCAAAACATTAAATACGATCTATATGTTTCCAAATAAGTTAAAGTTACACCTGGGGACTAAGGTTCTTTTCATCTCGTGTGCGATGAAAAGCACGCGGGATGAAAAGCAGCACCTTAGTCCCACGATGTATAATATACTATTTTTAGAAGCTTTATACCTTTTTATATAACACTTATTTTTTTCAATTCATTCGAAGTGGTGCGCCATACTCAAAAAAAATAAAAACTGGATTTTCTAAGAATTTTCAGCTTTTTCTTGGTAGTAATTAATTAATCATTATTTTGTAATTACAATCAGTATTTTTAAAATTAAAATTTTTTTTATTCAAAAAACACACAAGGTGAGTTTCCGCCCATTCATATCGAGTATTCTTCATTTGTTAAAAGCGGTAATTTGTGGTTTTATTGAGGCAAAACTTAATTCATTTTTACAACAAAAAAAAATACAACAAAATTACATACCACCCTCATTTAGAACACCAAATTAAGCAAATATTCAAGGAAATCATAAAGAGGGATAATTTAAAGTTGACATTTTACAATACTTACAATCTAAACAGGATTTTGTACTCAAGAACTAAAGACAGGGTCTCCACTCCGGATAGAGCCAACGTAGTGTATAGGATAAAATGTGAATGTGAGATGTGCTACATAGGCCAAACGAAACAAAGATTGGAAAACCGAATACACCAACACCTACAAGATGCTAAACATAAATCATGTAAAACTGGATTAGCCGAACATACAGTCAACACGTCCCACAAGTTTGACCTAAACGATGTGACGATCCTGACCACGAAACCTAACTACCACAAACGAACGTTCTTGGAGGCTGCTTATGTCGCCACCACAAAGGATTATTAAGAAGTTTTAAGACGAGATATGGCAAGAACAATCATACCTAAGAGTTGAACATCGTTTTTTTCCCTAGATACACAACAAGATGAGTGGGATTCTTATGTTCTTCAGTGTTTACAACAGGATCTATGGTCGCCTGTCAGACTAAGTTATCTAGGATAACGGAACACTTTTTTGCGTTTTGGCAATTTGAACTATTACTACACAGAATCCGAATATTAATTCTTCATCAAAAATGGCTTTCTCTCAAAAATGGTTCTACAGCGTCCCGTGAGGGGCACTGCCCAAGGCTTGAAACGAACGTATGAGGAGTTGCATACCTTACAGTAATTTTGAATTTTATAATCAAGTCACGATATCAATTTATTTTATTACTATCTTTGAACAATTTTTTGAACAGTTCCTAATTTATTTTAATATTTTAATGTTATACAAGTTTTTTAAGAGAATTTTAAAATTTTTTTAACCAGAGCTAATTATTTACATTATTTATTTTTTTATACAATTTTAATGACGTCGTTGACTGTGACCGTTTGTTGTCCCGCGTTTTACACCATTAATGTATTTTCTTACATCGAACCAATTACCATCTTTCAATTTCTTGGTGAGTTAGCCTAAGAGTTTTCTGTATACTTTGTCGATAACATTTGTTTTTTCTCTCCTAGTCTTGAGAATGGATCAATAAATGATCCGAAACGTCGACAAATTGAAATTTTGTGTTTGATTTGAAAATCCCAATCAACCTGTAATTCCTTTATTATTATCTACATTTTGGGTGAGATTTTTTGTCTACTTGTTATGAATTATGATAATATGAGATAATTGGAGCTTACTATTAGGAGCCATATTGAAAATTTAAGGTACGTAAAACTGCCCTTTTGCCCTTTTAGAAAATTTTAAAAAAATTCAGGTCAATAGAATCATTTGGTTTTGAATGTTTTAAAGTGGATTTATCTCATAACACTAAAAAAGTACTTTTTAACTTCTTGCATTGGACCCTTCAATTGCTAGTGAAATAAAGTGTAATGAATCCTGTGTAAAACGGTTTTTTGAAAAATGATAACAAAACAAAAATATTGGTGGAAGAAAAATCACTGAACTAAAGCGAAATATAAACATATAAATATAACAAATTGTTTTCATACGTCAGCGCAGTTAAGAAAGCAACTGGCAGAATAAGGTGGTTTAGTATCATCAACTAAGCACTATCCAAAAAATCGGATGTGGCCATCACATAACTTTCCGAATATTATTATTTATCCGGGGTGTAACGTTATACGGATTTTGATTGGTTAATTGTTTATTATATATATTTATTTGTTTTATTTTCTCTTAATTTAAATTCTTCGCATTTTCTCAACTTATCAATATGTTTTTTATTTATATCATTTTCATTCTCTTTAAAATTTTCACTTTGTCGCTTAATTCGCTTAGCATCTTTGTTTTTGTTTGTCTCATTCATTTTGTATTCAGAATTGTCTCGTATTTGTTTCATTAACAATTTTCTTTCCTGTCTTTTTTTATCATTAGATTTCTTTTTAGCCTTTCCGCCACCAATCAGCATCTTGGTCAAAAACATTTTACTCTTCTTTTTTCTATGATTTTATAATTTACCAAATATTATAGTAATACTTTACGACTTTTAAAGTTATTTAACCGTCAAAATAAGATAAAATAAGATCATAAGATAAACAAAATAAGATACAAAAATTGGCGTTTTTCAAATACCCCATTTAATACCTCATGTACCTAGGAGTTTTATTCAAAGCCCTCCTGACGTTGGTTGGAGTGACGCTGGATACTCCGCATAAAACGTAATCCAATTTTTATATCCACTTTATTTCCCAAACTAACACTTAAACTAACACTTCACAAATCTTCTGTATGTTAAACAATGTTGATTTCACGGTAGTGTCGCACTGAAAATTTATCGATAACAAATTTTTATATTACTTTTTGTTTATACAAATGAGGTTAAGTCAATACGTCCGTACTGGATAACTCGCAAAAATGTACTACTTTTATTTTGTTTTCGCGCATCCTTTTATAACTTTTCCCAAAATTTCATATTTTTGAGTTGGCCATGCAATTCGAAAATTTTAAAGTGAATGGATTTTAACCAAATTTTACATATATCTTCCTTATTCATCCATATGCATGTACAATAAATCTTAATCCATAATATTTATGCATTCTCTCACAATAAATTAATTTTCATTTATAAAATTTCATAAAATGTTTTCTACAGAAATTTTTCTGAATTTTCCTTGAAGCTTCTTTCTAGTCTCGAAAATTCGGGCTTTTAATTCCCCTTCTTTTGGTATATGGTAGAGTCCTGTAGCATTTTCCTACCTCTTACAAACTTTAAAAAACTATTTGACTTTTTTGACAGTTGAACTTTATTTTGTGAATTATCTGAATTTTTATTTAAATTTTAATATTTGGGGTTTTCAACCGGATCATTTCTCTTCAGGAGGTCTCAAATTATCTTTTTTTTAGATATTTATATAATTATGAAGAAATTTTAGAAAAAAATTAAAATAAACAAAAATTTAATTTTTTTTTTATTTTAGAAAAAATTTTATAACACAAAAGTTGTAGGTAATTTGATATGGATAATTTTTGTCTTAATAAACTTTTACCTATTTCATTGCGTTTCGGAGTTATAATGGATTATGCTTTATCGCTTCAAGTAAACCCCCCGTTCCCCCCATACGATTTTATCCATTTTCAATAGGCTTCGTGCCACAACAGATAAAAACTTAAATTTAAAATTTGGAGTGATTTTGTTATTTCGTTTGGTTGCTATCGTGTTCACAGACATACATACACACACACACCCATACAGACATTTTTCAAAAATTGTAGAAATGGTTTAAGGGAACCTCAAAACATAAAAATTTTATGAAAAAATTGGGGGTCAATTTTTTTTTTCAATTTCAGATTACAATACTTTCCTTACTAAGGAGTTCGGAAAGTAAAAAAATTGAATAAGGTTTTGCGTCAATAAAATCAGCAAATAACCGCTTTTAACAAATGAAGAAACTCGATATGAATGGGCGAAAACCCCCATTATTTGTTTTTACCTGCAATCAAAAAATAGCTATTTTCGATATAAGTGGTAAAAGTAGGATTTTATTTTGTTAGTGGGGAATTTTGTGAAACGAGCGCTAGCGAACAAAATATAATCACTTTTAACATGTATATCGAACAATATTTTTTCTACAACTTCTTTATATTGAATTTAAAAACGAATTGTTGTTTACGAGTAGATTTTTTTTTTGCGCGCGATCTATCGAAATTTTTGCATATGCTTTTCTACCAATAATTCACAAGGGGGTTAAGTATTAGGCGAGGGGGGGAGAATTTTTTGCTCAGTTTTTCGATATCTAGCGCCGTTCTTGAGTTATTTCTAATTTAAAAAATTTCTTAGTAGGTACTTTTGTTATTCAAAAATTTTTATAGTAGCTACTTGTATTAACAATTGAAAACTGTTTATTAGCAACTTCAGAAATCGTATCGTGTGCATTTTTTAAAGTTTAAAATTTTTTAAAGAAATGGATTTGTCAGTTTGTAACTGATGCCGCTACCGGCGCCGTTCCTCGAGAAATTGAAGAAGCGGCTGGTAGGGCGACTTTAGATCTTTTGCCGAAAAAATCCAGACAGCAATATGATATAGCCTACAACCGTGATCACCGTGGTCACTTCCCGACCTGCAATGTCGCATGGATGGCAAGAAATGAAACTAACAAAAAATATGTGTCAAATTATTTAGTTATGTCAAGTATCAAGTACAATTTATATACAAATTTAGTACAAGCTAAATTATAATCTAATATTATTTTAGTTACTTTATACGTTTATGTTTAGCCAGAATAATTAAAAATTATTTAAGCAGTATTAATATTTGTCAGTTGTCAACACAAATTTTTTGTTTGACATAAACAGCAATTTGTTTTTAATATTTCATACTAACTTGATAAACAATTTTTATTTTCAAAAGTGAAATCAAATGAAAAGCAGGGTATAATTTAATTCAATTTTTAATTATTTCTTGTTTACAAACTGATTGTGAATAAAATAGTATACATACCTCGGTGTCAAGCTTCATTCCAGCGTCGCGCTTATAGTTGACTTCGGCGCTTCGCGCCTCAGTTAACTAACTTAGCGCTCGGCTGTAATGAAGCATTTTCCACCTTGGCAAGTAATATACTAATATTATTGGCCAAGGTTTGAAGAAGGCCATTTTAGCCCTAGCGCCAAGATTATATTCCGAGGTGCGAAGCGCCGAAGAATATAAGGCGCGTAGGCTATAATGGTCTTCACAACCGTCGTTTATATACAATTTTTTCCACTACTAGATTTATTACCATTTTTTTAAAATTCTTATTAATAAAAAAAATTACAAATTTAAAATATTTATTTCCAATGACAGTTTTGTTTTGTCGATTTGACAGTGGTTGAAAAATTTAGTTTTCCAAAGTCGATCACCGAATTTTTACTGTTTTAAATAATGGATAGAAAACTCCGAAGTTATTCAAAAGCATTGTTTTGCATTTATTCGTCTTAACTGAAATTATTCAATAAACTTGTAATTTTGTGGTTTCTCAAATTAATAAGAGGTGGCGCTAGCGCTCCTGTCATAATTAATTCGACTTTTTTTAGAAATGTTTAAAATGAAATTAATCAATTAAAAAACCGTTTTGAATAGTTTAAGTGTAATTAAATAGCATCTCTCGGTTATACAAAATCGTTTTTTAACAAAATTTGCCTTATAAATAGTCGCTAAACTGTAGAAAAATATCAATAATTATTCATTATTTACCAGTGGTCAATAATGAAAAAATTATTTACCACTTGTCTAAAGTGCGTCACTTCACGTGCGACTTGACTAAGTTATAATGATTGCCTATATGACTAGTAGTGGAAAAATAGTATATTATAGGCCAAGGTTGTGAAGACAGCCATTAACGCCAAGATTATATTCCGAGGTGCGAAGCGCCGAGGAATATAAGGCGCGTAGGCTATAATGGTCTTCACAACCGTGGTTTATATACGATTTTTTCCACTACTAGATGATTTATGGCCATTTTTTATAATTCTTGCTAATAAAAATATTTTTAAATTTAAAATATTTTTAAATATTTATTTTGGGGAATTTTGCGAAACGAGCTTGAGCGAGTTGAGCAACCCCCACGAACAAAATAAAATCACTTTTAACATGTATATCGTACAATATTTTTTATACAACTGTTTATATTTAATTTAAAAACGAATTCAAAATAATTATTAAGAGTATTTTAAATTGTTTCACAAAAATCAGCTATGTCGTGATGTAGCCACGTTATGCAGTGACAATTGAAAATTGTTTTTTAGAAACGTCAGAAAACTTGTGCGTATTTTTAAAACAGTTTGTACTATTTGGCAGCAAGAAATTCGTTAACTATATACTTCCTAAGAGACTAATATCAGTAATTGTTCTAATTCTAATGTGTTTTTAATTATATATTATAAATAAATATTATGTATGTTACTGTTTATAAATAATTTATAAACTAATTACCATTAGTGCTAAAAATCTTTTTTTTACTAGTGTTAAATAGTATATTATAGGCCAAGGTTGTGAAGGCAGCCATTATAGCCCTAGCGCCAAGATTATATTCCGAGGTGCGAAGCGCCAAGGAATATAAGGCGCGTAGGCTATAATGGTCTTCACAACCGTGGTTTATATACGATTTTTTCCACTACTAGATTTATTGCCATTTTTTTAAAATTCTTATTAATAAAAAAATTTTAAATTTAAAATATTTATTTCAAATGACAGTTTTGTTTTGTCGATTTGACAGTTGACAAATTTAGTTTTCCAAAGTCGTTTACCGAATTTTTACTGTTTTAAATAATGGATAGAAATCTCCGAAGTTATTCAAAAGCATTGTTTTGCATTTATTCGTCTTAAAATACTGAAATTATTCAATAAACTTGTAATTTTGTGGTTTCTCAAATTAATAAGAGGTGGCGCTAGCGCTCCTGTCATAATTAATTCGACTTTTTTTAGAAATGTTTAAAATGAAATTAATCAATTAAAAAACCGTTTTGAATAGTTTAAGTGTAATTAAATAGCATCTCTCGGTTATACAAAATCGTTTTTTAACAAAATTTGCCTTATAAATAGTCGCTAAACTGTAGAAAAATATCAATCATTATAGTAGATGAACAAAGCGGGTTCTAGACAGGAAGTGGCGTTCTAGACAGGAAGTAAGTTCAAACTCGATGGCTATGTTTTGTAAAGCTCGATGACCAAGGGTGTCTTGGCTTGAAGTGTATTAGGGGTTGTTATCGAAGTGTTATTCTTGAAGACGTGAAGTTCGATGGCCAGGGTGTTCTCTTGAAGGATATTAGGGGATGTTAAGCGGTGTTAGACTTGATGACTTGAAGCTCGATGGTTAGGGTGTTCTCTTGAAGGATATTAGGGGTATGTTAAGAGGATGACATTAAGTTCGATGACCAAGGTCATGGCTTGGCGGGTATAAGCTGCGAGGGTCTTGGCTTGAAGGGTGGTGTTAAGAGGAGTGAAGCTCGATGACCGAGGTCTTTGCTTGGCTGGTATAAGCTGCCAGGGTCTTTGCTTGAGGGTTTTCGCTTGGAGGGTACGTTCTTCGCGTGTCGGCGCTTGGAGGATATTATGGACCGGAAGTGCCTCGTTGACGCGGGTCTTTGCTTGAGGGTTTTCGCTTGGAGGGTACGTTCTTCGCGTGTCGGCGCTATGCCTTTTTGTGTCGGCGCTATGCCTTTTTGAAAATGTTAATAATAATACATTGTATTAAAATAATCTCCTATTGAGATATTGCGACCGGAATTAGTGATATGAAAATCACCTTGTGTTTTATTATAGAACAGATAGTGGTAATTTGTATGAGATAGAACGGATATAATACATTGTGTTAATAACCCTACCCTATGATAGCGGTCATTGGAAAAGGAAAAAACACCTTGTTTTAGGTCATATAGAACAGATAGTGGTAATTTATATCATATTGAACGGATATAATGCATTTAACAAGATCATCAGTTCCTGTTTTATGATAAATAAGACTGGAATTAGCAATAGGAAAAAACACCTTGTTTTTATGTCATATAAATCAGTTCCTATTACGATAACGTTTTGTAAAATAGACCTGTATTAATGATAAGAAAAACGCTTCATCTTGCAGGTTTAGACATGTTTATAAATCCCATTTTATCAAACCTCCGTCATCACGAATGAGATAGTTGATGTTGTTTATCTTTGAACTTAGAGTATATAAAAAATGGAACGGAATTTGTGGTGATAGAAAAATAAGTGTTTCCTGTAAATAAAAGCATTATACTGTGCGATTTGAAGAACGGGGTGGGGTGTAGAAGAAAATCTAATATAAAAGTAGAATAATCTATCCTAAAGATATAGGTTACTTCTATATATCCAAGTAGTAGTATATTGTATCTAAGTGAGTGAGTTATTCCAGAAAATATTTCAAAAGTAAGTTGTATAATTTTAAATATTTAATAATAATTAGTTATAATAAATTTTTAGTGGATCTAAGTGCTATTAACAAATTTGCAGCATTAGAGACAAAAAAGCTGCAGGATCTAACACCAGATCGACCATATATAATTAACAATTTAGAAATTGTTAATAGTGTTTTTGGAGAAGTTCCGAAGTTAACTTTAGAAGACTGTGTGGTATTTTTACCAGGCCGATGTGTTACAGTCATAAAAGAAAATTTGAACAACTTCCAGCCAAAAAAATATAAATTGTTATACAGAGGGTCGAGGACTTCGAGCAACCCAAAGTACTCACCATCGCAATTGTTTGAGATAGTATAAGAAAACAAATATTAGCAATGAGTTATACTAATTTAGATAATGTCTTTGAGGTAAGTAGAAATTCAGTTAATATTATTGAGCGATCATACAAAATTTTAAATAAAAATAATTCTCAACAACGAGAAATTGATATTTGGTATAAATATTGTTCTAAAAGTTTAAGATATTGTTATAAAATATTAAAAATTAAAAATTTAAATGTCGGTGAAAAAAAAAAAATATTATCTGATATCTCTAATTTAAAACGTTATCAATTACTCATTAGTAGATGTGTATGTGTAAACAAGAAGAAAAATATTGTTGGTTTAGGAATAGTAGGGGGTAAAAAGAAACGTAGTGATTGGGTAAAATGGGTGGATTTAAAAAACGCTTTCGATTCGAGAATTCGTTCAGGCATGATTATCAATTTGAAACATATCGATATATTAGAATTTTTTAATGATGCATTTTTCCTCTTCAATGTTAGAATAAAGAATGTTCTTAAAAATAATTTTATTATGATAAAAGTTAATAGCTGTTTTTGTGGAGAATTTATCAAACGAGGGTTAAACGATAATGAAATTATTGAATATAAACATTTTAATACTAAAAATGAAATAATTGATACGAGTGTTAATATTAAAAAATGGTTTCAAGAACATATTTGTAATCCTATTATAAATAAATTAGAGTCTTTTCAACTTTCTCAAAGTGGTTGGGCTATTAGGGAATTAATTTCATTGGAAATTAATATTAATAAATGTGATATTGGTAATGGATCATCCTTTATTAGACTTCCAGAATCAATTGCTGCTAAAAAAGCGTGTATTAATATCAAAAATTATGATGATGATGCATGTTTTGCATGGTCGTTGGTAGCAGCATTATATCCAGTTGATAAACATTGTGATATAATTACCTCTTACCCTCATTATTCATCTGTTTTAAATCTGGAAAACATTAAATTTCCAATAAAATTAGCACAAATACCTAAAGTAGAAAAATTAAATAATATTTCTATTAACGTATATGCTTTAGAGTTAAATAGATTAGAAAAGTATACTGTTGTTCCTGCATACATAACAAAAGATAAAAAAGATAAACATATTAATTTATTATTAATTCAGAATGTGTATTACCCTAAATTAAATGATTATATAACAGTAGGAAATGATGATGATGATGATGATGATGATGATGATGATGGTGATGATACTCAAATTCGTTATCATTTTTGTTTACTTAAAAATTTATCACGTCTTTTATCGAGTCAACTCACTAAATCTAAAATAGCTATACATATATGTGACTGTTGTTTAAATTATTTTTATACTAAAGATAAATTAGATATGCACTCTGAGAATTGTAGAAAATTAAATAATTGTAAAATTTCGTTCCCTCCCTATGATACTGTAGAATTTAAAAATTTTTCAAATCAACAAAAAGTACCATTTATCTTATACAGCGATTTAGAATCAATCCTAGAACCTATAACTGATGATGATAATGATATCATTAAAACAGTAAAATATCAAAAACATCAAGCATATAGTGCAGGTATCTTTTTAAAATGTTCCTATGATAATAACCTATCTTTTTATACATCTTATAGAGGTATAGATGCTATCACATGGTATGCAGAACAACTTAAAAGTATAGCTCAATTTATTTCAAGTAAAATTATTAACATTATACCCATGCAAAATCATCCTTCCGATTTTAAAACAGCAATTAAGTGTCACATATGTAATAAAAAATTTACTTTCAATGATTATAATGATAATAAAATCGTAAGAGATCATTCACATTTCGAGGGGGACTTCCGGGGGTTTGCTCATTCTATTTGTAATTTAAACTTTAAAAAGAAATTTATGGTACCTGTAGTGTTTCATAATCTAACAGGCTATGATAGTCACTTCCTCATTGAAGATATCTCAAAATTAGGAAAAATTAGTTTATTACCAATAAACATGGAAAAATATATTTCTTTTACATTAACTGATGATGGGGGAAGCAAGATTAAATTCCGATTTATAGATTCTTTTAGATTTATGAGTACATCTTTAGATGAATTAGCTTCTTCCATGGAGTTGGATATGTTTAAAAATTTAAAATCGGAATTTAGAGATGAAGATAGTCAAGCATTTAAATTACTAATCCGTAAAGGAATATTTCCCTATGATTATATCGATTCTTTAGATAAATTAAATGAGACTACGCTACCCCCCATCGAATGTTTTTATAATAAATTAAAGAGTTCAGATATTTCTATAGAAGATTACGAACATGCAAAAAATATATGGCATACTTTTAAATGTAAAAATTTAGGAGATTTTTCTGATTTTTATATGAAAATAGATATTTTTTTATTATGTGATATCTTTGAACAATTTCGGGAGACAATGTACCTAAATTATGAGCTCGATTTGGCTTGGTATTATACTTTACCTGGATATACGTGGGATTGTATGTTGAAATATACGAGATGTAAACTAGATATTATTAAGGATGTAGATATGCTTATGTTTATTGAAGGAGGGATTAGGGGTGGAATAAGTCAATGCTCTAATCGATATTCGGAAGCTAATAATAAATATATGGATGAATATGATTCTTCCAGAGAGTCTATATATAACATATACTTTGACGTAAACAACCTTTACGGATGGTCAATGTCTCAAAATTTACCATATAAAAATTTTAAGTGGATGGATAATATTGAAAATTTTGATGTCACTACAATAGCTGATGATGCATCTATCGGATATATTTTAGAGGTAGATTTGGAGTATCCTAATCACCTTCATGATACACATAAAGATTTACCTTTTTGTGCGGAACATTTAAAACCTTCCGATATACAATCAGTATATCAACATAAAGCTTTACAACTCCCAAAATCAAAAATATCTAAATTAATGACAACATTATATAATAAATCAAAGTATATAATTCATTATCGTAATTTGAAACAGTGTTTAGAACATGGTTTGAAATTAATAAAACTTCATCGTGTGCTATCATTCGAACAATCTCCATGGTTAAAATCATACGTCGAGCTTAACACTAAATTACGATCTGCAGCTACTACAACATTCGAAAAGAATTTATTTAAACTGATGATTAACGCTGTATTTGGTAAAACAATGGAAAATATACGAAAACATAGAGTAGTAAAGTTAGTAACTCGATGGGAGGGAAGATACGGAGCGAAAAATTTAATTGCAAGTCCAAATTTTCACAACCGTACTATTTTCAATGAAAACCTTGTGGCTATAGAATTAACAAAGAGCGAACATGTTTTCAATAAACCTATATACGTGGGGATGGTAATCTTAGATATTTCAAAGGTATGTTTATACAATTTTCACTATTCATATATGCTTAAGAAATGTGCTGAAAATAATCATGTGAAGCTTCTATATACCGATACAGATAGTTTGATTTATCAGCTTAAGAATATAGATCCCTATCAAGATATTATAAAAAAAGATATTCATATGTTTGATACAAGCGATTATGCTCAGGATAATTCTTATAATATACCTCTAGTTAATAAAAAGATTCCAGGTCTAATGAAGGATGAGTTAAACGGTAAAATAATGTCACATTTTATAGGACTCAGATCAAAGATGTATACATATAAATATAGTGGAGAGGAGGGGTGTGTTAAAAAATCTAAGGGGGTTAAAAAGAATGTTATGAAAACTAAAATTGATTTTAATGATTATCTAGAATGCTTACGAAATAATGTTGAAAAAATGATATCACAAAGAACAATTCGCTCGTTTTCACATACAGTCTATAGTATAGAGCAAAATAAAATAGCTTTAAACGGTTTTGATGATAAAAGATATTTAATTAAAAATTCAACCGATACACTACCTCATGGACATTATCTATTGAAAGAATCGTAAAAAATACCAATTTACTTTTAAAATATTTTTATGAAAGAGAATCGAAAAATCTGGTATGTTTATACAATTTCTTATTAGAGTTCTTTAATTAATTTTTATTTTTTACTTATAGGGCAAATGGATAAGGAGGTTGATTTTCAATAATACTAATCGTTTCCACCCATCATCATCAGAAGTTCGCAAAAGAATTACAACGATCCCAATAATGGGGACACAATATTGCCGTTCATGTAGGATGATGTTTTGTTTCTGTAAATCATCTATAGAAACGCATACAGTTATCGATTATGATGATCTATTACTATGTAAGGAAACGTTAAAAGATAGTCCTCCTTCAAAATCAATTAAAGAAGAATAAAAAAAAAAAAAAACTTCTTTTACCAAACAATATATATTTTATAATAATGTTCAGTGATATTATTTACATTAATTTTACAAACATAAAATGTATAACTCATTACAAACTGTTTTCTTATTATTAATTCAACATACTTATAATGTAAAAATAAAATAAAGATTAAAATACTATTAATTATTATCATATGAAATAAAAATACTATAAACCTTCAACATCCTTCAAAATGAGATAAGCTAACTGAAGTGAATGAAATTTGATAACGTTATAAGCTAATAAACAATGATATCATGCGAGGGCTGTTGGATAGTAGCACAGGAAAAATGATTACGATTGACCTTGACATTTTATTTTACTCAAGGAATGTTTACATCTAACGATTTATAATTATTATTAAAATCTTCTACAACATTGTTTTTATAATTAGAAATATATTCAAGCATACATTGATCTTGGATTGAATTAGTATTACAAAGATCTTTGATTATATCTATTATATCAATATCTGATTTTAGTTTATCATTTACACATTTTAATACATTAACATAATATTCATGAAAATTTAAACTTGAAAGATATTTTATTACATTTAAAATACGAGAATTTAAAAGAAGAATTTCTGATGTCTCATAATCCTCGAGTTCAAAAGCAATGTTATTTCTGGATATTGTTATGCTTCTAAAGTATTCCAAAATAGGAGCACAAGAAATTTTGGTACCCCAAATAGTAGTGTAGATATAGGATTCGTTCACTTCTCCAAAGTTCTCTTCAAACATACAACGAAGTGTTTCTATTAATTCCAACCATTCTTCTACATCAAAAGATAATATTAGATGATCATCATTAACTAGGTGAATTGATGGTTGAAAATTTCGAGCTGAACTCAAACCACAATTTATAGAAAAATCGGTAAACTGTAATTCATATTTATGATTATGTATCAATAAGGTTTCACATTGAATCTTCTCTTTATAATTTTCCACCATCCTATTAAAATGTATATTATAATTCGACGTATCCTCCTCCTCCTCCTCCTCATCAACACTACCCACTAACATTATTTTAAGAAGACTAAAGAGAATTTTAGATAATGTTGATTTTATATATTATAGAACATTTGATCGATCAATCCAGCTATTATGTGAATCATCGAATCCTAACCACTTTACATAATTTTTATTACCACGTCTTTTTAAAACTTTTTCAACCAGATAAACATCCGGATATTTAGCTATTTGTAATTCTTCTTTGTAAAAAGCGCCGCTTATAGATGTTCCTCTTAAATCTTCTAGGAGATATGTTACAGGATGTGTAATTTGTATTCTAACGATTTTAAATATTTCAGTTGTCCAATTTGGAATATATCCTTTTTCAAAAACATGTTTGGCTATACTTATTCTAACATAATCACCAATTTTAAATGTTCTAGGTGTAGTGGCTAATTTTATAAAATTATAAGATGATTTTAAAACTTGATCCTCGTTTTTCTTAGTAACATCGATAGGTTTCATTTTTATTGTAGAATGTGTAGTATTATTATATATAGATGTAATTTTAGATAATACATCGATCCATTTATGAGAGCCATTGAGAGTAAAATGTTTAAATAATTTTTCTTTTAAAGTTCGAATAACTCGTTCGGCCATAGATGCCTTCATCGAGCTAAACGTATTATAATGATTTATATCATATTTTTTCATTAGTTGATTAAAGGTTGTATTTAAGAATTCTTTTCCTTGATCGCTTTGCACGTTTCGAGGACAACGTACTCCCTCTACCAATATTGATTCGAATGCTCTTGCAACATCTAGAGCACTTTTTGTTTTAAGCGCTCTACACCACACATATTTTGAGAAGCAATCGATAACAACCAATATGAATCTAAATTTTTTATTTGATGATGAGAATCGACTCATCTCCATCAGATCTATCTGCCATAAATCATCCAATCCTTTAATTATGGTTCTACGTCTTTGAAAATTTTTGCGTATAGGTTTGTGAAGTTCTTTAACGATCTGAAGTTTTTCTTTACTAAAGAGATGATGATTCATGATGATGATGATGATGATGATGATTACTCGATGTATACTTTAGTAATTATCTCAAATATCAGACTATTATAATTTTCGTCTATCGCAGTAAAAGTGAAAATATCTCCTATTTTTAAAGTGCGTCCAATTAATTCTTTACCAGCACTATTACACTCCTTATTATTTAATAGAATTTTCGCAGCTGAACAACTAACATTAACAACTGTTCCTTCTCTAATTACTCGAAATTCGAATTTATCAGGAACATTGAATATTATGAAACGTCCAGCTTTATCGGTAGAGGTAGAGTAAATGTATGTATGAAGTAGATAACTATTTTTAATCTTATTAATTTCAACATCCACATAATGCTTATTCGAGACATCCCCAGCAACTTTAGGTTCTTTAACGTTACAAATTCTTAAATTTTCTGCATCAATATCACCATCGGCAGTATGTCTAATATTAGCACTATGGGCATCATAGCGTAATCTTCTCGATGAGAGAAGTGAAGTAGAAGACAATGATTGACCGAATTTATCGAGCGGCATCTTATAACTAATATAAAAATATAGAAAAGAGCTAATATATAACCGATGCTTCTCTTAATTCATTAATGATTGATATTATTTCATTATCATGCGATGTATTTCCAGCATCTTTAGATGCTATGAGTAAACGTAATCGGTCTACGAGCTCATTTACATCATCAAAATAAACATATTCGATGGGTTTAGAGTTATGTTGTAGTTGTAAGCTATTTTCTACACGAAAACCACCGCCACCACCTTTCTTCTTCTTTTTAGATGAATCCAAATTCTTCGTCTTCCTACTCTTCTTTTTAGATGAACTCAAATTTGGTTTAATTATATTTCTATACTTTAAAGTATTATTACCATTAATTTGTTCGAGAGCAGAATAATTTCTTCTGAATAAATTTGTTCTATACCCGATATCCATATATCGATCTATATCCTGTTTCGTATAACCGTGGGGTTGTTTTTTAAACAAAAGTTCATACAATCCCGATGTTCCTGTATATGTTTGAGGTATTTTTGTATTAGATATATCATCATACACGTATACAATAATATTAGATCCATTAAAATCTAATACGGAGTCTCCAATAGAAAATTTTCTTGTTTCCAAATTTTGATTTACACCAAAATTCATATCAAACGTATTTTCAGTATCATGAAGCTGTTCTTCTAGATACTTTCTAGGTAATGGTATCGTAAAATTGTTTGATAGATAG
The DNA here is from genome assembly GCA_949152465.1 of Cantharis flavilabris. Taxonomy (NCBI): domain Eukaryota; kingdom Metazoa; phylum Arthropoda; class Insecta; order Coleoptera; family Cantharidae; genus Cantharis; species Cantharis flavilabris. The sequence goes on along the minus strand of OX424436.1, from coordinate 28,376,101 downwards.
TCTCTATAGGCTTGCGATTTTGTAAGTTGCTGAAAATCTTTTCGAGTGGATTCATGAACATCATCATCGTAATCATCAGAGGCTATATCTTCATAAACATCATCGTCATCGTCGTCGTCGGTAGTAGCATTGAGATTTGTATTAGCTGTTTCTTTTTTTAGAAATTCTACTTGTTTTTGCGGGGAAGAAGAAGGCTTTACTTTTTCCAATGTATCGAAAACTAGCTTTCGTTTGACAACAGCTCGCTTCGGTGTAGTTATCGATGAGATGTCTTTTTCAAAAATATTAGGTTTGTTTCTAGCAACAACATCACTAATACTATTTAGAGGTTCCACTATAGGTTTAAATAATTTATTTAACGCACTATCTTCTTCAGATTTACCTAATTTAAGAGCTAGGTATTTTTTTCGAATACTTTTAGAAAGCTCATGAATTTGTTTTTTAACAGTTCCATCATGATGTGATATCATTTTGCTATGAGTTTATGTATAGGAAGACACTATTTATATACAAGTATTCCAATATGCTGGCGACCGCTATAGCGACCATAAGCGAGCGACCGACCGGTATTAGCGACCTTAAGCGAGCGAGCGACCGGTATTAGCGACCGTGACCGCTATTAGCGACCGCTATAGCGATCGTAAGCGAGCGATCGGTATTAGCGACCGCTATCGGTATTAGTGTTTGCTATCGGTGTTAGCGGTATATCTGTATTGATATAGCTATCGAAACCTCTACGATAACGACCTTGATTTAGAGGAAAATCTTTAACAATCACTATCGGTTCATAATTTTCTTTCCAACATTCTGCACATAGATTTTTAAATACATCGTATGATATATCGGGAGAAACATGTTCGTTATATACATGTTTTAAATTTGTTTCGTCCTGTTTAAAAAGCACTATTAAATTACTGTTATCACGAATTAATTGTTTTGGAATTTTCGAGTACGTTTGACATAAATAAGCAACATCGATACCTTTATGTCTACCCATAGAATAATATTCACGTATTTTATTCTGCTTATCGCACGCTATATCATCGAATATAAAAATAGAATTATCAAGAGCTTCGCTTTGTGCAATTATTTCATCATTATTTTTGAATGGAAAATATCCCACATCTTTTAGGCCGTTTAAAACCGATTTTAATAACTCATACTTGTCTTGATATAGAGACTTTGAGTATACATAAATATTTTCAAATCTTGCTCCATTGGGATGAAATAGTAGACTTAATAAAGCATTCGTCTTGCCCGATCCACTCGGACCGCAAAAAATAGCTCTAAACGAATTTGGTAATAGATTACCATGTTTACTACACTTAACAATCGTGTCATTAAAAATATCTAAATTTAGTATAGGAAGCGGCTCCTGCTGTTTAGTACAATGCATCTTATGACAAACTAAGAAGTTATAAGGTGTATTACCCTAAATATAAAATGAAAAGATATAATATTTAGATATAATTTATTTTAACATTATTTACATTTATCTATTAACAACATCATAATATCGCATAAGCGTAAAACAGATATAAGAATTTTTTCCATATTCATAACATTACAACCACAATTTACACATTTTACAGAGGTATTGCTACTATCGCTTCCGGTATCATTATTAGTTGAGGTAATTGGTTCCATCCTATGTATGCGGTTGTATTTGTTATAAGTTGTAGATGTGGTTGTGTGATGCATCACACAACCACAAGTATCAGGACCTTCTGTTGCATTTGGATCCGACCAAGGACAATTAGGATAATGAGTCTTAGAGTTTCGAACTTGATTTACAGAATCTGCTCTATTATAAATATCACCCTTGTTATTATACCATTTTATAGAGGTATTGTTGATATCGCTTCCGGTATCATTATTAGATGAGATAATTGGTTTATTATTATAAATATCATCCATTTTACTATACCGTATATATTAATTTACGAATAACAACTAACTAAGAAATAAGAATACACCGTCTTTTATACTCTACCACTACTTAACCATCTAGATAAGATGATAATGATTTCAATAAAGAGTAGATTTTACTCATGATTTTAGTACTAGGACATATAATTTCAAACAAACTCCAACTAAAGGGTGATACACTAATTAGTTTATTTGTAAATTCATTATATTCATAAACCGTTTCGTTTATACTAAAAAATAAATTTCCGTTTATATATCTAAAGGCTTTCGTGACTGGTAGTGGTAGCCCCGGAAAAAGATTAGTAATGTAACCTTGATTTATAACATTAAGAGTGGACTCGCTAATTTCGAAGTATAATTCATCATCGTGAAAAACAAATATTCGTCCTGAATATGATTCGAAAGCTGCATTAATTTTATTTGTGGCCACCCCATCTTTAATAAACTCGAATTAGTTATTTGTGTATTAGTTAAAGATGAAATAATAGCAATATTTTTTTTATCAAATACCCATATTTTATCATATTTACTTTGAAAGAAATGTGAAGACGATGTATATTGATGCTGATACGATGTAACTAAATCGTTTTGGATATAATTCTTATGTATAGGAAGCTTCCACATTAATTCATTATAATATATATATAAATAATGATCTCGAGTAATTAATATGTTATCAGGTTTAATAATTTTACATAAATCTGTATACTGCGTAGACGTAGGAATAATAGCTGTCGGTATTGTATGTGAAGACGGTTCCCCATATAAATCTTGAAGATTCTTTTTATCTGTTTCTGATAGTTTCACTATATGATTATCGACAGTATACGCATACATCATATCTTCTTCATTTCTAGTATGCTCTAGTCCTAAGTTATGACCTATTTCATGAACTAAAACATGAAATAAACTTATTTTATTATTATCTAACGGAATATCAGTATTCTCAATATAATAATTTTCCTCGACATCTAAATGTATTTCAACACATTGTCCTATGTTAGTAGGAAAGTCTGCATGAGCTAGAACTCCTCCAATCCCATCAAGGTTATTTGAACACATTTTAGTTCTCGAACAATGAGGATTATTTTCATGAACACCTTTTCTATATGAAATAGCAATATCAGTATTAAACGATGAATGATGAAATGATATGGTTGAAGCAGCCTGCCATAACCCGAATGCCTTTTTAACAACCATCGCTGTTTTTATTAAAATATCAGAATGTTTAGAGTAATCTGTATCGTTTGATGGAAAAACGTACCAATTCAATCTTCTTTTGTTCCATTTATAGAAAGTATTTTTTAAAGCACCTTTATCGGGAACATTGCAACGTCGTTTTTTCATAAAATTTATAAGTTCAGGTGTAAATATATTGTTTGTTTCAAGATTATAAAACTTTTGAAACGCTAATAAGGCATTATCCACCCCTGAATATGAATTAGCTGTAGAATTTAAAAAACCTGCTTGCTGTAAATACTCGATAGCGAGACGTCGATCTTCATAACATTTCACAAAATATAAAATTTCTAGCACTACTAATAACAATACCACCTTCCCCATCATGATCTTTTATGATACTAATAAACTTTAATGAAAGGATTGTTCTTTTATTTTAATGAATAATAGGAAAACATTCTTATCAATAATTTTTATTTTATATAAATATTACAATTCATCATCATCATCGTTCGGAAACACTCCTTATTGATAAAAGTATAACTAATCTTAGTGGTTAGATTATTCTACTTATTTAGATTCCTCTCTTCAAATCCTTTAAGATAACTTGCGTACTATTTCACTAAGTGGAAGATGTTCGATTATTGCATCATGAATAATAACACAATAGGCTTTAGTATTGGTAGGAAAGCTTGTTCGAGCTTCAATATCAATTTTGACATCAATCGTACTCGATTTTAAAGCATCAATTCTTCTAGAACAATCGATAACAAATAGAGCATGAGTTTTAAAAGTTACATAATCCAACAACGGTTGTTTTGGTAATGTATAATCATTTTTAAAACTCTGATAAAATTTTGTGTAATTACAATGTGCTTCAACATAATTATTTTTATTAAAATCAAGCCTCATACGTTCTATTGGATAATAATCGCCGTTTAAAGTAACACGTATATCAGATATATCGATATTATCAAAATTTGATGCATTTTTCTTTAAATCTCCTCTTCTAGCTTCTTGAAAGGATATAATAACATAGCGAGGACTCTCGAGAGCTGTACAGGTTTTCACCGACCAAATTTCTTTAGTTGCACCTATAGTTAATTGAGGTAATTCGTGATATTCCCATTTTCGAAATGGAATTATGATGGGTGTATCTTTTTTGATAGATTCCAATAAATTTAACTTTAATACATCGTTCGGTATCATAATGTCTACTCTTAGAATAATATTTTCAATTTTTATTTCAACCTTGAATGTATCGTCAGCTTTTTCTACTAAAAGAGCATCCACGTCATGTCTTGCTCTTACGAGACGAATCGTTTGTTTTCCGAAAAAAACATATTGATAATCATTAAAAATTCCTAATAAATGTTTTAAAGGAATACGTAAAACAAATGAATTATCATTCTTATTTATTATAGGATTAGATGGAAAATTCCATCCTGCTATATCCAAATGCTTAGAATCGGTAGTATTATAACACATGTATCCTTTTATCGTGCTTAAAATTCCCGGATCACGTACACTTTCAACTTCTTGTCCATTTAAATCATAAGTTATTGAATCAAAGAGAAAGGCTCCTGCATTATTTACTAGAGATACCTCACCAGTTCCTACGGTTTTTATTTTTCCTTCGATAATTAAGGCAGCATCGCTCATTAGAATCCACTGATCAGATTGATTTATCGATATTTCTATTACATCATTATTGTTGAATGATTTCACATAAGGTTGATATGTTCTTGTTTCAACTTTTTGAATTGTCTCATCATATTGAGGTTTTTGGAAAATGTTAAATATTTGACTTAACGACATCGTAATCCTATTGCTTCGAGAAACATACGATTTTCAGTATTTAGTCTTTTTGATAGGTCTATACCTCTAGCCTTGTAACTTATCTCCAATGGATGGTTAGTTGAGACTGAAGACCAAACTTTTTTATATGAGTTTTTATAGTTTTTTTGATTATTATTATTATTATTAAACACTAATCCCATTTTAATTTTTTTAATTCCAAACGAATTATAACGGTTTCTCCTCGAAAATTTATAGGTTTAAAGTTCTGATCTAAGATGGTTAGTGTAATATTCGTTATTTCCCGCTTATTGATTATAGGTAAATATATTAAATTTTGAGGTACTTCGTCTATGGCAAAGCCCGGATCCACTCCAATTGCAAATTCGTAGATCGTATGAGACGGTTTATTATCATAAAATGCTCCTGTGGTTATATTACAATTTATTTGAATTGTTCTAACTTTTATGATATCGACTGGAAGATCAGATAAGTGAATGGTATCCGGTTCTAATATACGATTAGAAAACCCCAAAATTGATCCAATGGTATGTCGATCGTAGGCAAAATTAATTAAGTACTTCTCGCTATAAATTTCACACTTTAACGTATTATGATTAGGTTTTAGAGAAAAGTATTTATCATAGTCTTCCTTTTTTTACAGTTTTTGGAATTAATTGTTGTCGTAAATAATTTTCTATATCCAAAATTTCATAGGATCCAGTCGGTAATGTAATCGTTTCCTGTTTTTTCGTTTTCTTATCAGTATTATAATCAGTGTAATAAAATTTATTTTCACCACCTTCGTAAATATTCGGAATGCTATTATATGAATGAAAGCCTATCAGAGCTAATCCGTATTCAGCTTCAGGATCGATGGGTAGTGGATTTGTAAAATCGATAGATAATACGTGATTATTACTTTTTAATGTAAAAATATATGACATGCTAGGTGTTTTATGTACTACTAAGGATTTTCAAGATTTTACATGTTTATATATAACTTCCTATAGACAATAATTTCATAGTTTATTGTTTTTACATGTTCGATACAAGAATTTTAAACATAAATGACCACAGTTAATTTCATTATAATTTTGATAACTATCATTATTATATAAGATTTTAACCTTATTTCCTAAATATTTTACAAGTTCCCTGGGGGGCTTAAGCCCCCCAAAACTGTCGAAAAATGATACTGTATTGTTTCTTTTAACATACGCTACCCAATGAGTTCCAGGATTTTTATAAGAATCTAAATTAAGTATACCACATTCGTTAGGGTGTGGTGGATAGTTTTTTGGTAACGTATCACGCATAAAAATTCCTCTAAAATGTGGTATCCTTAATTTTTTTATATATTTAACTAAATCTTTATCATATAGTACTCTATTGGGTAGCGTTATTGGTAGTTTTTTGACTGCTTCTTTAAAAATAAACCATATCCTCCTTTAACATTTTTTCTAAGATATAATCCTGATCCTATTCTACCAATTTCCTCCATCGTCTTATTATGTCGTTTATCTTCTTCGAGTTTCTTTTTAGCATTTCTCGAATCGATCACTGTTTTTGCTACAGCACTTGCACCACCTACAAGAATTAAACGTAAAACAAAAATAAATTTTTTAGGAATCTTATTTACCTGATAATGATCCTATTGCTCCTAAAGCTGCTAGTATTGGCATTAATAAAGCGGGTAAAACTCCCCCCTTTTTAGATTCGAATGGTATAATTCTAGGAGTACGTATATTTCTACGACCTCCTGCTTTTTTAACAGCTACACGTGCCGCATTAAGTGCTATCATTGAAGCTTTTTTTAATGCAGTTGTATTATTTAAATCTAAATCTTCAACATGTTTTTTCTTTAAACTTCTCCTAACATGATCTAGAATACCACGTTTAAATGGAATCTTCTTCCTAGCTTTCATCCCCATTCCAAGTTTACGTTTCGTTTTCATAGCTGATGTAACGAACCAGGCTGCAGCTTTTTCACCAAACTTTACGTCTTTCGACTTTACTCTTTCCCACGCTTTATTTTCCAAAATATAATCAGCTTTATGTCTATCTTCTAAAGATTTATTTTTCGAATAGCTAATATCATGTATTTTGCAAGCACTATCGAGCGGATTCACCCCTGAATCACCTCTTTTTAAACGTTCTTCTAGGCGAGTACCTGGTCCACAGAATTGATATCCGGGTAGATGTAATTCGAAAGGTAGATTATTAATTAACGAATTTAATACACCACTACCTTGATGTTTGAATGTTAACATGAGAACTGATGGCAAATAAAGAGTAATTAGGTTATTTATAGTTTTTCAAATCTTATAATATATTTTTACCTTATACATCCGTGAAGATGACTATTTTGCTTAATTTTTAAAATAATCTTTTAAAAATTGAGCAAAATAGCTCACCTCCACTTTGGGGCAATGCGCTTTTTTGATTTTGTTCTTCAAATATCCATGATTGCCACAGTCTTCAACGTTTAGAGAATATTGTTGTAGTAGGGTGTCAAATTTTGGACACCCTAAATCCTCTAAGTTGAAAACTATGTTGGAATACCCCAACCTGGTAATATGATTCTTCTCATAATTACCGCCTTTATAGCACACAAGTCGATTCTCCAATTGTGTTTCCATACACAATCGCTGTATAATATCATCGACTTGTGTTCTATCCAGCTCGTTGGGGTAATCCCGACACAGCAATCCATGGATATTATTAGTTACAAAGCGTATAGTTCTCATGTCTCGCACATCCCTGGTACTTCCAACCTTAAAAATTAAAATATCGATTTTTAGTAACTTACAAAATGTATAATTTTATTTTTACCTTAAACATCTTTGATGATGCATATCCAGCGTCTACATCATAGATTCCGAGTTCTTTCAAACGAAATTCCCCATCGAATGAAAAACCATCGTAATCTATGATGTACTTGACTGATTTTATATTATTCATCTAAAAGATGTAAATTTATTAATAATATTAAAAAAATTTAATGTAATTAATTATAATTGAAGTATAGTAGATAATTCAAATTAATCAACTTACTCTGAAATATTTTTTATAGTTGATAGTATAGTTGATGGTTTATAGTCACTTCACTTAGATACAATAACACTCTACTTGATTTTCCTACTTATATAAGTTTTATTTACAGGAAGCAAATTGCAACTATCTGTTCTGTATGACCTAAAAAACAAGGTGTTTTTTCCTATTGCTAATTCCAGTCTTATTTATCATAAAACAGGAACTGATGATCTTGTTAAATGCATTATATCCGTTCAATATGATATAAATTACCACTATCTGTTCTATATGACCTAAAACAAGGTGTTTTTTCCTTTTCCAATGACCGCTATCATAGGGTAGGGTTATTAACACAATGTATTATATCCGTTCTATCTCATACAAATTACCACTATCTGTTCTATAATAAAACACAAGGTGATTTTCATATCACTAATTCCGGTCGCAATATCTCAATAGGAGATTATTTTAATACAATGTATTATTATTAACATTTTCAAAAAGGCATAGCGCCGACACAAAAAGGCATAGCGCCGACACGCGAAGAACGTACCCTCCAAGCGAAAACCCTCAAGCAAAGACCCGCGTCAACGAGGCACTTCCGGTCCATAATATCCTCCAAGCGCCGACACGCGAAGAACGTACCCTCCAAGCGAAAACCCTCAAGCAAAGACCCTGGCAGCTTATACCAGCCAAGCAAAGACCTCGGTCATCGAGCTTCACTCCTCTTAACACCACCCTTCAAGCCAAGACCCTCGCAGCTTATACCCGCCAAGCCATGACCTTGGTCATCGAACTTAATGTCATCCTCTTAACATACCCCTAATATCCTTCAAGAGAACACCCTAACCATCGAGCTTCAAGTCATCAAGTCTAACACCGCTTAACATCCCCTAATATCCTTCAAGAGAACACCCTGGCCATCGAACTTCACGTCTTCAAGAATAACACTTCGATAACAACCCCTAATACACTTCAAGCCAAGACACCCTTGGTCATCGAGCTTTACAAAACATAGCCATCGAGTTTGAACTTACTTCCTGTCTAGAACGCCACTTCCTGTCTAGAACCCGCTTTGTTCATCTACTCATTATTCATTATTTACCAGTGGTCAATAATGAAAAAATTATTTACCACTTGTCTAAAATGCGTCACTTCACGTGCGACTTGACTAAGTTATAATGATTGCCTATATGACTAGTAGTGGAAAAAGATTATGTATAACCGAGAGATGCTATTTAATTACATTTAAACTATTCAAAACGTTTTTAAATATATTAATTTCATTTTAAATATTTACAAAAACACGAATTAATTATGACAGGAAGCGATGGCGCCACCTCTTCTTTATTTGAGAAACCGCGATTTTATTTATTAGAATTCATTAAAAGCGAAAAATCACAAGTTTATTGAATAATTTCAGTATTTCAGACGAATAAATGCAAATCAAGCTTTTGAATAACTTCGGTGATTTCTATCAATTATTTAAAACAGGAAAAACTCAGTGAACGACTTTCAAAATCCAAATTTGTCAACAACTGTCAAATCAACGAAACAAAACAAAACAGTCATTTGAAATAAATATTTTGAACTTGAAATTTTTTTATTAATAATAATTTAAAAAAAAAGGCAATAAATCTAGTAGTGGAAAAAATCGTATATAAACCACGGTTGTGAAGACCATTATAGCCTACGCGCCTTATATACCTTGGCGCTTCGCACCTCGGAATATAATCTTGGCGCTAGGGCTAAAATGGCTGTCTTCACAACTTTGGCCTATAATATACTATTTGTAAAAAAATTTGTCTTACAAATGGTCACTAAACTGTAGAAAAATATCAATATGTTCATTATTTACCAGTGGTCAATAATGAAAAAATTGTTTACCACTTGTCTAAAATGCGTCACTTCACGTACGACTTCACTAAGTTATAATGATTGCCTATATGACTAGTAGTGAAATAGTATATTATACATCATGGGACTAAGGTGCTACTTTTCATCCCGCTTGCGAAGGTTTTTGCACGAGGTGTTAGCCGAGTTAAAAAATCGCAAACGGGATGAAAAGAACCCCAGTCCCAAGGTGTATATACTATTTTTCACAATTTCGCTGAAAATTCTGAATTACATTGGTAAATAACTAAATTTGAGATTTTGAAATTGCAATAACTCGAAAACGGGGCTAGATATCGGAAAACTGAGCAAAAAATGTACCCCCGTCACCACAACCTTCCAGCGATTTGTCGTAAAAAGCCATATGCAAAATTTCAGATCAATAGCGCGCAATAATGGCGCGAAAAAAAAAGTATTACTTTAGTTCCGCTAAAGCGGGAGTAAAGTAAGCACTTTACTCCCGGAATTTCGAAAAATTTATTTCTTACTTGAAATAAAATTTTCAAAATTTAAATTAAAATATTTGTAATATTGGTTCAAAAGTTTGTTGCATTGTAATTCGAGAACTAAATTGTTATAAACATAAATATTAATTATTATTTCAATGCAATGATTGTATTTCTAGGTAAAATGTTAGCGGTTTTTATTCAAAACTGAAAAGTTTGAAATATAAATTATAAGATAATAAGTAAAAGTTTCTTATATTATATTATAGCGGCTATGTTGCTATGTTATATACGGTGAGTAAAAAAAGAAGTTGGACACTCCTATGTGTCCAATGTAAATTGAACATTTTGAAGCTACTTTTTTTTCATATAAAAATAGATTTTACAGCATAACTTTTTAGACATGTTTTGTTGCAAATTTCATTGCCTTCAAATTTGATTATATGAATTTTTTTATTTTGTCGAGCCGTTTTTGACTGACAGCGACTTGAAGTGACAAGACTTAAACTTTGGAATTAAACTATGAAATTCTTAAAATAAAACTACAAATTTCTTAAAATAAAACTACAAATTTCTTAAAATAACTGCAAAATTTTCTTTTATTAACCGAAATGTTTAAAAGTAAAAAATGTTTTAAAAGAAAATTTCGTATTGTTTGTCTACATAAAATGCTTATAAACTTAAAAACTTTTTTATTATCAGTGTACACAACAACCTTGTAATAATTTTAATAATAATTTTAAGGTTCTTTGTCGAAAGTTGATATTTCTGAAAGCAATGTTGTTGATTCCTTTTCAAACCAAAATGAAACTTTATCTGTATGTTCCGATTCAGAAAAATCAGAAACTTTGGAAGATTACATAAGGTAAAAGAACTGATAAAACTAGTTGTAAATTTTTTTGTGCGGATCAAACAAACCAAACCAAAAAAATTAAATATTTAAAAGAATAATTTTGAATATCGGCTAATAACTCGCGCTAAAGTGATCAGCTCACCACAGTTGTTACAGATTCCTCAGCAGTGGTTAATTGGTTGTCCGTTTACGACTTTTCAGGTTTTTGAAATCAACCTGTAGGTATTTTTAGCAAATTTTTAGCATATAATTTAGTAGGTACTAAATATTTTCCCTTCATAAAGAAACGAAGCTTATCTAAAAGGCGTCTAATATGGTAAACTTGAAATAGAAATGGATTATCCTTCGAAACAATTATCGTAGTTTTAATAAATATTTTAGCGCGAGTAATTAGCCGATATTCGGAAGCAATACCACAAGAGCTTTGATTTATCCGGATAATTTTTAATTTCAACGAATACGTGATTAGCAATTTAGCGAGAGAAAACTTGGTTGAAAAAATCACGAGCGCGATCGAGCATCAGCGAGATTGCTCGAGTGATTTTGTCTAACCAACAATTTTCTCGAGCCAAATTTTAAAAGCACGTATGAGTGTTCAGAAATTAAAAATTATCAGGATAGAAATCAAAGCTAGTGTGGTATTTGATAAAATAATTCCGCGAATAGTGCATAAATACGCCTAAAACTGTTTAAACTTAAAAATTCACTTTGGTTGTCATGTCAAAAAACGTAAACCAAAAAATATCCGCTAAATTTATCCACTTGCATTTCTGTTCCTTCCTAAGTACAATTTTTATCCGCTAGCAAACTTTGACGTTTGACGTTTCTTTGCATTGTTTTATACACGAGTAGAATTATCGCAAGCAATACCACAAGAGTTTTGATTTATCCGGATAATTTTTAATTTCAACGAATACGTGATTAGCAATTTAGCGAGAGAAAACTTGGTTGACAAAATCACGAGAGCCGGGCGAGCGTCAGCGAGATTGCTCGAGTGAGCAAGGCTCATTACGCAAAAACTACGGTAAGCTGGTACAAACATAACAATATCCGCTCTGTTGATAAACAAAGAAATCCGCCAAATTTTCAATTCCTTCGTCCAATTGAATGTTATTGGGCTCAAATTAAGGGGATATTGAGAAAAGAGGGCAAAGACAACAAAAACTTAGACCAGTTCAAAAAAACATGCGTTAATACAACCAAAAAACTATCAGAAAGCTCTGTCCGAACACTTATGCAGGGAGTAAAAAGTAAAGTTCGAAAGTTTGTTAAAAATGAAAAATAAAAACTTCAAATTTTACAATTTTATACGACTGTTATAATGAATTTTTGAAATATGAAAAAAAAAAAATTTTGCGGTGTAAAAATAAAATATAACTAATATTTAGTGGTAAGTTAATTATTCATACATTCCTTAGAAAAAAATGTTCCATGCGCTCAGGCGAAAATAAAAGACGTGAACATCACTTGAGCCATTCTCAAATGATGATCATTTGCTCTGGTAATTACAGTAAATTTTATGATGGCTTACGGTTGAAAATAGTATATTCTGAAACAAGTTTGGAATTAGGCATATTCCGCACGAGGGAAAAGTTTGTCACCCGAGCCGATAGGCGAGGGTGACGGTTCACGAGTGCGGAATAGCCATTCCAAACGTGTTTCAGACTATACTTTCTATACGACTATTAAAATAATAAGCTGTATAAGTTTTGACCGTAATTAGAACTTGTAAAACTGAGAAAATTTTTTTGTGCGCGATCGATCTGAATTTTTGCACATGCTTTCCTACCGATAATTCACAGGGGAGGAGTTGCAGCGAGGGGGGGAGAAGTTTTTGCTCAGTTTTTCGATATCTAACGCCGTTTTCGAGTTATCGCTAATTCAAGTTTGAGTGGCGGAAACGCAGCAATAACTCAAGAACGGCGCTAGATATCGAGAAACTGAGCAAAAAATTGTCCCCCCTCGTACACACCCTTTGTGAATTATCGGTAGGAAAATATGTGCAAAAATTCAGATCGATCGCACGCAAAAAAGTTTACTCATTTGACAAACTTGATTTTTGTTTATAAAATTTGTGAATTAAAAACAAAGACAAATTGACATAGGTTAAATCAATAGTAAATCAAGAGGTTAAATTAAATGATAAATTTAAATTTATCCGTCTTTTATAATACGCGAGTAAATTTTTAACTGTCTTTTATAAATTGTAATCCAGGCACTTAAATATAATATTTGTTATTAATTTGACAGATGTGTAAATAAATTGAGTTCAAAAATTTGGTAATAGATGTCACTTCAAATAGTAGTCTATTCTTTGCTCTAATTGGTCTAATCTGTGCGAGAATAATTATTCTTTGCTCTAATTGGTCTAATCTGTGCGAGAATAATTATTCTCGTACCGATAATCGGTGCAAGAATAAAAAAAGAAAGAATGTAGATATTCTGTATTTAAAAATAGAATCAGAATGCCCACATTCTATGATAGTCGTATAGAAACGAAGTTTTTACTATCATGAGAGCAGACGAAATCTCTAAGGTAGCCATGAATGATGAACTAATATGTAGCTATGCCGAAGAACTTTTAGGAAAGCATAAGCGTACACAAATGAGGGAACTAGGTAGACTCTTAATACAATTAAAAAAAACCACTGCCTCTCAAGCTATTATTGATATTTTGAAACCAGAATATTTTGATGCTATAGTTGCCGCAACTAAAATTATTAGCGGTTTTGATCCGAACACCAAAACTTATAAAGCTAGCAGCTTAGCATTACACATGGGAACCACTCTTCGGTAAATATGCGATGCATATATGCAATATGCAAAAAATATTATTAAAAAAAGTCCGTTTATTTCATGTCCCCAACCGGAAGAATATTTAAAGAATATTAAAACTTAGAGGACTTCTAGTCAGTCATTGGAATACAGATGTGTCCAGCTTAGCATTAAAAAATTTGAACGAAGTGCATTGGAACAAACCTAAAATGTTCCCACTTACAAGTGACCTCATTAAATTCCAATCATACGTTATGTCTCAAGCAAAAGAAGCTGCCGGAAACATACAAAAGGAAAACTAGTTAAAAACAGAATATCGAAGACTCTCAGAGAAATTACTTGCTCTAACAGTTTTACTCAATAGAAAACGTATTGGCGAAGTTCAATACTTAACTGTTAAAGCTTACAATTCGAACACATCTGACATTCAGCAAGAAGAATTTTTACAGTCACTAACTGAAAGCGAAAAAATACTTACTAAAACTTTCAAACGAGTAGTAACAGGGGGAAAGGGAAGTAAACCAGTTGCTATATTGTTTCCAAAATCACTTCAAAAATATATTGATCTTCTTAATAAAAGGGATAAATGCGTGCCTAAAACGAATGAGTACTTGTTTGCCAACCCCAAAACTGAAAATAGATGGCTAAGTGGCTACCACACGATAAAGAAATTAGCTGAGCAATCGGGAGTAGAAAATAAATACTTCGACCCGCTTAAGGAAACAAATTGGAACAGTTATGCATATCACTGATAATGAAATGGAACAATTCGCAAGTTTTATGGGGCACACCAAAAAAACGCATGCCAACTATTACAGGTAAAAATTAATATTACACGTAAATGTAAATGTTTTTTTAAATTTCTATATACGTAGTTTAATTACAAATGTTTACTGGAGTTTCCAACAAATTTTTTTTAAATATCAACATTCAAAATTTTTATTAATTGCTAGTGGTTAAAATTTTGTTACGCCTTGACTGGAAAAAATGGTTCATCATATTGATGAATAATTATTAATTATAATAATATAATTAATATATATATGTATATATAATATATATATATATAAAAATATATAATTAATAAATAAGCTAGAGAATCGCCCGCACCTGTCACATGACCGACATGCACCAATGACATTGTCAAAAACAATTGAAAAGTAGCCAATCCCATTAAAATTAAGTGAAAATTTGAAAAACGAATATTTGGCCCGGGTGATTGTCAAAAAATAACAATTACCCGCTACCCTTGGCAGCATTATTAATAATATTGTTTTTTAAATGTAAACAGTTTCTTTAATAAAATTAATTTTTACATAATTATATTCAACTCGCATAATATTATAAAAATTAATTTGAAATATTAAATGTACAATTATTATATAAATTTGAATGCTTTGGTTCTTGGAGAAGTCCATTGCTTGTGAATAATTTAGGAACATCTTTCAGTACAGCTTCCGTTCGTATGTTTTGTACAATTCTCTTGTGGTATTCTTCATCCATCTGCAAATATGGTTTAAGGGAAGTACTACTTGAATGTCCAGTAATTTTAATTAGTGATTCCTCTTGTATACCAGCTTTAGCTAAATGCGAAATAGTGGTCGATCTATGTGAATGATTTGAAATTTTGACAGTTTTGGTATCAATACCAATAGATTCCGCTGCAGCTCTAGTCCATCTTACAATAATGTTCTTCCCTATTGGTGAATTCTTAAACCATAAATTACTTTTTTCCCAATTGGGATTAGGGGTAAGAAACAGTCTTTGGATATGTACATTTTCACCTCTTTTCGAAATCAATTTTCTTAGCAATCTGTTCTAGTATAAATTTTGTTAGCTAATTTAATATATTATTATAAAGAACTTGTAATTCTTACCTTACTGGGCACAATGATTTGTTCTCATTCACAATTAGCCATTTAGAATCTGTAAGTTTTTTTGATCCTCCTTGCGCTGTCTTTGAAACAATAGGATTGTATTCAATTCTTCCTTTAAATTCGCCTTTGTTGTCAAATTCTTCACAAAAATAACTGATCAAGCAAAATACGGCTTCCCCACCTCGCCAAGCTAATTCATGGGCCGCTATATGGTAAAATTTCTTATTTAACCCATCTGGTGTATTTTCGTCGTATAGATTAATAATTTCTTGAACTTCAGATTTGCTAAAAGCGGCAGAACTAAGTTTTCTAAATTCAGGTAATAATTGCAGTTTTTTTCTAATTGAATTTCGAGCACTTCTTGCATTAGCAAAACCAATGTCTTGAAATGGGTCAATCTTTATATTAAACCTTTTAAAATAAATTGTCTGCAGTTGTTTCGCAACCGAATTCCACATCTGTTTCACAACCGCTTCTTTATAATTTGCACCATCCTTCTTTCTCATATTAAAACCCCAATCTTTTAATATATCATTTAGATTTTCTACAGGTAACGCGGTACTGATAACATCATAGTTTCTTGACGCACAAAATTTGTCAAATTGAGACCATACTGACTTTTTTGAACGCACAGTATTAATGGGGTAATCCCTAGTAGTCGAAAATTTGGTTTTTGCCTATGAAAATCGATGGCCGGCAATAAAAGACATAGAATAATTATAAAAAATGTATTTAAAAATACTTGATTAATTATATAAATTGATTATTTTAAAAGTATACATTTGAAAAATCGCCATTTGGTGACGTAGTAACAAATCCTCCAATGGAAACGTTCCATTTACAGTTCAAATAATTTCATTTCACACGTTACGAACGTTACATGTACAAGACAGAGACAAAATATCACTTGTACGTCTGATATTAAGTCTTCATAAAATTTTTCAAACGTCAAATAAAAATAACCTCAAATAAAATTGTATTATGATTTAAAAAAAGCAATAAAAATATAATTTCAAAGAAGTGCTTTTTTAAGAAGTCCACCTACAAAAAAGTTGTGGTTAAAACAATGCAACATAGTTAAATATTTGATATCAAGTTTATCAATCGGTTTCATAAATATCATACGAAAAATGGTTAGTATGATAGAGTAAGAAATTCTTTTACTTATTTGTTGACAGAGGTTTTAAGCCTAAAAGTTTTAGTGTAAATTGTTGAGTTCAAATTATCGGATTAAATTTGGTTTGTAGTAAAATTTACTATATAAGGAAATTAAACAACTTAAAATTAAATTAAATCCAATTGAAAACCGAACAAGGAAGTTATTACAGTTTGTTATATTTTGCAAAATGGCTACTAAGAAATGTTTTATTCCTAGATGTGATAATACCACAAATAATTCTGAAAAAGTATTTTTTTTCGTTCCGATGGATCTAGCTACAAGAAAGTTATGGTATGAAGCAGCAAGAATATCATTACCATTTTATCCAAAATCATTATGGCATTGTTGTGAAGATCATTTTGATGTTGAGCACGATTTTGAAAACTGGATGTACTTTAAAACTATGGGAAGTAAGTTAAAAATTAAACATAGTGTGGTACCACATAAGTTTATTGACAATTCTCCATTAGAAACCCTCTCGAAAAGCTTAACGGATTCTGCCAAAAAAAGAAAGTTGGAAAATATTACAAGTTTTGAAGCAAAAAAAATTCAAAAATTAGCAATAAGCCATCAAAATCGAAAGTTGTGAGGAATCTTTTTTCTATACCACAGAATGTCGAAGAATGTAGTTAGATGCCATGTGCTTCGGGTGTTATATCGGTGTCGCCTGAAATAGATTCGTTACTTCCATCGACAAAATTAGTTGGAATACAAACAGTTTTGAAAAATTCAGTACGTAGTGTTCAAACAAATACTACAAAAATTATAGTTTGTGGTCTTATAAATTTACAGGACCCTTTAATTGCTCTTTAAAGTGAATTTAATTACCTTTGTGTAAATTTATTTTTAAAATAAAATATAAAATTTGTAAAAGTATATTTGTTATTAATTATTACATTTTAATCTTAAAAATTAACAATAAGACGTTTGCAGTTTAGGATATATGGCACTTTTCCAAAATTCTTCACAAATATTTAAAATGTCAATTACTTCTTCTTCTTGTAAATCCATGTTTACATCCACCTTCAGAAGCAGAACAACTTGTACATTTACAACTTACCACCTCCTCTTCTTTTTCGTTTATTACAGCACACACGTCATAGCCTTTTATTCTTATTTTGTGTTCTGGAGTGATTTTTCCTTTCACCGTACAGAGATCTGCACTTCGCTGAAGTTGTACATATGCAACAGCATTGTCTCCATACATTTCTTTACCTGTTCTTTTGGTTTTTACGTTACGTACTTCGGCACTAACAAAATCCATGTTGGAAGTATAAAAGTCGTTCAACATATCACCGTCCACCGATGATAAATTGTCCGATAATGCTTGTTCAAAATTAACTTCTAACTTATTAGTCATTTTGAGACACTAAAAAAAGCACTGCAAACTGTAATAATATTGGCGTTAACATTAATTTAATTTAAAATGATGGATATACCTATATATACCTATACCTATACTCAAGACAAAACTTACAAATAACAACAAAATTTTATAACTTAATTTCAAATTTTAAATAACAAAATAACCTCAAATTTCGAATTGACATTTCAAATTAACTTCAAGTGTCGCTAAGGGGAGTGGCCTAAAGCTATCATTTCTGTCATTGGAGGATTTGTTACTACGTCACGATTTACCGCGTTTTAGAATTTTAAAAAATTTTCAATTTTTAAATTTGAATTTGATGACTAAAAATTAATCAAAAAAATTTTTTTTATAACGAGGGGACCTTATTTCCGTCTAAAGAATTGATTTTAATAATAAAAAAAATTTATGGGATTAGCCCATTGGTGTACTATTATTTATTTCTCCATCAATATTTGCTAGCGATTCTTCACCAAACCGGGAACACATTTTAGTTTTTAATACAATGACAAAATAATAATTTGTTTATCGTCACGTCGTCCTAGTTACTATGTACATATTATTTTACTTGAGTCAAAGCTTTCTAAATTTTTAAAATACAATTTTTTCGTTTTGGCGATTCTCTTGTCAAATATCCCGCTAGACAGGCATATATTCTGACAATTTTTCCCGCTCCCTTACACGCGTGATTTTTGTACTTAAAAAACTGCCCGCAGCACTTCGTGCTTTGGGCAGTTTTTTTAGGTACGAAAATCACTTGTGTAGAGAGCGGGAAAATTGTCGAATATATGCCTGTCTCTTGGGATATTGTATATGATAATTTTAATCGGTCAACCAGTTTTAATTTAATCAAATTGTAATAAAAATAAACAAAAGTAAGGTGACATTTTGAATTAATCTGTCAACTATTTTCAATATATGTTGGTAATTTTTAAATTGATTTCTCAACTGTCAACTTCAATTGTGACATTTATTAAAATTTTTAGGTTAAAAGATCAAAATCTTTATTTATTTGGTTAAAAATAAAATTTTAAGTTGGTATATTTAAGGATTTAAATGTCAAAGGCAAAGTTTATATCTATTTATTTTTAAATTACGCTCTAAACTTTTATATTTGAAATGATAAGTAAACTTAAAATAATTTTTAGAATAGTATATTCTGAAACAAGTTTGGAATAGCCATTCCAAACGTGTTTCAGGGGAGGAGTTGCAGCGAGGGGGGGGAGAAGATTTTGCTCAGTTTTTTGATATCCAACGCCGTTTTCGAGTTATCGCTAATTCAAGTTTGAGTGGCGGAAACGCAGCAATAACTCAAGAACGGCGCTAGATATCGAGAAACTGAGCAAAAAATTGTCCCCCCTCGTACACACCCTTTGTGAATTATGGGTAGGAAAATATGTGCAAAAATTCAGATCGATCGCACGCAAAAAAGTTTACTCATTTGACAAACTTGATTTTTGTTTATAAAATTTTTGCACGATCGGACTATTTTGTTTATTTACTAATAGTGTTTCTATGACAGTAAGTTGATTTTACTGGTTGCTAGGACTAAAACGACGGTAAGTAATTTACTTACCGTTTTTAAAACGGTAAGTATAATAAAATGTGGAAAACTTGGAAATATCAATAGACTCGTGTAGAAAAATTGTAGCTTTCAACATTGAGTATTCGGCCCATAAGCTACCTGCAGCTTTCAATTTTCCGTTTCTTTGGACCAAATACGCTAACAAGATTTTTTCACTCGTATTTTGATTCTTTTCCTCACACCATGTTTTGAAAACTTTGTATGTCGTTTCATAACGTTCCCTAGATTTTTCGGGAATTATTGCCGAACGTCCAATATTCCAAGCTTTTTCTATATCACCATTTTCACTTTCAGCATCACTCATTTCGATTTTATAATAATATATATTTAATATACGGTAGATATAATTGTGAATTAAAAACAAAGACAAATTGACATAGGTTAAATCAATAGTAAATCAAGAGGTTAAATTAAATGATAAATTTAAATTTATCCGTCTTTTATAATACGCGAGTAAATTTTTAACTGTCTTTTATAAATTGTAATCCAGGCACTTAAATATAATATTTGTTATTAATTTGACAGATGTGTAAATAAATTGAGTTCAAAAATTTGGTAATAGATGTCACTTCAAATAGTAGTCTATTCTTTGCTCTAATTGGTCTAATCTATGCGAGAATAATTATTCTTTGCTCTAATTGGTCTAATCTGTGCGAGAATAGCTATTTATGCAACCTAGATGTAAAAGTGATACTTTTTATAACTAGGCGTGAAAATTGTCCATCGAGGCGCAGCCGAGATGGACAACGCGCGGTGTTATAAAAAGACACTTTTACGTCGTGTTGCATACAAGATTTTTTCTAATTCTGTGCAAAATGGGCTTTCTTAAAACAAAATTTTTTGAATTAGCAATAACTCGACAACGGAGCTAGATATCGAAAAACTGAGCAAAAAACTTTCCCCCCCTCGACTTGTATTACACTCCCTGGTGAATTATCGGTAGGAATGCATATGCAAAAATTCAGATCGATCGCGCGTAAAATTATTTACCCTACTAATAATATCAAGTTTACGTTGACAGTTCAAATACCTGCTAAAATAAATTATATTAATCTAGAAGTTTTAAAACATCAGTTGCTACAACAATATGTATAAACAACAAGCAATTTTTTATTTCGGGTAAATAGTTTTGCACGAGGTAATGGTAATAAAATGAGTGGTTCTGAAGATTCTGATATTGAAAATGATGCCAATTCCGCAATTTTACCTTTATTGCCAGACAAATCTAAGCAAGTATACGAATTTGCATATAAACGCTTCAAAACATGGTGTGATTCAAAAAACGTCAAAACAGTAGTGGAAAAGGTACTTCTTGCTTATTTTGCTAACAAAGCAAAGGTTTATAAACCTTCCACTTTGTGGAGTACGTATTCAATGTTAAGAACGACAATTTCAATGAAAAATAATGTTGATATTAGCAAATTTACAAATCTAATTGCCTTTTTGAAGAGGCAAGCGGAAGGATATCGTCCTAAAAAATCAAAAGTACTGACAAAAGAAGATTTCAATTATTTTTTATTAAATGCCGATAACCAAATATATTTAGCTTTAAAGGTAAGTTTGTTAGTAGCAAGTGTTAAGAATTTATCTTCATAATTTATTTTTTGTTTATAGGTAGTCTTGATTATTGCATTATCCGGTGGCTGCCGTAAGGACGAACTTGTTAAAATGCTCACAGATCATGTTGTAGATGTTGGCTCGTTTTTCAAAATTTGTATTCCTGATACAAAAACAAAACATCCAAGATCATTCACAATAACAGAAGGCAATATTGACGGGTTAAATTTAGTTGAAATTGTTAGAAAATATGTATCTCTTCGACCGAACCAAGCAAATTCTCGTTTTTTTTTGGGATATAGAAACTGAAAATGTACGAGACAACCTATTGGGATTAACACAATTGGTACTATGCCTAAAAAAATTGCAATTTTTTTAAATTTGCCTAATTCTGACCAATATACTGGTCACTGTTTTCGTCGATCTTCGGCTTCCTTATTGGCTAATTCTGGAGCGGATTTATTAACATTAAAGCGACATGGGGGATGGAAATCTTCTACCGTTGCCGAGGGTTATATTGAAGATTCCATAGAAAACAAGAAACCAATTTCTACTAAAATTTTAGTCGAAAATGTGAAAACAAACAATAACACTTCGATGCAACCGGCGAATTCCAGAAGAATATCACCCTCGCCATTGATATCTGCGATGGAAAATAATGAAACAAATATTACTAACACTTCGATGCCACCGGCGAATTCCAGAATATCACCCTCGCCATCGATATCTGCGCTGGAAAATAATCATGGAAATATGAAATTTGTAAATTGTGTTGTAAATATTTATAATTAAAAATTCAGTTAACTTATATTGTGTTATATTATATTATTTTCATTTTATAACTAGTGATAAAAGTAATCTCATTTTATCACTAGTGATAAAAAGAATGACATTTGGAAACTCAAATGACATTCCAAAAGTAGTCATTTTGTAACAGAATTAGAAAATAATTATTCTCGCACCGATAAATCGGTGCGAGAATAAAAAAAAAAAAGAATGTAGATATTCTGTATTTAAAAATAGAATCAGAATGCCCACATTCTATGATAGTCGTATAGAAAAGTAGATACCAAAATTAGTCAATTTTATTAAAATAATGTCACATTTCTAGTTATTTTTTTTCCTGCCGCCGACAGTTTACTTTCGAAAAAATCTTTACGCCACGTGGTTTTATGTATGTCGCTAAGGAAGAGTTTGACTTTCGTGTTTAAAATTGATAAGGAAACAGCTGACTTTCGTGACGTTTGGAGAAAAGAAAACTTACAAAAGAAAACACGAAAACAAGGAGCAGATAGTTGAAGGATTGATAAATAAGCATATGAAAATGTTTAAAGAAAAAAATTAGATTAAAATAAAAGTTTTCGATTAGTCGCTAGTAGTAGCAACCACCAGGCAGATTTAGATTTTCCTCTGATTGCTCTTCCACTGATTCCATCATGAGTAAAGGTGTGTTGACGTTCTTATATTATTTAATTGAAGAGCGTCCATGCAAAACAGTACATGTCCATGGTGTTTTTTTTATTGTTTCTGGTAGGTTATCTTGAATTATATACGAATTTAATGTCAAAGCATATCTTAAATATGTTGGTTATATATAACTGGGCATGTACTCTTTTGCATGGACGCTCCACAATTAGTTTCTTACGTTATATTATAGTTAATTTGATACTTACTAATCGTTCTAGAACTTGAGCAGACTGAAAAAGTTATAAAAATACATAGAATCAGATGGACTGAAGAACAAAAAAGGGTTATGACTAGTTTCTTTAAAGATCACATCAAACACAAAAGACCGCCCAAAAAAGACGAAGTTGAAGGATTGATAAATAAGCATATGAAAATGTTTAAAGAAAAAAATTATATTAAAATAAAAGTTTTCGTTTACAACTGTTATAAATATGTACATACAGCATTTTTGTTTTTTAATAATTTTAATAAAATTTCTCATCTATTTTAGCATACTAAAGAGACTACAAAAATTTCGACGTTATCAAGGCCAAAATGTTCTAAATATATCGTATTTTTGTATAACGAAATATGGAAACAAATCACAAAAAAATAAGAAAGGCGGTGGCTATGGTAGTTTTCAATTTTTTTTTTACGGTTTCCATAACAGTACTTTAAAATATCTTAATGGTTAGAAATTTTTGTTTTCACTTTTTTAATTTTTGTAGTTTTAATAATCTTGAATATTTTAATATAAATAAAAGTTGTTCGATGTATCCTGCATTTCTTACTTTCAACAGAAGCATGTTGCTTCCCCCTCCCTTGAACTTCTATTTCCATCGTTCAATCTTGAACTAAACTTTTTATGAGAAGTTAGGTAGATATGCTGTCTCAATTATGTTGAATTTTTTTAGTAAAATGAAGCAAATTATTTAAAAAATTCGGATTTTTAAATGGGATAAGTTTCAAGTATACTTTCAAATTATTTAAATAATATTTAAATGGGGTGGCATTCGGATATGTACTAAAGATAAAGTAATCTAAATATTATTTTAGTTTACGTTTAATTTGAATTAAGCTATATAGAATAAATAGCTAAATATATTAAGCATTCCAGCATGGAGGGTTTTGGGAGCGATTTATTTTCAGTTCACTCTCTAAAGGCCAATTCTACCAGACAAAAATATCGAGTTTTAGACAAAACTAGCCAATAAAAATCGGCCCAAAGGCCGATTTTTTTCGGCTAGTTCGCCCCATTGGGCTCATGGCGGCCTACGGCCGCCTAGCGGCCTGCGGCGGCAAATCTGTAGTTGCTAATCCCCTAGTGGTGAACGAGGAGCGATCGTACCGAACCGAGCCGGTGAAACAATTGAACCACTTTATTATTATATTTAAACATTAAAAGTGTCGATAATAAATCAAATAATTTAAAAGATTTAAATTTAATTTAAATTAAACGGCCGATGTTTTTGGCTATCTCTGCGAGGCACGAGGCCTGCGGCCTCGATAAGTTTTTGTCCCGGTTGTAATTTGGAAGCGGTGGCCGGAGAGGGAGAGGGCGAATGGGGCAAGGGTAAGGGTGAAAGAAGGTGTTGAGAGAGGCGTGGAGTGTCGAATGATCGGAGTGTTTGGTATTGTACTTTTTTGCAGGCGAAGGTGAAGTAAAAGATTGCTTTTTTGGACCTGTGAAGATGGGCAGACTTGCGATTGCATATTTTAAAAACATATTCCATAGATATGAAAAAAATCAATGTATCTGGTTGGGACATGAAAATAAAAAGTATCAATCGCACAGGTTGAACCACGCAACCAAATGTCTTGAAGTGTGGAATAAATATACAGTATAACTGTACTTAAAACCACCAGGAAATTGTGAAAATTTGTTGTAAAATGTGAAAATAATGAGCAATATAAAATTAGTTCAAGTGTCAATATTCACTTTGTGTGGCATAAATGAAATGCTCGGTTTTATGTTGATTCGAAATTAATATAGATTATTATTTTGAGCATTAAATTTAATATGCTTAAATTTTCTATAAAATATGTATATAATTAAATATGTAGGGCTATACGGCACTGCGCGTTAGCACCGAATGGTCAAACAATGTAAGAAAAAAAATTTGAATATCTCAACTTGTTCTCGTCCGAAAACGAAAGTCGGGCGCGGTTACTACTTACATCCGCTTGCTGTAACCAAATTTTTAGTTTTTTATTTTTAGTTACCTTAAGGTTGGAAAGAAGCTTCAAGACAACTTTCATAAAAGAAAATTTTATCATTTTTGCCCTATTTATCTAATGTATTTTTAAAAGTTTTCTGATCGCTTTCGTAGATTTTTCTTAAATTTTTATAATTTAATTTTTTAAATGTTCACATCGATAATATACGCGAAAAAAAACGAAAAGTTCATTTGGGCTTTTTAGAAAAAACCGTCGCTTGACTGTTAAAACAAACACTTTTGGTTTACTGCAAAAGAGGCAAGGATTTGAAAGAAAATCTTCGCCATTCGATATTTCGTGGATTTCTTGGTGAAGGAATCGTTTTTGAAAAAATTCGTGAAGAACAAAATTTTAGCCATTCGCAAGGACTTCACGATGGTCTTAAAATATTTTCCAATATTTTACCAGATTAAGCGCAATCGGCGTACAAAGTCAAAATTTGAAATTTTCTTATTTACGCCGTTGAAGCTTTATTTATTAAACGATTTTCAATTTCAAAGCGGGATCGAATGGGTAATTTGGATTGCCACAATATTGATATATTACTATTTCTTCCCATCTAAATCTATAAAGCCGTAAAACCAAATCGAAATTTCGATATAGAATTTTGAAGTTTGCCTTGGTTTCTCTTCGGAAAAAAATATTTCGAAAATTTACAAATTTAACGACGCAAACGAATGGGCTCGATACTTGTATGGATTTTGGTTCTAAATGTTTTTTATAATTTTATTTTGAATTAGCCGAAAAATTTTGTTTTGAAGAATCAAATTTTCAAAAATTTAGACAAATTTTACTTTTATTTCGGGTCCCCTAATGAAGAAAGAAAAAGTTAAAATTTTAGATGTTAAATTGTTATCGACAATTGCGCGCATCTTTTTCGGCCATTAACAATGGGGTAATCCCTAGTAGTCGAAAATTTGGTTTTTGCCTATGAAAATCGATGGCCGGCAATAAAAGACATAGAATAATTAAAAAAAATGTATTTAAAAATACTTGATTAATTATATAAATTGATTATTTTAAAAGTATACATTTGAAAAGTCGCCATTTGGTGACGTAGTAACCAATCCTCTAATGGAAACGTTCCATTTACAGTTCAAATAATTTCATTTGACACGTTACGAACGTTACATGTACAAGACAGAGACAAAATATCACTTGTACGTCTGATATTAAGTCTTCATAAAATTTTTCAAAAGTCAAATAAAAATAACCTCAAATAAAATTGTTTCTATACGACTATCATAGAATGTGGGCATTCTGATTCTATTTTTAAATACAGAATATCTACATTCTTTCTTTTTTTTATTAATAGAATAATTATTCTCGCACAGATTAGACCAATTAGAGCAAAGAATAGACTACTATTTGAAGTGACATCTATTACCAAATTTTTGAACTCAATTTATTTACACATCTGTCAAATTAATAACAAATTTTATATTTAAGTGCCTGGATTACAATTTATAAAAGACAGTTAAAAATTTACTCGCGTATTATAAAAGACGGATAAATTTAAATTTATCATTTAATTTAACCTCTTGATTTACTATTGATTTAACCTATGTCAATTTGTCTTTGTTTTTAATTCACAATAGTATATTAAGTATCTAGAACGGTATGTACAATTTACCGGTTGACGACAATGTTTGGAGACTGAGCGACGCGTAGCGGAGCGAAGTCTCCAATATTTTCGGAAACCGGTAAATTGCATACCGTTCGTGATGGTTATAACATTTTTTGCACGATCGAAATGAATATAAAAAATAATTAATTTTTTTTAAGTCAAATCTAAAGTGCATTGGCATTTGTAGCTATTTATGAAGTAGGTAAAAAATTTGAATTAATTCTGTTGCCATGGTTTTATTTACAAAAGAAAAACAAATGGTGTCATTTGTAAAATTGTGAATATAGTATTATATCTACCGTATATTAAATATATATTATTATAAAATCGAAATGAGTGATGCTGAAAGTGAAAATGGTGATATAGAAAAAGCTTGGAATATTGGACGTTCGGCAATAATTCCCGAAAAATCTAGGGAACGTTATGAAACGACATACAAAGTTTTCAAAACATGGTGTGAGGAAAAGAATCAAAATACGAGTGAAAAAATCTTGTTAGCGTATTTGGTCCAAAGAAACGGAAAATTGAAAGCTGCAGGTAGCTTATGGGCCGAATACTCAATGTTGAAAGCTACAATTTTTCTACACGAGTCTATTGATATTTCCAAGTTTTCCACATTTTATTATACTTACCGTTTTAAAAACGGTAAGTAAATTACTTACCGTCGTTTTAGTCCTAGCAACCAGTAAAATCAACTTACTGTCATAGAAACACTATTAGTAAATAAACAAAATAGTCCGATCGTGCAAAAATTTTATAAACAAAAATCAAGTTTGTCAAATGAGTAAACTTTTTTGCGTGCGATCGATCTGAATTTTTGCACATATTTTCCTACCCATAATTCACAAAGGGTGTATACGAGGGGGGACAATTTTTTGCTCAGTTTCTCGATATCTAGCGCCGTTCTTGAGTTATTGCTGCGTTTCCGCCACTCAAACTTGAATTAGCGATAACTCGAAAACGGCGTTGGATATCAAAAAACTGAGCAAAATCTTCTCCCCCCCCTCGCTGCAACTCCTCCCCTGTGAATTATCGGTAGGAAAGCATGTGCAAAAATTCAGATCGATCGCGCACAAAAAAATTTTCTCAGTTTTAAAAGTTATAATTACGGTCAAAACTTATACAGCTTATTATTTTAATAGTCGTATAGAAAGTATAGTCTGAAACACGTTTGGAATGGCTATTCCAAACTTGTTTCAGAATATACTATTCTATACCACAGAATGTCGAAGAATGTAGTTTGATGCCATGTGCTTCGGGTGTTATAACGGTGTCGCCTGAAATATATTCGTTACTTCCATCGACAAAATCAGTTGGAATACAAACAGTTTTGAAAAATTCAGTACGTAGTGTTCAAACAAATACTACAAAAATTAATGTTGTGGATGTGAAAACATCTTCAATTTGTAGAAAAAAGAGAATTTTAACCCACTTTAAAGGAAACGAAAAATAGTTATCTTCTTCTCAGTCGACCGGTAGCAACAATGGAGTTTCTGCGTATATACCATCTACAGACTCGGATGAATTAAGTTACACATTTCAAAGAACCGAAAGAAGGAAAACAACAACAACGGTATTGGAGAAAAACCCAAAACTCTATTTAGGTATTTCTGAAGAATTGCTTGGTATTTTAAATACAATTAGTATACCCTCGAAAATTGATTACGTTAAAATTCTAATAACATTAAAAAAGATTCGATTATGTGATACCTATGCCAAACTAGCTGTAGACTTTGCTAGAAGTAGCTCTGAAATACAACGTATTTTTGTTGATACGGTGCCTAAATTGGCTAGCTTCTTTCAAAATTTTATATTTTGGCCCGAGAAATTTAAAAATAAGGTTCTACTATGTTACGTTTAGGCGCAATGTGGCGAGATAGCAAATTTTTTGTGGGGTCTGAAGGTTTAATTTATTGCGGCCAGCTGCGAGACAGCGTACCCTTTCCTGCAGGCTTGGACAGGCAAGATCCCCTGAACGCGATGGTTGAGTGGAAGGGAGAGCTCGAACCATGGCATTCTGGTACTGACTGCCGGAGCAAAAGCATTGCCTAAGGCATTTTACGTTTCCGTTACCTTTCCGTTTGTGAGCCTTAAGATTTATAATTGTTTATGCTGTGGAGCAAAGTTTGTTGTATGTGTTTCGAGTTTTGTTGCCGGGTAACTAATTATAGCAACCTGGGTGTGTACGCGAGCTTGTTGCCGAGAGTACCTCTTTGCGGTGCCGTTTATAAAATTGTGGTTAATGTTTTGACGACCAATACGATTTTTGCGCTTATTACCGCTACCGTTTGCAAGTTCTTAATATTACCGTTGAGGGCCTTTCGGGTCATTACGGTCCTGGAGCCGCCTACCTCATCAGTTACGACGAAACTGAATTTCCGCATCAATTGCCGCCTAAACTACAGGGTGATCACGTCGCTCCAGCTGCTTCAACACAACAAGGACATAAGCGAAAACGCCACCAATGTGAGTACTCTTTTTACTACTTTAGTGAAATGCGTCTATATAGAATTATCTAATAACATTGAACCTGTATCGTTTATAAAATCCTATCGCTACGGTGTCAGCTAGAAGACACCAAATTTTGTATGTCAACTTCAAGAAGAAGTTTTATCGCCTAATATTTGTATTATAGTTAAGAGATTTAATTTAGTTTTCATATCAGTATTCGTGGTCGACCCGTTACCTTTTCTTTCGTATACCGTCAGTTACGTTATTTGCTTTTGTGTACAACCTGTACGTATGTACTCTTGTTTTAAATTAAATACCGTTGTTCTCTCTTATATCTGTGTTTGTGTTATAATTTTACTTTCAGGTATAACCAAATTTTGTAAGTGTCTTTGTTGTGTGAAGATCGCTGGAGGACGCAATCGTTTCGGCTCTCGCAGACGTCGAAGCGTATCTGTGAGAGATTTCGCGGTTTTGTTATTAAGTATTCACACCCTGAGTTCCGCTGAGCTGCCATCAATTATAAGGGCATTCCGTGTTTATTTTTATTCTAAAAAGTTAGTCATAACTACCGTATCAACTTCCCATCCCATTCAGAAGTATGTAGGTATGCCAAGGTTGAAAGTATTATCGATTGCTTTGAAATAGAAATAGAAAAGCCATCTGATCCTGTCAAGCAAGCCACAACATGGTCCTCTTATAAACAGTGCAATACAGTGAAATTTTTAATTTCAAGTACACCAAATGGTTTCATAAATTTTATATCAAATGGTTTTCCTGGTAGAATAAGTGACAAAGATATAGTAGCTCACAGTTCGTACCTAAAAGAACTTCCAAATGGTGCCTATGTACTTGCAGACAGAGGTTTTAAGCATAGAAATGCAATGTTTGCACAAAAAGATTGTATCTAACTTAGACCACCAAGTGTAAGTTCTGACCAGAAGAGTTCAAAAGACGAAGTAAAGCTAAGCAAAACAATTG
The DNA here is from genome assembly GCA_949152465.1 of Cantharis flavilabris. Classification (NCBI taxonomy): domain Eukaryota; kingdom Metazoa; phylum Arthropoda; class Insecta; order Coleoptera; family Cantharidae; genus Cantharis; species Cantharis flavilabris. The sequence continues at coordinate 28,345,930 of OX424436.1, read as the reverse complement.
CTGCCTTAAGAATCCATATTGAAAGAGTTATTCGAAGAGTAAGAGAATTTTATTTTTTGAAGCCCCATGCATGTGTTAATCACAATTTAATATATTTGTTATAGTATATTGTTTTATTAGGATGGAAAGCTTAACTTTTCCTGCCCAGCGAGTTTTTTCATTTGCGAGGTGAGTGAAACGAGCCGAGTGAATGGAAAACTTGCGTGGCAGGAAATAGTATATTGTTTTATTAGGATGGAAAGATTAACTTTTCCTGCCCAGCGAGTTTTTTCATTTGCGAGGTGAGTGGAACGAGCCGAGCGAATGGAAAACTTGCGTGGCAGGAAAAGTTACCTTTCCATCAAATAAAACATGTTACTTTTTCTCCAAACGAAAAAATTCAAAGATACGGCGCTAGATATCAAAAAGCTGAGCAAAAAATTCTCCCCCCTCGCTTAATACACACTCCCGTAAATTATCGGTAGGAAGGCATATGCAAAAATTCAGATCGATCGCGCGCAAAGAAATTCAATCTTACCCTACAATCAAACCTACTATGAAAATTTTTGAATTAGCAATAACTCGAGAATGGCGCTAGATATCAAAAAACTGAGCAAAAACTTCTCCCCCCCTCGCTTAGTACACACCCCCGTAAATTATTGGTAGGAAAGCATATGCAAAAATTCAGATCGATCGAACGCAAAAAATTCGAAAAGTAGATAATTTTCATCGGTCAACTAGTTTTAATTTAATCTAATTGTAATAAAAATAAACAAAAGTAAGGTGACATTTTGATTTAATCTGTCAACTATTTTCAATTTATGTTGGTAATTTTTAAAATGAATTCGCAACTGTCAACTTCAATTGTGACATTTATTAAAATTTTTAGGTTAACAGATCAAAATTGATATATATTTGGTTAAAAATAAAATTTTTAGAAAATTTTTAAAAAAATAAAAAATAAATTTTTAGAAGAGGTAGATACCAAAATTACTAAATTTTATTAAAATAATGTCACATTTCTAGTTATTTTTTTTCCTGCCGCCGATGGTTTACTTTCGAAAAAATCGTTACGCCACGTGGTTTTATGTATGTCGCTAAGGAAAAGTTTGACTTTCGTGTTTAAAATTGATAATGAAACAGCTGACTTTCGTGACGTTTGGAGAAAAAGTTACCTTTCCATCCGAATAAAACATGTTACTTTTTCTCCAAACGAATAAAATGCAAAAATAAATTTCAAAATTAGCAATAACTCGGGAACGGCGCTAGATATCAAAAAACTGAGCAAAAAATTCTCCCCCCTCGCTTAGTACACACCCCTTGTGAATTATTGGTAGGAAGGCACATGCAAAAATTCAGATCGATCGAGCGCAAAAAATTCGAAAGGTAGATAATTTTAATCGGTCAACTAGTTTTAATTTAATCAAATTGTAATAAAAATAAACAAAAGTAAGGTGACATTTTGATTTAATCTGTCAACTATTTTCAATTTATGTTGGTAATTTTTAAATTGAATTCGCAACTGTCAACTTCAATTGTGACATTTATTAAAATTTTAGGTTAAAAGATCAAAATGTTTATTTATTTGGTTAAAAATAAAATTTTAAGTTGGTATATTTAACGATTTAAATGTCAAAGTCAAAGTTTATATCTATTTATTTTTAAATTACGCTCTAAAATTTTATATTTGAAATGGTAAATAAATTTAAAATAATTTTTAGAAAAGGTAGATACTGTAATTAGTCAATTTTATTAAAATAATGTCACATTTCTAGTTATTTTTTTTTCCTGCCGCCGACAGTTTACTTTCGAAAAAATCTTTACGCCACGTGGTGTTATGTATGTCGCTAAGGAAAAGTTTGACTTTCGTGTTTAAAATTGATAATGAAACAGCTGACTTTCGTGACGTTTGGAGAAAAATTTCTATATTGATTATAGTTTGTGGTCGTATAAATTTACAGGACCCTTTAATAGCTCTTTAAATTGAATTTAATTACCTTTGTGTAAATTTATTTTTGAAATAAAATATAAAATTTGTAAAAGTATAGATGTTATTAACTATTACATTTTAATCTTAAAAATTAACAATAAGACGTTTGCAGTTTAGGATATATGGCACTTTTCCAAAATTCTTCACAAATATTTAAAATGTCAATTACTTCTTCTTCTTGTAAATCCACATCAATCATTTCTACATCATTATCATGCTCAAAAGAAGGAAGTGCCATACAAAATATACCCTTTTTCTTGTTAGCAAAAAACATTTGCATTTGCAACTGAATTCAATATTTTTTTGAAACAATTCCATTGTGGAAATAATTTTTTTTTGTCTTATCTTTAAATGGACATTTAATTTCGATAACATAATCATCCGTTATACCATCTGGCGAGGCTCCAAATAGTGGAAAATCTTTCATAAGAAATAACCCAGTTTCTTGTATATTTAAACAACGTTTTTTGGCAATTACCTTTAAAACTAAAGGTTCTAATTTCTTACTTCTTGATATGGCATCAGTTTCAAGTGGTGGTAGAGCACCTAAAATTGTTTCCGTAAGAGAACCTGAAAAAGTTTTACATTTAGCAGCATCATAAACGGGTGACGGTAAACTGCACGAACGACTGCAGGTAGCTGTAAAAAAAAGTGGTAAACTGCACTCCGAGCAAAAAAACCAAAAGTAATCCCTATGGCACGAACTTCGAGTGCAGTTTACCACAGGGATTATTTTCGGTTTTCTATCAGGTAGTTGAATCCTTATTATTTTTAATAAATTGTTATCCCAAAAATTAACATAAATGTATTGTTTATTTGAAAATAGAAGTAAAAATATCAAATCAAATCAAAAAATAAAATTTAATTTAATTAAAATTTTATAAAAAATTAAAAAATAACATATAAAATTGGTAACCTAATAATAAGGTATGGCATTTAATTAATGTGGGGGCAACTGTAAAATGAGACAGCTCTTACAAATTGCAACCGCGATATTTTATCTGCTTCGTATTTTCGCAATAAATCAGTAACAATTGTTTGCTTTTGTTTAGAAGTTTTGTTTTGGGAAGGTGGTTTTCCAACACTATTCAATGCTATAAAAACTTTATGTTGCTCATGTTTAAGAGCTTCAACAAATTTGTATATATTTGGGCGAATAGAATTAAAGTTCTGTTTAAATGCGGCATGGAATGATTCACAATCATTGGTTGTTGAAATCAAATCCACAGACGCCTTGGCCCAAACCACTGGAAGAAACATGGCTTTTCTATCCACATATATAGTGAATTATTCACAAAACTTTTCGAGATTGGCATTAATGGGTTTGATTTTTAACAAATCATAGTAAGCTTCCAAAACGTCGTCCGCTTTCAAAAACTTCAATCCGAAGCAATAGCGCAACCACCTACCAACTTCAGAATCGCGATCTTGATAGTCTGAAGCTAGGCCGTTTTTTTGGAGAGCACGGTACCACGCTTGACCAAGATGAAACCTGCAACCTTCAATCGATGCTTCTGGCCATTGAATTGCACACGCGTTTCTGATCGCTACTTCAAAATCGGTAACTATTCTGCGTATTTGGAACAGCTTAAACATCTCGAATATGGTATCATCTATTAAAAAGGAAGAACCAAGTGTGCATATTTGTTTAAGACAATCAAGGTATGTTGCTTGTTTCTTATCTGGTAATAAACAAAAAACCAGCGGTATATAATGACCATTAAATTGTCCATGGATGGTAAATAATTGGTAGAAGAATTTGGCACAATATTCAAATGTACCATCCATGTAGATAGCTTCAGCTGTTGCCAAAGCAGCCAAATTAGTGGAGCACGAAAATATAACAATATTCGAAGTGGGATCGTTAACTGTCAGAAAATTTTCACCTTGTCCGGTTTTTATATCCATCTCTTGTAGCTTCTGATGCACTTCTGCAATATCTTTTGGAAGAGTACTCATACTTTTCCGTCGCATGTTGTAAGTATTTTTTTTGGCATATTGTAAATCTCTTTTCTGCAAAACCTGAGTAGAAGACGGGTTTTGGTCCAAACACGTATTCGCAATTTGTTGTGGCGTTTGCAACGGTTGTTCACTCGCTAGAATTTTCATTCGACTTGACAAATCTTGCCTATGCAAAAGCTTCTCATTAGAACTGAATTTTCGGGTTGGCTGGGTAGCAATTCAAACAACAATTTTGTCTGTCGACGTTTCGGACAATTTATTTATCACTTCGCACAAATTCACCGAAGAGGATGTCAAGATTATGACTACTGAGAGCAATTATTATAAACGCACGTTTTTGGAAGCTGCCTACATCAGCACTACACATGACAACCTCAACAAACAAAGCGATTTTGGTTACATAAATAATGGGTACAAAGATCTACTTAATAGGTTTAAGATGAAGTACGACCCTGGACAATGATATCGTTTTGCAGTGTTCTACCTGTACATCTTCCTGTTTTTGCCAATGTTGGCGGGTTATCGCCTTTCTAGACTAAGTTTTATTCAGTAAAACTGCACACTTGGTTTTTCTATCTTGGTTTGTCGCCGACGTTATTATTTACCGCACTCACCGGTTTTTGTCATAATTGCATTATATTCTACTGTCATTTGCTTTTTCTAGTTGCGCAGCATCCCACGGGGATAACTTATTTTCACGTTGGTTGTTTGGGTTGCCTACCTAACACCTTGTTTGGCAACCTTTTTAAAATCTGAAGTCCACGCTATATAAATTAAGTTTATCAATCTGTTTTATTTGATAATACATATTTTATTGTACATAATTTTACGCATTGCGTTAATTTTTAAATGTTACACGTTTTATATATTTTATATACATAGTTTATTTACACTTTACACTTATATGTTATTTATTACGTTTTTGAATCTTAATTTATTGACTTTGTTGATTGTAACCATTGCATCGTGCGCTGCCTCATGTAGCAATTTTTCAGAGAGTATACCATCTTTTTGTTCCTCGGTGAGTGTTGTTTTTTGTAACTGTTGCTTGCTAGTTTTTGTAATCAGTCGGGACTGATGGTTTTCTCTTTTTCAGTCTTGATAATGGATAAATAAATTGTCCGAAACGTCGACAGACAAAATTGTTGTTTGAATTGCTACCCAGCCAACCCGAAAATTCAGTTTTATATTTTCATTGGGTGAGAACTTTATTTTACTTGCTTCTCATTAGATTCATGTGTGTGGTTATCTTGAACATATCTAATGTGCATATCAGCGCGTTCTCCCAACACTTTAATAAACGCGGTACATTTTCTTTTACAGCATCGCCATTTTTGTTCGTCTGTTTTCAGCAGACATTCCATATAAAATTTGTTTTGCCGATAAAGTAGTAAGGACTTTCCTCGTTGGCTTGTTGTAACTGTTAGTTCGGACATTCTCTTCTGATCTCGTTAATGTTTATGAATAAGTAATCTTTTTTATATCAATAAAATGTAAATCTTTTATATAGAAAATATTAATAAATCAACCAAAATAAATCAAAGTACCAATAAAAAAAAATTATCGGATAAAATGATTTTAATCCAGTAATTAAATGCTTATTTTACAAAAATAATTTTACAAAAAAAAACAAAACTTGAGTTAATTTTATATAACGATCATAGGATTAATAAATTTAATCGTATAAAAAAATAACTTTTGTTATACTCTGTATATACCCCTATTTTTGGGGTGCAGCTTATACCTGAAAAATGTTCGGGGTGCAGTTTACTACTTTGCAAAATTTTGTGCAGTTTACTTGGGGTGCAGTTTACCATTATCAGGTAGATTTGGAGTGCAGTTTACTTTACCCCTCATAAACTATTGAAGCTGTTTTACGACCAAATCTAAACTCATACCAATCATTCGACTTTGCTTGTTTTCGCGTATCCATTTCAGTTTCTTCACATTTCTTCACACACGTCATTTTAGATTTGGCATATGATATAAAATGGTCTGCAGAGCAGTTCGCATTAGTATTAATATAATTTTTTCTAATTCTGTTACAAAATGACTACTTTTGGAATGTCATTTGAGTTTCCAAATGTCATTCTTTTTATCACTAGTGATAAAATGAGATTACTTTTATCACTAGTTATAAAATGAAAATAATATCACAATATAAGTTAACTGAATTTTTAATTATAAATATTTACAACACAATTTACAAATTTCATATTTCCATGATTATTTTCCAGCGCAGATATCGATGGCGAGGGTGATATTCTGGAATTCGCCGGTGGCATCGAAGTGTTAGTAATATTTGTTTCATTATTTTCCATCGCAGATATCAATGGCGAGGGTGATATTCTTCTGGAATTCGCCGGTTGCATCAAAGTGTTATTGTTTGTTTTCACATTTTCGCCTAAAATTTTAGTAGAAATTCGTTTCTTGTTTTCTATGGAATCTTCAATATAACCCTTGGCAACGGTAGAAGATTTCCATCCCCCATGTCGCTTTAATGTTAATAAATCCGCTCCAGAATTAGCCAATAAGGAAGCCGAAGATCGACGAAAACAGTGACCAGTATATTGGTCAGAATTAGGCAAATTTAAAAAAATTGCAATTTTTTTAGGCATAGTACCAATTGTGTTAATCCCAATAGGTTGTCTCGTACATTTTCCGTTTCTATATCCCAAAAAAAACGAGAATTTGCTTGGTTGGGTCGAAGAGATACATATTTTCTAACAATTTCAACTAAATTTAACCCGTCAATATTGCCTTCTGTTATTGTGAATGTTCTTGGATGTTTTGTTTTTGTATCAGGAATACAAATTTTGAAAAACGAGCCAAAATTTACAACATGATCTGTGAGCATTTTAACAAGTTCGTCCTTACGGCAGCCACCGGATAATGCAATAATCAAGACTACCTATAAACAAAAAATAAATTATGAAGATAAATTCTTAACACTTGCTACTAACAAACTTACCTTTAAAGCTAAATATATTTGGTTATCGGCATTTAATAAAAAATAATTGAAATCTTCTTTTGTCAGTACTTTTGATTTTTTAGGACGATATCCTTCCGCTTGCCTCTTCAAAAAGGCAATTAGATTTGTAAATTTGCTAATATCAACATTATTTTTCATTGAAATTGTCGTTCTTAACATTGAATACGTACTCCACAAAGTGGAAGGTTTATAAACCTTTGCTTTGTTAGCAAAATAAGCAAGAAGTACCTTTTCCACTACTGTTTTGACGTTTTTTGAATCACACCATGTTTTGAAGCGTTTATATGCAAATTCGTATACTTGCTTAGATTTGTCTGGCAATAAAGGTAAAATTGCGGAATTGGCATCATTTTCAATATCAGAATCTTCAGAACCACTCATTTTATTACCATTACCTCGTGCAAAACTATTTACCCGAAATAAAAAATTGCTTGTTGTTTATACATATTGTTGTAGCAACTGATGTTTTAAAACTTCTAGATTAATATAATTTATTTTAGCAGGTATTTGAACTGTCAACGTAAACTTGATATTATTAGTAGGGTAAATAATTTTACGCGCGATCGATCTGAATTTTTGCATATGCATTCCTACCGATAATTTACTAAGAGGTGTAATACAAGTCGAGGGGCGGAAAGTTTTTTGCTCAGTTTTTCGATATCTAGCTCCGTTGTCGAGTTATTGCTAATTCAAAAAATTTTGTTTTAAGAAAGCCCATTTTGCACAGAATTAGAAAAAATCTTGTATGCAACACGACGTAAAAGTGTCTTTTTATAACACGGCGCGTTGTCCATCTCGGCTGCGCCTCGATGGACAATTTTCACGCCTAGTTATAAAAAGTATCACTTTTACATCTAGGTTGCATAAATAGCTATTTTCGCATACTAGACAGAAATGTAGTACGTTACTGCAAGTAAAATCATTCAGAAATGTGGTAGATTCCTGCATAGTAACATATTACTGCACAGAAACACATTACTGCATAATAAATTTTATTTTCTTCAAATACATTGGTACACAACGTTACAATTATTCTTTGAAAATTTTATGATAATTGTTGAATGTACATTTGTTCATGTTAGTAAACAATATACCGCTTGATTGTAAATTACCAGGTGCCACTGACTGCATATCAGATAATGAAGTTACAAATTGGTTTAATTACGTTCTCCATTGACAAAATCTTTGATTTTTTGGCATCATATCCATCATTTTGTCGTTTCAAAAATGCAATAAGCTTTGCATATTTTGAAATATCCACATTTTCATTTATTTGTACTGTACTCTTAATCATGGAATAAAGAGCCCACAATGTAGAAGCTTTTAGAGACTTGGACTGTAATAATACGAACATATAAGTGTGGAACATATGCAATAACTTATTTTAAGACTAACCTTTTCAAAAAAGTAAGCTAGCATAACATTTTCATCAACTCCATGTGCTTGCTTATTTATTCCCCATTCGCAAAATATCGCATAGCTTTTCGTACCTTTCCCGTGATTTTGCAGGGAGTAACTTTGAAGACGCTTCTAAAGCTGCTTTTTAAAATATCTGAATATTCTTCATTTACATAAACTGTATTCATGTTTGCAAAATACTTTCCTAAACTAGATGCGTAATCTACTATAATAGTAACGATGTACAGATATTTTATATTTCGGGTCTTTAAAGAAATTAAACAATATACCATTATTGTTTCCGTATTCATCGATAATCATTTCTAGAATAGATGGATCACGGTCTTGTAATTTAGGACAAGGTTTTCCAAACAATGTTGAAATGTCCACATCTGTTCTTCCCACTTTGGATAACTTGGAAGCCTTCCAATAACATTCTTGTGATGTAACCGATGATTCTTCGCTACGCCTATGAAGCCATAACAAAAACGCTACTCCATGTTTACATCCACCTTTTTCGTTTATTACAGCACACACGTCATAGCCTTTTATTCTTATTTTGTTCTGGAGTGATTTTTCCTTTCACCGTACAGAGATCTCCACTTCGCTGAAGTTGTACATATGCAATAGCATTGTCTCCATACATTTCTTTACCTGATCTTTTGGTTTTTACGTTACGTACTTCGGCGCTAACAAAATCCATGTTGGAAGTATAAAAGTCGTTCAACATATGACCGTCCACCGATGGTAAATTGTCCGATAATGCGTGTTCAAAATTAACTTCTAACTTATTAGTCATTTTGAGACACTAAAAAAAAGGATTGCAAACTAATAATATTGGCGTTAACATTCATTTAATTTAAAATAATGGATATATATAGGTACTAAAGACAAAACTTACAAATAATAACAAAATTTTGTAACTTAATTTCAAATTTTAAATAACAAAATAACCTCAAATTTCGAATTGACATTTCAAACTAACTTCAAGTCATAGATGTTAATAGAGGGCTAGATAACTAACTCGAGCGCAGAAGTGAAGCCTGTCCTCTATTGTAAATGTATGCCAATTTGCCTTATCTACAAATTGCCGCCAGTTGACATTGGGGCTTTACTTCTGTTATATTGCATGTATTAGGAGTTGCGTATCTGATAATATCCAGCCTTTAGATAACTAACCCGTGTGTAAATGTGAAACCTGTCATACATCTGTCATATTAATGAAATGTATTACTGATTTGCCTTTACTACAAATGGCCGCCAGGCTTCACTTCCATTACATTGCATGTATTGGGAGTTGCGTATCTAGCCTTCTATATTAACATCTATGCTTCAAGTGTCGCTAAGGGGAGTAGCCTAAAGCTATCATTTCTGTCATTGGACCATTTGTTACTACGTCACGATTTACCGCGTTTTAGATTTTTAAAAAATTTGAATTTTTAAATTTGAATTTGATGACTAAAAATTAATCAAAAAAATTTTTTTTATGACAGGGGGGACCTTATTTACGTCTAAATATTTGATTTTAATAATAAAAAAAATTTATGGGATTAGCCAAGTTCTTCTCGAGGCGTCCAACCGTTTTGGTTTTTCTTAAATTTTAAAAATTCAATTTTTTTTATTTTCAGGTTGATAATATACGTGAAAATAAATCGAAAAGCAGATTAGACATTTTTCGAAAACACCGCCCCTTCTCGGTTAAACTCACACTTTTGGTTTTTACAAAAAATGCAAAAATTTGAAACGAAATTCTTTGTCATTCGAGATTTCATTGCTTAGTCGGTGTAAGGAAACGTTTTTGAAAAAATTCGTGAGGAACAAAATTTTAGCCATCCGCAAGGACATCACGATGGTGGCAAAACATTTTCGAATATTTCAACAGTTTACGCGCAAACGGCGTAAAACAGTCAAAATTTGTAATTTTTTTTTTTTTGCAAATTACTATTTTTTCCCATCTACACCGGTAAGGCCGCAAAACCAAATCGAAATTTTGAAAAAGAATTTTAAAGGGTTTGGTTTCTCTTCTGAAAAATTTTTTTTTCGAAAATTTGCAAATATAACAACCTAAACGAATGCACTCGATACTTGGAAGGATTTTGGTTCAAATTTGTTTTATAAATTTATTTTGAATTTGCCGAAAAATTTTGTTGCGAGGAATCAAATTTCAAAAATATACGGAAATTTTACTTTTATTTGAGTCCCACGCTAACGAAGAAGGAAAAAGTTAAAATTTTAGACGTTAAATTGTTATCGTCAACTGCGCGCATTTTTCTCGGCCATTGACAATTACCGCCAAGTTCTTCTCGAGGCGTCCATCCGTTTTGGTGTCAAACGATTTTTCTTAAATTTTAAAAATTCATTTTTTTTTATTTCCTCGTCGATAATTTACGTGAAAATAAAACTAAAAGTCTATTAGACATAATTCAAAAAAAAACCCCTTGACTGTTAAAACTGACACTTTTGGATTTTGCCAAAATGATCAGGATTTGAAACGAAATTCTTCGCTATTCGAAATTTTGTCACTTAGTTGAGTAAGGAATCGTGTTTGAAAAAATTCGTAAGGAACAAAATTTTAGCCATCCGCAAAGACCTCAAGATGGTCTCAAAACATTTTCGAAAATTTCAACAGTTTAAGCTCTACGGGCGTAAGAAAGTCAAAATTTGAAATATTTTTAATTCGGCCGTAGCGACCTTATTTATCAGCCGATTTTCGATTTCAAAAAAAATAAGTAAGCGCATAGCAATTTCCTATAATATTGATATGGTTGACTTTTTTCGTATATTATACAGTAAACCCGTAAAATGCAAATTCAATTATTTTAAATAAATCTGAAGGCATATCTGCCTTGGTTTTTTTGTCAGAAAAATTTTCTAATTTTTTTTTTAATTACTTCCTTGTAAAACAAGGAAGTATTGTGATACCGATTTTTTTCGATTTCCAGATTTTGACGGAAATATCCGTTTTGACCTTCCCTGAATCCATTTTGACTATTTTCGTTGTGACGTCTGTACGTACGTACGGACGTCTGTATGTCGCATATCTCAAATACGGTAGGACGTAGAAAGTTGAAATTTTGGATTTGAGACACTTATAGCATCTAGTTGTGCACCTCCAATTTTTGGTTGCGATTGTCCGTGCCAAAAGTTATAATTAATGACGCGCATGAATAGATTAACGAGATTCATGTCCAATTAATATAAAAATTACAAGGAAGTTATGTGGTGTCCACATCAGTTTTTTTTAAATTTATTTTGCTTAGAATCCTAGAAAAAAGACAAAAGCTTAAGAGCTTAAGATAACTTTATTCGAAAACATATTTCTTCACGTATAAAAATTACACTTTGGTTTTCAGTTAAACCTGCAAAATTATATGTAAAACCAAATTTTTTGTAATTTAATGTGGCATTTCTCGCACAAAATGTTAGGTAATCAAAAATAATCATCTTACTTATAAGTTTATTTTTGATATTGACCCAACATCTTCGATAGTCAAATGAGTAACCGAGCTAATCCAGCGAAGGTTTTTACCCGGATTGGATTAAAAAAGCTTCAAGTTATTCTTTCTTTGGTACAGGAATCGAACGTTGATTTTACGCACGCGAGTCCTCAATTCTAGACCATCGGCTACGGGGTGTACATTATTTTAGATGATCTAATAATGGTATTTCAAACTTAACATTTTCTTCATTGTATATAAATGTTTGCTACCATAGATGATAAAGATAGTATAGATGTTCAACTCCGGGCGAGGGGTGTCATACCACCATCCGTGCGGGGGGATAGTTTTTACCACCATCCAGGGATGGCGCTGATAGATAAATATCAAAGATATCACTATTTTCCATGAAAAAAAAATTATTAATTTTGTCAACTAACGTCAAAAGTAAAGTAACATTTAAAATTTAATTTAAAAATACACAACAAGCAAAGTGAAACTAGTGAATTATGTTTTATTTATATATACATAGAATGTGCACCTTCTCTGTGTCATCTTATACGTGTTTTTAAATTAAATTTTTTTTGTTACTGTTGGTAAATTTAAAAAAATATAAATGTATAAATTAGAAATAACTGCGGTAAGTGTTCTTAACAAGGAGTATTTGTCTTCTTTTTATAATGTTTACTAACATTTAGTATATTCCTTCATAACTTTATAACTTAACTTGATTAAAATGATTAAAATTTATTAGTGTAATGATGTTAACAAATAGAAAAAATATGAACAATCAATATTGTATTTTTTTAGTTTTTCTAGTATTATATATTGTAAATTGTATTATAAATATTAGTGGAAATTTTCCTGGTTATAATTATGTAAAAATAATTATTCTATAAAAATTTTCACTAACATTCAAGAAAAATTCTAAATCTCAAATACATAAGTATGTAATATGCAATGTTTGAATTCCCGCTGATTTTATCGGACGATTAGCAGCGCTGTTAGTGACGGTGGTATGAATTATTACTTGGTTCCTAAAATTGGTGGGGAGTTGACCATCTATATTATCTCTCTCATCTATGTTTGCTACTGAACGACAATTTATTTATTCCAAATTTCAAAACAAATGAACAACAATAAATAAATGTACTAACTTCAAAATCATATTTGGTTCTGTTTGGTAACATTAGTTTAAACGTGAATTTAGTTTCGGAAGGTAGCTGGTAATTCCAAATGTCAAATTATGACTTCCATTGGGCGAACACTTTTATTATTACAAATAATATGCACGGTTTTGCAACCCCAAAATATTTGTTCATATTATGTAGATAATGTTACTGAATGAAAATATTAGTATATAGGCCAAGGTTGTGAAGACAGCCATTATAGCCATTATGGCCAAGATTATATTCCGAGGTGCGAAGCGCCAAGGAATATAAGGCGCGTAGGCTATAATGGTCTTCACAACCGTGGTTTATATACGATTTTTTCCACTAATAGATTTATTGCCATTTTTTTAAAATTCTTATTAATAAAAAAATTTCAAATTTAAAATATTTATTTCAAATGACAGTTTTGTTTTGTCGATTTGACAGTCGTTGACAAATTTAGTTTTCCAAAGTCGTTCACCGAGTTTTTACTGTTTTAAATAATGGATAGAAATCACCGAAGTTATTCAAAAGCATTGTTTTGCATTTATTCGTCTTAAAATACTGAAATTATTCAATAAACTTGTAATATTTTGGTTTCTCAAATTAATAACAGGTGGAGCTAGCGCTCCTGTCATAATTAATTCGACTTTTTTTAGTAATGTTTAAAATGTCTTGTCTTGTCTTGTCTTGTTTAAATGCATTACTTCACGTGCAACTTGACTAAGTTATAATGATAGCCTATATGACTAGTAGTGGAAAAAATGTTATATTGAAGTTTTTAATGTTTATTAATTCGTTTCTATTTTAAATTATTTATATTACTTTTTCTTTAATTATATATTTCTTGCTGTTGCAGTGAATGTAGACTTTTGTCTGTAAGTGTACATATTGGAATTTTATATTTCTAAGTTTTATTGACTATTTGGCAAAAGTTCGTCCAACCACAAAGAAAATCTCTGTTGTACGCTAGTAGTTTTGTAGAAACTCTTCAATTTCAAATAATTTAATGTTTACATCTATTTGCACCAACCAAGTGCGTCATTGTAGTTGTATTATTCTGTTGCAAAGAAATACTGCCGGTTCTTTCTATACCTAAAGTGTATTTGTTAAAGTTATCAATATTTATAGAATTTTATTTCATTATATTTACTATTCAGAGGAATTCCAGCAGACCATTGATCCATCATTGAAACATTCGATGAGGTTCTAGGTTTACACCGTAGAATTGTTCTACCAACTTCCAGAAATCCAGCTCGAAATATTGAATTCATATAACAGTAAATGATTGGATTATAGCAAGAGTGAGACATTGCGAACCAATGAGAGGAAAACCACAGATATGGCTTGAGGTTTTCTGGAATATTTTCAGCACTCAACTGTAATTGTAATTTTAGGAATATTAATTTTCAGGTACTATGATACTGTATGTGTTTTAAAAATAATAAGGCAATAAACATTAATATCTCGATTATTCAAAAATTCATCTGCTTTACACTGAAAAAAATTTGTAGCAATTTTTACTACAATTGTAGTACAAATTACTACAATTTCTAAATAGAATAGTGACATATACAAGTTGTGGTAATACACTATAAAATTTTGTAGTAAATTTTTGTGATACCATTTTCCACAAAATTGTTGAAGATTCACTAAGATTGACAAATTTGTAGAAAATTTTCTAAAAAATTTGTAGGAAAATTTCTAAAAATATTGTAGGAAATTTTTTTTAAAAAATTGGAGGAAATTTTCAAAAAAATTTGTAGGAATTTTTCTAAAAAATTTCTAGGGGTTTTTCTAAAAAATTTGTAGGAAATTTTGTAAAAAAATTGTAGGAATTTTTCTAAAAAATTTGGTAGGAAATTTTCTAAAATTTTTATATAGTAGGTACCTAATACTACAAACTTGTCGTACTGACATAAAACAAAATATTTTTTAACATTTAACTTTATTTATTTTTATATTATACATTATACAATACGTACATTTATAGAAAATGGCAGGTTTTCAAATTATTCAAATCGCTCAAATGTATTTGAGGTATTTCCGGTAAATCCAGATTTTTATATTCAGTTAATTTCATTACTAGCTTGGGTCTTAATCCAATTTCACGTATTAGTTCTTTAATGTCTGTTTCCGTAAAGTTAATGAAAACTTCTAAATCGATCATTTCTTCTAAAATATAAAAGTGAAGTAAGAAATACCAACGTTCCGGTCCAAGAAACCATGCAGTAGTAGAAGAGTAAAATAAAAGAACCAGAAGAAAATGAAGCTATTATAGAACTACTTAAACTAGTAACAGAAAAGAATTATTTTAAATTTAATGGAAACTACTTAGATATGGAAGATGGTTTAGCAATCGGTTCACCAATCTCAGCCCTATTAGCTAATGTGTTTATGGATTGGATAGAAACAAAAATACACAAACTACCAATTATAAAAAAATGTGGAGGATGGGTCAGGTATGTGGATGATATATTAACTTTATGGAATGACGATACAGAAAGTTTGAAAGATTTTACAGACAAATCAATCTGATACACAAAAACGTGAAATTTACAATAGAATAAATCGTAATAAATTTCCGAAATTTTATTGAATGTTTTAAACACGCCAAGATGTCCACTGAGAGGATTGTCGTGACAATCACTCATTACTTCTCGACGTCGAGATTTTGGCACTAACAATTTCCATTCTATCAGATTTGAAACAAAATTGTGTTTATTTGGAACAAATTTATAGACGTACCCGCCCTCAATCTTAAAATTAGGATAACGTCCAGGGTAAGATGTTATTTTGTCTATAATCTTTTGGTACCAAGTACTCTTATCGTTAGGTGTAAGTGAAATATAGTGAATGTTTATTGGCGCTCGTGATAAAGCATCGGCCACTACATTTAGTTTTCCCTTCCTATGGACTATATCAAAATCATACTGATTTAAGCGTACTGCCCACCGAGCAATTCTCCCCAAAGGACTTTTTACGCTTCCCATCCATTTTAAAGCTTGATTATCCGTGATAACCGTAAACCGGGATCCCTCAATGTAAGGACGGTACTTCTCAATACCAAATAATATTGCACAACACTCCTTCTCCATAGCATGATAATTTAGCTCGTGTTTACTTAGAGTTCTGCTTGCATAGGCAATAACTCGTTCATCTTTACCTTCCCCTTGTACTAAGATAGCACCTAAACCAGAGTCAGATGCATCTGTCTGTATAATGAAAGGCTGTGAAAAATCAGGGCTGCTCAAAATTGGAGCCGAGATAAGATTGTTCTTAAGATTTTTAAAAGCATTGTCAGCTTCATGTCCCCATACAACTTTCTGACGTTTAGACTTTCCTTTCAACAACTTTAGAATAGGTGCAGCTAAGGTTGAGAAGTTTGGAATAAACCTACGGTACCATCCGGCCATACCGAGAAAACGCTTTATTTCGGTAGATGTGCGTGGAGTGGGAAAGTTAACAATTGCTTCTACTTTACTTGGATCAGTTCGTAAACCTTGCGCATCGACGACAAAACCAAGATACTTTAGTGAGTCTCTACAAAACTCACATTTATCAAAATTTACATTTAGGCCTGCTTTTCTTAGACGCTCGTAGACTTCTTTTAACAACGCGATATGTTCCTCAAACGTACTCGACACGATAATAATATCATCGAGGTATACAAAAACCTTGTCAAATTTAGGACCAAATATTTTATCCATTAACCTTTGTAAAGTCTGCGGACTATTGTGTAATCCAAAAGGGAGAACATTAAATTCAAAAAGGCCCCGACCTGGCACAGTAAATGCGGTTTTTTCGCAAGATTCTGCAGAAAGTGGAATCTGCCAGAAAGCTTTCTTCAGATCGATTGAAGAAATATAACGCGCATCCCTAAGTTGATCCAAAATAGTGGTAATATAAGGCATAGGATAAGCGTCAGGTTTTGTTACCTCATTTAAACGTCTGCCGTCAAAACAAAATCTATTTTCGCCCGTTCGTTTTTTTACAAGTAATATAGGAGAATTCCAACTAGAAAAGCTTGGTTTTATAACCCGATCTTTTATCATTTTATCTACTTCTAAATTAACTTGCTCAAGTAATGCCGGAGATAGAGGATAATACCTTTGCTTAATAGGCGGGGCGTTTCCCGTATCTATAATATGATTAACCATATGGGTTCGGCCTAATTTATCAGGAGCTATAGATTTATATTTTGAAATTACTTCATCGAGTTGTTCTATCTGATCAAATGACAAGTCAGCGCGCGAATGTATAATTTTAGATGATGTTAAAGTATTCAAATCATTGGGAACTGTAAATGAATCATTTTCAAAATCGGTCTTCATTTTAAAAAGTTTGCAAAATTCATAACCCAAAATTAAAGGATATTCAATAGTATCTGAAACAATAACTTGTAGTTTCTTAGTAACGCCTTCAACCGTCAGCGGAATAAGAACTGTCCCGTACACATTCTGTAATGTACCGTCTGCAGATCGCATAGGTACTTTATTAAGTCGATTAATTTTTAAATTTAATTTGTCTAATAGATATAGTCCCTTGCGTCCTAAAACTGATTGGTTGGCCCCGGAGTCCATAAATGCTAAAACTTTTTCATTTTGAATTAATACCGGAACATAAGCTCTATTGTCAAAAGGACGATGAGTAAACAAAGCATTTACTTCGGCCGGTGCTGACTTACAAAAAGATGTTACCTTATTCAACCAATTTCTCCACTCAGAACTATCAGCCTTAAGTCGATATGGATTAGGAGTGAAAGGACTGCGCTTTACTCCTGTCTTCCCTCGTTTTTTGAATAAACGGGACAATTTACATATGTAACATTAGGAGTACCACAGATATAGCAAAACAGATTACGTTCGGTCGACGGACACCTCTGATAAAAATGGCCAGTCATTTTACAATTAAAACATTTTGCATTGGCTGGTGGCGTTCGATAATAATTTCTAGAGAAGAATGAGTTTTTCTTATTATTAGTAGGCATCGTTTGCGTTACGGTCTTACTAGACACGGATGCTACATTATTACTCGAAGAAACCTGTCCCGGAAAATTATTAACATGTCTTTCTTCTTCAGAAAGGAGTTTACATGCCGTCATTAAAGTTTTGATAGTCGATACATCCTGGAAAGCTAATTGTGAATGATAACGAGGTTGAAGATTTTTTTTCATAATTTTGACCTGCGTGCTTTCTGATGGAATTTTGCTAAGTCTATTAAATAGTCGACGTAACTGAGCAACATATATAAACGGTGGTTCATCAAAACCTTGGGTACGATTTCGTATTTGTTCCCATACCGAATCGTCATAGTCTAAAGGCAAGTAGTTGTACTTGAGTTCCTCAATTAGCTCAGACCAAGAATTAACTGTAGGTTTGGTCGCACGGCACCATACCAACGCATTATTTTCGAATAAATCATAAGCACTTCTGAAAAGCAACTCATCACTTACTTCCCTGGAAGTTTTGAGTTCGTCTACCCTTTCCAAAAATGAAATAACCCCCTCGATATCTGTATCCCCTGAGAATTTAAGATTCCAACGGCTAACAGCATCGGGTTTGTTTTGATATGGCCTATGAATTGGTTCTGAAGGAACAGTTACATTTGGTGATGTTTTATTTAACTGGAAATCTGATAAATTTAATTTATGAGGAACTGGAGCTTGTGCCATGGAACGTAAAGGAGTACTCATTCCCACATGTTCTACTGGTATTTCACTTGATTGAGGATTTACTTGGGGTTGCAAACTATTAGTCAGAGAGGCTATAACGTTGGGATCTACTTTAGTACTTAAATTTTGAGGAGTGAGATTCCGCAACGAATGACTTAAGTCGTTTACCTCTACTTGAGGAGTGAGTAATAAATTATCCACATCTTCCAACGCTCTAAATATTTGCGATTGTAAACTTCGCATTTTACTGGTTTCATCTAAAGTCGAACATATTGGTAAACAATACGTTACTTTAGACAAAATATGTTTAAATTGCGCTACTAAAGATTCACCTACTGTCGTAGTCGGTTCTTCTTGGAAAGATGTGAGTCGATATTGTTGATTTGCAAACTCGTCAATACAACGATCAAACTGTTGCATTATATCTACCTCAATAGTTGGATATGTTTCCTTTACTTGAGGATCTAGCAATTCTGCTTTCAAAGCAGCCCTTAACATAACCCTCTTTTCGTCAACTGTTTTACCAATAGGATCATAACCCCTTATTTGTAATTCCCATGATAACTGATCAGTCAACAATCTATTAATAAATTTCATGTTGACTACAAAAAATGTCTGCTATAAGTACGTATCTAAGTACGATTTGTGAATTATTATTTTTAAAATTACGAATGCCAGAAGAATAAGATAGAGAAGATAGAATTTAGGTGATTGTAAGATGATTAAAAAATACAGTGCTCTTATAAGTTGAGATGAAAAATTTAAATTAGTCTCCAATACTAATTTAGTCGAGCCCCACAAGTTGGTCGCCACTTTTCTGTTACACCCTTTGATGGTAATGAAGTGCGTGCTCAGATGCCCCTTTGTTGGCGGTAGATGGATAACCGCACAGCTAAGCTTTAATCTTTTCGATTTACAGGCCGAGAGCAGGGTTCGTTGTCACGATTCGTGAGTTCTTTTGCGCTACTGTAAAACAACCACCTGAAAATAAAAAATGGAGATGCCGCTGGACGCCAGCCAACGAAAATAAAACACAAAAGTAAAAGAAATGAAATTTTTATCTCGTTGACATAGAGAAAGAACAAGAAAAAGAAAACAACAAACGTAACAAATAAAAATAACAATACAAAAGAAAAAAAAAAACTGTCTAAGCAGTAAACAAACAAAATGGCCTGAAGGGATTTAAAAAATAAAAAATATAACAAAGATAAAAGAAAACGCAAATGGTTAGAAAATCCACTCACTCACAAACCCGTAGAGCAGTCTACCAACAAAAATGCTACAAATCAGGCAAAGAAACGAAGGTGCCACTTGAATATTTTTCAATAGACAAGTGGGAACTTTGTATAATAACTAATAAAGCGTTATTTTAGTAGGTTAATGTTACTTACCCCTCCACAATCGTAACCATCAAAATCTACACGCAGGATTCCGTCGCCAGATAAACCAGCAGCTACCAGGATTTCCTTTGAACAAGAAGGATGCTTTCGATCCTGCGGCTAACTATATGGAAAGATCTGCAAACAATAACAAACCGAAACACGCTTAATTATTTATAAACAAACTACCACCCAGTCTCTAGTGACTGAAATGCAACAAAATTCACAGATACACTGCAACGGTTTTGCGAGTGGAAATCTTCCAACTTGACAATAAAATCCAAAAAAATGTTAAAACCGCCCCAAAAAAACTGCTGGGCTGGTTAAACAATTATCGGCAGCTTCAAATTCGTTTTCCAATCTTGTTTCGTGGGTCCAGGTAATCAAATAATCCAAAATTTTCAAAAATGGGTCCAAATTGGTAATATTAAATTCAAACGTTAGTAACACTAACAATTGTTAACAAATATATGTGAGATCGAAAACTTTTCGATTCAGCACTTTCCAAAAATATACCACTAATTCGTTCGCGTAGGTTCACGATTTTTTTTTTTATAATAATTTTTTTCTCATTCGACGTTTCTCTGTCATCGCCTTCTACTCAAATTTTTGGTTGGAGATCAAAATGCAAAGGTAATGCTACAACTAATTCACCAGGGAACAAAAAATAGTTATGTTTCATACAAGATGAACCTTCTAGAAACTTTCGAAATTGAAAAAATTAAGAAAAACCCAAGGGGTTTAATACTACTTAACGAACAAATCGAATTGGGAGATGTGCCGCTATACAGAAATATATTATAAATTAGATAAATAATATCTCATACAGAAGATATTTAACGTAGTAATCGGAAATTTCGTGTTTTGACCTTAAAATTTTAATAAAAGTTAATTGGACAGTTTATACATAGTATAGTCTGAAACAAGTTTGGAAGTAGGCATATTCCGCACGAGGGAAAAGTTTGTCACCCGAGCCGATAGGTTGCAAATAAATTGTTCTGTTACTCGTCAGTTTTTTTTATTGTCTTACATGTAACCATTTTTTGAGAATCAACGACCCATTTTAAGAAGAGATCGGAAAGAGAGCACAACAATATATATATATTTTGAATCTGATTCAATAATTATGAAACCACCCTATTTATAGGATTTGACCCGGATACAGTTGTTTATTGCGATTTCATTTAACAAAAACACTTTAAACGACCTCATGTGACCCGGACACTTTAAACGATCTCACGTGACCCAGACACTTAGTAGATCTCAGGATACAAAGAATACTTTTTTATTTAAATATTAGAAGCCATGTGAAGCCAATATACAGCAACTGTGAATGTCAACAATAGACCTTGAGTCTGTCATCAGCCAATAGCTAGAATTTGTCCTTGAGTAATAACCTTATTCGATGACCTTGGATTACCGCGGGGGTGTGGATGAAGGCGGGTGTATTTTTTGTGCATAACCTTGAAAAGTGGGCGTGGCTATCGACCAATAGAAACTTAACCTTGAAAAGTGGGCGCGGCTATTGGGTACATGGTGTGGGGGATTTAGTGGAGGGGATAGAAACCTTAATTTCTTACTACTCGTATACACCGCATTACCGCGGTACCAGTACCAGTAAACCAGTATACCAGAACAAGTATACCAGTACAAGTATACCAGTAAAGCAGTAAACCAGTATACCAGTAAGCCAGTATACCAGTTAAGCAGTAAGCCAGTATACCAGTGGCAATACAATAGTACCAGTATCAGTATACAGGTACTTGATACAAAACTTTATGTAATATTTGTTGGAAAAAAGAAGAAAATGAAGTGTTGGTTACTGATAAAGCTTGCGATATATTCAGATAACCGTTTAACTGGCGATCTTATTCAAGCGAGGAAAGCTGTGAAAATATGAAATATTAAATTTTAAATCGGACATGGTACAATAAAATTTAGATTTACATAAAAGTATAAACCCATTACGGAACCTTTGCAAAAAAAAATCTGATCTGCCCATGCCCATAACTTTATCATACTTTTAAATAGCAAAAATATAAAGAAATAGGATATTTACACTATTATTGATTAATACTTTTTTATTATTATTATGAAACAGAATATGATAAAAAAATAAAATTTAAAAAATAAGAAAAAAAAATCTGATGTGGACACCACATAACTTCCTTGTAATTTTTATAATAATTGGACAGGAATCTCGTTAATCTATTCATGCGCGTCATTAATTACAACTTTTGGGACGGACAATCGCAACCAAAAATAGGAGGTGCACAACTAGATGCTATAAGTGTCTCAAATCCAAAATTTCAACTTTCTACGACCTACCGTATTTGAGTTATGCGACATACAGACGTCCGTACATACGTACGTACGTACGTACGTACAGACGTCACAACGAAAATAGTCAAAATGGATTCAGGGAAGGTCAAAACGGATATTTCCGTCAAAATCTGGAAATCGAAAAAAATCGGTATCACAATACTTCCTTGGTTTACAAGGAAGTAAAAATGAAAAAAATAAATTTGAAAAAAAGTGAAAAAATTATTTTTTTCCACTACTAGTCATATAGGCAATCATTATAACTTAGTCAAGTCGCACGTGAAGTGACGCATTTTAGACAAGTGGTCAATAATTTTTTCATTATTGACCACTGGTAAATAATGAACATATTGATATTTTTCTACAGTTTAGCGACAATTTATAAGGCAAATTTTATTAAAAACCGATTTTGTATAACCGAGAGATGCTATTTAATTACACTTAAACTATTCAAAACGGTTTTTTAATTGATTAATTTCATTTTAAACATTTCTAAAAATGTCGAATTAATTATGACAGGAGCGCTAGCGCCACCTCTTATTAATTTGAGAAAACACAAAATTACAAGTTTATTGAATAATTTCAGTATTTTAAGACGAATAAATGCAAAACAATGCTTTTGAATAACTTCGGAGATTTCTATCCATTATTTAAAACAGTAAAAATTCGGTGAACGACTTTGGAAAACTAAATTTGTCAACAACTGTCAAATCGACAAAACAAAACTGTCATTGGAAATAAATATTTTAAATTTGAAATTTTTTTTATTAATAAGAATTTTAAAAAAATGGCAATAAATCTAGTAGTGGAAAAAATCATATATAAACCACGGTTGTGAAGACCATTATAGCCTACGCGCCTTATATTCCTCGGCGCTTCGCACCTCGGAATATAATCTTGGCGCTAGGGCTATAATGGCTGTCTTCACAACCTTGGCCTATAATATACTATTTCTCCAACCGTATTAAAAGCAGTACATTTTTAATAGCATTACCTTAAATGAAAGTTGACGTTTTTGTTACTAATATAAAAATGCGTACATTACTAAGCAACACTTTTTTTTACGTGCATTAATAGTTTATTATACACTTAGGTTGAGAAGTGAGCCATTATTTACCGAGCACGTTTATATTCTGAGGCGCGTAGCGCCGAAGGATATAATGTGTGAGGTGTATAATGGCCTTCTCAACCGAAGTATATATACTTCGGTTGAGTTTTAGTTTTAGTAGTAAAAAAAATTCTATATATAGAATTTTTTTTACTACTAAAACTGATACATCTACAACACATTGAATATAGGTAAATTAGAATCCCGGTGTGAACTCCAGTTTGCTGTATTCTTATTTGGGATCTTTAAATAAGGACGACCTAACTATCTACAGCACATTTTGAATTGAAGATCCCTCTGCCACAATCTAAATCCAAGAAATGGTAGCAATCTATCGGTTCCTGTGTACAAGACCTCCAAGTTTGAGAGATCTTCTGAGTCCTGTGCTTTAGAATCTTCAACAGATTTTCTGATCTTTTCTTGAATAGTAAAACCAAGCTCACGTTTAAAAAGAAGGTGATGAATCGTCTGTACAAATCTCGGTACAAGTTGAAAATCAGCTTGCTGAACCAGTACCCGTTAAACTAGTATGTGTTTATCAATTGTAAATGATTTGTACATATTGTTTAATAAATATTATTATTATTACTTTAAAATGGAGTGATTAAAACTATAAAAATTAATTTTGAATTTTAAATCACTTAAATTAAGTGGCGAATATTATTTAAAAACACAAAAATAAATTTTAATTTTTCAAAAATAATAGTATATTAAACACTTAGGTTGAGAAGTGAGCCATTATTTACCGAGCACGTTTATATTCTGAGGCGCGTAGCACCGAAGGATATAATGTGTGAGGTGTATAATGGCCTTCTCAACCGAAGTATATATAGAATTTTATTCACAATCGGTTAGTAATCGATACATTCCTGACTTTTAATAAGTTGGGAAGCAGTTTATTATTTAGTTTCACTGCCAACCAATCAAAAAGCTATTTTGTTTTACTTTCCAACCTACCCCAGGTTTTGGGAAGTGGCCACTTCCCGACCTGCAATGTCGCATGGATGGCAAGAAAAGAAACTAACCAAATATATGCGTCAAATTATTTAGTTTAGGTTATGTCAAGTATCAAGTACAATTTATATACAAATTTAGTGCAAGCTAAATTACATATAATCTAATTTTATTTTAGTTACTTTATACGTTTAAGTTTAGCCATAATACTTAAAAACTATTTAAGCAGTAATATTAAAAACACGAAACAAATCTGTAAATTTGTTACTAATATAATATTTGCCAATTGTCAACACAAATTTTTTGTTTGACATAAACAGCAATTTGTTTTTAATATTTCATACTAACTTGATAAACAATTTTTATTTTCAAAAGTGAAATCAAATGAAAAGCAGTGTATAATTTAATTCAATTTTTAATTATTTCTTGTTTACAAACTGATTGTGAATAAAATAGTATACATACCTCGGTGTCAAGATTCATTCCAGCGTCGCGCTTATAGTAACTTAGCCTCGGCTGTAATGAAGCATTTTCCACCTCGGCACGTAATATACTACTGATATATTACTATATTTAAATTCAAAAAAATATAAGAATAATACAATACGTAGAAAATCAAAATTCAAAAAATTTAAAAAGGAGACAATTAACACATAACAGGTCTGGATTAAGAAAATTTGAAAAAATGAAAATTTCGTAATACGAAGTACAATATAACGTTATTTCATGGTTATTGCCATTCTTCAGTTGCACGCATCGATTACATTGTAAAATAAGAAGAAAAATTTTTTTTTAATTTGAATTTTTTTTGCTTATTTCACAATGTAATCGATGCGTGCAACTGAAGAATGGCAATAACCATGAAATAACGTTATATTGTACTTCGTATTACGAAATTTTCATTTTTTCAAATTTTCTTAATCCAGATCTGTTATGTGTTAATTGTCTCCTTTTTAAATTTTTTGAATTTTGATTTTCTACGTATTGTATTATTCTTACAATTTTTTGAATTTAACCATAAATACATACTAAAAACCACAAATTTACTTAAAATTTTTTATTTTGAGTTCTTTTTCATACGATCTTTGTTGGGTCCGTTTTCTCTTAGTTTATATGCTTCTTCTTTTCTCAATGAAGATGCGCGGTCTTTATTTGTTTTATTTTCTCTTAATTTAAATTCTTCGCATTTTCTCAACTTATCAATATGTTTTTTATTTATATCATTTTCATTCTCTTTAAAATTTTCACTTTGTCGCTTAATTCGCTTAGCATCTTTGTTTTTGTTTGTCTCATTCATTTTGTATTCAGAATTGTCTCGTATTTGTTTCATTAACAATTTTCTTTCCTGTCTTTTTTTATCATTAGATTTCTTTTTAGCCTTTCCGCCACCAATCAGCATCTTGGTCAAAAACATTTTACTCTTCTTTTTTCTATGATTTTTAATTTACCAAATATTATAGTAATACTTTACGACTTTTAAAGTTATTTAACCGTCAAAATAAGATAAAATAAGATCATAAGATAAACAAAATAAGATACAAAAATTGACGTTTTTCAAATACCCCATTTAATACCTCATGTACCTAGGATTTTTATTCAAAGCCCTCCTGACGTTGGTTGGAGTGACGCTGGATACTCCGCATAAAACGTAATCCAATTTTTATATCCACTTTATTTCCCAAACTAACACTTAAACTAACACTTCACAAATCTTCTGTATGTTAAACAATGTTGATTTCACGGTAGTGTCGCACTGAAAATTTATCGATAACAAATTTTTATATTACTTTTTGTGTATACAAATGAGGTTAAGTCAATACGTCCGTACTGGATAACTCGCAAAAATGTACTACTTTTATTTTGTTTTCGCGCATCCTTTTATAACTTTTCCCAAAATTTCATATTTTTGAGTTGGCCATGCAATTCGAAAATTTTAAAGTGAATGGATTTTAACCAAATTTTACATATATCTTCCTTATTCATCCATATGCATGTACAATAAATCTTAATCCATAATATTTATGCATTCTCTCACAATAAATTAATTTTCATTTATAAAATTTCATAAAATGTTTTCTACAGAAATTTTTCTGAATTTTCCACCTTGAAGCTTCTTTCTAGTCTCGAAAATTCGGGCTTTTAATTCCCCTTCTTTTGGTATATGGTAGAGTTCTGTAGCATTTTCCTACCTCTTACAAACTCTAAAAAACTATTTGACTTTTTTGACAGTTGAACTTTATTTTGTGAATTATCTGAATTTTTATTTAAATTTTAATATTTGGGGTTTTCAACCGGATCATTTCTCTTCAGGAGGTCTCAAATTATCTTTTTTTTAGATATTTATATAATTATGAAGAAATTTTAGAAAAAAATTCAAATAAACAAAAATTTAATTTTTTTTTTATTTTAGAAAAAATTTTATAACACAAAAGTTGTAGGTAATTTGATATGGATAATTTTTGTCTTAATAAACTTTTACCTATTTCATTGCGTTTCGGAGTTATAATGGATTATATTTTATCGCTTCAAGTAAACCCCCCGTTCCCCCCATACGATTTTATCCATTTTCAATAGGCTTCGTGCCACAACAGATAAAAACTTAAATTTAAAATTTGGAGTGATTTTGTTATTTCGTTTGGTTGCTATCGTGTTCACAGACATACATACACACACACACACACACTATTACAAGCCCCGTAATGTTTGTGACAAGCTGTGAATAATCCTCGATTGTGGCATAATCATAATTATTAACATACTAGGTGCGCCATCTTATAAGGAATCTATAGAACTGATAATTTTTAATTTACCCACGGTTTAAAGGAATCTATAACATTTTTACTTTCCGAACTCCTTAGTAAGGAAAGTATTGTAATCTGAAATTGAAAAAAAAAATTGACCCCCAATTTTTTCATAAAATTTTTATGTTTTGAGGTTCCCTTAAACCATTTCTACAATTTTTGAAAAATGTCTGTATGTGTGTATGTGTGTGTTTGTGTGGCATTAACTGTGGCTACCTGTGTGTGCATTTAAACTCAATTATGGCGTACGCTTTAGTTGTGGCAACATACATTCGGATGCCACAGCCAAATCCGTCATAACTCGGCTATTATAGGTGTTTAATGTGTTCCGATTTGAACTTGCCGCTTCTATGAGAATAAGTCGCAAAATACCAGTTAAAAGGAGGCGTTACCGTTAAAGATATGGCCGGAATTGAATCTGTGTGTGGTACGCCACAATTGGGTCTGTATCTTGGATGCTTTTAACCAGTTTGTTACTTCATTTGTCACTCGGTATGGTGGCGCCCTCTGGTCACACACACTATTTAGTTTTGGAATTTGTTATGAAAAATAATAGTGTCTTGAATGCCACAGCTATGGGAAGTATTTTAATAGCTGATATGAATCATGTTATAAATATATATTTAGCTTTGTTCAACCGCTTATACAGACCCGAAATAACCGAAAAATGGGCTTAGGGTTCCACAAGCAATGTATTTGCTGTGTACAGTGTGTGTTTAAGATGTCACATATAATTCGTCGTTTTTCTCGGCAGGGAGCGCGCCATTAGAAGCGTATATAATATATTATACAACCAACGATACAACGTTTCTGAGCTCTATACACATGTACTAAATTTTACAACATCGCTTCAGTACCTTAATATCATTAAGGTTATTTATAAAATGAATTAGATAACAAGTTTTATAGAAGTATAATATCATTCTTATGCATGTTTGATTTAAAACTTTAAATTGAAATAAAATTTTTAGAATCATTTAATAAGTTACATGCATTCCATCAGTCTGAAATCTATCAAATTCTTTTTTGCAACAAATTTTACTAGGAGGAGGATACCTAAAATAGTTACCTAATATTTGAATTCAAAATTTTCAATTCAAAAATAACACCCGAATAAAACTTATTGTGAATTTATTTTAGTGGTAGTTTTTTTAGTAGAAAATATTCGAGCTTTCATAATCATAATTTATAGTATGTATTCTGCCAATTTTTAAAATTAACTGAATGTTTATGAAAATTAACATTGAATAAAGCTTTTGAATTTTTCATTTAGCTCCGAGCCACATACGTTCTGAATATTTCGTCGGCATTCAAGCAAAAGTGACCAACTGCATAAATGGCGAAAATAAGATGCTTGACTAATTGAGTTGAATAACGATATAATAATAAAAAAATAATTAAAATTTTAATATAATAAACTATATTAATTGTATTATGACTAAAATTATTGAAATTTGGCATTAATTGTCTTATTTTATAAGCGATATTCAACCTAAAAGTTGCTCTCCTGTAAAACTTGAGTTTTGCAGTTGGTCACTTTTGCATGTATGCCGATGATTAATTAAAAGAAAGATCTTTTAAATTTTTCTTTTAGCTCCGAGCCACATACGTTTGGTGCCGCTGTTTAAATTTGATTTTAATATTCAATTAGATCACCAGATGATAAAAAAAATTAGCGATGTGTAAAGGCATTAAAAGTTTATCTAATCGTTGAAACATGAAAACCAATGCTGTTGAAAAATTTAATTTAAACTTAAATAAAATAAAAAACAGAATCAATGTTAAGCAATTCACTTCACGCTAAAGTTTATTCATAAACTTTTATTTTTCAAAACTGACATCCAATGATTTTTTTTCACCTTTCGATTAAATCTATAATTATCTTATAAATTAAAAAAATTGTATCCTTGACTAATTATGATAAGCTTTGTGGTAACTACTATAAAATTTGAGAGAGAAATGACTCTCTCACTCGCACTCGCAGACGATTTGAAATCGTACGTACAATCGTTGTACTATCCGGTGCATTTTTCCTTTTCTATTTTTAGACATGATATTAGAAAAATTGGAAAATTGTTTTAAAAAAATAAAAATTGTAAGCTTAAAAATACTATACCTACTTACCATTTATACCTACAATTTCTATTGAAACATGTAAACAAATGCTTAAAAATTGAAATAATTGTTATAAATAAATGTGTATTTTCAAAATTGACGTCCAAAGATTTTTTTTCAGTTACCACGCTGTCCGATTTCAATGATTCTTTTCTTGTTATAAATAATAAAAAATTTGTTTCCGATCCCCATCAGAAACTCCGGGTCCAGATGAAATTTCCATCGACTCTCGCCCCCCATCATCGGACCTGTCTATAGTTCAACGACTAACATCAATAAGTTAAAAGTTAAAAAAATAGTCAAAATGGATTCAAGGAAAGTCAAAACGGATATTTCCGTGAAAATCTGGAAACAAAATAAATCGGTATTACGGCCCTCGGTGTTATGGTTAACGGCTTAAGAATTATTTAAGTCAATTACGTATTTGAGTAGCTTGTCACTCATGTTTATAGAAAATGAAGTGCAATTGTTTAGATTATGAATCTATTATTATTGCAGTTCGCAAGAATGCAGGCAAGAAAAGTTCCACTTTAAACGAGCACTAACGCAGAATTTAACTGTGAATTGATTACATGAGAATTTTTTTTATTTATGTTTATATTTTTATGGGTTTATGTTTTTGTTGATTCCAAAAATAAAAAATTTTTCATTTTCATTATCATTTTAGTGAACCATCCCATTCTTGTTGAGGTCATAGGGGGGGGGGCTCCAAATCAGGCTGCACCTGGGGCCTCACATTTAAATAAAACTCCCATAAGAGCCTTCTTTTGCTTCTCAATATTCATATTGCAATATTCGAAGTTTCAATAAATTGATAATATCCCAGTTTTTTCAAATCTACATCACCGTGAGTCGTCGTGGTTACGCAAAAATTATTTAATATTATGTATTAAAATTAAGTAATACTAGGGTTACAAATATTATCCAGTTCCGCAGTCGTCACCTTCAATTGTTTCTTAAAAACATGCAAAAAAGCTTAAAAAAAAGCTCGTCATTTATATGGGGTTCCATAAAATAAAAAAGAAACAAATTTTTTATTATCTGACCTAAAGTATTCACTTATTATCAAACTTGTTTATTGTAAAACAGCTCACATTACATCTAGCATGAGATGCGTGGTAATGGTACCTATTTATAAAGTATTATCATGTAAATGAATATTCTGCAGCCTATGCGTTTAATCAAATTTGCTAATTTTTGTTTTTGATCGTGACCAAATTTATATGGGACAACCCCTGTGTTACCCATTTTTTAACAAAAAAAGAATCATTGAAATCGAACAACGTGGTAACGAATTATCGCTGAACATACATCAAAATTTTCAGACGAATTGAAAATCTCCTCCTTATTTTGTAGTCGGTTAATAAAAAAATAGAAAAGCATACAATGCACTGGAAAGTTTTGAATTCGAGTTACGTTAGCTTATAATAATTTATTAGTCAAGGTTACAATTTTTTAAATTTATAAGATAAAAATTATACTTAGAATTATCGAAGGGTGAAAAAAAATCCTTGGACGTCAATTTTGAAAATACACATTTATTTATAACAATTGTTTCAATTTTTAAGCATTTATTTTCATGTTTCAATAGAAATTGTAGGTATAAATGGTAGGTAGGTATAGTATTTTTAAGCTTACAATTTTTATTTTTGTAAAACAATTTTCCAATTTTTCTAATATCATGTCTAAAAATAGAAAAGGAAAAATGCACCGGATAGTACAACGATTGTACGTACGATTTCAAATCGTCTGCGAGTGCGAGTGAGAGAGTCATTTCTCTCTCAAATTTTATAGTAGTTACCACAAAGCTTATCATAATTAGTCAAGGATACAATTTTTTTAATTTATAAGATAATTATAGATTTAATCGAAAGGTGAAAAAAAATCATTGGATGTCAGTTTTGAAAAATAAAAGTTTATGAATAAACTTTAGCGTGAAGTGAATTGCTTAACATTGATTCTGTTTTTTATTTTATTTAAGTTTAAATTAAATTTTTCAACAGCATTGGTTTTCATGTTTCAACGATTAGATAAACTTTTAATGCCTTTACACATCGTTAATTTTTTTTATCATCTGGTGATCTAATTGAATATTAAAATCAAATTTAAACAGCGGCACCAAACGTATGTGGCTCGGAGCTAAAAGAAAAATTTAAAAGATCTTTTTATTCAATGTTAATTTTAATTAATCATCGGCATACAAGCAAAAGTGACCAACTGCAAAACTCAAGTTTTACAGGAGAGCAACTTTTAGGTTGAATATCGCTTATAAAATCAGACAATTAATGCCAAATTTCAATAATTTTAGTCATAATACAATTAATATAGTTTATTATATTAAAATTTTAATTATTTTTTTATTATTATATCGTTATTCAACTCAATTAGTCAAGCATCTTATTTTCGCCATTTATGCAGTTGGTCACTTTTGCTTGTATGCCGACGAAATATTCAGAACGTATGTGGCTCGGAGCTAATTGAAAATTTCAAAAGTTTGCTTTATTCAATGTTAATTTTAATAAACATTTAGTCAATTTTAAAAATTGGCAGAATACACATAAATGATTATGAAAGCTCGAATATTTTCCACTAAAAAAGACTTCCACTAAAATAAATTCACAATAAGTTTTATTCGGGTGTTATTATTTTTTGAATTGAAAATTTTAAATTCAAATATTAGGTGTCCTCACCTTCTAGTAAAATTTGTTGCAAAAACGAATTTGATTGGTTTCAGACTGATGGAAATAGTATTGCATGTAACTTATTAAATGATTCTAAAATTTTAATTCAATTTAAAGTTTTAAATCAAAAATGCAAAAGATTGCTATTATACTTTTATTTAATAAAACATCTCAGCTAATTCCGGCTAATTCATTTTATAAATAACCTTAATGATATAAAGTTACTGAAGCGATGTTGCAAAATTTAGTACATGTGTATTGAGCTCAGAAACTTTGTATCGTTGGTTGTATATATTATATACGCTTCTAATGGCGCGCTCCCTGCTGAGAGAAACGGGAAACTAAATGTGGCATCCTAAACACACACTGTACACAGCAAATACATTGCTTGTGGAACCCTATACACATTTTCAGATAAATGCATTTGATGTGGCAACGGATGCCACATGCTTGCTTATAGTCTGTATTTTTATCTTCGAAAATACGGAGAGTAAACGAGCGCCTCCTAGCGCAAATAAATTGTAATTTTATGTGCTATGCGCACGGTGACCAACAACGAAATCGCCACAATTGGGTGTATAGGTCGGGCTGCCACAAAGATGCATGGACATGTATATGTGTGTGTGTGTGTGTGTGTGTGTGTATGTATGTCTGTGAACACGATAGCAACCAAACGAAATAACAAAATCACTCCAAATTTTAAATTTAAGTTTTTATCTGTTGTGGCACGAAGCCTATTGAAAATGGATAAAATCGTATGGGGGGAACGGGGGGTTTACTTGAAGCGATTCAACATAATCCATTATAACTCCGAAACGCAACGAAATATGTAAAAGTTTAGTATGACAAAAATTATCCTTATCAAATTACATACACATTTTGTTCTATAAAATTTTTTCTAAAAAAAAAAAAATTTTTTTTTATAAATTTAAAAAATTAAAAATGAAAAAAAATTTTTTTTATAAAATTTCTGAATTGCCAATAAACAAGCAAATTGTTTTGTACAAAGAATTTTAGTTATTTGTGATACATTTTTTTATTTGTATTTTTGTTTTTGCTTATTATTTCGATTTCCTGAATGTTTTTGAGGATTATTGCTGATGCTCTGATAAGATTTAGTAATTTAGTTTTTTCTATCCGAGGTAAGTTAGGAGTTATTTTTAATATTCGGAAAGTTATGTGATGGCCACATCCGATTTTTTATGAAATACCCCCATGTGTGTAGGTCGTCAAATTTTGTCTCGCACTTTATTCCTAAACCGTTCAATTTGGTATGGTCGCGATCTGTCAATCAGAAGTGCCACTACAAGAAAATAACACAAGATTTTTAAGAACAATTTTGTCTTGCGATAGGTTATTTTAAAGTCCTTGAAAAGCTTTATCCAAAATAGGTAAAATTAACTGTCAATTTTCAAAAATTACAAGTTGTCAAAGTTGAAACTTCAAGATTGAATAACTCATCAAGTACTGAAGGGATCCCAACCAAATTTTGTATGTAGGAACATTCCTCCCACAGAACTTGGTAAAAATCAGGAATTCAACATGTAAAAAAAGATTTCATTTTTTTGCAAAATCTTGAAAAAAGTCTTGTCTCTCGATTCTCTTCGGCATTTCTGCGTCGATAGCAATCAAACTTTTTGGACGTATGTCTCTTGGGTAAAGATAAGGTTTGGGGAGAAAAATCTTTGCCAGGGCTAATAAAATTAATTTAAAAAAATGAAAATGTCATTGCATCTCCGGAAATTCTTCAAATTTTGTGTGGTAATAATGATTTTAAAGTACAAGTATTGTTGAGAAGATAATTCACCAAAATGTAAAAGTAAGAAGATTACATAAAATATTAACTGAAATCTTAATTTATCAATTTTTTTTGAAAATTTGTTAGATGGCTTGTAAAATATGACATATTCAAAAATTTTAATAATTATTATATGACATTCATTTCGCAAGTTTGACAGTAGCTTTTTTTAACATACATTAAATAAGAATTTAGTTTTATCGGGCGGTACTTTGAACCTTTTTTGTGATGATAAGAACGAAGAACTCTTCTTTAAAAAAAAATTGTGTTGTATTGGTGAAAAACCGTAAGTACGAAAACATTGGAAATTGTGTGGAAAGAGTCTTCTGGCATTAAAATTTGATGTACTGATGATTGGAGTTATTGCGGCATATTTAATTATAATTTTACAATTGCAAAACAATCTCCGAATTTCATTTTGTAATTTTTAGCTAGCATTTTCTCGGCAGAACTTACCGATGATTGGAGATATTGCGACAGTAGTGACGACATTTTTTTTTAAAAAGAGTTCTGCGTTCTTATCTTCACAAAAAGTACCGCCCGATAAAACTAAATTCTTATTAATGTATGTTAAAAAAAGCTACTGTCCAACTTGCGAAATGAATGGGTATTCGGGTATTGTTTTCACTTTTAGAGGAACAGGCCGGACGTATATGATTACACACGAAAAACATCGCTTATAGTAATCATAAATTCGGTTTATATTATCAAATTATTCTTAAGATTATTTTTTCACACGAGCAAAGGAGTTGGTTTTCACTTACAAGAATTTTTTTTCTATACGACTATCATAGAATGTGGGCATTCTGATTCTATTTTTAAATACAGAATATCTACATTCTTTCTTTTTTTATTCTCACACCGATATCGGTGCGAGAATAATTATTCTCGCACAGATTAGACCAATTAGAGCAAAGAATAGACTACTATTTGAAGTGACATCTATTACCAAATTTTTGAACTCAATTTATTTACACATCTGTCAAATTAATAAGAAATATTATATTTAAGTGCCTGGATTACAATTTATAAAAGACAGTTAAAAATTTACTGGCGTATTATAAAAGATGGATAAATTTAAATTTATCATTTAATTAAATTACTTTCTTGATTTACTATTGATTTAACCTATGTCAATTTGTCTTTGTTTTTAATTCACAAATTTTATAAACAAAAATCAAGTTTGTCAAATGAGTAAACTTTTTTGCGTGCGATCGATCTGAATTTTTGCACATATTTTCCTACCGATAATTCACAAAGGGTGTGTACGAGGGGGGACAATTTTTTGCTCAGTTTCTCGATATCTAGCGCCGTTCTTGGGTTATTGCTGCGTTTCCGCCACTCAAACTTGAATTAGCAATAACTCGAAAACGGCGTTAGATATCGAAAAACTGAGCAAAAACTTCTCCCCCCCTCGCTGCAACTCCTCCCCTGTGAATTATCGGTAGGAAAGCATGTGCAAAAATTCAGATCGA
The DNA here is from genome assembly GCA_949152465.1 of Cantharis flavilabris. Lineage (NCBI taxonomy): Eukaryota > Metazoa > Arthropoda > Insecta > Coleoptera > Cantharidae > Cantharis > Cantharis flavilabris. The sequence continues at coordinate 28,310,714 of OX424436.1, read as the reverse complement.
TCGCGCACAAAAAAATTTTCTTAGTTTTACAAGTTCTAATTACGGTCAAAACTTATACAGCTTATTATTTTAATAGTCGTATAGAAAGTATAGTCTGAAACACGTTTGGAATGGCTATTCCGCACTTGTTTCAGAATATACTATTCTATATTGTGCATAAGCCACCCACATATTATATTTAATACCACATATTTACTATGCGACTTTTAAGTCAGGTGTTAGCAAGAAAGTGCAAGTGAAATGAGGTCATCAGATTTTCAAATCATTACCAGTACGAACTTTTTATAAATAATTTACTCCTCGTACAGCGGAGGCAAAAAACTCGAGATGACATTTTTTAATTTGATTTTTTCTTATTATTCATTATTTATTATACTAATAAATAACCAATAACAATGTTTTTCCTTTTATGTTATCAATCGGTTATTGTTATCAAAAACCTCAAGTCCCGATGTGATCACATTAAGCGGATTCCACTGTATTAAAATTTTTCCAAATTTTACAAGCCAGCTAACAAATTTTGACAAAAAATAGATAAATTAAGATTTCGGTTAATAATTGATGTAATTTTCTTGCTTTTATATTTGGCAATTGTTTTCTCACTAATGCTTGTATTTTTTAGACAATGGGATAAACATTTCCAGAAATATGATGATATTTTATTTTATTGTTGTAGCCCTGGTATTGATTTCTCCCCCAAAACTTTATTTTCACCACTAGAGCCCAGCAGACATACGACCAAAAAGTTTGATTGTCATCGACACAGAAATGCCGAAGAAAATCGATGGGCAAGGACTTTTTTCAAGATTTCGCAAAAAAAGTAAACTTTTTTTAACACGCTTTTATTAGCTTCACTTGTAGCTAACTATGTAAGAAAAGCTTGGAAGCTTAACCCACTTCCCGTTTTCCAATTGATCTGAAATTTTGTATACGGGTATAGTTTAGATGAAAATGCATGGTTAGCTATGTAACGATCTCTTATCGACACTACTATTCAAGGTAATTTTTAAATTGAATTCGCAACTGTCAGCTTCATTTATTAAAATTTTTAGGTTAAGATAAAATAATTTGAATTCGCAAGTGTCAACTTCAATTGTGACATTTATTAAAATTTTTAGGTTAAGATAAAAACAATATTATAGTTTTAAAAAAATCTGATGTGAAAACACATAACTTTCCTATTTATTACTAAATTAATAATAATCATTAAAATTAAAATAAAAAAAAAAATTTTTAAATAAAATTTAATAAATAAAAAAATAACGTATGGATTTCCACCAAAATCTAATCAGCTCTCTAGATTGCTGTTACAAACCAGTATATGAAATTTGAATAAAATCGGTTCACGCGTTTTGAAAAAATCGTGGACGAAAAAAACACACACACACACCCACACCCATACACGTCCCGCAATGCTTACGTGGACGTCTGAAATAGACTCATTTGTGTGGACTTGCATTCCATCACTACTGTGACATTCAGTTTCCAGCGATGTTAATGCCACTATGACGGGCTTTTCAATACACACCAAATTCTGTATAGAATATTAAAAAAACGATTCTGGGGACGGTCCCCACTAATAGGTTATATAAAAACGCTCAATTATGTGGACGGTCCCCATTAATAAGTTAAATAAAAACGCACAATTATGTGGACAGTCCCCATTATTAGGTACAGTGACTCATAATGAAATCCGGACACTCCAATGTTAACAATGTGAATTGCGCGTTTTCAAGTAATTTTTTGTTATATAAAAATCACTTTTACCACAATAGTCATTCAACATTTTTTGATCACCTCATGTAATTAATGAACACCCCCTTTCGAGTTACAGTGATTAGACTTTGTAAAATGCAAAAAATATTTTCGTCTGTATCTCAGAAACGGTACAACGAAAGAGAAAAATTAATAAATAATTTTTCTTACAAATATGATTTCCTAAGTTACAGATGGTAATATTTTAGAGAGTCTGTTTTAAGTCACTGTAAATCGGAAACGGTGAAACGGAATAGAAAAATGTATATAAACAAAAATAAAGGTAATGAAATTTTCAAAAAAAATGTTCAATAAGTTTTGCTGTAAAACCGACTTTTATATGACAAGAAAACGTCTTGAAAACGTGCAATTTACATTGTTAACATAGGGGTGTCCGGACTTTTTTTGTTATTATTGAACTTTAATGAGACATAACATAATGAAAAAATAACAACGAAATAATAATAAAAACACGTGCTTTTATCTTCAATTCTTGATTTACCAATGTATAATAAGCTGCAATTCAATAGTATTCACATTGTTTATCTAAAGTCTAAAAGCTGGTTTACACTATGAGATTTTTCATGTGACTTATCGTACGACTTGTCATATTAGAAATATTTTTACGTTCACACTATACAATTTTTGGTATTTATTATAGTAACATAAAAACAAAATAAAGCAATGCGCATTGCTTACGATTTTAGATAGGATTTTTCATACGATAAAGTCACGTGAGAAGTTGCATAGTGTGAAGTCAAAAACGTAAATTTGATCTTTTTTCACTTAAAATATCTCATTAAAAGTTCGATAATAAGATATATACTAATTATTAACCACGAAATAAATAATAGGTATTAATATAAAGCTTTTTAAAAGGAACGGTTTAAATGAACAATGAAACAGATTATTTTTAATTTTAAGTTTATTTTTAACAAACATCTGAAACAACATATACTACCAAACTACCGTTGCTGAAAGCTTTTATTCGAAAATATTTAACCCATTCCTCTTTTAAGAGAAAATTTTATATTAATAATAAAATACAATTTCAAATATTAATAATGGATAATAAATAATAATACTCATATAATAAGAACATTAATTATGTGGACGGTCCCCATTATTAGGTACATCTAATAAGAACATATAATTGTGTGGACGGTCCCCATTATTAGGTTTATGATACATATGATAAGAGCACCGAATTGTGTGGACGGTCCCCATTATTCGGTACATCTAATAAGAACATATAATTGTGTGGACGGTCCCCATTATTAGGTTCATGATACATATGATAAGAGCACCGAATTGTGTGGACGGTCCCCATTATTAGGTACATATAATAAGAACATATAATTTGTGTGGACGGTCCCCATTATTAGGTACACATAATAAGAACATCGAATTGTGTGGACGGTCCCCATTATTAGGTACACAGATGAGATGAGGGAGTTTCCTTAAAAATAATTTTTTGAAATGTAACATATACTATAGTATATACTATATGTTAGGTCAATGATGACAATTTGGCCATTGACGTCAATGACCATGCATTTTGGGTGATATTAACATTTAAAATTTCATGTGTGGTTTTTACATCATTGTCCGGGCAATGACGTCAATGCTCAGTATACGGTGGGCAATGATGAAATTACAATTCTATAGATTCCAACTGAAAGTAATATATTAAATGTGTCTTTGCAATTAATACTAGTTTTATACTGAAAAGTTAATTTTGTTAGAAAATATTAGTGATACGTCCAAAGAAAATGAGATTACTCTTAGAAAAGCAGCAGTTGAAAGCAATGTTTTAGGAGGCATCGGTTACAAACATTTTTATTGCAAAGGTGGATGTAAAAATAATACATTTTTTATTATTTTAAGTGCCATGGGTCAATCCCGTGCCAGAATAAAAATGATTAATTTAATAGTATATTAAACAACAAGTTTAGTAAAGCAAAGTTTTACTAAACGAATTTAGCCTTTGAGTACGAGCGAGCGCAGCGAGCGAGTAACTTAAAAGCTAATGAGTTTAGTAAAAATGCTTTACTTACAAGGTTTGTTTATACTATTTTTTCGGATTTTGTGCAATATCTAGTGCCGTTTTTGAGTTATTGCTAATTCAAAATATTTCATAGTAGGTACTTGTGTAGGTTGTTTATTGACAGTGACATTACTATATAGTAAAGTGACTTTTCTATGTGGTAAAGTGCCACTTTAATAAATGATTTTGAATTGAATCCGAAAAAAAAATTTATTTCATTATTTTTTAATTTTTATTATTTTTGTTAATAAATAATTATATTATATTATTATACAATAAATACAACATATTTACGTAAATATCACTTGCCAGTTGGCTGTTTTTTGGCAAAATTGCCATTTTGCTGTTCTTTATAATAGTTATTCTATAATATCATCATTTGTCCAATCCATTTTGGCCATTAACGTCATTGACCGGCCAAAGACGTAAATATTACAATCAAATGAAAATATTTACATCATTGCCCACCGTTAACGGGCGTTGACGTCAATGCCCAATTTACGTCATTGACCGTAACATATATGTATATATGAGACGGTCGTTAGTCTGGTATGTTAGCTGATTAACTGCTGATACTAAAGTACCCGGTTCGAATCTGGAAAGAATCTAAAACTTCTTATGATCGTCTCTGTGCTTCGGAGAGCACGTAAAGCCGGCGGTCCCCTGGGTTGATGATTTGCTCTCATCAACAGAAAATCCAGGGTTACGGGCACATCTGAGACGAGTCCAGCAAGCTGCCTCAGATATAAAGCAATGAATATGCTCACAGACTTGGGACTTCGGCTCTGCTGTCTTTGATAGAAGACAGCCCGAGGTCAAGGCAAACAGGATTTATCCTAGCCTAAAAATGGAAGAAGGAGAGAAGATATAAACTATAATAAAAATGGTGGATGTTTAAATAATTTGTTGGGCTTAAAACTCTCAAAATTTTTAATTTTAAAAGAATATTTAAGCTGCCCACAGTTGACCAATCAGAATTAAACATGGTCGTGCGCTATTGGTAGTCAGGCAACTTAGTCGACTTTTTTTAAAATATTATTGGTTTATCCATTCTAAGAAACCAATTCTTGTTCCAATCTAATTTATAACTAAAATTTTTTCTAATATTTATAGTTTAATCGTTGATCGACGGTTTAATGCTGTGAAAAAAACGATAAATTTGATTTAAAAAAAAGCTACCAAAATTGTCTCGTTAATTTGAGAGTGTACCAATAACTACGTCTGTACCCTATACTCAGGCCCTGCCCTGAGTCCCTAAAAGTGAGGGCGGAGAGTGCTCTTCGGCGCCGGCGCAACGCAGCCAAGGGATCTTGGAAAAATGAAGATAATGAAATTTCAACAAAAAATGTCTAATAAATTTTGTCATAAAAGCGATTTTTATATTAGAAAATATGTCTTCAAAAGGTACGATTTACATTGCTAACATTATGACTTACGCTTATTTTTGTGAGCCACTGTATATACTTTTGAATTGTAAATCACTGTGGGTGGGGAGGAGGACGTCGCGTAAGAGTGACTTGCCCGCGGGTCCCAGAAGGGCTTGGCGCGGCCCTGCCAATATTCCCATAAATTATAATTACCATTATCGTAACGTAAGCCATATAAAGTAAATTTTACAGGAAGCGCAAAAGAATTTTTTGAACAGCAAATCCTGAAATTTTCTAGCACATTTTTTATGTAAAAATGTATTATTAAAATATATATTATTAAATTATTATTTATTACAATATTATAATTTAATTAATTGCAAAAATAGATGTGATTTTTTTCATGAGCTTCCTATTTGCACACTAAAAAATTATGTACGTCTGCATCGTTTAAGAAAATCAACGGTAACAACGAGGTAACAACAACACTGTGGACTGCTGGTATTTATTACGATTGCTATTCAGCAAATTTTTGTAGTGCATTTGTACAGGAGAGGTGACGCACTTTAGTTAGGCGTCGGATATTTTATATTTCCAAGTCCCAAAATAATTATATTATAATTTTATAATATATTATATTTGTAAAATAATTAAAATGTTCATTTCTTTTTACTTATGGCTTATACTGTGAAATAAGTTTTAGGCCCCTAATTAAATTTTTTAAAAAGAATTGTGGCGACCCATTATCCGGATTAACATCACTGCTTATAATCCGTTGATCCGAAGGATTATAGGATTATAAGATAAAACACTATAAAGGAGAAAGACCTATTTGAACTTAATAACCAACTTACCAACTAACTAAAACCAACAAACTAAAATCCACAACCATCCGCCACCACCTTACTACAAAAAGCAGCATCCAATAAATATTAATCATTCAACAATTGTATTTTGAATATATAGCTAACCAACGCTATAGAATTACAAAATTATTTCAAAGTAAAAGTGACTTTCTGGTTCGAACTCCGAACTAGAAACATTCGTTACACTAGAAGTCTCATTTTCACAAAGTGACTATCATCATCATCACAATTAATTTAACAAATAAGAAAAAAAAAACAAAGCAAATTCTTGCATAGTAGATGAAGATGTACTATAATTAAAGTTACCATATTTTAAAATCATGAAATCGGGATATATAGTACGGTGACCGGACAAGTGAATCCACGACAAGTGAACCCACGACAAGTGAACCCACGACAAGTGACCACATGACAAGTGACCCCACTGACAAGTGACCACACTGACAAGTGAACACACGGATAAGTGACCACACAGACAAGTGAACACACGGACAAGTGACCCCACTGACAAGTGAACACACGACAAGTGAACCCAAGGACAACTGAACACAATCGTAATTTTTAATTTATTTTTCTAATTTAAATGTAATTTTTCAAATTAAATTTTATAATTATTATTGCTTTACATGTCAACTTAAAATAGTAGACCTAGGATTCACAAATATTCGAATAATCAAACTTTCAGTGCTGGGTGCAACTTTCAAGCATATATAGAGGGGAATGGGACTTTTCGGGGCAGCCGGTCCGGCGTAGCTAGTTCATCGCAGAGACAATTCGGTGTGACCCGTTTGGTGCCGCCAAACCGCCGCACACTCGATTTGGTACCAAACTTGTTGAAAGTTTGGAACGACACAAAAGGACGATTTGACGTAAACCGTTATGGTGTTTTACTCAAAACTACAAAATTGTATTTGCTGCCTTATTTCTTGCAAGGGTATATATAATTAAAGCAAAAGTATTTAATTTCAAATATTTAAATTTTTAAAAACATAAAATAATTAAATAAATTTTTACTTCTTTATATTATGTGTTAAGTTGAAATTTGATGATTTTATTAAATAAAAAGTTTTGTTTCAACTCAAAGGATTAGGAGATTTAGAAAATTAGATATATTCTTCGCCCCGAATAGTCTTAGCGCCGAATTGTCTTTGCGCTAAATAGTCTTCGCGCCGAAAGGCGATTCGTCAAATCGTCCCTGCGCCGAATCGTTCTTGCGCCGAAAGAACAACCTTGTAACAGTCGAAATTAGGTTAGGTTTTTTTTATTTTATTTTTTGTGTTCAGTTGTCCACGGGTTCACTTGTTTGTGTGTTCTCTTGTCAGTGAGGTCACTTGTCCGTGTGTTCACTTGTCCGTGTGGTCACTTGTCCGTGTGTTCACTTGTCCGTGTAGTCACTTGTTTGTGTGTTCACTTGTCAGTGAGGTCACTTGTCCGTGTGTTCACTTGTCCGTGTGGTCACTTGTCCGTGTGTTCACTTGTCCGTGTAGTCACTTGTCAGTGGGGTCACTTGTCATGTGTTCACTTGTCGTGCGTTCACTTGTCGTGGGTTCACTTGTCATGTGGTCACCTGTCATAGAATCATATAGTACATAGGAGTGGATATTTGATTTATGGAGGGGAGAATAAAAATTAAAAAAAAGCGCCGCAGACGAAATTTGTTTTCATTTTTTTCAAAGGTCATCAGTGCTTAAATCAAAAGATATAAATTGCCAATATTGTTTTTAAATGGGTAGTTTTTTCAATAGGTACCTTATTATGTTTCCACATTTTAACATTTCATTCCACTCTCCTAATAGTATTAAAAATTTGTTTAAGTAGTCAAATAACAAAATGTACAAGATGTAGACAGATCAAGTTGCGTCTAGTTGCAAGCTACGGACGTGGGCGAGCGCGAGTCACATGCTAGAAGTGCGAAATTGTAAATTAATTAGCTGGATATTTTCAGTTTTTAGAAATTCTGATATATAATCAGAATAAGTCTGATAATAACTAGATACTAATATACAAACAAATTAGAAACAATAATATATTATAATCAGTGACGGATCAAGCTATTTTTCATAATCGTTATACGATATTATGAATTATGATCATATCAAGATAATCGTTTCTTCCAAAAACAACGTAAGACGTAAAAGCCATGAAAAAATCTTACTAATGTTACATTATTACAATTTACAATAAACAAAATGATAAAGGATTAAAAATTAAATGCAATAGTTTTTCTGTTAATTTATTGTTCTTTTCAGTTTAGGGTTGTCCTTAAATCCTTAATTAGGCGCACTAAGAAAATCACACAATTTGTCTCATGGGGTCAAAATTGAGTGTTTTTTTTTCAATTTTAAATTGTCTTGACCCCCACATGCGCCTAATTAAGAGTTAATTATGTTATTACCATCGTGATGTTAATGCACCCCCCCCCCCCTGTTAGAACCTCAAGTGATTAAAAGACAACCGGGTTCATCCATAAACCACGTGGTTCCCCCCTCTGAATGGAACATAGTTGTTTTTTTTTATTATTTTGTGCTTTCTGTGAACAAAATTATTTGGTATAAAATAAACATGAGCGATATTTAGTTTAAAAAAATATTTTATACTTTTTGAAAAAAGAAATTACCTATTGTTTTTAAAAGAAATAAAAAATTACGTAGCTTGACTCTAACTTTTGTAACCTTATATTTGTTGAGGGGTTCCAGAAAATGTGACGCAGGGTGACGAAGGGAAGGTCCGAAAAAGCGAAATTTTGCATGACGTATTTTAGGAACGGCCCCAAAATAAAAATGGTTTTATTATGCGAATTTCTTGCGCTCCGAGCTAGTAGCGCTTTGAGAATAAAATTACTCGCTAGATGCTAGATGCGGATCGCAAAGACTAAAATTATTTTAAACATTTACGTATCTAATGGCTTACAATTAAATATTATTAAATTAAAAAAATTATTAATTAAATTAAAATTTGTAACTTTTAAAACGATCAATTAAGTAAAAATGGTATTTATTATAATTAGATATAATTATAAAATAAGACTTCCTTCAAACTTCGAGCTAGAAACTGAGAAGTTGTTACTGTTCTCTAGGTCCGTAACGCAAAGATCTATTTTAACTTTAAATATAAATAATTTTTAAAACACCGCGTTACATAATTTTGTAACAATGAAAAAATTTTCCGTTATTAAAAATCGTGTGCATTTCGGTTAGGATTGCTGAATATTGTTCTTTGAAATAATGTGTTTAATCAACAAACGAGGTACTCTGAAGATTCCCTCTCTCATTTATCTATGTTTAGGCGCGTAAATTTAGTCCAGTTGTCGGCATAGTCTTCACATAAGCGATATAAACGTCCTTGATAATACTATAATTTAACAAGAGCTGTCAATAAATTAAAACTTCAAATTTTATAGACGCCGTGTCGCTTGTTATTAGGAGTTTTCTTTTTCATTTTTTAAGGCATGTCCGACGAGAGGGGGGTCGCAGGTAATTTTCCCAGGGCCCGGAGTTTCTAAGGAGTTCCGGAAACAAAGTTTTTATTATTTGGCACGAAGTTATCACTGTTGTCAAACGGAGGGGGAAGTGCATACACTTAAATTTAAAAATCGAGCTAACGTCCTGGTCCTTGTTTTTAAATCACGACTTGAAAGTTTCATATTGCGTTTTAGGTGGTTTTAGATTTGTTGAATATAATTTGTGTTAACAAAAAATAAGATCATATTGTAAATAAATCTTTAAAATTTAAAATATTTAATTTTTAAATTTAAATAATAGCTCACAACATAACATGCAGTTGCGATGCCATATATTTTATCAAGTGCATCATGTAAATGAATATTTTGCTACCTATGCGTTTAATATAATTTGCATTTTTTTATTTTATGATCGTGACCAAATTTATATGAGATCGCCCCTCAGGTTGGGGAATTTCTAACAAAAAAAGAATCATTAAAATCGGACAACGTGGTAAAGAATTAACGCTGAACATTATAAAAATTTTCCGACGAATTGATAAACCTACACTGCATATTCGCGCCGTAGATTACCTGCTACGTCATAATAAAAAGTAGATAGCGGTAGGTCATGTATTAAAATCTAATACTTCCTAGTAAAACAAAATATACAGAGTACATTTTAATTTCCAGGGTTACTTAATATCTTTGGTTACTCTAAACGTGTAACAAAACATCTTTTTTATTAGAAAACAAAGCATTTGGTAATTTATCTCAAAAATTGTTGGAATAATAAAAAACTATTCTGAACTCGTTAGGATGGCAACTTTCCGGCAAATACCAGAATCACCTTTGAATTCTTCATTGGCGCCATTGTAAAAAATTATGTTTTCTGAGTTTTCCATGGATCGGTGATTGAAAAAAAAACTAGTGAAACAAGTGGTCTGCTTCACTCTGCGTAGCGGTTTGCTCTTGCTCCGAGCAACGTACATAACCGCTTTATCCTCAAAATCATTGACGAACAGGAACCAAAATTTAATTTGTTTGACAAATTGAACTAAGTTGAATTCTTAAAATCTATTTACAAGAAGTAGTGTACTATATGAATTTATTGTATCTACAAATACTACCAAAAAATTATTTATTCCTATGGTGTGGTTAAATTCTGCTTTATTAATTTATTATTATTACTGATACCTGTTTAATCAAATAAATTAGAATTTTAAGAAACTGTGGGTGGTTTAAAGAAATTTATTGATTTTCATTGGATTTTTCTATGATTTTAATATACCGCGGGTGTTTATTTTCAAAAGCAGCCAGTCGAAATAACTACTTGTCTTTGAGTAAATTTGAGTCAATATTGATTAGGAGGTTGTTCAAAACCAATCCTATTAGAATTTTAAGTTCAACTCCTTCCCCATAAGATATCCCCACAAACCATCCAAATTAAGGTATGTATGACCATTCGTACTGGTTTTGAAACCTTCGTTCTTGTTAGTCAAGGCAATTAACCAGGACACGAAAATTTACTGATGTGACTATTGTTCTATTGTTGTATACCTGTTGTATCGATAAAAAGGCGAAAACCTAAAAAAAAGATCCTTACTCAAGAACAAAAGTTATTTCCACTGCTTACTTTTGAAATGAACACAAGTACATTATCATTATATTATGTAGTTCAGGAGGTAAACTAAAGTTTGAAAGAATTAAATTAATATTTATTATTTTTATAAAAATTTAATATTTGCATTCATTTTATAAGATCGGGTATTCCAACGATACTAATAAAGCGTCGACTCGGTAACATGATACCTATTTCAACTGATAGGTAAGCGCCTTTGTTACTATTTATAACGCATACTGCAACATTTTCTACATATCGTCGTTAAAGAAGTGAAACCGTGTAGTATCTCTACATTATTTTGGCAAAAATACATAACTTTATGAATGAAAAATATGAAGAAAAATTGGTTCTATCTGTCTGGTGACATTCCGTATCTGAGAAAACTTAAATTTTTCGACTATTTTATGTAGTAGGTGGACATACTAAATTATATAATATAATACATATTATGATTATGTAATTTTGCATTTTGGTTCTATTCTTTCTTGTCTGTTTTAAAATGCATATTTTGCATAATTTTCGCGCCTTTGGATTTGTACTATAAACTTATTTTATAACCAATATAAAATTACATAATTTAGTATGTCCACTACATACGAGTATGAAATCGATACCTCCTACGTAAACTATCGTATCTTCAAAATCTTAATTTTACAGGAGAGCATTTTAAAGTTTGTAATGTGTATGCTCTTAAGTGGAATGTCAATGTATTTTATTGCAATTTAAAAAAGAATCGGTATAATTTTTGCAACGTTCGCTTTGGTAACATTAAGATTAGATATAGTACAGGCAATTTCTGCAAAAAAGTAAAAATTGGCATTTTGTGGGTTACGATAGTTTACGTAAGAGGTGTCGAAATAGTCGAAAAATTTAAGTTTTCTCAGATACGGAATGTCACCAGACGCAGATAGAACAAATATTTCTTCGCCCCGATGGATGATGTAGCAAACCTATACGCGTACCAGAGGTGGCACGTATGAACTTCGCCAGATTGTGAAATTACCAGTAATGAAAAATGCAAAAATACATAAATAAACCCGTTCCTTACTAATATGTGATATATGTCGCGTTGGATCTTGAATGATATGGAACCATGAACCATAAGCAGTTCTTTGCGAACATAGGCGCAACCAGGTATAATATTTTGGGTGGGCTAAAACGAGAATTTACGTCGATTATGCTTTCTACATCAATAGAAATATCCATTTTTTTATCGTAGTCAATTTATTTGGGGGGTGGGGGGGGCTAAGCCCACCCATCCCCTCTAGTTGCTCCTATGCTTGCGAATAATCTTCTATAACGAAAAAATATTTGAATTTAAAGTCCATTAAATGTCTAATCCAATAAAATAAAAAGATAAACAATAATAATTTGACATTAAAATGCCAAAAAAAATTTAAGAAATTTTTATTTTGACATTTAACAAATCGTTTTTCAGTTAATAATAAGCTAGCTAAGCTGAATAATTAATTTTATATTATCAAAGTTTGGACGAGAATTTTATTATTAATAATAATTATTATTATTAACTTCAAAAATTATAAAATACACCTTCACAAAAATTCGGTTACCTTTGAAATTCGACGCTATAGCATTTTAATCAATTATGCGCAATAATTATTTGATGTATATGTATAATTTATACAATAATCGTTTAAAATACATAGAGGTCCGCACAACAATGCGAAAGCAAACACAGTTCCTCTAAACACTCTTACTCTTACACAGTAATTGTGTTAGATTAGTACAACTGGTCGCCGTAGAGGGCAGCACTAACATACTCTCAATCAAGTCCACATAATTATAGGAAAAATTTGTTATGTTCACACACCAGAATCATAGCGAGGTTGTGGGGACATATAGAAATTTCAACTTTTCTGTGGTAGGGAGACCCTAGAAAACGGTTTAAACATGAAAATAAATTGTGGGGACCGGTGTATGTCCCCACAAATGGTGAAGTCCACACAAAGTGGGTTTCATTCCGTAGGAAGTCCACATAATTATAGCAAGACCTACGCACCCAGACACACATTCGGACATCATTGCAAAATTTGTCTCTAACGATTTGTACGGACTCATAGACTATGGCAAAAAGGGTTTTCTCCTAACGTCACGAAAGTCAGCTGTTTCATTATCAATTTTTGAAATAGTAATAATTGAAGGCAACGAAAGTTTGAACAACTTAAAATGTGCCAATTCGGCACATATATTACAGAATTTTCTTTTAAAAGGTGAAAAGACATTGTCGAAAGAAAACAAAATGACGAAGAGTAAACAAAATTTGAAACGGGCTAACAGTGCAGCTAATGTTTCAGTTAATAAACCATGTAGCCTAAAACGCGTGCTTTCAAGATGCCACTTGTGTAACCGTTGATGTTAAATACGGTTGGCCAGCTACTGGGATTTAACCCACAGTTCTTCGAGCTAGGGTAGGGATATCCACCACTCGCAGGTTCGGTATTGGTTGCTTCGAAACGTTGATTCTCACACGTGAAGTTGGCAATACTATCAACTTCGAAAGGAAATGCTCTAAGGGCGCCAAATATCGAAATAAAACACAACAAATAGAAAGAAGGGGATTTATTCGATATTAAAGATGAGAAAAAAAAGTATCGGGTTGCGTAACACACACAGATGTACAATCACTATACAAGATAGCTGGACACTTGGTCCACAAACAATTAAAGCTGAAGGCTTTCAAAAAAAATAATTCTGCTGCTGATGGACTGATGGTCGTCTATACCCAGTAGGCAGAGGGTCAACACCACCCACTCATGCAAAGCTAACCAACCAGATTGGTGCAAGGCTTGATTTGACGTTAGACAAAAAAGTGATTGAAAATATACTAAGTGAACAGCACTTACCCAGTCTCACTCCTTCTAGATCCGCTATTGAATAATAGCGGAGACACAAAAAAAATGTTATCCGGTCCGGGTTCCTTCCAAGAGCTCTTTTCTGGATCCGGAACTGTGCCAATGAGCTAAAACTACTGAAACAGATAAATGCCACTCACATAAGCAATTAACAAAACACAAGATTATCCAACTCAAGCTAACTGATTTGACCAACTCAACATAAGCAGAGGTCCATCGACCAACCGAATATTGGTGTACGTAAAAAAAGGTTTTATCAGCAGCAGTTATACAAAGGTTCCAAGGTGTAATAATTAATTATTATCAGATTCGCTGGTTAGGATATCAAAAGTTTACAAAATCGGTGCTATGGCTTGAATAAGGCGATGGAAGTTCCTTTCCTGAATTTTCTCCAATTATTTCCAAAAAACAATTTCCGGGAAAATATTCAAAATTTATGCCAACAGGGCTCAGCAAACAACGAAACCTTCTTATCTGTCGGTTATCGGTTGACCTTGCAAATTTTCTTCACTTTTAATAATTAATATTACAAATAATCATCCACTACCAATCCAACTTTAATCTTATCCAGATTCCAAATCTTGGTAACAAATCCAGTAGTTTTTGTCCAAAAAATTATGTTTCCAATTTTAGGCGAAAATTTATTTAATTTCTAACTAAAACGTCCAGCCACGTTCGTCTTTAATTATCAAAAAGCCTCTTATCAGGGGCGAGCGCTCGGTTGATTACCTTTGTACAAGGTGCGTCGTATTTATTCATTTCTGAATAGATGGAAATTTTATGTAACGACAAATGTAACGTTACAACCATCAACTGTCGGGACAAGCCAGGCAAAGAAAACAACGAATCAAAATGACGTCAGTGAAACGATGTACAATGTACAGGTTGACAACAAATTTGAACTTTTACAAAGTGAAGAATCAAACGTGACTACCAATGTACTAAGTGAAACAACAAAACTAATTAAACCCAAGCCAATTGTGGTCTCGGGATTACCAAAAAACCATGTCAAGTTCACAAATGACATCAAGGAAGTGGTGGCAAACAAGTTTCACCTAAAATACTTAGGTGACAAAGTAAAAATATTTACCGAGAACATTGATGATTTCAACAATTTGAAAGCAAACCTCATTTCATTGGGAACTCAATTTCATTCGTATAGCCATACGAACGAAAGAAAGATGATGGCTGTATTAAAAGGTGTACAGCGAATGAGTGAAGCGGAAGTTTTGGACGCTTTAAAAATTGTGAATACAAAAGTAGTCAGTGTCAAACTGTTAAACAAAGACAATATTTATTATCCAAAATTCAAAGGGACATTTGAAAGTGACGTGACATTTACGGAAATCCTAGGTATTCGAGGTGTTGGTAACATCCGAGTGTACTGGGAAAAGTACAGGGCTAGAAAAGGTATCACCCAGTGCTACCGATGTCAACAATTTGGCCATGCTGCTGACAACTGCAACCTAAAAATTGCTTGTCGAAAATGTGCTGGAAATCATTTGTCCAAAGAATGTACAGTTCCAGAAGGTACCACCCCTAAATGTGCAAATTGCAAAGAAAATCACACAGGCGATTTTAGAGAATGTTCGGTATACCTAAAGGCTCTCAATAGAGTCTCAAGACCAGTACCAAAAGTCGTTAAGCCGCAGGCTTACGTAGAACGTGAGGCGGATTTCCCAGCGCTCCGGCCAAGACCACCGGTACCAAATTTTAAAACCGCAACCATGAGTCAAGTGTTACAAAACCAACGACAGGTGAATCAACAACAAGTTATGACAAGGCAGGTTATTCAACGCCAGGTGAATCATGTTGTACCACCCAGTACCAGCCAAGACGGCGTGGAAAATTTGAATTCACTTTTTAGTGAACTTAAAACACTTGAATCAATGTGTAACATTGATAAAATGTTAAAAGCTGTGCGCGAGTTAAATCACGTCATGGCAACTACAGTTGATGGTGGTGCTCGCATGGCGGCATTCATCAGATGTGCAAAGGAATTTAATGGGTAGTTACAACCTCGAAGACCTTAATATAATGACGTGGAACGCCACAAGCGTTGTAAATAAAGCACAAGATTTCGAACTGTTTTTGGACGAAAACAATATCCACATTGCTCTGATAACGGAAACTTGGTTAAAGGTAAGCGATAATTTAAAATTAAAAAATTATTTTGTTTTTAGGAAAGATAGATTAACCGACCGGGCAGGTGGTGTTGCTATTTTAATCAGAAAGGGGTTGCCGCACAAAACGGCAGAGCAGCCAAACGTAACAGCAGAGCTATTGGTTATGAAAATCAATTTGAAGAGTCCTTTTTATGTTGGTGCCATGTATGTTCCACCTTCTACAAATCTTACATCGGTTGAGCTTGATAACATCATGAACAAGTACAACAAAATTATAATCGGAGGGGATTTCAATTCTAAGCACCCCCAATGGAACTGTCGGTATCCAAATAGAAACGGTAACACCTTAAAGACTCACAACGATATAAACAACAATCTGCTGTTATATCCCCCCACACCTACTTTTAGTCCGCCAGGTTTGTTACAATCTACTATAGATTTCTTTTTAGTGTAAGGAATAACGAACTATTTGGAACCTATAACAATTAATGACTTAAATTCAAATCATTGGCCAGTACTGATGACTTTAGTTACCTCTCGCATACCGCCAAATTACGTTATCTCGGACACTAATTGGCGCAATTTCAGAGAAGAGTGCAACAACAGAATTCGCATAACTCCGAACATCAATTCTGTTGAAGAAGTAGACTTTGAAATCGCCAAATTCACCGTGGCAATTACAGAAGCACACAAAGTTTCCACGAAAGTTAAACGTATTCGGAACAAATTTGTCGCAGATCGAGAAACCGATGATCTGAAACGACGACGAAACAAAGCTCGACGTAAGTGGTTGGAAACAGGCAATGTAGCCTATCGTGTCGAGAAAAACAAGCTTACGGAAGACATACAAAACAGAATTAAAACCATTCGACGTGAAGAATGGTTAAGTAAAACTAAAGACCTTACCACGAAAGATAACTCTTTGTGGAAAGTGTACAGCGCGTTGAGAAGAGTGAATTTAAGTCACTCCAATACGAATTATTATACCAACCAAGAAAAGGCGGAGGTTTTTGCCGATATTTTTGAAGAGGTACACCAAGTAACTACCAACCTTAGTTCCCCGTTAGAGGAACAGGTAAGAGCAAGCGTAGAACTGCTTAAAGACATGGACGATTCGCTGGAAATTAACATCACTCCTAAAAGAATCCAGCAAATTATCAAGAGTCGTAAGGTGAGGAAGGCTCCCGGAGCCGACGGTATCACTAATAAACACCTTAAGTACCTCCCCAAAAAGGGAATGGTACAACATTATTATATTTTTAGGGCATGTCTGAAGCTATGCTATTTTCCGACGGTGTGGAAGACCGCTAAAATATTGGCAATTCCGAAACCAAACAAGGGCAAGGGCGAAGCCAAAAACTACCGTCCAATTAGTCTACTTTCTTGTTTGAGCAAAATCTTGGAAAAAGTTATCCAAGAAGAAATTGTCGACCATCTGACAAGTAATAATTTAATTATTAAACAACAATTTGGGTTTCAGAGAGGACATAGTACCATCCATCAATTAGCCAGAGTAGTTGAGGATGTGGTCATGGAATCCAACAACAACAACCATACGGGGATGGTATTACTCGATTTGGAGAAAGCCTTCGATACGGTCTGGCACGAAGGTCTAATCCATAAGATGATGGAACTGAATCTTCCCACCTCCTTGACGAGGATCGTTCAGAGCTATTTGACAGGTCGCACCTTCAGTGTTGCAGTTGGCGATGCTAGATCATCGGAAAGAAACATACCTGCTGGTGTTCCACAGGGTTCGATTCTCGGCCCAACACTTTTTAATATCTACATCAACGATATACCAATGCACGAGGACACGAACATCGCTTTGTACGCCGACGATACGGCTATCTATTCGTCGAGCTTAATTAAAGAAATTATCGTTGAAAACATCAACGAACATCTCCAGTTGGTATGCAAATTTTTCAGCGATTGGAAATTAAAATTAAATGTCAGTAAGACTGAGGCTATCATGTTTACGAACAGCAGAAATCGTCCGACAGTCGATATTAAAATTAACGATAGCGTTATCGAACTGAAAAAAGATATAAAATATCTTGGCATGCTCTTAGATCCTTTGATCTAAACTGTACATAATTACGTGGAAAAAAACTATAGCGGATAGAATTTAAAAAACCAACTTGGTGCTACATCTGCTCTATCCATTGATTAACCAAACTTTTCCTTAGCGACATACATAAAACCACGTGGCGTAACGATTTTTTCGAAAGTAAACCGTCGGCGGCAGGAAAAAAAATAACTAGAAATGTGACATTATTTTAATAAAATTTAGTAATTTTGGTATCTACCTCTTCTAAAAATTATTTTAAGTTTATTTACCATTTCAAATATAAAATTTTAGAGCGTAATTTAAAAATAAATAGATATAAACTTTGACTTTGACATTTAAATCCTTAAATATACCAACTTAAAATTTTATTTTTAACCAAATATATAAACATTTTGATCTGTTAACCTAAAAATTTTAATAAATGTCACAATTGAAGTTGACAGTTGCGAATTCAATTTAAAAATTACCAACATAAATTGAAAATAGTTGACAGATGTCACCTTACTTTTGTTTATTTTTATTACAATTAGATTAAATTAAAACTAGTTGACCGATTAAAATTATCTACCTTTCGAATTTTTTGCGCGCGATCGATCTGAATTTTTGCATATGCTTTCCTACCAATAATTTACTGGGGTGTGTACTAAGTGAGGGGGGAGAAGTTTTTGCTCAGTTTTTTTATATCTAGCGCCATTCTCGAGTTATTGCTAAATCAAAAATTTTCATAATAGGTATTGGCAGGAAGATTGAATTTCTTTGCGCGCGATCGATCTGAATTTTTGCATATGCCTTCCTACCGATAATTTACGGGAGTGTGTATTAAGCGAAGGGGGAGAATTTTTTGCTCAGTTTTTTGATATCTAGCGCCGTTCCCGAGTTATTGCTAATTTTGAAATTTATTTTTTAATTTTGTTTGTTTGGAGAAAAAGTAACATGTTTTATTCGGATGGAAAGGTAATTTTTCCTGCCACGCAAGTTTTCCATTCGCTCGGCTCGTTCCACTCACCTCGCAAATGAAAAAACTCGCTGGGCAGGAAAAGTTAATCTTTCCATCCTAATAAAACAATATACTATAGTTCAAAATTTTTTTTTACTCATTACAATACTTTCCTTTACTACGTAAATGGGGAAGTAAAATTGGAAATTCGGCCTTAACAACTTGGAATGCAAACTAGAGTTTATTATTATGGTCGTTATACAAAGTTAACTTGCATGAACCTAATGTTTCAACGGACTCGCTTGAAATACCGTTTAATTGTAAAATTTTGCTTGAATCTAATAGAATATTTGGTATTAGACTACCAACTTTTATAATTGATAGAAAATAATATCGCATCACGTGCATAGCGTAGTTTTAAAAACTAAAAATTACACACAATTAAGGGAAAGAGCGATAGACACATGTACTGCTTCTTCTTTATAATTGAAACATCTGCACCGGAATCGAGAATTCAGTGTGTCGAAAAGAGTTAGAATTTTAGTGCATTTGTCGTTTGTTGATTGTTGTTAATAACGGCTTTTCTTAATGTTTATAGTTCAATTACTTTTTATACATGAATGTAGCATTACCACTTATTTGATTTTCAGGTTAATAGTTTCTGCGAAATAAATTTGTTTTTACTTTCCCATTTACGTAGTAAAGTATTGTAATCGACTAAAAAAAAATTTTGAACTAACATTTTTTCCATTTGTACGGACTCGTACAAATCGTTTAAGACAAATTTTGCATATGTTGTCCGGATGTGTGCGGGTGGGTGGGTGTGTGTGTGTGTGGTCAAATTTTGTGTGCGCTCTACCTCAAAAAGTAATAAGAATTTTTTGACAAAACTTCATATTTAATACATATATATTGAGACTTAGAACTGATTAGATTTTGGTTAAAATCGGTACACGGAAACAAATAAAAATAATATTTTGTAAATTAAAAATAGTACATTGTCTTATTCGGATTAAAAGTGAAACTTTGTTTGACAAGCAATTTTTGGATTTGAATTGCACGTCAAACAAAGACACTTTTAATCCAAATGAGACATATTACTTTTTCTCCAACCAAAAATTTAAATTACTTCAAACATTTTGTTTGAATATTCGTGTAGTGAATATCCAGTAACTTGAACTTTTGTTTTTACTTTCCGAACTCCTTAGTAAGGAAAGTATTGTAATCTGAAATTGAAAAAAAAAATTGACCCCCAATTTTTTCATAAAATTTTTATGTTTTGAGGTTCCCTTAAACCATTTCTACAATTTTTGAAAAATGTCTGTATGTGTGTATGTGTGTGTGTGTGGGTGGCCGTATACGTTGTACTTTGCGAGATCCTCCATATAGAAAATGAGCAGCGTTGTGAGATCCTTTTTCGTTGTGAGATCCAATGGGGTGGATCTCATAACGTTTTCAATGGAAATCTGTAGTTTGGGTGGCCTACAACACTATAACATTGTTTTTGGCCGGATCTCATTTCGTACTTTTCATACATATTATGTGTGTTTGATTGTATGTTAGGAACTCTGAATTTTCTAATTTGTGTTTGGTGCATTCAATTACTTAGCATCGTGCGAGATCCACATAGTTGGCATCGTCGCATGGATCATGGATGTGTTCTTTCTACGTGCAAAGCACTTTATTAGATCCTATACATTTTATTTATAGATACATATTTACTTTCTGTAAAGGTAAATTCAGCAAAATAGAAAAAACGCGGGAAAGTAGTCAAGTTTACTTTACGAAATATGTAAGTACTTCAAGGATATTCGAAATATATTTTTCATTTAGAAAAATAATAATGTAAATTGAATTTTTACACATTTTAAGGCTTATCCCTAAGAAATTCTTTTAATTATTGTTATATTAAAAATAGTACATTGTAATAAGTTAATTTTGTAGAAAAATTTTCGTATTCTTTATGTAATCAAACGATTTCTAGTCCTGACGAGGCCCACAGCAAAGTTGGGCCAAATATCGAAGTTTACATATTAGTTTAATTAAAAAAGTTTCAAATCCTCGATAAAAATATTTAACAAAATAATAAAAATATATAAAATTAATATTGTAAATGTTTTGAAATAAATTTTCGTTATTGGGCTTTGTTTCTAAGCAAAAATCAGTCGCCAGTTTAGCGGTAAAATTTTGAAAACCCAACAGATCTTTTGATAGGTGTTATTAGATACTTCATGTGCAAGATTTAATCGCGATAATTTTTTAAATACATCTTTCTTCTAAAAACATAAAACCTAAAAAAGTATAATTTACATTTGTTTTGGAAATTTTAGTCACGTCCAAATAGGATGTTGTTCGGAGCAATTAAAACTATACTTATTTTAAATTTATGTTAATTGTTATCAGACATTCGTATTATCGTATTGCTTTGGAATTACTAACTGCATTTTTTCGAAAGACTGTAACAGATAAACTGAATTTAATTACTATAATATAATCAATCAAATTAAAATTATTCAATAAACCAAAAAAGTGGTGTGGCTCCAGTCTAGTGTCATCCAGTCGTTTGACTGAAGCCACAACACTTTTTTATTTATCAAAGAACAGTCGATTTTGATAAATTAAATAGAAAACTTTTTGAATATTTACATTTTAATATTAACTTATAATTATTCAATAATAATTGTAAAAATTTCCAGACTAAACTTGCCGTTCAGCCAGGGCTAGATACGTATTTTAAAAGCATATTCTATGGAATTTACTGTAAAATACTTACATTAGTATTTTAGTATTCCAAACACTAATTTTATTGAAATTTAATAATTTTAATTAAATGTAGACAACAATAGATAGAAAACTGTATTAATACAGCATGTAGGTACTAATAGTTTATTTTCAAATGAGTCTATAAGTTGTAAGTAACCCAAAAAATTTGAAAATCAATGCATAGTTTGTTTCAATTTAAATGGAATTATTAAAAAAATTAAAAAAGTCATCAAATTACTTTGATATAAGAACGTATAAACTTTTCCGCAAAAACATAATAATGCTAATATGGCTGGAATGCAATTTATTAAAAACATCACCTTATCTCTATATTATTATATTTTTGCGGCAAAGTTTATAATTTCTTATATCAAAGTAATTTGATATATGACTTTTTTTACTATGTATACATACAAATAAAATGTTAATATCCAGTGAAGAGTTCTAAGACAATTTATGATGTTCTTAAATCGAGCAACATTTTGAAAATCCGTTGTATATAAATTTTTGGAAACTGCTAATAAATCGAAAAAGATAACATTATGAGATCCTATCATGTTACTGTCTCCACAGCTTGCAAATTGTTGCATAGAAAACGTTTTGATGATTAGTTTATTTTACTTTCTGAATTATTTTATTTTCCGAAAATCGTTATCGAAACAATATTTTCCAAAAATGCTTTTCTATGCTTATGTGCTGGCAAGGAAATTGAAATTGCCTGACTAGATGGTAATAATAATTAGTAATTGTATTGTTTGTAACTATGGATTCAAGAAATTGTCAAACTTGTTTTTTGCTCATTTTAAAAATGTTGTTCAGTTGTGTTTCAAAATATTGATTTTTTACGATTTTCGAATAATTTAATACAAACCATGCAAGGAAAATGTCTCACTTTACTCAGAGCTATAAAATACTTGGCACAAAGTGTCTCGTATTTCAACATTACTCCTCCTCAGTAATTTATCATTATCCTGATTTTTATGAAATAACTATATTATATTATTTATTTAATAAAATGACAATAAAATTCTCTCAGATTGTGCATAAATAGTTTTAAACTAAAATTAATTAACACAATTAAGGTAAAGAGCGTTAGACACATCATGTACTGCAGCTTCTTCGACTTCCTAGCCATCACACCATGACATGTATTTCTGAATCGTTAGTCGTCATCAGTATCGCATACTTGGTGCAATCACTTAATTAAGGTGCTGTAAGTTGCACCCAATTAAGTGATTACAACAAGTTTGCGATACTGATGACGACTAACGAGTCAGAAACACATGTCATGGTGTGATGGCTAGGAATTTTGTTCATTAATTTTAATTTAATATAATAATTATTTTAGAACAATTGAAAATTTAAGTGCTCTATGAAAATAGTAATTTTTAATTGATATAGTTATTTATTTATGTATATTATATAGATTCGGTTACTACCAGGGCCTATTTTACCATTAGGCTCATTAGGCATGGGGCCTAGGGCCCAATGGCCGGAAGGGCTCAAAAAGAGAGAACATAAAATGTTAAAATAACTTAAAAATTGGGTCTTAGATGCTATTAGTTGCACTCCAATATAAGAGGCCCGAAAATTTGCTAGAGCCTAAGGGTCCCAAACAGTTAAAAATAGACCCTGGTTACTACAGAAAATATCCAGACACTCCTCTGTTAACAATGTAAATTGCACATTTTGAATCCGTTTTTTAACATACAGGGTGCTGAATGAGTTAGCCGAACATAGAAATTTAACATGTAAAAACTTATTTATGCAAATTCCTGCTTTCCTAATTATTTTAGAAAAAAAAATGCAGAAATATTAACTACGAATGATAAGGTCATTAGATTTCATCTAGCTTTTACTTGAAAAGTCAAAAAATGCATTTGAAATTGTTAAAAGTTTCATTTATCATTTCCAAAGTAATTATTTTTGAAAATAAAAATTAAATTGAATTTGTTAATTTGTTTATTTCATAAATGAAAAATGAAAAAATAACGCCCAAGTGAGACCTAAGCCAGGCCTGACAATACCAAATTAGGTCGTGATTGGTTAGATGGTTCAGGAATAAACCGAGAGACAAAATCTGACAACTGACAGACCGACATAGAAAATTGTTTTTTGCAGATTTTGACGTTTCCTGAACACGGTAGTCTCGAAAATGTAGAAAGAAATTGTAATTTTGTTTCTATTACCATACCTCCAATTTTTTTGATTAAAGGTAATAAATAGTATATTATACATCATGGGACTAAGGTGCTGCTTTTCATCCCGCGTGCGAAGGTTTTTGCACGAGGTGTTAGCCGAGAATCGCACACGGGATAAAAAGAACCTTAGTCCCAAGGAGTATATACTACTTTTCACAATTTCGCTTAAAATTCTGAATTACATTGGTTAATAACTAAATTTGAGATTTTGAAATTGCAATAACTCAAACACGGCGCTAGATATCGAAAAACTGAGCAAAAAATTTACCCCCGTTATAATAACTCCCCAGCGATTTGTCGTAAGAAGCCATATGCAAAATTTCAGATCAATAGCGCGCAACAATGGCGCAATAAAATAAGTATTACTTTAGTCCCGCTAAAGCGTGAAAAAAATGTTTTCCTATCAGTAATAATATATTTTATTGGTGGTAACGAATTGATTACATCCGTTACGGACACAACAGTGTCTTTTTTGAAGAGAGCTCTAACCTACTCAATAAAACCCACGAATTTCCATCAGAAAATAAATCTAAACAACGGCAACATTGTACGGATCTCATAATGTCACAACTGTATATAAAGCTGATACATTGGGATCTCGTTAAGTTATGGGTAAGAAATTTAAAACAAACACACGTCGGAGCTCATAACGATAGCTGGTAGATTTTCTATAGTTCACGTATGTTGGAGTATGTAATTGTATATTGACATCAGAAATAAGTTTTAAGTTTTCTTTTTTTTTCTAATGTAAAACAATCAATAGTAAGTGGTGGATCTCGTATAGACGTACTCAACATGTGGATCTCACAGAGTATAACGTGCACGTATAGGTGCGTAGGTCTTGCTATAATTATGTGGACTTCCTACGGAATGAAACCCACTTTGTGTGGACTTCACCATTTGTGGGGACATACACCGGTCCCCACAATTTATTTTCATGTTTAAACCGTTTTCTAGGGTCTCCCTACCACAGAAAAGTTGAAATTTCTATATGTCCCCACAACCTCGCTATGATTCTGGTGTGTGAACATAACAAATTTTTCCTATAATTATGTGGACTTGATCGAGAGTATGTTAGTGCTGCCCTCTGCGGCGACCAGTTGTACTAATCTAACACAATTACTGTGTAAGAGTAAGAGTGTTTAGAGGAACTGTGTTTGCTTTCGCATTGTTGTGCGGACCTCTATGTATTTTAAACGATTATTGTATAAATTATACATAACACATCGCTCAATAAGTCCGTAGGATGACATATAGATGGCAACACAAATACAGAATACTTATGATTTTTAGAAAGTGGCAACCTTCAAACGATAACCTGTCAAAATTTCATGACATTCGGACTATTATTTACCAAGTTACAGTGTGAACAATTAAATCAACTTTTGTGAATTGAAAAAAATGGAAAAATCTGAATTTCGTGTGCTCATTAAGCATTGCTTTTTGATGGGAAAAAATACGGTGCAAACTAAACAGTGGCTTGACAAATGTTATCCGGACTCTGCTCCATCGAGGCAAATGGTTGAGAAGTGGTTTGGTGACTTTAAACGTGGTCGTACGAGCACCGATGATGCTGAACGTTCCGGTCGCCCAAATTCGGCAGTTACTGAAGAAAACATACAAAAAGTCCACAAAATCGTCTTATCCGACCGCAAATTGAAATTGAAGGAGATTGCTGAGGCCGTCAAGATATCTGAAGGCAGTGTGTTTACCATTTTGCATGAACATTTGGGTATGCGGAAGCTTTGTTCGAAATGGGTGCCGCGTTTGCTAACACCGGACCAAAAACAACAACGAATCGATGATTCTGAGGCATGTTTGGCCCTATTTAACCGTGATAAAAAGGATTTTTTGCGTCGCTATGTCACAATGGACGAAACATGGATCCACCACTTCAATCCTGAGTCAAGTCGGCAGTCGGCTGAGTGGACATCAGCCGGTGAAAGCCGCCCAAAGCGCCCAAAGACTCAAATCTCTGCTGGCAAGGTTATGGCCTCCGTATTCTGGGATAGTCATGGTATATTGTTCATAGACTATCTTGAGAAAGGTAAAACAATCAACAGCGAATATTACATGGCATTATTGGAACGATTGAAGGCTGAAATCGACGCAAAACGACCGCACATGAAGAAGAAAAAAATTCTCTTTCATCAAGACAATGCACCATGTCACAAGTCGATGAAAACGATGGTGAAAATGAATGAATTGCACTTCGAATTGTTGCCCCATCCACCGTACTCGCCAGATTTGGCCCCCAGCGATTATTGGCTGTTCTCGGATCTCAAAAGGATGCTCCAGGGAAAGAGATTTGGATCGAATGATGAGGTCATCGCCGAAACTGAGGCATATTTTGAAGGGAAAGATAAATCGTTCTACAAACATGGTATCGAAAAGTTAGAGAAGCGTTGGACTGACTGTATCGCCTCAAAAGGAAACTATATTGATGAATAAATTCAAATTATGTCAAAATATTGTTGTTTTATTAGCTATCCTACGGACTTATTGAGCGATGTGTTATACATCAAATAATTATTGCGCATAATTGATTAAAATGCTATAGCGTCGAATTTCAAAGGTAACCGAATTTTTGTGAAGGTGTATTTTATAATTTTTGAAGTTAATAATAATAATTATTATTAATAATAAAATTCTCGTCCAAACTTTGATAATATAAAATTAATTATTCAGCTTAGCTAGCTTATTATTAACTGAAAAACGATTTGTTAAATGTCAAAATAAAAATTTCTTAAATTTTTTTTGGCATTTTAATGTCAAATTATTATTGTTTATCTTTTTATTTTATTGGATTAGACATTTAATGGACTTTAAATTCAAATATTTTTTCGTTATAGAAGATTATTCGCAAGCATAGGAGCAACTAGAGGGGATGGGTGGGCTTAGCCCCCCACCCCCCAAATAAATTGACTACGATAAAAAAATGGATATTTCTATCGATGTAGAAAGCATAATCGACGTAAATTCTCGTTTTAGCCCACCCAAAATATTATACCTGGTTGCGCCTATGTTCGCAAAGAACTGCTTATGGTTCATGGTTCCATATCATTCAAGATCCAACGCGACATATATCACATATTAGTAAGGAACGGGTTTATTTATGTATTTTTGCATTTTTCATTACTGGTAATTTCACAATCTGGCGAAGTTCATACGTGCCACCTCTGGTACGCGTATAGGTTTGCTACATCATCCATCGGGGCGAAGAAATATTTGTTCTATCTGCGTCTGGTGACATTCCGTATCTGAGAAAACTTAAATTTTTCGACTATTTCGACACCTCTTACGTAAACTATCGTAACCCACAAAATGCCAATTTTTACTTTTTTGCAGAAATTGCCTGTACTATATCTAATCTTAATGTTACCAAAGCGAACGTTGCAAAAATTATACCGATTCTTTTTTAAATTGCAATAAAATACATTGACATTCCACTTAAGAGCATACACATTACAAACTTTAAAATGCTCTCCTGTAAAATTAAGATTTTGAAGATACGATAGTTTACGTAGGAGGTATCGATTTCATACTCGTATGTAGTGGACATACTAAATTATGTAATTTTATATTGGTTATAAAATAAGTTTATAGTACAAATCCAAAGGCGCGAAAATTATGCTAAATATGCATTTTAAAACAGACAAGAAAGAATAGAACCAAAATGCAAAATTACATAATCATAATATGTATTATATTATATAATTTAGTATGTCCACCTACTACATAAAATAGTCGAAAAATTTAAGTTTTCTCAGATACGGAATGTCACCAGACAGATAGAACCAATTTTTCTTCATATTTTTCATTCATAAAGTTATGTATTTTTGCCAAAATAATGTAGAGATACTACACGGTTTCACTTCTTTAACGACGATATGTAGAAAATGTTGCAGTATGCGTTATAAATAGTAACAAAGGCGCTTACCTATCAGTTGAAATAGGTATCATGTTACCGAGTCGACGCTTTATTAGTATCGTTGGAATACCCGATCTTATAAAATGAATGCAAATATTAAATTTTTATAAAAATAATAAATATTAATTTAATTCTTTCAAACTTTAGTTTACCTCCTGAACTACATAATATAATGATAATGTACTTGTGTTCATTTCAAAAGTAAGCAGTGGAAATAACTTTTGTTCTTGAGTAAGGATCTTTTTTTTAGGTTTTCGCCTTTTTATCGATACAACAGGTATACAACAATAGAACAATAGTCACATCAGTAAATTTTCGTGTCCTGGTTAATTGCCTTGACTAACAAGAACGAAGGTTTCAAAACCAGTACGAATGGTCATACATACCTTAATTTGGATGGTTTGTGGGGATATCTTATGGGGAAGGAGTTGAACTTAAAATTCTAATAGGATTGGTTTTGAACAACCTCCTAATCAATATTGACTCAAATTTACTCAAAGACAAGTAGTTATTTCGACTGGCTGCTTTTGAAAATAAACACCCGCGGTATATTAAAATCATAGAAAAATCCAATGAAAATCAATAAATTTCTTTAAACCACCCACAGTTTCTTAAAATTCTAATTTATTTGATTAAACAGGTATCAGTAATAATAATAAATTAATAAAGCAGAATTTAACCACACCATAGGAATAAATAATTTTTTGGTAGTATTTGTAGATACAATAAATTCATATAGTACACTACTTCTTGTAAATAGATTTTAAGAATTCAACTTAGTTCAATTTGTCAAACAAATTAAATTTTGGTTCCTGTTCGTCAATGATTTTGCGGATAAAGCGGTTATGTACGTTGCTCGGAGCAAGAGCAAACCGCTACGCAGAGTGAAGCAGACCACTTGTTTCACTAGTTTTTTTTTTCAATCACCGATCCATGGAAAACTCAGAAAACATAATTTTATACAATGGCGCCAATGAAGAATTCAAAGATGATTCTGGTATTTGCCGGAAAGTTGCCATCCTAACGAGTTCAGAATAGTTTTTTATTATTCCCACAATTTTTGAGATAAATTACCAAATGCTTTGTTTTCTAATAAAAAAGATGTTTTGTTAGACGTTTAGAGTAACCAAAGATATTAAGTAACCCTGGAAGTTAAAATGTACTCTGTATATTTTGTTTTACTAGGAAGTATCAGATTTTAATACATGACCTACCGCTATCTACTTTTTATTATGACGTAGCAGGTAATCTACGGCGCGAATATGCAGTGTAGGTTTATCAATTCGTCGGAAAATTTTTATAATGTTCAGCGTTAATTCTTTACCACGTTGTCCGATTTTAATGATTCTTTTTTTGTTAGAAATTCCCCAACCTGAGGGGGCGATCTCATATAAATTTGGTCACGATCATAAAATAAAAAAATGCAAATTATATTAAACGCATAGGTAGCAAAATATTCATTTACATGATGCACTTGATAAAATATGGCATCGCAACTGCATGTTATGTTGTGAGCTATTATTTAAATTTAAAAATTAAATTTTTTAAATTTTAAAGATATATTTACAGTATGATCTTATTTTTTGTTAACACAAATTATATTCAACAAATCTAAAACCACCTAAAACGCAATATGAAACTTTCAAGTCGTGATTTAAAAACAAGGACCAGGACGTTAGCTCGATTTTGAAATTTAATTGTATGCACTTCCCCCTCCGTTTGACAACAGTGATAACTTCGTGCCAAATAATAAAAACTTTGTTTCCGGAACTCCTTAGAAACTCCGGGCCCTGGGAAAATTACCTGCGACCCCCCTCTCGTCGGACATGCCTTAAAAAATGAAAAAGAAAACTCCTAATAACAAGCGACACGGCGTCTATAAAATTTGAAGTTTTAATTTATTGACAGCTCTTGTTAAATTATAGTATTATCAAGGACGTTTATATCGCTTATGTGAAGACTATGCCGACAACTGGACTAAATTTACGCGCCTAAACATAGATAAATGAGAGAGGGAATCTTCAGAGTACCTCGTTTGTTGATTAAACACATTATTTCAAAGAACAATATTCAGCAATCCTAACCGAAATGCACACGATTTTTAATAACGGAAAATTTTTTCATTGTTACAAAATTATGTAACGCGGTGTTTTAAAAATTATTTATATTTAAAGTTAAAATAGATCTTTGCGTTACGGACCTAGAGAACAGTAACAACTTCTCAGTTTCTAGCTCGAAGTTTGAAGGAAGTCTTATTTTATAATTATATCTAATTATAATAAATACCATTTTTACTTAATTGATCGTTTTAAAAGTTACAAATTTTAATTTAATTAATAATTTTTTAAATTTAATAATATTTAATTGTAAGCCATTAGATACGTAAATGTTTAAAATAATTTTAGTCTTTGCGATCCGCATCTAGCATCTAGTGAGTAATTTTATTCTCAAAGCGCTACTAGCTCGGAGCGCAAGAAATCGCATAATAAAACCATTTTTATTTTGGGGCCGTTCCTCAAATACGTCATGCAAAATTTCGCTTTTTCGGACCTTCCCTTCGTCACCCTGCGTCACATTTTCTGGAACCCCTCAACAAATATAAGGTTACAAAAGTTAGAGTCAAGCTACGTAATTTTTTATTTCTTTTAAAAACAATAGGTAATTTCTTTTTTCAAAAAGTATAAAATTTTTTTTAAACTAAATATCGCTCATGTTTATTTTATACCAAATAATTTTGTTCACAGAAAGCACAAAATAATAAAAAAAAACAACTATGTTCCATTCAGAGGGGGGAACCACGTGGTTTATGGATGAACCCGGTTGTCTTTTAATCACTTGAGGTTCTAACAGGGGGGGGGGTGCATTAACATCACGATGGTAATAACATAATTAACTCTTAATTAGGCGCATGTGGGGGTCAAGACAATTTAAAATTGAAAAAAAAACACTCAATTTTGACTCCATGAGACAAATTGTGTGATTTTCTTAGTGCGCCTAATTAAGGATTTAAGGACAACCCTAAACTGAAAAGAACAATAAATTAACAGAAAAACTATTGCATTTAATTTTTAATCCTTTATCATTTTGTTTATTGTAAATTGTAATAATGTAACATTAGTAAGATTTTTTCATGGCTTTTACGTCTTACGTTGTTTTTGGAAGAAACGATTATCTTGATATGATCATAATTCATAATAACGTATAACGATTATGAAAAATAGCTTGATCCGTCACTGATTATAATATATTATTGTTTCTAATTTGTTTGTATATTAGTATCTAGTTATTATCAGACTTATTCTGATTATATATCAGAATTTCTAAAAACTGAAAATATCCAGCTAATTAATTTACAATTTCGCACTTCTAGCATGTGCTAGATGTGCTGCATTTTTTAATTTTTATTCTCCCCTCCATAAATCAAATATCCACTCCTATGTACTATATATCCCGATTTCATGATTTTAAAATATGGTAACTTTAATTATAGTACATCTTGATCTACTATGCAAGAATTTGCTTTGTTTTTTTTTTCTTATTTGTTAAATTAATTGTGATGATGATGATAGTCACTTTGTGAAAATGAGACTTCTAGTGTAAAGCGCGGATCACATTAGGCTTCTTACCAGCGCTGGTAAGACGCGGCTGGTAAGAAGCTGCTGGTAAGAAGCCTAATGTGATCACACAATTCGCCGCTGGCGTTTAGAAGCCGGCGAGTATTTATCAGCTCTGGCGAAGTTCGGCATGTTCAACTTTGATAGCTAGAAGCGGCGACTAAAGATCACGTGACCGCTGGCACCAGCCGGCAGCGCAATCTGACCACTATCACTTTTAATCAGCAGCGAGTAATTCTAATAATTACATTCTACAGGTAGTTTTTTGTAAAAAGGTTATTAAAAATTTTTTTAAATTAGTATTAATGTCCGAGGTAAAGTAGACTGCGAAGGAAATTATTTCTTTTTTAGACATTTTTCAAAATTATCCGTGTTTGTGGGACGTTAGTTCTAAAGATTACTTAAACCGCAATTTAAAAGATGTGTCAATTAACAAATTATTACGACAGTTAAAAATTTCAGAAATACCCAGTTCCTTTAATTCAATAAAAAAAAATAAAAGTTTACGGGATACCTACCGCAAAGAACTACAAAAGGTACAAAAAAACAAACTGGCGAGTGGCGAATAGCAGCATAGCCAGCGGCCACGTGATCTTTAGACGCCGCTTCTAGCTACCAAAGTTGAACATGTCCAACTTCGCCCGGCTTCTAAACGCCAGCGGCGAATTGTTTGATCACATTGAGCTGATCGACGGCTTTTTACCAGCCGCGTCTTACCAGCGCTGGTAAGAAGCCTAATGTGACCGGCATTTTGTTTGACAGAGTTGGCCGCCGCTGCTTGCTGGTGCTTCTTACCAGCGCGTCTTACCAGCGCTGGTAAGAAGCCTAATGTGACCCGCGCTAAACGAATGTTTCTAGTTCGGAGTTCGAACCAGAAAGTCACTTTTACTTTGAAATAATTTTGTAATTCTATAGCGTTGGTTAGCTATATATTCAAAATACAATTGTTGAATGATTAATATTTATTGGATGCTGCCTTTTGTAGTAAGGTGGTGGCGGATGGTTGTGGATTTTAGTTTGTTGGTTTTAGTTAGTTGGTTGGTTGGTTATTAAGTTCAAATAGGTCTTTCTCCTTTATGGAGTTTTATCTTATAATCCTATAATCCTTCGGATCAACGGATTATAAGCAGTGATGTTAATCCGGATAATGGGTCGCCACAATTCTTTTAAAAAAATTTAATTAGGGGCCTAAAACTTATTTCACAGTATAAGCCATAAGTAAAAAGAAATGAACATTTTAATTATTTTACAAATATAATATATTATAAAATTATAATATAATTATTTTGGGACTTGGAAATATAAAATATCCGACGCCTAACTAAAGTGCGTCACCTCTCCTGTACAAATGCACTACAAAAATTTGCTGAATAGCAATCGTAATAAATACCAGCAGTCCACAGTGTTGTTGTTACCTCGTTGTTACCTTTGATTTTCTTAAACGATGCAGACGTACATAATTTTTTAGTGTGCAAATAGGAAGCTCATGAAAAAAATCACATCTATTTTTGCAATTAATTAAATTATAATATTGTAATAGATAATAATTTAATAATATATATTTTAATAATACATTTTTACATAAAAAATGTGCTAGAAAATTTCAGGATTTGCTGTTCAAAAAATTCTTTTGCGCTTCCTGTAAAATTTACTTTATATGGCTTACGTTACGATAATGGTAATTATAATTTATGGGAATATTGGCAGGGACGCGCCAAGCCCTCCTGGGACCCGCGGGCAAGTCACTCTTATGCGACGTCCTCCTCCCCACCCACCGTGATTTACAATTCAAAAGTATATACAGTGGCTCACAAAAATAAGCGTAAGTCATAATGTTAGCAATGTAAATCGTACCTTTTGAAGACATATTTTCTAATATAAAAATCGCTTTTATGACAAAATTTATTAGACATTTTTTGTTGAAATTTCATTATCTTCATTTTTCCAAGATCCCTTGGCTGCGTTGCGCCGGCGCCGAAGAGCACTCTCCGCCCTCACTTTTAGGGACTCAGGGCAGGGCCTGAGTATAGGGTACAGACGTAGTTATTGGTACACTCTCAAATTAACGAGACAATTTTCGTAGCTTTTTTTTAAATCAAATTTATCGTTTTTTACACAGCATTAAACCGTCAATCAACGATTAAACTATAAATATTAGAAAAAATTTTAGTTATAAATTAGATTGGAACAAGAATTGGTTTCTTAGAATGGATAAACCAATAATATTTTTAAAAAAGTCGACTAAGTTGCCTGACTACCAATAGCGCACGACCATGTTTAATTCTGATTGGTCAACTGTGGGCAGCTTAAATATTCTTTTAAAATTAAAAATTTTGAGAGTTTTAAGCCCAACAAATTATTTAAACATCCACCATTTTTATTATAGTTTATATCTTCTCTCCTTCTTCCATTTTTAGGCTAGGATAAATCCTGTTTGCCTTGACCTCGGGCTGTCTTCTATCAAAGACAGCAGAGCCGAAGTCCCAAGTCTGTGAGCATATTCATTGCTTTATATCTGAGGCAGCTTGCTGGACTCGTCTCAGATGTGCCCGTAACCCTGGATTTTCTGTTGATGAGAGCAAATCATCAACCCAGGGGACCGCCGGCTTTACGTGCTCTCCGAAGCACAGAGACGATCATAAGAAGTTTTAGATTCTTTCCAGATTCGAACCGGGTACTTTAGTATCAGCAGTTAATCAGCTAACATACCAGACTAACGACCGTCTCATATATACATATATGTTACGGTCAATGACGTAAATTGGGCATTGACGTCAACGCCCGTTAACGGTGGGCAATGATGTAAATATTTTCATTTGATTGTAATATTTACGTCTTTGGCCGGTCAATGACGTTAATGGCCAAAATGGATTGGACAAATGATGATATTATAGAATAACTATTATAAAGAACAGCAAAATGGCAATTTTGCCAAAAAACAGCCAACTGGCAAGTGATATTTACGTAAATATGTTGTATTTATTGTATAATAATAAAATATAATTATTTATTAACAAAAATTATAAAAATTAAAAAATAATGAAATAAATATTTTTAAATTAATCATTTTTATTCTGGCACGGGATTGACCCATGGCACTTAAAATAATAAAAAATGTATTATTTTTACATCCACCTTTGCAATAAAAATGTTTGTAACCGATGCCTCCTAAAACATTGCTTTCAACTGCTGCTTTTCTAAGAGTAATCTCATTTTCTTTGGACGTATCACTAATATTTTCTAACAAAATTAACTTTTCAGTATAAAACTAGTATTAATTGCAAAGACACATTTAATATATTACTTTCAGTTGGAATCTATAGAATTGTAATTTCATCATTGCCCACCGTATACTGAGCATTGACGTCATTGCCCGGACAATGATGTAAAAACCACACATGAAATTTTAAATGTTAATATCACCCAAAATGCATGGTCATTGACGTCAATGGCCAAATTGTCATCATTGACCTAACATATAGTATATACTATAGTATATGTTACATTTCAAAAAATTATTTTTAAGGAAACTCCCTCATCTCATCTGTGTACCTAATAATGGGGACCGTCCACACAATTCGATGTTCTTATTATGTGTACCTAATAATGGGGACCGTCCACACAAATTATATGTTCTTATTATATGTACCTAATAATGGGGACCGTCCACACAATTCGGTGCTCTTATCATATGTATCATGAACCTAATAATGGGGACCGTCCACACAATTATATGTTCTTATTAGATGTACCGAATAATGGGGACCGTCCACACAATTCGGTGCTCTTATCATATGTATCATAAACCTAATAATGGGGACCGTCCACACAATTATATGTTCTTATTAGATGTACCTAATAATGGGGACCGTCCACATAATTAATGTTCTTATTATATGAGTATTATTATTTATTATCCATTATTAATATTTGAAATTGTATTTTATTATTAATATAAAATTTTCTCTTAAAAGAGGAATGGGTTAAATATTTTCGAATAAAAGCTTTCAGCAACGGTAGTTTGGTAGTATATGTTGTTTCAGATGTTTGTTAAAAATAAACTTAAAATTAAAAATAATCTGTTTCATTGTTCATTTAAACCGTTCCTTTTAAAAAGCTTTATATTAATACCTATTATTTATTTCGTGGTTAATAATTAGTATATATCTTATTATCGAACTTTTAATGAGATATTTTAAGTGAAAAAAGATCAAATTTACGTTTTTGACTTCACACTATGCAACTTCTCACGTGACTTTATCGTATGAAAAATCCTATCTAAAATCGTAAGCAATGCGCATTGCTTTATTTTGTTTTTATGTTACTATAATAAATACCAAAAATTGTATAGTGTGAACGTAAAAATATTTCTAATATGACAAGTCGTACGATAAGTCACATGAAAAATCTCATAGTGTAAACCAGCTTTTAGACTTTAGATAAACAATGTGAATACTATTGAATTGCAGCTGATTATACATTAGTAAATCAAGAATTGAAGATAAAAGCACGTGTTTTTATTATTATTTCGTTGTTATTTTTTGATTATGTTATGTCTCATTAAAGTTCAATAATAACAAAAAAAGTCCGGACACCCCTATGTTAACAATGTAAATTGCACGTTTTCAAGACGTTTTCTTGTCATATAAAAGTCGGTTTTACAGCAAAACTTATTGAACATTTTTTTTGAAAATTTCATTACCTTTATTTTTGTTTATATACATTTTTCTATTCCGTTTCACCGTTTCCAATTTACAGTGACTTAAAACAGACTCTCTAAAATATTACCATCTGTAACTTAGGAAATGATATTTGTAAGAAAAATTGTTTATTAATTTTTCTCTTTCGTTGTACCGTTTCTGAGATACAGACGAAAATATTTTTTGCATTTTACAAAGTCTAATCACTGTAACTCGAAAGGGGGTGTTCATTAATTACATGAGGTGATCAAAAAATGTTGAATGACTATTGTGGTAAAAGTGATTTTTATATAACAAAAAATTACATGAAAACGCGCAATTCACATTGTTAACATTGGAGTGTCCGGATTTCATTATGAGTCACTGTACCTAATAATGGGGACTTTCCACATAATTGTGCGTTTTTATTTAACTTATTAATGGGGACCGTCCACATAATTGAGCGTTTTTATATAACCTATTAGTGGGGACCGTCCCCAGAATCGTTTTTTTAATATTCTATACAGAATTTGGTGTGTATTGAAAAGCCCGTCATAGTGGCATTAACATCGCTGGAAACTGAAGGTCACAGTAGTGATGGAATGCAAGTCCACACAAATGAGTCTATTTCAGACGTCCACGTAAGCATTGCGGGACGTGTATGTGTGTGTGTGTGTGTGTATGTATGTCTGTGAACACGATAGCAACCAAACGAAATAACAAAATCACTCCAAATTTTAAATTTAAGTTTTTATCTGTTGTGGCACGAAGCCTATTGAAAATGGATAAAATCGTATGGGGGGAACGGGGGGTTTACTTGAAGCGATAAAACATAATCCATTATAACTCCGAAACGCAATGAAATAGGTAAAAGTTTATTAAGACAAAAATTATCCATATCAAATTACCTACAACTTTTGTGTTATAAAATTTTTTCTAAAATTTTTTTTTTTTTTTTTATTTATTTTTATTTTTTTTTATTTTTTTTTATTTTTTATTTATTTTTTCTATTCTATATATAAATAATATTCGGAAAGTTATGTGATGGCCACATCCGATTTTTTAGATTGTGACAAGTTATCCATAAATATATAATCTCGAAATCAGTGTAAACGTATTGCCATAATTATTGTAATACCTGAAATGTGTAAAAATGTAACGTCATAAATATTATATTATAAACAAAGGTGTAAGTGCAATGTTGCCAAGTTTCAGTTTAATAATTTTATTATTAATTATCGTTTTATATTTGTGTAGTATAAAACTTTGTAGGCTAATTTTTGTGAATCAGTAATTAGAGGTTGAAAAAAGTGTAGTTACTCTCAATTAACGTAATTTTATTTAAAAAAATAAAATTTAAAGACGAAAATTTAAAGGTTTAAAAAAAACGCAGCTGCGTAGGGTGCGTGTTCTCGGGGGGCGAAAAAATTGTTAAGACGAAACGAAAAAATAGTCATGACAAAAATATCCAACTTCTATTTGCTACCCAGTTAATAAATAAAATCTTTTTCTTACATGGCGAAGTATAACAAGTTGCCTACTATTTGTAAAGCTACACATTAGTTTTATTTTTAACCACCAAGCATTGTATAGATATCGGCGTAACTAATTATTATTTATTATAGTTTATTTATTAGGTGAATTATTACAAAACAATATCATGAATTGATAATTTTTGACAATCAAGTTTTTAATTTAAGTATGAAGAATATTGATAGTTCATTTAGTCACTATTTTGAGTTTGAAGAAGTAGTCGCAACCGAAAGACCATGCTACTGAAGAAGCCATGCGACAAGTATTATTTTATTGATAAATTGTGTAGGGAATGCAAAAAGAGGTATAACCAATACGACATTGTTCTTTCAGAAAAACGCTAAAATGTTAGTCAAGGACTATTTTGTTCAGAGTTTTTGCACCTAACTCTACAACAATATCTCTTTATTTATTTTTTTCAGTATTAAATTTTCGTTACCATTTTTATGCTTAACATCTGATGTCAGCTACGTTCAACTTCGACTGACAGGGCTGACAATTTTTCCCCTCTTAAATTTATTAGGTTTTTCTGACCCCTAAAATGAAAAGTTTTCCAACAGGAAGCGAGAACCTACTAATAAAGTTACTTAGTATAATGTAAAATGTTTAATCTATGTTTACTACTACCTTACTTAATTTTTTTTTTAAAACCATAAGTCATAACATAAGTATCAACCAAAGCACTAAAAATCGTTAAACTTTTGCATTGTTAAAAAAATCCTTTTGTTTGGCAATATAGTTTATCTTGGAAAGATTTTATCTTCAAACAATAATTTCTAAATTATTCTCTCCCCGCTCTAACATTTAATAAAAAGCGGGTAAATTTTATACTGCTTGCATGTTATTCATAATAAGAAATACATATCAACGGCCTTGGTGCAACTTTTAATAAAATGGATGTACATATGTACATTATATGTACATACGAAGTACATAATAATATAAAACTTTTTAAAATTTTATATAGTATGTATCGCCGTTTTTCAAGAAAGATGGGTTTTCACTTCAGGTTCAGAACGTTTTTTTTACTTTAAATTTTTAAAGATATACAAAAATACATAGTATACTAACACTAAACCAGTTTTAAAGTAAAAATCTATTTTTTATTAGCGCACTTGCTCTTTGGAACTCCGAGCTAGTTGCGTTGAAGTAAAAACCAGTGCATTTAAAAGAAAAATTTCCCCTGTTCGAAAAAATATATTTTCTTAAAATAAATAGGTAATTATAGTGTGATAAAAGTATTTTAACTTAACCCCTCATAATTATTAGAAATAAATCTTAATGCTAGTATCTTCAATGTTAAAAATTAATAAACACAAAGTTGTAATTTATTTAAAAAAAGAGGGAATTTCTATTAAACAATTAAATTTTATAATTAAAAATTCACTAAACTAGGCGGCAAAATTTAATCTTTTTTTAGGCAATATTGGAAAGATTTTATCTTTAAACGTACTGCAACTTCAAAATTATTACCTCCCCGCTCACATCTAAAGGCGCGTAAATTTTATACTGTCTGCATATTTTTCATAATAAAAAATATAAACGGCCTTGATGATGCGACAAAAAGACAAATTGCCGCATGGTTATAAATATTTTTTTAGCTCTTAGGCGCCAAATAGACGTGCAACTTGGTTACCAACCAGAGGTGACAACCTGTTATCTTTATTCATAAAGAAATGATAATTTTTTACGCTGCTTTATAATTCGTTGGAAAAAATCCAAAATTTTGGCAGGCTCTTCAGCACACGTGACCGCAAAGTTCAAATTTCCAAATTAATACATTTTTAGAATTTTAATTTTAATGATTCGGATTTTTTGTGAGCGGAGCCAGATGTTGGCAACCGAGATTCTAAAATTTTTATTAATTTAGAACTTTTCGAACTGCTGTATTTTGCGGTCACGTGTGCTAAAGAGCTTGCCGAAATTCAAAAAAAATTTTTCCAACGAATTATAAAGCAGCGTAAAAAATTGTCATTTCTTTATGAATAAAGACAGGTTGTCAACTCAGGTTGGCAACCAAGCTGCACGTCTATTTGGCGTTTTAGGCAAAAACAATAAATACGAAAAAATGTAAATTGCAAGGTAATTTTAGCCAAAAAAAAACGTATAAATTTTGATTACTTGGGTACTTATCAATATTTTGTCACATTAACAGCCAAAGCGCCGCCCCGAATAACGTCCGGGTTGTCCGCCCCCTAAAACGGGCACTGCGTACATAAATAGTACATAATAATTTAAAACTTTTATAAATAAATTTATTATAAACTTTATTTACATACATTTTAAAACATTTGTAGAAATATTAAGTGTCCACTTGTAGAAAGCTGCTAGGATCTACTAAAATAACTTGTACTGTTTTTAAAAAAGTTGTTCATTATAACAATTTATTGCATTTGTTTCAACTTTTTACTTTTACAATTTTTGCGAAGAAGAAAGAAAGGAAACAAAGATTTTTAAGAATTACTTTCAAGCCGTTTACCGAGAAAGTTTTTACTTCAGCTTCAGAATGCAAGTATGCAAAGATACTTGATATAGTTTTTTAACTTAAATTTTAACTTATTTAAAAATGAATATAATCCAGTTTCATAATAAAAATCCATTTATTAGCTTTCACTATAACTCCGAGCTAGTTACGTTAATGTCTGTACTGTCTGTAAATACCGGACGCAAGGACCTAACTCGAGTTACTTACAATATTAATCCTTTTTTTTACTAAACGATTAAGGTTAAGTAAAATTTAGGTACCTACTAAACATTTTCTGAAGAACCTTCAACCCTTACCAAAGCACTACAATTTGTTTAATTTTTCGCCTTGTTAATAAAAAAATAATTATTTACTGATTGCTAAGCATTCCTTCCCCGCTCCACATCTGATAAAAAACGTGTAAACTTTATAGTGCAATTTTAAACGGCCTTGATAATTCTAAATGTTTTTCAAATAGAATATATAAAGTAGTAGCTAGAGACGAATTAACAAAATTTCTAATTTTGGTTACAATTTAAAATATCTGTGTCCTCTTATATAATTTAAACAGCTAATATCTACGTAACTAAAAATTTTCAGAATTAATATAAAGCCGATTTCAAAGAAAGATGTTATTTTGCATCAAGTCTCTAACGCAAGTAGTATATAAAATTATTTTATGTTTTCATATTCAGTTTCAAAGTAAAAATCGATTGTTAGCTCACTCTTGTTCTTTGGTACTCCGAGCTAGTTGCGTTTAATTAATTAGTAATTACCGTATCCATCTAGATACAGGATGCGAGGACCTACTCAAGTTAGGGGACGTCCATTAATTACGTGAGGCGTTTAGGGGGGGGGGGGGGGTCGAGCCGAATTTCACCAAATCTCACGTGGGGGAGTGGGGGGGCTCGGCAAATATCACGTAATTTTTTTCAAAACGCTAGCTAACACTTTAATACAAAGTCAAATCGAGTTCGGTTTTCCGGCAATAAATCAAACTTCCAACAGTCTATATAATCATATTATAAAACAGGGAAGGGCGGACTGTGAATTTTGCAAAACGCTAGCTAATACTTTAATTCAAGGTCAAATCGAGTTCGGTTTTCCGGCAATAGATCAAACTTCCAACAGTCTAAATAATTATATTATAAAACAGGGAGGGGGGGACTGTGATTTTAGCAAAACGCTAGCTAACACTTTAATTCAAGATCAAATCGAGTTCGGATTTTCGGCAATAAATCAAACTACCAAAGCTCTAAATAATCATATTATATAACAGGGGGGGGGGGGCTGTGATTTTTGCAAAACGCTAGCTAACACTTTAATACAAGGTCAAATCAAGTTCGGATTTTCGGCAGTAGATCAAACTTCCAACAGTCTAAATAATCATATTATAAAACAGGGGGGGGGGGGGACTGTGATTTTTGCAAAACGCTAGCTAATACTTTAATTCAAGGTCAAATCGAGTTCGGTTTTCCGGCAATAGATCAAACTTCTAACAGTCTAAATAATCATATTATAAAACAGGGAGGGGGGACTGTGATTTTAGCAAAAAGGTAGCTTACACTTTAATTCAAGGTCAAATCGAGTTCGGATTTTCGGCAATAAATCAAACTACCAAAGCTCCAAATAATCATATTATATAACAGGGGGGGGGCGGCTGTGATTTTTGCAAAACGCTAGCTAACACTTTAATTCAAGGTCAAATCGAGTTCGGTTTTCCGGCAATAGATCAAACTTCAAACAGTCTAAATAATCATATTATAAAACAGGGGGGGGGGGACTGTGATTTTTGCAAAACGCTAGGTAACAATTTAATGCAAGGTCAATACATCAATAGCACAATAGTCACATCAGTAAATTTTTGTGTACGACAG
Source organism: Cantharis flavilabris (assembly GCA_949152465.1). Lineage (NCBI taxonomy): Eukaryota > Metazoa > Arthropoda > Insecta > Coleoptera > Cantharidae > Cantharis > Cantharis flavilabris. Next base: position 28,268,547 of record OX424436.1, on the reverse strand, counting down.
TTAACCAAAACCAAAAAAAAAGGTTTCAAAACCAGTACTGTCCTGGTAAAATCAGTACAAATGGTCACCTTACTATAAGAAATATAAACGGCCTTGATAATGCAATTTTTAATAAAATGTATTATAATGTAAAACTATTCAAAATTTATGGGCGAAATAAAAACTATCCCAAAAGATTTTCATGTAGGTAGCATATCACTGAAAACGAATTTCCAAAATTGTTAATTTTGTTTAAATGTTTAAACATTTGAGGAAATATTAAGAACCAAACTACAGCGTAATGCGTTGAAAATTACGCTCCTGTAGTTTGCTCCATTTAAACGTGTGGTTTTCAATAGGGCGGACGATACGCGACGATAAATACGCGACGGAAACAACGCTAGTGTAGTTTGGCTCTTAATTAGAGGCGTATTACGCAAGTTGCGCCCTTATCCTCGACTTTACAGTTGACTATTTTTTTTAATAGAATAATTTATAAAGAAAAGGAAGCTGTCTCCTGAAATTTTGCACCACAAGCCCGGGCTTTATGGGCTTATGCGATAATACGGCTCTGCAGTTAAATATCTAACTAAAATTTTTCTAAAATAATATAAAACCGTTTTCAAAGATAGGTGATTTTTACTACAAGTCCAGAATAAGAACTAGAAATCCGTATTAAAGTATTAAAAATCGTTTAATTTTTTCGCGTTGTTAATAAAAATTTAAATATTTAAACATACATACATATTATGTATGCTATCTTTGTAAGAATGTAAATAATCTTCAAACGACTGCAATTAAGCATACCCTCCCACGCTTTACATCTAAAAAAAGACGCGTAAATTTAATAGTGTCAACAACTTTATAAGAACTATAAACGGCCTTGATAATGCAATTTATAATAAGATTTCTAATAATGTACCTATAATTTAAAACTTATCAAACTTTATAAGTGGAATTGTTTTAAAACTAAATAATGAAATTTTTGCCCATATTGGAAATCTGTTATTTGCTTAAAGATGTAGGTGTGGTAACCGGGTAACCCCCAAAAAGTAGTAAGATTCATCTTCCGGGAGCAAACTAGGACAGCGGTGGCAAACGGCGTGCCTTCAAATGAACTTTTTTCTTGTAAATCACTAAATGTATTCAATTTTATAACATACAAAAAAAATTTTTTTTCAAAAAGTTTTTGATAAAATAATGATGCCCTATGCTTTTTGTAAAAATATAAACAAATACAATACATTATTACGGTGCATAGCGAAAAAATTAAAAAGAAGCAAAAAAAAAACTTTCTTTCAGGTGACTCGAACCTATGACCTTCGTACTGCGAGTCCCACATCTTGGCGCTGCGCTAGCTACTAGTTGGAAATTCATAACGTAAAACACTTATGTATACATAAAGTAAGACCTAAAAAAATTTTATTTTCTAAACGCTTGGCCATCTGGAGCTACAATTTATATCACTTGCAATTCTAGTCAAGTCCTCCATACCTATAAATTTGGACGAAATCGGTGATGTCGAGTAGGGGTCCCCTCCTTGTTAATACTAGTAGTAATAATTAAATAATAATTGTAACATTTTAGCAAGTCATGGCATTTCCATTTTATTTAGGGTTTTTTAGTATAATTCGAAGATAAGGGTATACTATGCAGTTTATATAACATTGTTTTACTTTATTATTTTTATTTCTAACCAAAAATTGAAATAACAGAAATCTCAAACCGAGTAATACAAGTTAGTAAGGGGTTAATAGTTTATAATAATTATGACTGCAACCCATCTAACATATCGAGAATATCTGGCAACACTGTAATGATAAGCAGAGGGCGCCACATGAAGGCATTAGTTTAAGTTGCCATAAATATTATAGTGTGTGGTACGGGAAATAAGCTCTATTGTGGCAAATTTCACATAAAATAGAATATTCCTTCGAATTTTTAATCTACGTAGAAACAAGGATGCACATATAATGCCTACATTAAATACAAACGAATTATTGTCAATTGTGGCGAATTATTCAACTAAGTGTCGAGATATTTTAATTTAAAATTGTGGCATCGAGTGTATAGCGCCACAATTTTTGAACTCGCCACAGTACAGGCCTATGCACACACAAATTGCCACAAATATAGTGCAACATACACATACACACATACAGACATTTTTCAAAAATTGTAGAAATGGTTTAAGGGAACCTCAAAACATAAAAATTTTATGAAAAAATTGGGGGTCAATTTTTTTTTTCAATTTCAGATTACAATACTTTCCTTACTAAGGAGTTCGGAAAGTAAAAAGACTGGCTTAAGGCTAAGACTTAAGACTGATTAATTGTAAGAAAAGTTAATCTTTCCATCCTAATAATACAAATACATAGAGTTTAAAATGCTATTTATTGATGGTTAAATTAACTACATTTTTTAAATCATGAAAATAAATCTGAGGTACGACTTCGGCAGTTTTTGATATTGAAGGTTGCGGTTGACCAGTGACTGCAGGTTGACCTAAAATCTTCTCAGCTACGTCTAGCAATCTTCAATGTAACCTACAGCGACAGCATCGGCTCTTCCATCCTGCTTGTCGCTTAAGAGTAGTTATATCGGCGCCAGCATTAATCAACAAAGTGGCCGATGATTCCAGTGATTCTGGCGGGATCCTCCAATAGGGCACTTCCACTCCCCCACTCCAACATGGCTGCCGAACAGCTGATTGGTGGTATGGTTGGTGGTATTCGCCATAAGATTTGTTAAGGATTCAAGTGTTTTTTTACAAAAATGTATTTATTAAAGAATTCTAATGAGTTTTTTTTGCAATTTTAGCTTTTAGGACACGGTGTTGATTATTTTATAATAAATTAGACTACTAAAATCTACTATATTTGCAAATAATGAATAAATTGTATGTTATAAAATTTTTCAAAACTACGAACTTGAAATATTAAAAGTTATAATAATTTAATAATTTTAACAGTTATTTAAATGAAATACATTGCAATAAATAAATAAACAACATTTCAGCTGTTATGTTTTGTAATTATTTGCCATTTTTGTGTTGCAGTAGTTTGTTTGACTTTCCGGTTCATGTTGAAATAGCTGGACTAACAACCAGAATTTGTTATGTTTTTGTTTTGTTTTTTTGTTTTGTTTTGTTTTGTTCCGCCGGTTTGCCTTTAAACAAAAGAAATTTATAATATAGAATAAAAAGCAAAGCAGTAGTAAATATTACATTTAATGGTTTCTTGCCAGTATGAAAAATTAATTAAATTTTAAATTTTGTCTTACAATACCATGTATAATCTCATAATAAAAAGGAAAATGGATACTTTAGGGGCATTCAACGAGACTGATAACTAGGATTGCAACATTTTTAAAAGCTAAAAATATGTCAACATGACGATAAATCAATCGAAATGCTTTTAATAAATTAATTGTTCTTGTTGAACGCACCTATTGTAAATTTTTAACTTTGTAATTTTCACATATGTGCTTAAGAATTAAAAAGATATATAAAGGATACGTACTTCTGCTAAAATGTGCAGAACAGATCCTCATATTTCTTATTTTACTATCCGTCAAATCAGTTTGATGTAAAGATTGAATCCATTGCGATCGCCTTCTTTGTTTCTCTTGAACAACTAAACCTCTGCGATCTTTATCAGATGGGATTCGAAAATAGTGAAACCCAACATCCCGTTTACTATTGTGTGAACAACCAACAACTCCACATAAATAAGGCACTAAAATTTGTCATAATACAGGTTAAAATAATATATAGCAATTACACACCATATGGCTTGTATTTAAGCAAATTGTATAATTTTGAAAATTGTGATTTAAAACTATCACATCCAAGTTAACATCTAAACATTGTAGGTTAAGTACTTACTCTTTTACAACTCTTATGATTTACGATTTATAAATATTTTGGTTCTACATTCCTTTTTATGTTATACACTTGTTGACTTCTTCATTTCTAGTTTGTTGGTACTCTACACTAATATTTAAATTCAAAAAATACAGAAATACTTGATAAAAACTCAGGACGGCGTCAAGGGGTCGCAAAATTATAATAAATCACAAATAGCGTGTGTAATAATTGCAATTATAATTTTACTTGTTACAAAACAATCACTACCGTTACACAAAAGCTAAAATTGCAAAAAAACTCATTAGAATTCTTTAATAAACACATTTTTGTAACGAAAACCCTTGCATCCTTAACAAATCTTATGGCGAATACCACCAACCATACCACGAATCAGCTGTTCGGCAGCCATGTTGGAGTGGGGGAGTGGAAGTGCCCTATTGCAGGTAAGTCGCGATCTTGCGGGGAATTCCTCCGACGGTGTTAATAGGGCAGTTCCATTCCCCCATTACAACATGGCTGCCGAACAGCAGCTTGGTGGTATGGTTGGTGGTATTCGCCATAAGATTTGTTAAGGATTCAAGTGTTTTCGTTATAAAAATGTATTTTTTTTAGAATTCTAACCAGTTCTTTTAGCATTTTTAGCTTTTATGACACGTTGCTGATTGTTTTATAATAAATTGGACTAATAAATTGTATGTTATTAAATTTTTCAAAATTGTTAACCTGAAATATTAAAATTTTCAATAATTTAATAATTTTAACAGTTATTTAAATGAATAAATATATATGAATATATGAATAAAACAATACAATAAATAAACAACATTTCAGCTGTTATGTTTTGTAATTATTTGCCAGCATTTTTGTGTTTCAGTAATTTTTTTGACTTTCCGGTTCATGTTGAAATAGCAGGGCTATACAACCAGAATTTGTTATTTTCCAACTTTTGCCGGTTTACCTTTAAACAAAGTCAAATACAAACTAGAAAATATCTAATTTAAATGGTTTTTCGTCAGTTTGAGTTATAGGTAGGGCATTTTCAAACTTGGGCAAAATTTGTATCTTCCGGGCTTAATGCATTCTCGCCTAGAAGATTTGATGATTTTAAGACATAATGTTTACATTTTTTAGTAAACTCCTGAACTGTGCTAGTTACGATTATTTCTTTCACTAAATCTGAATGTACTTACATATGTTTATGTTACTCAAAAACACAAAAATGCTGGAAACTATTTTTTTTATAAATTATATAATTGATTAAAGGAATTTATTGCAAATTATTGTACCTAACTTTTAATATTTAAGGCTAATAATTTTAAAAATTTAATAACACAAATTATTCAATTACTTGTAAGTATTTTAGCAGTTCCATTTATTATAAAACAATCAGCACCGTGTCATAAAAGCTAAAAATGCAAAAAGAAATGGTTAGAATTCTATAAAAAATACATTTTTATAACGAAAACACTTGAATCCTTAACAAATCTTATGGCGAATACCACCAACCATACCACCAAGCTGCTGTTCGGCAGCCATGTTGGAGTGGGGGAATGGGAACCTTATTCCAACGCATTGCTTCGTGCACTCCCCTCGCTGGTAGTTCAAAATAAGCGGTCATGCCTGGTGTGCGTCGGCCGCAGAGCGATATATCAGTTGATAATATCAAGGAGGTCGATACATCCAAATTGCCCAGACGTAATCTTGAAATTCCTAACAACATTGTTCTTGGTGTTTGGAATGTTAATAGTAATGAACATATCTCCCACCTTGATATTATCAACTTTCAGGAAGCTCAATTCCTCTCTTCGGCATGCACCTGCAATGAATAAAAACACATTAAATTTTGTCATCAACTGAAGATTTAAATTTATTACCTTCATCAACAAAAACTCCTCGCCAGCCACCTTCAGGAATTGCTCCACGTTTTCTTTGGTAAAAACTGCAGACTTCTTTGGGGGATTGCACTTGCGATTTTGCGATTTTAAAAATGCAATTAAAATCGGAAACTTGCTGATATCCACGTTCTCGTTGACATTCAATGTGGACCTCAACATCGAATATACGCCACATCGTGGAGCTTTTGATTACTTTGCTTTGTTTGCAGCAATTTCGGTATTTTAAAAAAATACCTTGCTCACCACACCTGGGATAGATCTCCCCCAGTATTTAATAAATGTGGTGGACCCAAGATGAAATACCAACTCTTTAATGCGGAGGCAGGATCGTCGGTTCTGAAAATAAGAATTTGCTTCCTTTGCATACAATAAAACTCCTTCAACAATCAACCGTATAATGAAGATTAAATTTGGTACAACAATTTCCAATTTAAATATAAAATAAATCGTTCGCCACAAATAGGGAAACATCTACGTCGCCAGCCGATGTAAAACTACACGTCTCCGCAATTGCAGTAAAAAACTAGGTAAATCAAAAAAACACTTACCAAGGCCTGGTTCGTTTACAAAGTGGTAATTCGACAGAAGCTTGTTTACCAGTAGTGTACTGCAATCACAACCCACAAGAGCTATTGACTCGACAACTTCCCTGGCTACTGATGAAAAAAACTCGGCTCGAATTGCGAAGCTGCTTGCAGAATTCGTTGCGTTGCACAAACAAGAATTTCACTACTAAACACTCGATCGTATACTGACTCCTTCCAGTAGTCGTTGATGGTAAATAAAAAATCAGAAAGATGCAACATACGGCCACACACCGTTTTCCAAATCGAACATTCAATGTTGCTTGCAGATTGGTGACAGTTTGAGTTTTCAGCGCCACGGTACAAATCCCACAATTAAGGTTTCCGTTATTAACTAATTACGAGGTTTTACGGTTTCGTAAATCAAACTTCGCTAAACGATTTCTTCTCAGGCTTACTCGTTACAAATATTCGGCCTATCTGAATAAATCTTCAGCCCACGAAACTAAAACACGTCTTCACTCCTCGTAGTGCGCTCTTAGAATCCCGAAATGCAGCTCAAACCCGCGCTCTCTACGATCCCTTGCGCATGCCTTACTCAGCATAGGCGTACTAAAAATCGTCGTCAAGCGATCGCGCAACAATTGACAAAAAATTGTTACATGTTGCTGAAAGTATGCGAGCAAAGTGTTTTCTTTTATAATTTTATGCGATTATCCGAGCACCACGATTTAAATTTGACGTAAGTTTTGTTTTACTTTTTTCCAGAAGTCGTTTGTTCTTTTCCGAATGTCGTCAAATGAAAAATATATTTCTATACACGTGGGAAACTATTATTTTGCAGCACTCGATACGGTTTCCGATCTCGCCTTCGGCTCGCCCGGAAACAACCGATCTTGCGCTGCAAAATCTTTGTTTCCCTAACTTGTATTGAAAATTACTATTCTATACGACCATCATAGAATGTGGGCATTCTGATTCTATTTTTAAATACAGAATATCTACATTCTTTCTTTTTTTTTTTCTCGCACCGATAATCGGTGTAAATAATTATTCTCGCACAGATTAGACCAATTAGAGCAAAGAATAATTATTCTCGCACAGATTAGACCAATTAGAGCAAAGAATAGACTACTATTTGAAGTGACATCTATTACCAAATTTTTGAACTCAATTTATTTACACATCTGTCAAATTAATAACAAATATTATATTTAAGTGCCTGGATTACAATTTATAAAAGACTTAAAAATTTACTCGCGTATTATAAAAGACGGATAAATTTAAATTTATCATTTAATTTAACCTCTTGATTTACTATTGATTTAACCTATGTCAATTTGTCTTTGTTTTTAATTCACAAATTTTATAAACAAAAATCAAGTTTGTCAAATGAGTAAACTTTTTTGCGTGCGATCGATCTGAATTTTTGCACATATTTTTCTACCGATAATTCACAAAGGGTGTGTACGAGGGGGGGACAATTTTTTGCTCAGTTTTTCGATATCTAGCGCCGTTCTTGAGTTATTGCTGCGTTTCCGCCACTCAAACTTGAATTAGCGATAACTCGAAAACGGCGTTAGATATCGAAAAACTGAGCAAAAACTTCTCCCCCCCTCGCTGCAACTCCTCCCCTGTGAATTATCGGTAGGAAAGCATGTGCAAAAATTCAGATCGATCGCGCACAAAAAATTTTTCTCAGTTTTACAAGTTCTAATTACGGTCAAAACTTATACAGCTTATTATTTTAATAGTCGTATAGAAAGTATAGTCTGAAACACGTTTGGAATGGCTATTCCGCACTCGTGAACCGTCACCCTCGCCTGTCGGCTCGGGTGACAAACTTTTCCCTCGTGCGGAATATGCCTAATTCCAAACTTGTTTCAGAATATACTATTTTCTCAATTTATGTCATAAAATATGTTTTAGTTTTTGCATGGATTTCTCTTAATGAATATAAACCATGCTAAAATTTCCATTTAAATTTTGTGTGGAATGCAACTCTGAAAGCACTGTGAAACTGTGAAAAGCACTCTGACGCTACGCGCCCTCGTGCAAAATTTGTATGGAAATTATATACTAAGTTCTGGTCATCTTGGTTAGTATGAATTTCTTCTTATTACCTTCGATGAATTGTTGTTTGGTTTCATTACGTTTATTGGTTACTTATCGTTTACACTTAATTATGGTTTTCTTATTATTAACTAATTACAAAATTGATATATGCCGGAAAGCCACTCGGTATGCACACTAGTGCATAGTGGCTGTTTGAACTTAACTTCCTGTTAATGTATCGACTTGCAATTATGCTGTACACTTTGACCGGATCATGTTTTAATATTATAATAATTATTCTTAACCGTAATTGACCTTTTAATGGAATGTCGTCAAGCTATATTACACCACATTTGAGCACTTGTTATATTATATATGAAAATATTATATGAGCATGTTCAATGAACCTTCTACTTGGATTAGTAGAAAAAAAAACTTCCGCCACTTTCCACCCGTCCTTTAAAAAACCTATAATTAATTATGATTATCAATAATGAGCTGAAGGATACAAATAAATCTTATTATATGGATTTTGCAATCCTATACAATTAAAAGTTGTAAAAAAATTAATGATTGAAAGTGCATACTGTTCATCAATACAAAAAAATATGCAAATTATGTGAAAGAGTTGTGGGTACAGGTGTTTCGAATTTCGGAGTCTCATCAGGCAAACCTGGAAAATATTGCTAACGCGCACAGTATTCAATTCAATATGGTAGAAACAATTTCGTTAAAATAAAAGCAAAATTCTACCTAACTTGATTCCAAAAGTCAAGTTAGGTAGAATTTTGCTTTTATTTTAAAGAAATGTCAAATAATTTTCAATTTTTATTTTTTCTATCATGTTGAATTGAATACTGAGCCCGTTAGTTATATTTTCCAGTCAATAATGTGTCGATTACTAACCGAAATACATTTAATTTGCAATTATCGTCAACTTCAATTGTGACATTTGATAAATAATTCATTAACAATTTATATTTTAGTTACTCACCCATAACAAATTAATTGGCAGCCAACATAAGGTAAAAACAAATACGACCGTGACCATCATTTTCACCAACTGAAAAAATTAATATTGTGATGTATAACTACTGAAGTAAATCCTTGAGCGCCAAGTATGTGATGTAATGTATCGGGAAGTAAATATGTGATGTATTGTAACGAGAAGACGAATTTTTAGAATTAACAGTAAGTGTGAGGCGAACCGAACGTAAGTGTACAGTTGCTTTTATTTAATTGCGCATGACGCTAGTTCTTTACCTAAGAGTTTACCCACAATTCCTAAATGGTGCTTAATTTGTTTAACTTTTGCTGCTTCGAGTACGAAACAATTTGATTACGAGTTCGAAGCAACAATTTTACAGGTACGTAATGCATACAAATGCACTTCAATTTTGTTTAAAGCGCTTTTATTAGCTTCACTTGTAACTAACAATGTAAGATAATCTTGTGGACGTTTTGTACCCTACAAGAAAAATAACCCTTAAAATTAAAATTAAACCTACCAAATAAAGAATAACTTGAAACCTCAGGGACTGTGGGATTTTTTTTATCTAACCCGGGTAAAAAAAATCGCTCGGAATATCAAGAATTGCCTCATAATAAGGCTGAGAATCGCCCGCACCTGTCACATGACCGACATGCACCAATGACATTGTCAAAAACAATTGAAAAGTAGCCAATCCCATTAAAATTAAGTGAAAATTTGAAAAACGAATATTTGGCCCGGGTGATTGTCAAAAAATAACAATTACCCGCTACCCTTGGCAGCATTATTAATAATATTGTTTTTTAAATGTAAACAGTTTCTTTAATAAAATTAATTTTTACATAATTATATTCAACTCGCATAATATTATAAAAATTAATTTGAAATATTAAATGTACAATTATTATATAAATTTGAATGCTTTGGTTCTTGGAGAAGTCCATTGCTTGTGAATAATTTAGGAACATCTTTCAGTACAGCTTCCGTTCGTATGTTTTGTACAATTCTCTTGTGGTATTCTTCATCCATCTGCAAATATGGTTTAAGGGAAGTACTACTTGAATGTCCAGTAATTTTAATTAGTGATTCCTCTTGTATACCAGCTTTAGCTAAATGCGAAATAGTGGTCGATCTATGTGAATGATTTGAAATTTTGACAGTTTTGGTATCAATACCAATAGATTCCGCTGCAGCTCTAGTCCATCTTACAATAATGTTCTTCCCTATTGGTGAATTCTTAAACCATAAATTACTTTTTTCCCAATTGGGATTAGGGGTAAGAAACAGTCTTTGGATATGTACATTTTCACCTCTTTTCGAAATCAATTTTCTTAGCAATCTGTTCTAGTATAAATTTTGTTAGTTAATTTAATATATTATTATAAAGAACTTGTAATTCTTACCTTACTGGGCACAATGATTTGTTCTCATTCACAATTAGCCATTTAGAATCTGTAAGTTTTTTTGATCCTCCTTGCGCTGTCTTTGAAACAATAGGATTGTATTCAATTCTTCCTTTAAATTCGCCTTTGTTGTCAAATTCTTCACAAAAATAACTGATCAAGCAAAATACGGCTTCCCCACCTCGCCAAGCTAATTCATGGGCCGCTATATGGTAAAATTTCTTATTTAACCCATCTGGTGTATTTTCGTCGTATAGATTAATAATTTCTTGAACTTCAGATTTGCTAAAAGCGGCAGAACTAAGTTTTCTAAATTCAGGTAATAATTGCAGTTTTTTTCTAATTGAATTTCGAGCACTTCTTGCATTAGCAAAACCAATGTCTTGAAATGGGTCAATCTTTATATTAAACCTTTTAAAATAAATTGTCTGCAGTTGTTTCGCAACCGAATTCCACATCTGTTTCACAACCGCTTCTTTATAATTTGCACCATCCTTCTTTCTCATATTAAAACCCCAATCTTTTAATATATCATTTAGATTTTCTACAGGTAACGCGGTACTGATAACATCATAGTTTCTTGACGCACAAAATTTGTCAAATTGAGACCATACTGACTTTTTTGAACGCACAGTATTAATGGGGTAATCCCTAGTAGTCGAAAATTTGGTTTTTGCCTATGAAAATCGATGGCCGGCAATAAAAGACATAGAATAATTATAAAAAATGTATTTAAAAATACTTGATTAATTATATAAATTGATTATTTTAAAAGTATACATTTGAAAAATCGCCATTTGGTGACGTAGTAACAAATCCTCCAATGGAAACGTTCCATTTACAGTTCAAATAATTTCATTTCACACGTTACGAACGTTACATGTACAAGACAGAGACAAAATATCACTTGTACGTCTGATATTAAGTCTTCATAAAATTTTTCAAACGTCAAATAAAAATAACCTCAAATAAAATTGTATTATGATTTAAAAAAAGCAATAAAAATATAATTTCAAAGAAGTGCTTTTTTAAGAAGTCCACCTACAAAAAAGTTGTGGTTAAAACAATGCAACATAGTTAAATATTTGATATCAAGTTTATCAATCGGTTTCATAAATATCATACGAAAAATGGTTAGTATGATAGAGTAAGAAATTCTTTTACTTATTTGTTGACAGAGGTTTTAAGCCTAAAAGTTTTAGTGTAAATTGTTGAGTTCAAATTATCGGATTAAATTTGGTTTGTAGTAAAATTTACTATATAAGGAAATTAAACAACTTAAAATTAAATTAAATCCAATTGAAAACCGAACAAGGAAGTTATTACAGTTTGTTATATTTTGCAAAATGGCTACTAAGAAATGTTTTATTCCTAGATGTGATAATACCACAAATAATTCTGAAAAAGTATTTTTTTTCGTTCCGATGGATCTAGCTACAAGAAAGTTATGGTATGAAGCAGCAAGAATATCATTACCATTTTATCCAAAATCATTATGGCATTGTTGTGAAGATCATTTTGATGTTGAGCACGATTTTGAAAACTGGATGTACTTTAAAACTATGGGAAGTAAGTTAAAAATTAAACATAGTGTGGTACCACATAAGTTTATTGACAATTCTCCATTAGAAACCCTCTCGAAAAGTTTAACGGATTCTGCCAAAAAAAGAAAGTTGGAAAATATTACAAGTTTTGAAGCAAAAAAAATTCAAAAATTAGCAATAAGCCATCAAAATCGAAAGTTGTGAGGAATCTTTTTTCTATACCACAGAATGTCGAAGAATGTAGTTAGATGCCATGTGCTTCGGGTGTTATATCGGTGTCGCCTGAAATAGATTCGTTACTTCCATCGACAAAATTAGTTGGAATACAAACAGTTTTGAAAAATTCAGTACGTAGTGTTCAAACAAATACTACAAAAATTATAGTTTGTGGTCTTATAAATTTACAGGACCCTTTAATTGCTCTTTAAAGTGAATTTAATTACCTTTGTGTAAATTTATTTTTAAAATAAAATATAAAATTTGTAAAAGTATATTTGTTATTAATTATTACATTTTGTTTTAGTGGACCGTGTTTAGGAATGCTCAGCTTTCTTTTGGTCGGAAGACCTTAATGTTACCTTCCGAAATCTCGTGCAGTGGACTGTATTTGAATATTAAAACTCTTGTGGTTAATAATTCTTTATTAACCTTGTACATCAATCAAATTGTTTTTTACAAACAAAGTCTTTGTTTGCAAATTCGTAAATACTTTGAGCCAATAGCAATTGCGCACAAAGGAGTAACCGCTTCTTCGTGAAGCAGAGACATTACTGAAGATAATTGGCAGGACCAAGCGCTCGCTTTAAGCCATCAGAGTAGGGAGAACTGGTGCGTCAAACAACGTGCGCGTTCACACTACTCTCTGGCGTACAATACGTTCGGATTAAAGACGTGAAAAATAATTATTTAACAATAAATAATATTAAGAAACGGTTACGAATTAAATTATACAAATAAAAAAGGAACGGTTTCGAACATGCCGCCCCCGTTGAAATGAAAGCATTTTAAGATTTGATGTACAATGAATATAAAGCATTAGATATTTTAACATAAAAACACAAAATATAAGCAATTCAGGTAAATAAATCAAAATAGTTCTCAACAAATAAGGTACACAAATGGATAAATAAAATAAAATTCTCGAACAAGTCAGAAAAAAAATGTGAACACAAATAAAATTCTTGTAGGCGCACACAACACTTTGGTTAAATAGCGTAGCACAAAAAACACAAGTGATGATGCTGTCAAGATGCAGGTAGAGGGCAAATCTTGGCGAACGATCTTCTTATCAAGCCCCCAGGTGTGAGTAGCGTCGCAACTCGGTTTACGTTGTCGGTGCCGGGATGAAGCGCAACAACTCGACCTAATTTCCACTTGAAAACAGGTAGATTATCGTCCTTCACAAGAACGAGGGAACCATCGACAAGGTCGGAATGATGATTTTTCCATTTCGTGCGCTGCTGAAGTTCTGAAATATACTCCTTGCTCCAACGTTTCCAAAAATGTTGGTGCAAACTTTGAATTCGTTGGAAATAAGTAAGGCGATTATCAGGAATTCCAGTGACATCTGGATCTGGCAGCGATGTAAGAGCACGACCGATAAGGAAATGACCAGGAGTTAAAGGTTGCAGGTCGTTAGGATCGGCGGACAACGGTGCGATAGGTCGGGAATTTAGGATTGCCTCAATTTGGCACAATAAAGTACAGAGTTCCTCAAAAGTAAAAAGTGAGGCACCTAAAACTCGTTTTAAATGTGACTTGGTGGATTTCACACCACTTTCCCAAAGGCCGCCAAAGTGTGGACTGTGGGCCGGGATGAAATGCCAAGTTATTCCTTCGCTTGCAAACGACTCAATAATAGAAGTTTCTTGAAGTTTTAAAAACCTTCCTAATTCGCGTAATTTATTGTTAGCGCCAACGAAATTAGTACCGTTGTCAGAGTGAATATGAGACGGTTTACCGCGTCGAGATATAAATCTGCGCAAAGCTAAGATAAAAGCGTCGGTAGTCAGGCTAGTTACTAATTCGAGGTGAATGGCCTTGCTGGCAAAACAAATAAAAATGCATAGATAGGATTTATCAATTCTTGAGCCGCGACCCTTATTAAGTTTGTAATGAATGGGCCCTGCGTAATCAATTCCGGTTACATTAAACGGTTGAGATGTAGTTATTCTTTCTAAAGGTAAATTACCCATAATTGGTTTAGTGACAGATGGAGAAGCCCTAAAACATGCCAAGCATTCGTGTACGACTTGTTTGACCAAATTTCTTCCGGAGGTTATCCAAAATTTGTCGCGAACTGAGCATAAAAGCAATTGCGGTCCGGCGTGAAGCAATCTCAAATGTTCACGTCTCACAATAAGTTTAGCTAGATGGTGTTTACCAGAAAGAATGAACGGATGTTTTTTATTAAATGAATAATTTGAATTAGTCAATCTTCCGCCTACGCGCATCAAATTATCCGAATCTAAAAAGGGATTTAAGGCGAGCACCGAGGAGGTGGTTTTTAAAGGCAGTTTTTTGAATAGTTGTTTATATTCGCTATGAAAGGAATCTTGTTGTGATAGATTGACCAAAACCTTTAATGAATTAAAAAGCTCGGCTGGAGATAACGGACCAGCTGTTCTTTGCCTTTTAGTAAGAGCGCAATTTTTTCGAAATCTTAAACAATAAGCAATAATTCGTTCAAGTTTGTTTAAGTTAGAATAATTTTCGAAAGGAAAAGAAATTTTGTTGTTAATAATTAGAGCGTGCGTCTCGCCCTTGAACTCGGGTAGTTCGGCGGGTTGAATTTTAGAAATGGGCCAAGAGTTTTCTTCCTGTAAAAGCCAGGGAGGTCCATTCCACCACAAATTTGAAGTTTTTAGAAATTCAGGAGTGACGCCCCTGGATAATAAATCTGCCGGGTTAAATTTCGTACTAACATGGCACCAAAAAGCGTCGGCCGTGTGCTCTTGAATATCAGCAATTCGATTGCACACAAACGTTTTTAACAAATTCGGATTTGTTTTTAACCAGCCTAACACAATGGTAGAATCTGACCATAGATAATATTTGTCAATAGGCATTGTTATAGAATTTCGAACTTGTTTTAAAAGTTTTGATAACAAAACCGCTCCACATAATTCCAATCTTGGAATAGTAACGGGTTTTAAAGGAGCCACCTTAGATTTAGAACAAAATAATTTTACACGAACAAAATTGTTTGAGTCGGTGGTTCGGACATAGATACAAGCGCCGTAACCCTTGAGTGAAGCGTCACAAAAACCGTGTATTTGAGCGCTGAATAAATTTGCGCAAGTGACATGTCGAGGTATTTTGACGTCATTTAAATGTAATAAATCTTTGCGATAAGCTATCCACGTTTTATTAAGTTCTGCAGGAATGTTATCGTCCCAATCTAATTTTTCCAACCAGAGACTTTGTAAAAAACACTTTGCTGTAAAGGTACAGGGTGTTACAAGACCTAGCGGATCAAATATTTGAGAAATGTCAGAAAGCATTTGTCGTTTAGTTATTTTATCAGTAGATAAATTGGAAATTTGAAACATAAAATTATCGTCGCGAAAGTCCCAAATAAGCCCAAGTGTTCTGGCTTGCTCGTGGTCACCAAAATTTAATAAACCCGGACGCAGGTCCGACTTAGGAATATTTCCTAAAACTTGTGAGTCGTTGGAGATCCACTTGCGTAATTTGAAACATCCGGTAGATAATACATTATTTAGCTCGGTGCAAATGTATTTTGCATCGTCAATGCTATTAGCGCCACTTAAACAATTGTCAACGTAAAAATCCGTCTTAATTATCGAAGATATTAAGGGTGAACTAGTTTCACATTCGATGCCTAATTGAAATAATGATCGTATTGCTAAATAAGATGCCGATGAAGTGCCGTACGTAACGGTGTTTAAGTCGTAAGTCGAGATAGGTTGATCGCAAGAAAAACGCCAAAAGATTCTTTGCAAATGCCTTTGATCGGGATTGATCAATACTTGGCGATACATTTTCTCTACGTCAGCCGAGATTGCGTAAAGATGTTGACGAAATCGTAATAAGATTGTAAAAAGACTTTGTTGAATCGTAGGTCCTACCATTTGCAGATTATTTGAGGAATAACCAGTAGTAGTTGCAGATGAACCATTAAATACTACTCTCAATTTGGTAGTAAGACTTTCCTCCTTTAAAACGCCGTGATGCGGCAGGTAATAAGATGTTTCACCTGGAGAATTAATTAAAGTCATGTGATTTAATTCCACGTATTCTTGCATGAAATCAAGGTATCGTTTTTGTAATTCTGAGTTAACCTGTAGACGCCTCTCCAAAGACAGAAACCGCTTCTTTGCGACAAATGAGGAGTCGCCCAACAGTTCGGGTGATTGTTTAAAAGGAATTGTAACAATGAATCTACCGTCAGAATTTCTGCGCGTATTTTGCACGTAGTGCGCTTCGCAAGCCCTTTCTTCGGCAGAAAAGACCTTTTCTTCCGGGTAGCTTTCTAATTCCCAAAATTTTGTGATTTGATCTTGAACGTCTAGAGTATTTGCGTGATGACATTGCACTTGAGTAGCTAATACCGTAGTAGTGGGTCCGGAAACCACCCAGCCGAAGTGCGTATTTTGTAGCAAAGGAAGATTGGGTCCTAAGCTTCTTTGTCCGGTGCATAAAAGTTTAAAAAATGCAGGTGATCCTATCAACAAGTCAATTTCACCAGGTTGGTCAAATGAAGGATCAGATATTAAGATGTCGCTTGGTAATTTAAAAGATTTACGATTAACTTTGAAACTAGGCACGTTGCCTGTGATCTTATTTATTACTAGGCATTTTAGCGCGATGCTGAATGTCGAATGGTGCGCGCTGACTTTCAGTTCGCATTGTGATTTCACAGTTGAATTTGAATTATTAATTCCACAAACGGTTACGTTTGCAGGCTTAACTGGTATATTTAATTTGTTAAGAAAATTGACGCTTATCATGTTACTCTGCGAACCACTGTCGAGTAAAATACGAACGGTTCTCTCGTTTCCATCGTTATCCCGTACCTTGGCAGAAGCCGTAGGTAAAAGAACTTGTACCGTGTTCGAACAAAAAGTAGATATAATTTGAATCGGCTCTTCGGGCACGTCTTCATTTACTTCTGGTTGCACCAGTGCTGTAACTCGAGAGTTGACGTGCAACAATGAATGATGTTGACCTTTGCAGGCCCTACAAGTGTATTTGGACGGACATACATTTTTTAAGTGATTATTAGATAAACAATTAAAACAAAGTTTGAGCTCTTGTGCTTTATCGGAGCGTGCTTGAGCTGTTAATTTAATGAATTCTGGACAAGTTGAAATGTAATGTTCTTCTTTGCAGTAAAAACAAGTTGATTTGCTTATTACGAATGACTTTGAAATGAATTTCGATTTTTCTTGATAATGACTTTTTACATTTCTTTTCTCGATATTTTCAAGAAAGTTTGCGTGATTTATTAGAAATTCTTTGAATTCCTTCAGAGTAGGTAACTCGTTAGATGATTTATTTGAGAGAACCTCCCACTCCCTAAAGGTAATTTGATCTAGTTTGTTAGAAATTAGATACACAATGATTGCATCGAAAAGCTTATCAGCTGTAGATAAGGCTAATGCAGATGTTACGTGCTTTGACAGCGCGTCGCTTATTTTCCTTATGTCTTTCGCAGACTCTTGTTTTATTGATTTTAAATTAATTATTGCGGAGAGATTATTTTTTAGGATGAGCTTAGGTCTGTCGTACCTTTCGATTAAAGCCTCCCACGATACGCGGTAATTCTTTTCAGTAAAATCTAGAGATTGTATTATTTCCGCTGGCTCATTTATTAATGATGCCTTTAGATAATGAAATTTAGTGATTTCGTTTAATTGCTGATTGTTATGAATCATGCTTTGAAATATTGCTTTAAACTCAAGCCACTTTTCTAAATCGCCGTTGAATTTATTAATGTTAATTTTTGGAAGATGTATTCTCCCTTGACTGCTTTCAAAAGCGTTTGCATTTATTGCTACGTTTGACTCAATTGATCGATTTGAACTCGCGTTGCTCGCGTTACTCGCGTTGCTCGCGTTACTCGCGTTGCTAGGTGTTGGCGACACTTGCCTCGACGCTGCGTTTGAATTTAATTTTGAGTTTCTGCTGCCCATTGTTGGCGAAACTCGCCTTACGGTTTCGGTATCACTAGGTGATAATTTGTTCAATAATGCTTTGGCTAACGAAGTTTGTTCATAAAAAGTGTTTTCGAAGATTGTTAGCTGATCCTCTGCTTTATCATCTAAATTTTGTAATGTTAGGTTGCTTGAAACCGTCTCGAATTGCTCTAACAACGTTGAAACGCTTTGGATACGCGCTTGCAATTCCAAGATATCCTTTTCGCTGGTAATGGCACCGATGATGTGCAAATTGTTTAAATTGTTCACAAACGTTGTGAACCGCGTAAGTTTGCCTTTTAATTGGCCTCGTTCGTTTATCAACGCGTTCATTTTGAATGTTAAATGTATTCAATCAATAATAAATTGAGGTAATTAGATAAATTGATTCGCTAAAATTGAATCGTTTGCATTTGAAACAATAACTAGTTTCGCAATGATAAATGCGATAAAAACACACTGTAATAAAAATGAAATGAATAGCACCACTGTACTCTATTGTGCTTGGTTGAAGCAAGCGCGGGAAAGATAAGAAAGGAATGTTTGTCTTACTCTCTCGCTCTGTCTTGCCAGTTTGCTGCTTTGTCGTGCTGACCTCGCCTTTCCAACTTCCAAGTTGTAACTTGTTGTTGAATTTCGTGTTGTAATAATTAAACGTCGCTTTAATTATTGTTCGCTTTTCCATAAATTCGCTGTTTCCATCCGGTTCGTCTGGACCATGTTTTAGTGGACCGTGTTTAGGAATGCTCAGCTTTCTTTTGGTCGGAAGACCTTAATGTTACCTTCCGAAATCTCGTGCAGTGGACTGTATTTGAATATTAAAACTCTTGTGGTTAATAATTCTTTATTAACCTTGTACATCAATCAAATTGTTTTTTACAAACAAAGTCTTTGTTTGCAAATTCGTAAATACTTTGAGCCAATAGCAATTGCGCACAAAGGAGTAACCGCTTCTTCGTGAAGCAGAGACATTACTGAAGATAATTGGCAGGACCAAGCGCTCGCTTTAAGCCATCAGAGTAGGGAGAACTGGTGCGTCAAACAACGTGCGCGTTCACACTACTCTCTGGCGTACAATACGTTCGGATTAAAGACGTGAAAAATAATTATTTAACAATAAATAATATTAAGAAACGGTTACGAATTAAATTATACAAATAAAAAAGGAACGGTTTCGAACACATTTTAATCTTAAAAATTAACAATAAGACGTTTGCAGTTTAGGATATATGGCACTTTTCCAAAATTCTTCACAAATATTTAAAATGTCAATTACTTCTTCTTCTTGTAAATCCATGTTTACATCCACCTTCAGAAGCAGAACAACTTGTACATTTACAACTTACCACCTCCTCTTCTTTTTCGTTTATTACAGCACACACGTCATAGCCTTTTATTCTTATTTTGTGTTCTGGAGTGATTTTTCCTTTCACCGTACAGAGATCTGCACTTCGCTGAAGTTGTACATATGCAACAGCATTGTCTCCATACATTTCTTTACCTGTTCTTTTGGTTTTTACGTTACGTACTTCGGCACTAACAAAATCCATGTTGGAAGTATAAAAGTCGTTCAACATATCACCGTCCACCGATGATAAATTGTCCGATAATGCTTGTTCAAAATTAACTTCTAACTTATTAGTCATTTTGAGACACTAAAAAAAGCACTGCAAACTGTAATAATATTGGCGTTAACATTAATTTAATTTAAAATGATGGATATACCTATATATACCTATACCTATACTCAAGACAAAACTTACAAATAACAACAAAATTTTATAACTTAATTTCAAATTTTAAATAACAAAATAACCTCAAATTTCGAATTGACATTTCAAATTAACTTCAAGTGTCGCTAAGGGGAGTGGCCTAAAGCTATCATTTCTGTCATTGGAGGATTTGTTACTACGTCACGATTTACCGCGTTTTAGAATTTTAAAAAATTTTCAATTTTTAAATTTGAATTTGATGACTAAAAATTAATCAAAAAATTTTTTTTTATAACGAGGGGACCTTATTTCCGTCTAAAGAATTGATTTTAATAATAAAAAAAATTTATGGGATTAGCCCATTGGTGTACTATTATTTATTTCTCCATCAATATTTGCTAGCGATTCTTCACCAAACCGGGAACACATTTTAGTTTTTAATACAATGACAAAATAATAATTTGTTTATCGTCACGTCGTCCTAGTTACTATGTACATATTATTTTACTTGAGTCAAAGCTTTCTAAATTTTTAAAATACAATTTTTTCGTTTTGGCGATTCTCTTGTCAAATATCCCGCTAGACAGGCATATATTCTGACAATTTTTCCCGCTCCCTTACACGCGTGATTTTTGTACCCAAAAAACTGCCCGCAGCACTTCGTGCTTTGGGCAGTTTTTTTAGGTACAAAAATCACTTGTGTAGAGAGCGGGAAAATTGTCGAATATATGCCTGTCTCTTGGGATATTGTATATGAATACTTTTGATTGTCTAATATTTTGTCAAAAAAAACGACAAATAAAGGCTCACATGAGGAAATCCTGATATTACAAAAAATTTGGTTTTACAATCTTGCAGCATTAACAAAATGTTTTCGAACAAATAATATGAATCTTTTGTTTTTTTAGAATATAAGCACAATAAATTAAAAAATTTAAAAAACAAATTTGAAAATTTTTCTGACTATTCAACTCACATGTCATCTGTCAAAAGTGGACCAATAAAAATGTTTGATGTGAGATTACATGGCCAATCAAAATGAGTGCAGCGATAATTCTACTCATGTATAAAACAATGCATAAGAAACGTCAAACGTCAAAGTTTGCTAGCGGATAAAAATCGTACTAAGGAAGGAAGAGAAAATGCAAGTGGATAAATTTAGCGGATATTTTTTTGTTTACCTTTTTTGGCATGACAACCGAAATGAAGTTTTAAGTTTAAAGTTTTATACGTATTTATGCACGATACTGTATAAATTATCAGTACGTATAAATATGTGACGGAATATTAATATAATTATGGAGGTTGGTTGATTAAAAGTGTTTAAATTTATAACGTGTTATTTGTAGGTTAGATATTTGAAGACGTGCAGGCAAAATTGTTGAAAATAAAAATGAAATTTAATAAGCAAATCTAAACATTTACTACTATTTCAAAAGTGATATATTGTATGTACATATTGTATTTAATTTATAAATAACATTTAATTCGTAGCAATAAAAATTATTGTTTACTTGTTCTGGGGTGGAAACTTTCGAAGCATTGATTCCAATTTTTATAAACTGAAAATATAATAAGAAAATTATATGAACAATAATATTATGCATGAATGAGAATAAAAGATTTGATAGCTATTCGCTATTCTTAAAAATTAACTATAAATAAAACATAAGCTTTTGCTCGAGTCAAGCATCGACTACAGGTATATTTCTTGTAAGTGGTAGGTTTTACTGTAAAACACTTTGACCGTCTAATTACTTTATAAAAATTTAAAAAACTTAATTCTAAACTTAACTGAACTATTTAAAAGTACAATTATTAAATGATCGTAGGCTGTGTCGTTTCATTCGATTGTAATTGTTTAATTTCTTGTACAATTATTGCAGTATTGCGCATATTGTCTACCAAATTACCGTGATGGGTTCTATCCAAGTATACATGTATGGTCTAATAGTAGACGATGTGGAGTGCCCTATCAATTTAATCACTTCTTGTTCATTAATGCCTGCTTTTAATAATCTTATAACAGCACTATTTCTATGTGAGTACTTAGTTATTTTTTTTTAAATTGTATTTAAACCAATTTGGGACCCAGAACTTTTTTTCCACTTCTTACCGGCATATTTTTATTAAAAAAAATCGGATGTGGCCATCACATAACTTTCCGAATTTCCCAAAATTTCATATTTTTGAGTTGGCCATGCAATTCGAAAATTTTAAAGTGAATGGATTTTAACCAAATTTTACATATATCTTCCTTATTCATCCATATGCATGTACAATAAATCTTAATCCATAATATTTATGCATTCTCTCACAATAAATTAATTTTCATTTATAAAATTTCATAAAATGTTTTCTACAGAAATTTTTCTGAATTTTCCACCTTGAAGCTTCTTTCTAGTCTCGAAAATTCGGGCTTTTAATTCCCCTTCTTTTGGTATATGGTAGAGTCCTGTAGCATTTTCCTACCTCTTACAAACTTTAAAAAACTATTTGACTTTTTTGACAGTTGAACTTTATTTTGTGAATTATCTGAATTTTTTTTAAATTTTAATATTTGGGGTTTTCAACCGGATCATTTCTCTTCAGGAGGTCTCAAATTATCTTTTTGTTAGATATTTATATAATTATGAAGAAATTTTAGAAAAAAATTAAAATAAACAAAAATTTAATTTTTTTTTTATTTTAGAAAAAATTTTATAACACAAAAGTTGTAGGTAATTTGATATGGATAATTTTTGTCTTAATAAACTTTTACCTATTTCATTGCGTTTCGGAGTTATAATGGATTATGCTTTATCGCTTCAAGTAAACCCCCCGTTCCCCCCATACGATTTTATCCATTTTCAATAGGCTTCGTGCCACAACAGATAAAAACTTAAATTTAAAATTTGGAGTGATTTTGTTATTTCGTTTGGTTGCTATCGTGTTCACAGACATACATACACACACACACACACACATACACGTCCCGCAATGCTTACGTGGACGTCTGAAATAGACTCATTTGTGTGGACTTGCATTCCATCACTACTGTGACCTTCAGTTTCCAGCGATGTTAATGCCACTATGACGGGCTTTTCAATACACACCAAATTCTGTATAGAATATTAAAAAAACGATTCTGGGGACGGTCCCCACTAATAGGTTATATAAAAACGCTCAATTATGTGGACGGTCCCCATTAATAAGTTAAATAAAAACGCACAATTATGTGGAAAGTCCCCATTATTAGGTACAGTGACTCATAATGAAATCCGGACACTCCAATGTTAACAATGTGAATTGCGCGTTTTCAAGTAATTTTTTGTTATATAAAAATCACTTTTACCACAATAGTCATTCACATTTTTTGATCACCTCATGTAATTAATGAACACCCCCTTTCGAGTTACAGTGATTAGACTTTGTAAAATGCAAAAAATATTTTCGTCTGTATCTCAGAAACGGTACAACGAAAGAGAAAAATTAATAAACAATTTTTCTTACAAATATCATTTCCTAAGTTACAGATGGTAATATATTAGAGAGTCTGTTTTAAGTCACTGTAAATCGGAAACGGTGAAACGGAATAGAAAAATGTATATAAACAAAAATAAAGGTAATGAAATTTTCAAAAAAAATGTTCAATAAGTTTTGCTGTAAAACCGACTTTTATATGACAAGAAAACGTCTTGAAAACGTGCAATTTACATTGTTAACATAGGGGTGTCCGGACTTTTTTTGTTATTATTGAACTTTAATGAGACATAACATAATGAAAAAATAACAACGAAATAATAATAAAAACACGTGCTTTTATCTTCAATTCTTGATTTACTAATGTATAATAAGCTGCAATTCAATAGTATTCACATTGTTTATCTAAAGTCTAAAAGCTGGTTTACACTATGAGATTTTTCATGTGACTTATCGTACGACTTGTCATATTAGAAATATTTTTACGTTCACACTATACAATTTTTGGTATTTATTATAGTAACATAAAAACAAAATAAAGCAATGCGCATTGCTTACGATTTTAGATAGGATTTTTCATACGATAAAGTCACGTGAGAAGTTGCATAGTGTGAAGTCAAAAACGTAAATTTGATCTTTTTTCACTTAAAATATCTCATTAAAAGTTCGATAATAAGATATATACTAATTATTAACCACGAAATAAATAATAGGTATTAATATAAAGCTTTTTAAAAGGAACGGTTTAAATGAACAATGAAACAGATTATTTTTAATTTTAAGTTTATTTTTAACAAACATCTGAAACAACATATACTACCAAACTACCGTTGCTGAAAGCTTTTATTCGAAAATATTTAACCCATTCCTCTTTTAAGAGAAAATTTTATATTAATAATAAAATACAATTTCAAATATTAATAATGGATAATAAATAATAATACTCATATAATAAGAACATTAATTATGTGGACGGTCCCCATTATTAGGTACATCTAATAAGAACATATGTATAATTGTGTGGACGGTCCCCATTATTAGGTTTATGATACATATGATAAGAGCACCGAATTGTGTGGACGGTCCCCATTATTAGGTTCATGATACATATGATAAGAGCACCGAATTGTGTGGACGGTCCCCATTATTCGGTACATCTAATAAGAACATATAATTGTGTGGACGGTCCCCATTATTAGGTTCATGATACATATGATAAGAGCACCGAATTGTGTGGACGGTCCCCATTATTAGGTACATATAATAAGAACATATAATTAGTGTGGACGGTCCCCATTATTAGGTACACATAATAAGAACATCGAATTGTGTGGACGGTCCCCATTATTAGGTACACAGATGAGATGGGGGAGTTTCCTTAAAAATAATTTTTTGAAATGTAACATATACTATAGTATATACTATATGTTAGGTCAATGATGACAATTTGGCCATTGACGTCAATGACCATGCATTTTGGGTGATATTAACATTTAAAATTTCATGTGTGGTTTTTACATCATTGTCCGGGCAATGACGTCAATGCTCAGTATACGGTGGGCAATGATGAAATTACAATTCTTAAGATTCCAACTGAAAGTAATATATTAAATGTGTCTTTGCAATTAATACTAGTTATATACTGAAAAGTTAATTTTGTTAGAAAATATTAGTGATACGTCCAAAGAAAATGAGATTACTCTTAGAAAAGCAGCAGTTGAAAGCAATGTTTTAGGAGGCATCGGTTACAAACATTTTTATTGCAAAGGTGGATGTAAAAATAATACATTTTTTATTATTTTAAGTGCCATGGGTCAATCCCGTGCCAGAATAAAAATGATTAATTTAAAAAAATTTATTTCATTATTTTTTAATTTTTTTATTTTTGTTAATAAATTATTATATTATATTATTATACAATAAAAACAACATATTTACGTAAATATCACTTGCCAGTTGGCTGTTTTTTGGCAAAATTGCCATTTTGCTGTTCTTTATAATAGTTATTCTATAATATCATCATTTGTCCAATCCATTTTGGCCATTAACGTCATTGACCGGCCAAAGACGTAAATATTACAATCAAATGAAAATATTTACATCATTGCCCACCGTTAACGGGCGTTGACGTCAATGCCCAATTTACGTCATTGACCGTAACATATATGTATATATGAGAAGGTCGTTAGTCTGGTATGTTAGCTGATTAACTGCTGATACTAAAGTACCCGGTTCGAATCTGGAAAGAATCTAAAATTTCTTATGATCGTCTCTGTGCTTCGGAGAGCACGTAAAGCCGGCGGTCCCCTGGGTTGATGATTTGCTCTCATCAACAGAAAATCCAGGGTTACGGGCACATCTGAGACGAGTCCAGCAAGCTGCCTCAGATATAAAGCAATGAATATGCTCACAGACTTGGGACTTCGGCTCTGCTGTCTTTGATAGAAGACAGCCCGAGGTCAAGGCAAACAGGATTTATCCTAGCCTAAAAATGGAAGAAGGAGAGAAGATATAAACTATAATAAAAATGGTGGATGTTTAAATAATTTGTTGGGCTTAAAACTCTCGAAATTTTTAATTTTAAAAGAATATTTAAGCTGCCCACAGTTGACCAATCAGAATTAAACATGGTCGTGCGCTATTGGTAGTCAGGCAACTTAGTCGACTTTTTTAAAAATATTATTGGTTTATCCATTCTAAGAAACCAATTCTTGTTCCAATCTAATTTATAACTAAAATTTTTTCTAATATTTATAGTTTAATCGTTGATTGACGGTTTAATGCTGTGTAAAAAACGATAAATTTGATTTAAAAAAAAGCTACGAAAATTGTCTCGTTAATTTGAGAGTGTACCAATAACTACGTCTGTACCCTATACTCAGGCCCTGCCCTGAGTCCCTAAAAGTGAGGGCGGAGAGTGCTCTTCGGCGCCGGCGCAACGCAGCCAAGGGATCTTGGAAAAATGAAGATAATGAAATTTCAACAAAAAATGTCTAATAAATTTTGTCATAAAAGCGATTTTTATATTAGAAAATATGTCTTCAAAAAGTACGATTTACATTGCTAACATTATGACTTACGCTTATTTTTGTGAGCCACTGTATATACTTTTGAATTGTAAATCACTGTGGGTGGGGAGGAGGACGTCGCATAAGAGTGACTTGCCCGCGGGTCCCAGAAGGGCTTGGCGCGGCCCTGCCAATATTCCCATAAATTATAATTACCATTATCGTAACGTAAGCCATATAAAGTAAATTTTACAGGAAGCGCAAAAGAATTTTTTGAACAGCAAATCCTGAAATTTTCTAGCACATTTTTTATGTAAAAATGTATTATTAAAATATATATTATTAAATTATTATTTATTACAATATTATAATTTAATTAATTGCAAAAATAGATGTGATTTTTTTCATGAGCTTCCTATTTGCACACTAAAAAATTATGTACGTCTGCATCGTTTAAGAAAATCAACGGTAACAACGAGGTAACAACAACTCTGTGGACTGCTGGTATTTATTACGATTGCTATTCAGCAAATTTTTGTAGTGCATTTGTACAGGAGAGGTGACGCACTTTAGTTAGGCGTCGGATATTTTATATTTCCAAGTCCCAAAATAATTATATTATAATTTTATAATATATTATATTTGTAAAATAATTAAAATGTTCATTTCTTTTTACTTAT
This sequence comes from Cantharis flavilabris, assembly GCA_949152465.1. NCBI lineage: Eukaryota > Metazoa > Arthropoda > Insecta > Coleoptera > Cantharidae > Cantharis > Cantharis flavilabris. The sequence continues at coordinate 28,241,265 of OX424436.1, read as the reverse complement.
GGCTTATACTGTGAAATAAGTTTTAGGCCCCTAATTAAATTTTTTAAAAAGAATTGTGGCGACCCATTATCCGGATTAACATCACTGCTTATAATCCGTTGATCCGAAGGATTATAGGATTATAAGATAAAACACTATAAAGGAGAAAGACCTATTTGAACTTAATAACCAACTTACCAACTAACTAAAACCAACAAACTAAAATCCACAACCATCCGCCACCACCTTACTACAAAAGGCAGCATCCAATAAATATTAATCATTCAACAATTGTATTTTGAATATATAGCTAACCAACGCTATAGAATTACAAAATTATTTCAAAGTAAAAGTGACTTTCTGGTTCGAACTCCGAACTAGAAACATTCGTTACACTAGAAGTCTCATTTTCACAAAGTGACTATCATCATCATCACAATTAATTTAACAAATAAGAAAAAAAAAACAAAGCAAATTCTTGCATAGTAGATGAAGATGTACTATAATTAAAGTTACCATATTTTAAAATCATGAAATCGGGATATATAGTACATAGGAGTGGATATTTGATTTATGGAGGGGAGAATAAAAATTAAAAAAAAGCGCCGCAGACGAAATTTGTTTTCATTTTTTTCAAAGGTCATCAGTGCTTAAATCAAAAGATATAAATTGCCAATATTGTTTTTAAATGGGTAGTTTTTTCAATAGGTACCTTATTATGTTTCCACATTTTAACATTTCATTCCACTCTCCTAATAGTATTAAAAATTTGTTTAAGTAGTCAAATAACAAAATGTACAAGATGTAGACAGATCAAGTTGCGTATAGTTGCAAGCTACGGACGTGGGCGAGCGCGAGTCACATGCTAGAAGTGCGAAATTGTAAATTAATTAGCTGGATATTTTCAGTTTTTAGAAATTCTGATATATAATCAGAATAAGTCTGATAATAACTAGATACTAATATACAAACAAATTAGAAACAATAATATATTATAATCAGTGACGGATCAAGCTATTTTTCATAATCGTTATACGATATTATGAATTATGATCATATCAAGATAATCGATTCTTCCAAAAACAACGTAAGACGTAAAAGCCATGAAAAAATCTTACTAATGTTACATTATTACAATTTACAATAAACAAAATGATAAAGGATTAAAAATTAAATGCAATAGTTTTTCTGTTAATTTATTGTTCTTTTCAGTTTAGGGTTGTCCTTAAATCCTTAATTAGGCGCACTAAGAAAATCACACAATTTGTCTCAAGGGGTCAAAATTGAGCTCCGAGCTAGTAGCGCTTTGAGAATAAAATTACTCGCTAGATGCTAGATGCGGATCGCAAAGACTAAAATTATTTTAAACATTTACGTATCTAATGGCTTACAATTAAATATTATTAAATTTAAAAAATTATTAATTAAATTAAAATTTGTAACTTTTAAAACGATCAATTAAGTAAAAATGGTATTTATTATAATTAGAAATAATTATAAAATAAGACTTCCTTCGAACTTCGAGCTAGAAACTGAGAAGTTGTTACTGTTCTCTAGGTCCGTAACGCAAAGATCTATTTTAACTTTAAATATAAATAATTTTTAAAACACCGCGTTACATAATTTTGTAACAATGAAAAAATTTTCCGTTATTAAAAATCGTGTTCATTTCGGTTAGGATTGCTGAATATTGTTCTTTGAAATAATGTGTTTAATCAACAAACGAGGTACTCTGAAGATTCCCTCTCTCATTTATCTATGTTTAGGCGAGTAAATTTAGTCCAGTTGTCGGCATAGTCTTCACATAAGCGATATAAACGTCCTTGATAATACTATAATTTAACAAGAGCTGTCAATAAATTAAAACTTCAAATTTTATAGACGCCGTGTCGCTTGTTATTAGGAGTTTTCTTTTTCATTTTTTAAGGCATGTCCGACGAGAGGGGGGTCGCAGGTAATTTTCCCAGGGCCCGGAGTTTCTAAGGAGTTCCGGAAACAAAGTTTTTATTATTTGGCACGAAATTATCACTGTTGTCAAACGAAGGGGGAAGTGCATACACTTAAATTTAAAAATCGAGCTAACGCCCTAGTCTTGTTTTTAACTCAATCTAAGGTGGGCGCCAACTTGAAAGTTTCATATTGCGTTTTAGGCGGTTTTAGATTTGTTGAATATAATTTGTGTTAACAAAAAATAAGTTCATACTGTAACAAACTCTTTAAAATTTAAAAAATTTAATTTTTAAATTTAAATAATAGCTCACAACATAACATGCGTTTGCGATGCCATATTATATAAAGTGCATCATGGAAATGAATATTTTGCTACCTATGCGTTTAATATAATTTGCATTTTTTTATTTTATGATCGTGACCAAATTTATATGAGATCACCCCTGAGGTTGGGGAATTTCTAACAAAAAAAGAATCATTAAAATCGGACAACGTGGTAAAAAATTATCGCTGAACATTATAAAAATTTTCCGACGAATTGATAAACCTCCACTGCATATTCGCGCCGTAGATTACCTGCTACGTCATAATAAAAAGTAGATAGCGGTAGGTCATGTATTAAAATCTGATACTTCCTAGTAAAACAAAATATACAGAGTACATTTTAATTTCCAGAGTTACTTAATATCTTTGGTTACTCTAAACGAGCAAACAAAACATCTTTTTTATTAGAAAACACAAAGCATTTGGTAATTTATCTCAAAAATTGTTGGAATAATAAAAAACTATTCTGAACTCGTTAGGATGGCAACTATCCGGCAAATACCAGAATCACCGTTGAATTTTTCATTGGCGCCATTGTAAAAAATTATGTTTTCTGAGTTTTCCATGGATAGGTGATTTAAAAAAAAACTAGTGAAACAAGTGGTCTGCTTCACTCTGCGTAGCGGTTTGCTCTTGCTCCGAGCAACGTACATAACCGCTTTATCCTCAAAATCATAGACGAACAGGAACCAAAATTTAATTTGTTTGACAAATTGAACTAAGTTGAATTCTTAAAATCTATTTACAAGAAGTAGTGTACTATATGAATTTATTGTATCTACAAATACTACCAAAAAATTATTTATTCCTATGGTGTGGTTAAATTCTGCTTTATTAATTTATTATTATTACTGATACCTGTTTAATCAAATAAATTAGAATTTTAAGAAACTGTGGGTGGTTTAAAAAAATTTATTGATTTTCATTGGATTTTTCTATGATTTTAATATACCGCGGGTGTTTATTTTCAAAAGCAGCCAGTCGAAATAACTACTTGTCTTTGAGTAAATATTGATTAGGAGGTTGTTCAAAACCAATCCTATTAGAATTTTAAGTTCAACTCCTTCTCCATAAGATATCCCTACAAACCATCCAAATTAAGGTTCGTATGACCATTCGTACTGGTTTTGAAACCTTCGTCCTTGTTAGTCAAGGCAATTAACCAGGACAGGAAAATTTACTGATGTGACTATTGTTCTATTGTTGTATACCTGTTGTACGAAAGAAAGGTGAAAACTTAAAAAAAAAGTCCTTACTCAAGAACAAAAGTTATTTCCACTGCCTACTTTTGAAATGAACACAAGTACATATTATCATTATAATATTATGTAGTTCAGGAGGTAAACTAAAGTTTGAAAAAATTAAATTAATATTTATTATTTTTATAAAAATTAAATATTTGCATTCATTTTATAAGATCGGGTATTCCAACGATACTAATAAAGCGTCGACTCGGTAACATGATACCTATTTCAACTGATAGGTAAGCGCCTTTGTTACTATTTATAACGCATACTGCAACATTTTCTACATATCGTCGTTAAAGAAGTGAAACCGTGTAGTATCTCCACATTATTTTGGCAAAAATACATAACTTTATGAATGAAAAATTTGAAGAAAAATTGGTACTATCTGTCTGGTGACATCCCGTATCTGAGAAAGCTTAAATTTTTCAACTATTTTATGTAGTAGGTGGACATACTAAATTATATAATATAATACATATTATGATTATGTAATTTTGCATTTTGGTGCTATTCTTTCTTATCTGTTTTAAAATGCATATTTTGCATAATTTTCGCGCCTTTGGATTTGTACTATAAACTTATTTTATAACCAATACAAAATTACATAATTTAGTATGTCCACTACATATCGACAAAATAGTCGAAAAATTTAAGTTTTCTCAGATACGGAATGTCACCAGACGCAGATAGAACAAATATTTCTTCGCCCCGATGGATGATGTAGCAAACCTATACGCGTACCAGAGGTGACACGTATGAAAAATTTCGACAGATTCTGAAATTACCACTAATGAAAAATGCAAAAATACATAAATAAACCCGTTCCTTACTAAAAAGTGATATATGTCGCGTTGAATCTTGAATGATATGGAACCATGAACCATAAACAGTTCTTTGCAACATAGGCGCAACCAGGTATAATATGGGTATAATAATATAATATGGGTGGGCTAAAACGAGAATTTACGTCGATTATGCTTTCTATATCAATAGAAATATCCATATTTTTATCGTAGTCAATTTATTTTGGGGGGAGGGGGCTAAGCCCACCCAGCCCCCTAGTTGCGCCTATGCTTGCGAATAATCTTCTATAACTAAAAAATATTTGAATTTAAAGTCCATTAAATGTCTAATCCAATAAAATAAAAAGATAAACAATAATAATTTGGCATTAAAATGCCAAAAAAAATTAACAAATTTTTATTTTGACATTTAACAAATCGTTTTTCAGTTAATATAATTATTATTATTAACTTCAAAAATTATAAAATACACCTTCAAAAAAATTCGGTTACCTTTGAAATTCGGCGCTATAGCATTTTAATCAATTATGCGCAATAATTATTCGATGTATGTATAATTTATACAATAATCGTTTAAAATACATAGAGGTCCGCACAACAATGCGAAAGCAAACACAGTTCCTCTAAACACTCTTACTCTTACACAGTATTTGTGTTAGATTAGTACAACTAGTCGCCGTAGAGGGCAGCACTAACATACCGTCAATCAAGTCCACATAATTATAGGAAAAATTTGTTATGTTCACACACCAGAATCATAGCGAGGTTGTGGGGACATATAGAAATTTCAATTTTTCTGTGGTAGGGAGACCCTAGAAAACGGTTTAAACATGAAAATAAATTGTGGGGACCGGTGTATGTCCCCACAAATGGTGAAGTCCACACAAAGTGGGTTTCATTCCGTAGGAAGTCCACATAATTATAGCAAGACCTACGCACCCACACACACACACACACATACACACATACAGACATTTTTCAAAAATTGTAGAAATGGTTTAAGGGAACCTCAAAACAAAAATTTTATGAAAAAATTGGGGGTCAATTTTTTTTTTCAATTTCAGATTACAATACTTTCCTTACTAAGGAGTTCGGAAAGTAAAAAAGCAAGGCAAGCAAGATTTATTTAGACTAATTCAATTCGCATTTTACTGATTTACTGTTTAATATACAAAAAAAGTCAACCATATCAATATTATAGGAAATTGCTATGGGCTTACTTACTTTTTTTGATATAGAGAATCGGCTGATAAATCAGGTCGCTACGGCCAAATTAAAAAAATTTTAAATTTTGACTTTCTTACGCCCGTAGAGCTTAAACAGTTGCAATATTCGAAAATGTTTTACGACATCGTGAGATCCTTGCGGATGGCTAAAATTTTGTTCTTCACGAAGTTTTTCAAACACGATTCCTTACACCAACTAAGCGACGAAATGTCGAAGAATTTCGTTTCAAATCCCTGCCATTTTTGCAGTAAACCAAATATTTGAGTTTTAACGATGAAGGGGCGGTTTTTTGGAAAAATGTCAAATCGATTTTTCGTTTTCTTGTCGCGAATATTATCGACGTGAAAATAAAAACAATAGAATTTTTAAAATTTAAGTAAAATCGTTAAAACCACCAAAGCGGACGGACACCTCGACAAAAGCTTGGCGTTTATTGGCAATGGCCGAAAAAGACGCGCGCAATTGTCAATAACAATTTAATGTCTAAAATTTTAACTTTTTCCTTCTTCGTTAGGGTGGGACCCGAAATAAAAGAAAAATTCGTGTAAATATTTGAAAATTTGATTCTTCTAAACAAAATTTTTCGGCTAATTCAAAATAAATTTATAAAAAAAATTTTGAACCAAAATCCATACAAGTTCCCTTTCACATTCTTCTTTTCTTCTTTTGCAGTAAACGAAAAGTGGTTGTTTCAACAGTGAAGCGACGGTTTTTTCTAAAAAGCCTTTTTTCTAAAATATTATCGATGTGAAAATTTAAAAAATTAAATTATAAAAATTTTAGAAAAATCTACGAAAGCGATCAGAAACTTTTAAAAATACATTAGATAAATAGGGCAAATATGATAAAAATTTCTTTTATGAAAGTTGTCTTGAAGCTTCCTTCCAACCTTTTATATTTTAGATTTCCAAGCTTTATATAATTTTATATTGCTCATCATTTTCACAATTTACAACAAATTTTCACCATTTTCAGGTGGCCTCTAAGTATATATAAACTGTATGTTTATTCCACACCTGAAGACATGTGGTTGCGTGGTTCAACCTGTGCGATTGATACTATTTATTTTCATGTCCAAAGCAGATACACTGATGTTTTTCATACATGCGTATACATGCGTAACCTATGGAATGGTTTTTGAAATATGCAATCGCAAGTCTGCCCATCCTCACAGGTCCAAAAAGGCAATCTTTTACTTCGCCATTGTCTGCAAAAAAGTACAAATCCAAACACTCCTCTCTCAACACCTTCGTTCCCCTGTAATGAGTGTGAACCCAGCATTACTTGTAAATACCACCTTTTTATGTCGGCAGTAGAAAGAGTAAATTTTGTAAGGTTATGGAAATGGATAGTCAGTTAATCGTTAACCGTTAGACAGTAAGATTGTAAATAATAAACATATAAATAATTAATAGTATATTAAGTATACCTCTTATTAATTTGAGAAACCAAAAAATTACAAGTTTATTGAATAATTTCAGTATTTTAAGACGAATAAATGCAAAACAATGCTTTTGAATACCTTCGGTGATTTCTATCCATTATTTAAAACTATAAACTCGGTGAACGACTTTGGAAAACTAAATTTGTCAACAACTGTCAAATCGACAAAACAAAACTGTCATTTGAAATAAATATTTTAAATTTGGAATTTGGCAAAAAAAATGGCAATAAATCTAGTAGTGGAAAAAATCGTATATAAACCACGGTTGTGAAGACCATTATAGCCCTAGCGCCAAGATTATATTCCGAGGTGCGAAGCGCCGAGGAATATAAGGCGCGTATAATATACTATTATTGGCTAGTTAAGCATATATTCCAATGAACGCCCTGTGGCTCTGGGGCTAGCATTTCGACTACCCAGCCAACAATCCACGTTCGATTCCAGCTTTATGCACTTTTTTTTTTACTAAAAGTTAATTAATCTCAAAATTGATTCAACCTATTAATTGATTAAACCTAGAAATATAAACTCTTCGTTTTTTTCTACGTTTCTACGTTTACACAAATAATATATCAATTTGAATATTATGACACTCATATTTATGTGACTAGAATGCGCTTTTACAATCTACACAGTCCTGGGCATTGCGAATATTATAAAGGACGCCACCAAGCGACGCCATTAGTATTTTTGGAATTCTTCTTTGCAAACGTGTTTTTTTATCTGTTGTGTTTTTAGTGTTGTGTCAATTTAAAGTGTTTTTTGTTTTTGTGCAGCATCCATCATCATTTTAAAAGATTTAATTAGAGAGTACGCTTTTGTAATCTACCCGTCCATTTCTGCGCGTCCATTTCAATTAAACCAAAAATTAATAGCTATTTATTATACAAGTGACTTATAAGGCAAATAAGTTACGAAAGAAATGTTTAGCCACGAGAGCTTGCTCGAGTGGCTAATTTTTCTTGAGTAACTTATTTGCTGTTGAGACACGTGTGTAATACAAAGCTTTATCCAATATCTCGTAATAATAGTTTAAAATGTAATTAAAAGTTTTGACGTTTTAAAATGTCAGATGTAAATTATGAAAAAACAAAGTAGGTGTACTCATAATTTACATCAGTCACTAGTGTTTTATAGACCCCATAAGTCACTAATGTTTGATAGACCCCATAAGATATGTAAAATCGGCATTATTATGCCTTCATAAGACAGAGGTGTTGGATAAAAATTATATCGTGAACATGACGATGGCAGCGCCATCTCTTTCAATTTTCTGAATTACACAATTGATATCCAAAACCTGCATAAGCTTTGCCTAGCTGAATATACATAATCAAAGATAAAACTGAGATATTCTATATTAATCAAAATTACATAAAAAGATATAACCGCCAAATCACTAATTTCCACCCATATCATATTTCCACCGTCAATCAAAAAAAAGAGAACAAGATAATAAATGATACTTACGTACGCGGAACAGATCTGTACGCGTTCACATAAAAATTTACAAATACGGTCAAAGTTGCCGCATTTATTCGCAAACAAGAAACAATATTTAGGATGAAAAAAAAAATCTTCAGTTACAGCAATATTCCACGACACGATTAACAGTTTTTTTTATCAAAATAATTCCACACCGAAACAGGAGTGGTAAATAAAAAAAATATAACAAATAAAAAGAATAAGTAACTTTCTCCTAGTGAATTATCGGTAGGAAAGCATGTGAAAAAATTCAGATCGATCGCGCACAAAAATATTTTCTTATTTTTACAAATTCTAATTACGGTCAAAACTTATAAAGCTTATTATTTTAATAGTCGTTGAGAAAGTATAGTCTGAAACACGTTTGGAATGGCTATAATAAAAAAAAATAAATTCATAAAAAAAATTCATAAATTCAAATAAAAATTAAAAATAATTCCACACCGAAACAGGAGTGGTAAATAAAAAAAAATATAACAAATAAAAAGAATAAGTAACTTTCTCCTAGTGAATTATCGGTAGGAAAGCATGTGAAAAAATTCAGATCGATCGCGCACAAAAATATTTTCTTATTTTTACAAATTCTAATTACGGTCAAAACTTATAAAGCTTATTATTTTAATAGTCGTTGAGAAAGTATAGTCTGAAACACGTTTGGAATGGCTATTCCAAACTTGTTTCAGAACAGACTATTCTTAAATTGAATAAATTCAATTTTTTTAATTTTTCCGTCGATAATAATCCGGAAAAGAAATCGAAATGTTGATTAGAAGTTTTTCGAAAAAATCGTCCCTTCACCGTTAAAACTTACACTTTTCGTTTATTGCAAAAGAGCCAAAATTTGAGGGGAAAATTTTCGCAATTCTAGTTTTTGTCGTTTAGTTGTAAAGAACCATTTCTGAAAATATTCGTAAAGAACAAAAAGAAAGTCATCCGCAAGGACCAATCGACAATGGCAAAACATGTTCAAAAATTTCAACGGTTTACGGGATACGGGCGTAACAAAGTCAAAATTTGAATTTTTCTTATTTCGGCCCTAGCTACCTTATTAATGTACCGAATTTTAATTTCAATACGGCATTGAATAGGTACGGTCGAACTCCACAAATTCGATTAAGTTCTTTTTTTTTTCTCCAAACGTCACGAAAGTCAGCTGTTTCATTATCAATTTCAAACACGAAAGTCAAACTTTTCCTTAGCGACATACATAAAACCATGTGGCGTAAAGATTTTTTCGAAAGTAAACCCTCAGCGGCAGGAAAAAAAATAACTAGAAATGTGATATTATTTTAATAAAATTGAGTAATTTTGGTATCTACCTCTGCTAAAAATTATTTCAAGTTTATTTAACATTTCAAATATAAAATTTTAGCGCGTAATTTAAAAATAAATAGATATAAACTTTGACTTTGACATTTAAATCCTTAAATATACCAACTTAAAATTTTATTTTTAACCAAATAAATAAACATTTTGATCTTTTAACCTAAAAATTTTAATAAATGTCACAATTGAAGTTGACAGTTGCGAATTCAATTTAAAAATTACCAACATAAATTGAAAATAGTTGACAGATTAAATCAAAATGTCACCTTACTTTTGTTTATTTTTATTACAATTAGATTAAATTAAAACTGGTTAACCGATTAAATCTATCTACCTTTCGAATTTTTTGCGCGCGATCGATCTGAATTTTTGCATATGCCTTCCTACTGATAATTTACGGGGGTGCTTGTTCGGCGACGGGGGAGAATTTTTTGCTCAGTTTTTTGATATCTAATTTATTTTTGAATTTTGTTCGTTTGGAGAAACAGTAACATGTTTTATTCGGATGGAAATGTAACTTTTTCAGCCACGCAAGTTTTCCATTTGCTCGGCTCGTTCCACTCACCTCGCAAATGAAAAAACTCGCTGGGCAGGAAAAGTTAATCTTTCCATTCTAATAAAACAATATACTATTATTTTGTCAAAAACTAAAAACATGACTTTTTTGAAGGTTGGTATACTTGTTTATAAGACTTTCATAAATATTTTGGCAATTTTTGGAAATGCTGACATTTCTGATTGTCGATTTAATGACCTTTAAAATCAATGTAAACTTTAACATTTTTTATCTCGAAAACTAAGAACAAGATTAAGTTCAAACTATGCCAGAATTTTTTTATTACCCAAATAATGTACTGTAAAAATTTCAAGAACTTCTCATTATTTTCATTTTCCTTTTTAACAACATGAATATGAGCTTTTCTAATAATTACATTCAATATTTATCATAAAAATTTCAAAGAATAATAAAATACCAATGTATTTGAAGAACATAAATATAATATGCAGTAATGTGTTTCTGTGCAGTAATGTGTTGCTATGCAGAGATCTACCACGTTTTTCAATGATTTAACTTGCAGTAATATATTACATTTCTGTCTAGTATGCGAAAAACAATATACCTTATGTTTTGATTTTGAATTTCTTTGATCTCGATAACTTTGCGCCTCCCCGGGTATTTGATGGCACCAAATTACAATTCCCATACTGATATATGCAAATACCAACACAATAAGAGGAATCAGGTACTGGACAATCAAAAGCAGTATAGTGTATGCATGCCCGTACTCTATTCCCATATTGCTCCAATCTTCTTTGCATAAAAACCTGAAATTTTAATTATTACCATTAAATTTGTATACATAATATAATATTAATAAATTAGGTATGTATTAAATTGTACAAGGCACAATGTAATTAATGTACGAGTTTTGTTACAGGCAGAGGCGGATTAGCCGAGGCCTGTATTTACGAGTACTCGGAAAACAGTTTCCTGCCGCATGATAAACGTAATTTTTTACGCCGACTTGTATAATTTGTCACAAAAAATCATAAAATTTAATTATTTTTTTAAATATTTGGTATTAAACGTCAAAATTTGACGTAAATTTGACGTTTAAATTTTATTATTTTTGTTTCTAGACTAGGCTTGAAAAACAACTTTTCATGCCGTATTTGAAGTATGCAATTGAACACTTGCCTGACAGAGGCGTAAAAAATCACTTACAAAGCATTAAAAACTATTAAAAGTAACTATAAATATTTAAATAATATTGAACTAAATTTTATAGTTTGATGCCATTTTGTCGAAGTTGTTTCGGACACTATTCCAAATGTAGGAAACTGCTTTGTTCAGCCGAGCGCTAAGTTTGTTATGGGTCAACTAATGCGCGACGCTGAAATGAAGCTCGACACCGATGTATTTTATTCACAATCAATTTGTAAACAACAAATAATTAAAAATTGTAATAAATAATACACTGCTTTTTGATTTGATTTTTCTTTTGAAACTTTTTAATTAAAAAATGTCGTCACTACATTGGTAATACACCAAATTTTAACGGAAGTGGCCATGTGGCCACAGGCTTTTTTCATACAATTCCCAATATCTTAAGGTTTTCCAATAATACACAATTTTTTTGAAATCTTTATGTTTCTAAACACGTTGATCTCGAAAATGTAAAAAATAGTATATTATAGGCCAAGGTTGTGAAGACAGCCATTATAGCCCTAGCGCCAAGATTATATTCCGAGGTGCGAAGCGCCGAGGAATATAAGGCGCGTAGGCGCAAATGAAAAAACTCGCTGGGCAGGAAAAGTTACCTTTCCATCCGAATAAAACATGTTACTTTTTCTCCAAACGAACAAAATTCAAAAATAAATATCAAAATTAGCAATAACTTGGGAACGACGTAAGATATCAAAAAACTGAGCAAAAAATTCTCCCCCCTCGCCATTAGTAATAATCCCCGTACACATCCCCGTAAATTATCGGTAGGAAGGCATACGAAAAAATTCAGATCGATCGCGCGCAAAAAATTCGAAATTCGAAATTTAATCGGTCAACCAGTTTTAATTTAATCTAATTGTAATAAAAAAAATTGGATGTGGCCATCACATAACTTTCCGAATATTATTATTTATCCGGGGTGTAACGTTATACGGATTTTGATTGGTTAATTGTTTATTATATATATTTATTTGTTTTATTTTCTCTTAATTTAAATTCTTCGCATTTTCTCAACTTATCAATATGTTTTTTATTTATATCATTTTCATTCTCTTTAAAATTTTCACTTTGTCGCTTAATTCGCTTAGCATCTTTGTTTTTGTTTGTCTCATTCATTTTGTATTCAGAATTGTCTCGTATTTGTTTCATTAACAATTTTCTTTCCTGTCTTTTTTTATCATTAGATTTCTTTTTAGCCTTTCCGCCACCAATCAGCATCTTGGTCAAAAACATTTTACTCTTCTTTTTTCTATGATTTTTAATTTACCAAATATTATAGTAATACTTTACGACTTTTAAAGTTATTTAACCGTCAAAATAAGATAAAATAAGATCATAAGATAAACAAAATAAGATACAAAAATTGACGTTTTTCAAATACCCCATTTAATACCTCATGTACCTAGGATTTTTATTCAAAGCCCTCCTGACGTTGGTTGGAGTGACGCTGGATACTCCGCATAAAACGTAATCCAATTTTTATATCCACTTTATTTCCCAAACTAACACTTAAACTAACACTTCACAAATCTTCTGTATGTTAAACAATGTTGATTTCACGGTAGTGTCGCACTGAAAATTTATCGATAACAAATTTTTATATTACTTTTTGTGTATACAAATGAGGTTAAGTCAATACGTCCGTACTGGATAACTCGCAAAAATGTACTACTTTTATTTTGTTTTCGCGCATCCTTTTATAACTTTTCCCAAAATTTCATATTTTTGAGTTGGCCATGCAATTCGAAAATTTTAAAGTGAATGGATTTTAACCAAATTTTACATATATCTTCCTTATTCATCCATATGCATGTACAATAAATCTTAATCCATAATATTTATGCATTCTCTCACAATAAATTAATTTTCATTTATAAAATTTCATAAAATGTTTTCTACAGAAATTTTTCTGAATTTTCCACCTTGAAGCTTCTTTCTAGTCTCGAAAATTCGGGCTTTTAATTCCCCTTCTTTTGGTATATGGTAGAGTTCTGTAGCATTTTCCTACCTCTTACAAACTCTAAAAAACTATTTGACTTTTTTGACAGTTGAACTTTATTTTGTGAATTATCTGAATTTTTATTTAAATTTTAATATTTGGGGTTTTCAACCGGATCATTTCTCTTCAGGAGGTCTCAAATTATCTTTTTTTTAGATATTTATATAATTATGAAGAAATTTTAGAAAAAAATTCAAATAAACAAAAATTTAATTTTTTTTTTATTTTAGAAAAAATTTTATAACACAAAAGTTGTAGGTAATTTGATATGGATAATTTTTGTCTTAATAAACTTTTACCTATTTCATTGCGTTTCGGAGTTATAATGGATTATATTTTATCGCTTCAAGTAAACCCCCCGTTCCCCCCATACGATTTTATCCATTTTCAATAGGCTTCGTGCCACAACAGATAAAAACTTAAATTTAAAATTTGGAGTGATTTTGTTATTTCGTTTGGTTGCTATCGTGTTCACAGACATACATACACACACACACACACACTATTACAAGCCCCGTAATGTTTGTGACAAGCTGTGAATAATCCTCGATTGTGGCATAATCATAATTATTAACATACTAGGTGCGCCATCTTATAAGGAATCTATAGAACTGATAATTTTTAATTTACCCACGGTTTAAAGGAATCTATAACATTTTTACTTTCCGAACTCCTCCGTCAATTACTTTTGGACCACCATTTGTTATATCCAAATTATTGGAAATTAATTCAAGTTTGACGTTTATGAAATTTTGACATGTTTTAGGGTTTTACGCTCCCTGTCCCGCGTAGCGCGATTTTTGAGCACCGCAGATGCAACCTGTCTTTACTCTCCAATTATGTGTGCAAAGAAGTAAATCTGCACTTTTAATTTAACAGGTTTTCAAATTTTTCAACTTTTCGACTTTTTGATGCGAACTTTAGCTTCCTCGCTGTCTTTCTCGTTGAATGGTTCCCGAAAAGAGGAGGTTGAAAGATAATTTTTATACCCAAATTTAATGGGGAAAGTTATGCAATGTTTACATAGCCAATTTTTTTTTTACTTTCCGAACTCCTTAGTAAAGAAAGTATTGTAATCTGAAATTGAAAAAAAAAATTGACCCCCAATTTTTTCATAAAATTTTTATGTTTTGAGGTTCCCTTAAACCATTTCTACAATTTTTGAAAAATGTCTGTATGTGTGTATGTGTGTGTATGTTGCACTATATTTGTGGCAATTTGTGTGTGCATAGGCCTGTACTGTGGCGAGTTCAAAAATTGTGGCGCTATACACTCGATGCCACAATTTTAAATTAAAATATCTCGACACTTAGTTGAATAATTCGCCACAATTGACAATAATTCATTTGTATTTAATATAGGCATTATATGTGCATCCTTGTTTCTACGTAGATTAAAAATTCAAAGGAATATTCTATTTTATGTGAAATTTGCCACAATAGAGCTTATTTCCCGTACTACACACTATAATATTTATGGCAACTTAAACTAATGCCTTCATGTGGCGCCCTCTGCTTATCATTACAGTGTTGCCAGATATTCTCGATATGTTAGATGGGTTGCAGTCATAATTATTATAAACTATTAACCCCTTACTAACTTGTATTACTCGGTTTGAGATTTCTGTTATTTCAATTTTTGGTTAGATATAAAAATAATAAAGTAAAACAATGTTATATAAACTGCATATTAAAGTATACCCTTATCTTCGAATTATACTAAAAAACCCTAAATAAAATGGAAATGCCATGACTTGCTAAAATGTTAAAATTATTATTTAATTATTACTACTAGTATTAACAAGGAGGGGGACCCCTACTCCACATCACCGATTTCGTCCAAATTTATAGGTATGGAGGACTCGACTAGAATTGCAAGTGATATAAATTGTAGCTCCAGATGGCCAAGCGTTTAGAAAATAAAATTTTTTTAGGTCTTTCTTTATGTATACATAAGTGTTTTACGTTATGAATTTCCAATTAGTAGCTAGCGCAGCGCCAAGATGTGGGACTCGCAATACGAAGGTCATAGGTTCGAGTCACCTGAAAGAAAGTTTTTTTTTTGCTTCTTTTTAATTTTTACGCTATGCACCGTAATAATGTATTGTATTTGTTTATATTTTTACAAAAAGCATAGGGCATCATTATTTTATCAAAAACTTTTTGAAAAAAAATTTTTTTTGTATGTTATAAAATTGAATACATTTAGTGATTTACAAGAAAAAAGTTCATTTGAAGGCACGCCGTTTGCCACCGCTGTCCTAGTTTGCTCCCGGAAGATAAATCTTACTACTTTTTGGGGGTTACCCGGTTACCACACCTACATCTTTAAGCAAATAACAGATTTCCAATATGGGCAAAAATTTTATTATTTAGTTTTAAAACAATTCCACTTATAAAGTTTGATAAGTTTTAAATTATAGGTACATTATTAGAAATCTTATTATAAATTGCATTATCAAGGCCGTTTATAGTTCTTATAAAGTTGTTGACACTATTAAATTTACGCGTCTTTTTTTAGATGTAAAGCGTGGGAGGGTATGCTTAATTGCAGTCGTTTGAAGATTATTTACATTCTTACAAAGATAACATACATAATATGTACAGTGAGTGTAGAAAGTATTCGTCACCTCCTATATTACCAATGTAAATTACCCATTTTCAAACCATTTTTTGGCGTATAAAAATCGCTCTTACAGCAAAACTTTTTAGACATTTTTTGTTAAAAATTTCATTGTCTTCAATTTTATATCTACACATTTTTCTATTTGGTCGCCCCGTTTTTGACTGGCAGCGACTTAAACAAGACTCTGAAAAATACAAAAAATATTATCAACTGTATTTCAGAAACGGTGTGACAAAATAAAAAAATGTATATAAACAAAAATGTAGGGAATAAAATTTGCAATAAAAACTACTTATACATTTTTTTATTTTGTTACACCGATTTTGAGATACAGGAGACAATATTTTTGGTATTTTTCAGATTCTTGTTTAAGTCGCTGCCAGTCAAAAACGGGGCGACAAAATAGAAAAATGTATAGATATAAAATTGAAGACAATGAAATTTTTAACAAAAAATGTCTAAAAAGTTTTGCTGTAAAAGCGATTTTTATATGTCAAAAAACGGTTTGAAAATGGACAATTTACATTGGTAATATAGGAGGTGACGAATACTTTCTACACTCACTGTATGTATGTTTAAATATTTAAATTTTTATTAACAACGCGAAAAAATTAAACGATTTTTAATACTTTAATACGGATTTCTAGTTCTTATTCTGGACTTGTAGTAAAAATCACCTATCTTTGAAAACGGTTTTATATTATTTTAGAAAAATTTTAGTTAGATATTTAACTGCAGAGCCGTATTATCGCATAAGCCCATAAAGCCCGGGCTTGTGGTGCAAAATTTCAGGAGACAGCTTCCTTTTCTTTATAAATTATTCTATTAAAAAAAATAGTCAACTGTAAAGTCGAGGATAAGGGCGCAACTTGCGTAATACGCCTCTAATTAAGAGCCAAACTACACTAGCGTTGTTTCCGTCGCGTATTTATCGTCGCGTATCGTCCGCCCTATTGAAAACCACACGTTTAAATGGAGCAAACTACAGGAGCGTAATTTTCAACGCATTACGCTGTAGTTTGGTTCTTAATATTTCCTCAAATGTTTAAACATTTAAACAAAATTAACAATTTTGGAAATTCGTTTTCAGTGATATGCTACCTACATGAAAATCTTTTGGGATAGTTTTTATTTCGCCCATAAATTTTGAATAGTTTTACATTATAATACATTTTATTAAAAATTGCATTATCAAGGCCGTTTATATTTCTTATATTATGAGTAAGGTGACCATTTGTACTGATTTTACCAGGACAGTACTGATTTTGGAACCTTTTTTTTTTGGTTTTGGTTAACTGTCGTCACTAACCAGGACACAAAAATTTACTGATGTGACTATTGTGCTATTGATGTATTGACCTTGCATTAAATTGTTACCTAGCGTTTTGCAAAAATCACAGTCCCCCCCCCTGTTTTATAATATGATTATTTAGACTGTTTGAAGTTTGATCTATTGCCGGAAAACCGAACTCGATTTGACCTTGAATTAAAGTGTTAGCTAGCGTTTTGCAAAAATCACAGCCCCCCCCCCTGTTATATAATATGATTATTTGGAGCTTTGGTAGTTTGATTTATTGCCGAAAATCCGAACTCGATTTGACCTTGAATTAAAGTGTAAGCTACCTTTTTGCTAAAATCACAGTCCCCCCTCCCTGTTTTATAATATAATTATTTAGACTGTTAGAAGTTTGATCTATTGCCGGAAAACCGAACTCGATTTGACCTTGAATTAAAGTATTAGCTAGCGTTTTGCAAAAATCACAGTCCCCCCCCCCTGTTTTATAATATGATTATTTAGACTGTTGGAAGTTTGATCGACTGCCGAAAATCCGAACTTGATTTGACCTTGTATTAAAGTGTTAGCTAGCGTTTTGCAAAAATCACAGCCCCCCCCCCTGTTATATAATATGATTATTTAGAGCTTTGGTAGTTTGATTTATTGCCAAAAATCCGAACTCGATTTGACCTTGAATTAAAGTGTTAGCTAGCGTTTTGCTAAAATCACAGTCCCCCCCTCCCTGTTTTATAATATAATTATTTAGACTGTTGGAAGTTTGATCTATTGCCGGAAAACCGAACTCGATTTGATCTTGAATTAAAGTGTTAGCTAGCGGTTTGCAAAATTCACAGTCCGCCCTTCCCTGTTTTATAATATGATTATATAGACTGTTGGAAGTTTGATTTATTGCCGGAAAACCGAACTCGATTTGACTTTGTATTAAAGTGTTAGCTAGCGTTTTGAAAAAAATTACGTGATATTTGCCGAGCCCCCCCACTCCCCCACGTGAGATTTGGTGAAATTCGGCTCGACCCCCCCCCCTAAACGCCTCACGTAATTAATGGACGTCCCCTAACTTGAGTAGGTCCTCGCATCCTGTATCTAGATGGATACGGTAATTACTAATTACTTAAACGCAACTAGCTCGGAGTACCAAAGAACAAGAGTGAGCTAACAATCGATTTTTACTTTGAAACTGAATATGAAAACATAAAATAATTTTATATACTACTTGCGTTAGAGACTTGATGCAAAATAACATCTTTCTTTGAAATCGGCTTTATATTAATTCTGAAAATTTTTAGTTACGTAGATATTAGCTGTTCAAATTATATAAGAGGACACAGATATTTTTTAATTAGAAAATTAGAAATTTTGTTAATTCGTCTCTAGCTACTACTTTATATCTTCTATTTGAAAAACATTTAGAATTATCAAGGCCGTTTAAAATTGCACTATAAAGTTTACACGTTTTTTATCAGATGTGGAGCGGGGAAGGAATGCTTAGCAATCAGTAAATAATTATTTTTTATTAACAAGGCGAAAAATTAAACAAATTGTAGTGCTTTGGTAAGGGTTGAAGGTTCTTCAGAAAATGTTTAGTAGGTACCTAAATTTTACTTAACCTTAATCGTTTAGTAAAAAAAAGGATTAATATTGTAAGTAACTCGAGTTAGGTCCTTGCGTCCGGTATTTACAGACAGTACAGACATTAACGTAACTAGCTCGGAGTTATAGTGAAAGCTAATAAATGGATTTTTATTATGAAACTGGATTATATTCATTTTTAAATAAGTTAAAATTTAAGTTAAAAAACTAATATATCAAGTATCTTTGCATACTTGCGTTCTGAAGCTGAAGTAAAAACTTTCTCGGTAAACGGCTTGAAAGTAATTCTTAAAAATCTTTGTTTCCTTTCTTTCTTTTTCGCAAAAATTGTAAAAGTAAAAAGTTGAAACAAATTCAATAAATTGTTATAATGAACAACTTTTTTAAAAACAGTACAAGTTATTTTAGTAGATCCTAGCAGCTTTCTACAAGTGGACACTTAATATTTCTACAAATGTTTTAAAATGTATGTAAATAAAGTTTATAATAAATTTATTTATAAAAGTTTTAAATTATTAACCGGACAACCCGGACGTTATTCGGGGCGGCGCTTTGGCTGTTAATGTGACAAAATATTGATAAGTACCCAAGTAATCAAAATTTATACGTTTTTTTTTTGGCTAAAATTACCTTGCAATTTACATTTTTTCGTATTTATTGTTTTTGCCTAAAACGCCAAATAGACGTGCAGCTTGGTTGCCAACCTGAGTTGACAACCTGTCTTTATTCATAAAGAAATGACAATTTTTTACGCTGCTTTATAATTCGTTGGAAAAAAAATTTTTGAATTTCGGCAAGCTCTTTAGCACACGTGACCGCAAAATACAGCAGTTCGAAAAGTTCTAAATTAATAAAATTTTTAGAATCTCGGTTGCCAACATCTGGCTCCGCTCACAAAAAATCCAAATCATTAAAATTAAAATTCTAAAAATGTATAAATTTGGAAATTTGAACTTTGCGGTCACGTGTGCTGAAGAGCCTGCCGAAATTTTGGATTTTTCCAACGAATTATAAAGCAGCGTAAAAAATTATCATTTCTTTATGAATAAAGATAACAGGTTGTCACCTCTGGTTGGTAACCAAGTTGCACGTCTATTTGGCGCCTAAGAGCTAAAAAAATATTTATAACCATGCGGCAATTTGTCTTTTTGTCGCATCATCAAGGCCGTTTATATTTATTATTATGAAAAATATGCAGACAGTATAAAATTTACGCGCCTTTAGATGTGAGCGGGGAGTTGCAGTACGTTTAAAGATAAAATCTTTCCAAGATTGCCTAAAAAAAGATTAAATTTTGCCGCCTAGTTTAGTGAATTTTTAATTATAAAATTTAATTGTTTAATAGAAATTCCCTCTTTTTTTAAATAAATTACAACTTTGTGTTTATTAATTTTTAACATTTAAGATACTAGCATTAAGATTTATTTCTAATAATTATGAGGGGTTAAGTTAAAATACTTTTATCACACTATAATTACCTATTTATTTTAAGAAAATATATTTTTTCGAACAGGGGAAATTTTTCTTTTAAATGCACTGGTTTTTACTTCAACGCAACTAGCTCGGAGTTCCAAAGAGCAAGTGCGCTAATAAAAAATAGATTTTTACTTTAAAACTGGTTTAGTGTTAGTATACTATGTATTTTTGTATATCTTTAAAAATTTAAAGTAAAAAAAGCGTTCTGAACCTGAAGTGAAAACCCATCTTTCTTGAAAAACGGCGATACATACTATATAAAATTTTAAAAAGTTTTATATTATTATGTACTTCGTATGTACATACGTATATGTATGTACATCCATTTTATTAAAAGTTGCACCAAGGCCGTTGATATGTATTTCTTATTATGATTATGAATAACATGCAAGCAGTATAAAATTTACCCGCTTTTTATTAAATGTTAGAGCGGGGAGAGAATAATTTAGAAATCGTAGTACGTTTGAAGATAAAATCTTTCCAAGATAAACTATATTGCCAAACAAAAGGATTTTTTTAACAATGCAAAAGTTTAACGATTTTTAGTGCTTTGGTTGATACTTATGTTATGACTTATGGTTTTAAAAAAAAATTAAGTAAGGTAGTAGTAAACATAGATTAAACATTTTACATTATACTAAGTAACTTTATTAGTAGGTTCTCGCTTCCTGTTGGAAAACTTTTCATTTTAGGGGTCAGAAAAACCTAATAAATTTAAGGGGGGAAAAATTGTCAGCCCTGTCAGTCGAAGTTGAACGTAGCTGACATCAGATGTTAAGCATAAAAATGGTAACGAAAATTTAATACTGAAAAAAATAAATAAAGAGATATTGTTGTAGAGTTAGGTGCAAAAACTCTGAACAAAATAGTCCTTGACTAACATTTTAGCGTTTTTCTGAAAGAACAATGTCGTATTGGTTATACCTCTTTTTGCATTCCCTACACAATTTATCAATAAAATAATACTTGTCGCATGGCTTCTTCAGTAGCATGGTCTTTCGGTTGCGACTACTTCTTCAAACTCGAAATAGTGACTAAATGAACTATCAATATTCTTCATACTTAAATTAAAAACTTGATTGTCAAAAATTATCAATTCATGATATTGTTTTGTAATAATTCACCTAATAAATAAACTATAATAAATAATAATTAGTTACGCCGATATCTATACAATGCTTGGTGGTTAAAAATAAAACTAATGTGTAGCTTTACAAATAGTAGGCAACTTGTTATACTTCGCCATGTAAGAAAAAGATTTTATTTATTAACTGGGTAGCAAATAGAAGTTGGATATTTTTGTCATGACTATTTTTTCGTTTCGTCTTAACAATTTTTTCGCCCCCCGAGAACACGCACCCTACGCAGCTGCGTTTTTTTTAAACCTTTAAATTTTCGTCTTTAAATTTTATTTTTTTAAATAAAATTACGTTAATTGAGAGTAACTACACTTTTTTCAACCTCTAATTACTGATTCACAAAAATTAGCCTACAAAGTTTTATACTGCACAAATATAAAACGATAATTAATAATAAAATTATTAAACTGAAACTTGGCAACATTGCACTTACACCTTTGTTTATAATATAATATTTATGACGTTACATTTTTACACATTTCAGGTATTACAATAATTATGGCAATACGTTTACACTGATTTCGAGATTATATATTTATGGATAACTTGTCACAATCTAAAAAATGTTATAGATTCCTTTAAACCGTGGGTAAATTAAAAATTATCAGTTCTATAGATTCCTTATAAGATGGCGCACCTAGTATGTTAATAATTATGATTATGCCACAATCGAGGATTATTCACAGCTTGTCACAAACATTACGGGGCTTGTATGTGTGTGTGTGTGTGGGTGCGTAGGTCTTGCTATAATTATGTGGACTTCCTACGGAATGAAACCCACTTTGTGTGGACTTCACCATTTGTGGGGACATACACCGGTCCCCACAATTTATTTTCATGTTTAAACCGTTTTCTAGGGTCTCCCTACCACAGAAAAATTGAAATTTCTATATGTCCCCACAACCTCGCTATGATTCTGGTGTGTGAACATAACAAATTTTTCCTATAATTATGTGGACTTGATCGAGGGTATGTTAGTGCTGCCCTCTACGGCGACTAGTTGTACTAATCTAACACAAGTACTGTGTAAAAGTAAGGGTGTTTAGAGGAACTGGGTTTGCTTTCGCATTGTTGTGCGGACCTCTATGTATTTTAAACGATTATTGTATAAATTATACATACATCGAATAATTATTGCGCATAATTGATTAAAATGCTATAGCGCCAAATTTCAAAGGTAACCGAATTTTTTTGAAGGTGTATTTTATATTTTTTGAAGTTAATAATAATAATTATTATTAACTGAAAAACGATTTGTTAAATGTAAAAATAAAAATTTGTTAATTTTTTTTGGCATTTTAATGCCAAATTATTATTGTTTATCCATTTATTTTATTGGATTAGACATTTAATGGACTTTAAATTCAATTATTTTTTTGTTATAGAAGATTATTCGCAAGCATAGGCGCAACTAGGGAGGCTGGGTGGGCTTAGCCCCCCCCCCCCCCAAAATAAATTGACTACTATAAAAATATGGATATTTCTATTGATATAGAAAGCATAATCGACGTAAATTCTCGTTTTAGCCCACCCAAAATATTATACCTGGTTGCGCCTATGTTCGCAAAGAGCTGTTTATGGTTCATGGTTCCATATCATTCAAGATCCAACGCGACATATATCACTTTTTAGTAAGGAACGGGTTTATTTATGTATTTTTGTATTTTTCATTAGTGGTAATTTCAGAATCTGTCGAAAATTTTCATAAGTGTCACCTCTGGTAAGCGTATAGGTTTGCTACATCATCCATCGGGGCAAAGAAATATTTGTTCTATCTGCGTTTGGTGACATTCCGTATCTGAGAAAACTTAAATTTTTCGACTATTTTATACTCATATGTAGTGGACATACTAAATTATGTAATTTTGTATTGGTTATAAAATAAGTTTATAGTACAAATCCAAAGGCGCGAAAATTATGCAAAATATGCATTTTAAAACAGATAAGAAAGAATAGAACCAAAATGCAAAATTACATAATCATAATATGTATTATATTATATAATTTAGTATGTCCACCTACTACATAAAATAGTCGAAAAATTTAAGTTTTCTCAGATACGGGATGTCACCAGACAGATAGAACCAATTTTTCTTCATATTTTTCATTCATAAAGTTATGTATTTTTGCCAAAATAATGTGGAGATACTACACGGTTTCACTTCTTAAACGACGATATGTAGAAAATGTTGCAGTATGCGTTATAAATAGTAACAAAGGCGCTTACCTCTCAGTTGAAATAGGTATCATGTTACCGAGTCGACGCTTTATTAGTATCGTTGGAATACCCGATCTTATAAAATGAATGCAAATATTTAATTTTTATAAAAATAATAAATATTAATTTAATTTTTTCAAACTTTAGTTTACCTCCTGAACTAAATAATATTATAATGATAATATGTTCATTTCAAAAGTAGGCAGTGGAAATAACTTTTGTTCTTGAGTAAGGACCTTTTTTTTAGGTTTTCACCTTTCTTTCGTACAACAGGTATACAACAATAGAACAATAGTCACATCAGTAAATTTTCGTGTCCTGGTTAATTGCCTTGACTAACAAGGACGAAGGTTTCAAAACCAGTACGAATGTACGAATGGTCATACATACCTTAATTTGGATGGTTTGTAGGGATATCTTATGGAGAAGGAGTTGAACTTAAAATTCTAATAGGATTGGTTTTGAACAACCTCCTAATCAATATTTACTCAAATTTACTCAAAGACAAGTAGTTATTTCGACTGGCTGCTTTTGAAAATAAACACCCGCGGTATATTAAAATCATAGAAAAATCCAATGAAAATCAATAAAATTTTTTAAACCACCCACAGTTTCTTAAAATTCTAATTTATTTGATTAAACAGGTATCAGTAATAATAATAAATTAATAAAGCAGAATTTAACCACACCATAGGAATAAATAATTTTTTGGTAGTATTTGTAGATACAATAAATTCATATAGTACACTACTTCTTGTAAATAGATTCTAAGAATTCAACTTAGTTCAATTTGTCAAACAAATTAAATTTTGGTTCCTGTTCGTCAATGATTTTGAGGATAAAGCGGTTATGTACGTTGCTCGGAGCAAGAGCAAACCGCTACGCAGAGTGAAGCAGACCACTTGTTTCACTAGTTTTTTTTTAAAACACCTATCCATGGAAAACTCAGAAAACATAATTTTTTACAATGGCGCCAATGAAGAATTCAACGGTGATTCTAGTATTTGCCGGAAAGTTGCCATCCTAACGAGTTCAGAATAGTTTTTTATTATTCCAACAATTTTTGAGATAAATTACCAAATGCTTTGTTTTCTAATAAAAAAGATGTTTTGTTTAGACGTTTAGAGTAACCAAAGATATTAAGTAACCCTGGAAATTAAAATGTACTCTGTATATTTTGTTTTACTAGGAAGTATCAGATTTTAATACATGACCTACCGCTATCTACTTTTTATTATGACGTAGCAGGTAATCTACGGCGCGAATATGCAGTGGAGGTTTATCAATTCGTCGGAAAATTTTTATAATGTTCAGCGATAATTTTTTACCACGTTGTCCGATTTTAATGATTCTTTTTTTGTTAGAAATTCCCCAACCTCAGGGGTGATCTCATATAAATTTGGTCACGATCATAAAATAAAAAAATGCAAATTATATTAAACGCATAGGTAGCAAATATTCATTTACATGATGCACTTTTAATATGCATCGCAATCGCATGTTATGTTGTGAGCTATTATTTAAAATTAAGAATTAAATTTTTTAAATTTTAAAGAGTTATTTACAGTATGAACTTATTTTTTGTTAACACAAATTATATTCAACAAATCTAAAACCGCCTAAAACGCAATATGAAACTTTAAAGTCGGCGCCCACCTTAGATTGAGTTAAAAACGAGACTAGGGCGTTAGCTCGATTTTTAAATTTAAGTGTATGCACTTCCCTCTCCGTTTGACAACAGTGATAACTTCGTGCCAAATAATAAAAACTTTGTTTCCGGAACTCCTTAGAAACTCCGGGCCCTGGGAAAATTACCTGCGACCCCCCCTCGTTGGACATGCCTTAAAAAATGAAAAAGAAAACTCCTAATAACAAGCGACACGGCGTCTATAAAATTTGAAGTTTTAATTTATTGACAGCTCTTGTTAAATTATAGTATTATCAAGGACGTTTATATCGCTTATGTGAAGACTATGCCGACAGCTGGACTAAATTTACGCGCCTAAACATAGATAAATGAGAGAGGGAATCTTCAGAGTACCTCGTTTGTTGATTAAACACATTATTTCAAAGAACAATATTCAGCAATCCTAACCGAAATGCACACAATTTTTAATAACGGAAAATTTTTTCATTGTTACAAAATTATGTAACGCGGTGTTTTATAAATTATTTATATTTAAAGTTAAAATAGATCTTTGCGTTACGGACCTAGAGAACAGTAACAACTTCTCAGTTTCTAGCTCGAAGTTCGAAGGAAGTCTTATTTTATACTTATATCTAATTATAATAAATACCATTTTTACTTAATTGATCGTTTTAAAAGTTACAAATTTTAATTTAATTAATAATTTTTTTAATTTAATAATATTTAATTGTAAGCCATTAGATACGTAAATGTTTAAAATAATTTTAGTCTTTGCGATCCGCAACTAGCATCTAGCGAGTAATTTTATTCTCAAAGCGCTACTAGCTCGGAGCGCAAGCTAGAAATCCGCATAATAAAACCATTTTCATTTTGGGGCCGTTCCTAAAATACTTCATGCAAAATTTCGCTTTTTCGGACCTTCCCTTCGTCACCCTGCGTCACATTTTCTGGAACCCCTCAACAAATATAAGGTTACAAAAGTTAGAGTCAAGCTACGTAATTTTTTATTTCTTTTAAAAACAATGTATAGGTAATTTCTTTTTTCAAAAAGTTTAAAATATTTTTTTAAACTAAATATCGCTCATGTTTATTTTATACCAAATAATTTTGTTCACAGAAAGCACAAAATAATAAAAAAAAAAAACTATGGTCCATTCAAGGGGGGAACCACGTGGTTTATGGATGAACCCGGTTGTCTTTTAATCACTTGAGGTTCTAACAGGGGGGGGGGGGGTTGCATTAACATCACGATGGTAATAACATAATTAACTCTTAATTAGGCGCATGTGGGGGTTAAGACAATTTAAAATTGAAAAAAAAACACTCAATTTTGACCCCATGAGACAAATTGTGTGATTTTCTTAGTACGCCTAATTAAGGATTTAAGGACAACCCTAAACTGAAAAGAACAATAAATTAACAGAAAAACTATTGCATTTAATTTTTAATCCTTTATCATTTTGTTTATTGTAAATTGTAATAATGTAACATTAATAAGATTTTTTCATGGCCTTTACGTCTTACGTTGTTTTTGGAAGAAACAATTATCTTGATATGATCATAATTCATAATATCGTATAACGATTATGAAAAATAGCTTGATCCGTCACTGACTATAATATATTATTGTTTCTAATTTGTTTGTATATCAGAATTTCTAAAAACTGAAAATATCCAACTAATTAATTTACAATTTCGCACTTCTAGCATGTGACTCGCGCTCGCCCACGTCCGTAACTAGACGCAACTTGATCTGTCTACATCTTGTACGTTTTGTTATTTGACTACATAAACAAATTTTTAATAGGAGACTAGGAGAGTAGAATGAAATGTTAAAATGTGGAAACATAAGGTATTGAAAAAACTACCCTTTAAAAACAATATTGGCAATGTATATCTTTTGATTTAAGCACTGATGACCTTTGAAAAAATTATGAGTACACCTACTTTATACTAATTTTAATAATTTACCCAAATTTAATGGGGGAAAGTTATGCAATGTTTACATAGCCATTTTTTTACCATTGTTCTTACTTGTTATTTAGTATTTTTATATTTCTGTTTTTGTATTATAAATAAAATGTTTACCAAGTCATATACAGTAACAATTAATTTTAAAAGATGCGTTGAAAATATAATAATTAATTACGATAATACGTTTGCTTTCAGACGAATAACATTGAAAACAAAATTGTGAAACTTAAAGTGAACGAGGACGGCGGCGATCCGAAGGAGCTTCCATTTTCCATCGCTGCCGAACTGGGGAACTTCCATCTTCCATCGCCGCCGATCCTTGCCCCCCAAATTATAGCATATTTGGGGGAACGCCGGCGCCGATGATCGTACGTCCACCCCCAAACCAATTCGTGATGTGGCGTGATCCTGTGGGGTTGCAGGCAACACACCCCAGCCCAAACCACGCCAATACCATCTACGCATTTGCCTGCACCCGCATGTGACGCAAGGAATAGGAGAAAAAGGTACGTTCCGTTTTATTATTGCATTGTATTGAGACTTATTTTACGTTAATAGGAGGCGATCCCGGAGGACGACCAGGCACAATCGGCAAGAAAACATAAATTTAGGAGAAATCTCGGCTGCTACGGCACAAGCGATATCCATAATGCACCATATAATCCATCAAAATTCCCGTGATGGAATCGGGCGAGGTCGTAGAAGCCGAGGTCGAAGACATTAATTATTTATAAAATTTTTTTTGGTCCGTTTTTAATTGTTAATTGTTCGTTTGTTTCTTTGTTTCTTTGTTTGTTTGTTCGTTTATAAGTATATATCGGTTTCTTTGTTTTTATGTTTTTTAAAATATTTAAATATTAATATTTAAAATTTAAAGTATAATACATGTACGGGTGTTATTCATTTTCAATTATTCCTCGCATATTATTCCTAAACCATCCAATCAATCACGAGCAAATTTCTTAGGTCTTAGGCCAATGTAAGAATGCTAGACATCCTGTCCAACTTAAACAGTTTCAAGTCCGCAACAAATTTACTTAAAATTGCTAAATCCAAAAATCGGTAACCTCGAAAATTCCAAAAAAATTGACTTACTTACAACTATCTTTCAAAATGCTGTCGTCGTGTTACAACAACAAAACTTGTGCTTTTTTTGTGTATATCCAGGGGATATAAACCCTCCAAAAAACTTCAAAATTTAAAAATTCTTTTTTAAATGCATTAAAAAAATTTGTTCATGTTAATGCTTGGAAAAAAAGATGTAGACTTTGGTTTGGTCGAGTCCGAATGTAAGTCAATATTCAAATTTACAAATTAACAAATTTACATTGTAAATCGATTGTAAAATCGATTATAAAATTTATTTTTATTGAAAATATAATTGAAAATCAAATTGCGTATTCTCTTATATATCGGGCTCATGACGGCCTACGGCCGCAAATCTGTAGTTTGTAATCCTCTAGTGGTGCACGAGGAGTGATCGTACCAAACCGAGCCGGCGAGACACTTATACCACTTATTATTATATTTTAACATTAAGGGCCGGTTGTACCAACGTCGTTCAAAGGTCGTTCAATGTGAACTTCGGTTTAACTCAAAAATTGCGTTGTACCAACTCCAGTTAAGCTTGAACTGCAGTTCATATCCCCGTTCACGAAAACCAGGTAGAAAGGTCGTTCAAGAGAAGTTGAACTGGGTTCAAGAAATGGAAACATGCGCAAATGTCATTTCTATAAAATAATGACAGTTTATATCGGTTTATTTTAGTTATGGTTATGTGCGAAAACTTTGTTTAAAATTTGCGAAAGTTGGGTTTTCAATTAATACTATTTTTTATTAATTCTGTGATACTAATTCATTATTAATAATAATGTCATTTTTTTTAAATCTTAATTTAATAAAATTTAATAAATAGTATATTACGTGCCGAGGTGGAAAATGCTTCATTACAGCCGAGCGCTAAGTTAGTTGACTGAGGCGCAAAGCGCCGAAGTCAACTATAAGCGCGACGCTGGAATGAAGCTTGACACCGAGGTATGTATACTATTTTATTCACAATCAGTTTGTAAACAAGAAATAATTAAAAATTGAATTAAATTATACACTGCTTTTAATTTGATTTCACTTTTGAAAATAAAAATTGTTTATCCAGTTAGTATGAAATATTAAAAACAAATTGCTGTTTATGTCAAACAAAAAATTTGTGTTGACAACTGGCAAATATTATATTAGTAACAAATTTACAGATTTGTTTCGTGTTTTTAATATTACTGCTTAAATAATTTTTACTTTCCGAACTCCTTAGTAAGGAAAGTATTGTAATCTGAAATTGAAAAAAAAAATTGACCCCCAATTTTTTCATAAAATTTTTATGTTTTGAGGTTCCCTTAAACCATTTCTACAATTTTTGAAAAATGTCTGTATGTGTATGTTGCACTATATTTGTGGCAATTTGTGTGTGCATAGGCCTGTACTGTGGCGAGTTCAAAAATTGTGGCGCTATACACTCGATGCCACAATTTTAAATTAAAATATCTCGACACTTAGTTGAATAATTCGCCACAATTGACAATAATTCATTTGTATTTAATATAGGCATTATATGTGCATCCTTGTTTCTACGTAGATTAAAAATTCGAAGGAATATTCTATTTTATGTGAAATTTGCCACAATAGAGCTTATTTCCCGTACCACACACTATAATATTTATGGCAACTTAAACTAATGCCTTCATGTGGCGCCCTCTGCTTATCATTACAGTGTTGCCAGATATTCTCGATATGTTAGATGGGTTGCAGTCATAATTATTATAAACTATTAACCCCTTACTAACTTGTATTACTCGGTTTGAGATTTCTGTTATTTCAATTTTTGGTTAGATATAAAAATAATAAAGTAAAACAATGTTATATAAACTGCATATTAAAGTATACCCTTATCTTCGAATGATACTAAAAAACCCTAAATAAAATGGAAATGCCATGACTTGCTAAAATGTTAAAATTATTATTTAATTATTACTACTAGTATTAACAAGGAGGGGACCCCTACTCGACATCACCGATTTCGTCCAAATTTATAGGTATGGAGGACTCGACTAAAATTGCAAGTGATATAAATTGTAGCTCCAGATGGCCAAGCGTTTAGAAAATAAAATTTTTTTAGGTCTTACTTTATATATACATAAGTGTTTTACGTTATGAATTTCCAACTAGTAGCTAGCGCAGCGCCAAGATGTGGGACTCGCAATACGAAGGTCATAGGTTCGAGTCACCTGAAAGAAAGTTTTTTTTTTGCTTCTTTTTAATTTTTACGCTATGCACCGTAATAATGTATTGTATTTGTTTATATTTTTACAAAAAGCATAGGGCATCATTATTTTATCAAAAACTTTTTGAAAAAAAAATTTTTTTGTATGTTATAAAATTGAATACATTTAGTGATTTACAAGAAAAAAGTTCATTTGAAGGCACGCCGTTTGCCACCGCTGTCCTAGTTTGCTCCCGGAAGATGAATCTTACTACTTTTTGGGGGTTACCCGGTTACCACACCTACATCTTTAAGCAAATAACAGATTTCCAATATGGGCAAAAATTTCATTATTTAGTTTTAAAACAATTCCACTTATAAAGTTTGATAAGTTTTAAATTATAGGTACATTATTAGAAATCTTATTATAAATTGCATTATCAAGGCCGTTTATAGTTCTTATAAAGTTGTTGACACTATTAAATTTACGCGTCATTTTTTAGATGTAAAGCGTGGGAGGGTATGCTTAATTGCAGTCGCTTGAAGATTATTTACATTCTTACAAAGATAACATACATAATATGTATGTATGTTTAAATATTTAAATTTTTATTAACAACGCGAAAAAATTAAACGATTTTTAATACTTTAATACGGATTTCTAGTTCTTATTCTGGACTTGTAGTAAAAATCACCTATCTTTGAAAACGGTTTTATATTATTTTAGAAAAATTTTAGTTAGATATTTAACTGCAGAGCCGTATTATCGCATAAGCCCATAAAGCCCGGGCTTGTGGTGCAAAATTTCAGGAGACAGCTTCCTTTTCTTTATAAATTATTCTATTAAAAAAAATAGTCAACTGTAAAGTCGAGGATAAGGGCGCAACTTGCGTAATACGCCTCTAATTAAGAGCCAAACTACACTACGTTGTTTCCGTCGCGTATTTATCGTCGCGTATCGTCCGCCCTATTGAAAACCACACGTTTAAATGGAGCAAACTACAGGAGCGTAATTTTCAACGCATTACGCTGTAGTTTGGTTCTTAATATTTCCTCAAATGTTTAAACATTTAAACAAAATTAACAATTTTGGAAATTCGTTTTCAGTTATATGCTACCTACATGAAAATCTTTTGGGATAGTTTTTATTTCGCCCATAAATTTTGAATAGTTTTACATTATAATACATTTTATTAAAAATTGCATTATCAAGGCCGTTTATATTTCTTATATTATGAGTAAGGTGACCATTTGTACTGATTTTACTAGGACAGTACTGGTTTTGGAACCTTTTTTTTTGGTTTTGGTTAACTGTCGTCACTAACCAGGACACAAAAATTTACTGATGTGACTATTGTGCTATTGATGTATTGACCTTACATTAAATTGTTACCTAGCGTTTTGCAAAAATCACAGTCCCCCCCCCCCCTGTTTTATAATATGATTATTTAGACTGTTTGAAGTTTGATCTATTGCCGGAAAACCGAACTCGATTTGACCTTGAATTAAAGTATTATCTAGCGTTTTGCAAAAATCACAGTCCCCCCCCTGTTTTATAATATGATTATTTAGACTGTTGGAAGTTTGATCTACTGCCGAAAATCCGAACTTGATTTGACCTTGTATTAAAGTGTTAGCTAGCGTTTTGCAAAAATCACAGCCCCCCCCCTGTTATATAATATGATTATTTAGAGCTTTGGTAGTTTGATTTATTGCCGAAAATCCGAACTCGATTTGACCTTGAATTAAAGTGTTAGCTAGCGTTTTGCTAAAATCACAGTCCCCCCCTCCCTGTTTTATAATATAATTATTTAGACTGTTGGAAGTTTGATCTATTGCCGGAAAACCGAACTCGATTTGATCTTGAATTAAAGTGTTAGCTAGCGGTTTGCAAAATTCACAGTCCGCCCTTCCCTGTTTTATAATATGATTATATAGACTGTTGGAAGTTTGATTTATTGCCGGAAAACCGAACTCGATTTGACCTTGTATTAAAGTGTTAGCTAGCGTTTTGAAAAAAATTACGTGATATTTGCCGAGCCCCCCCACTCCCCCACGTGAGATTTGGTGAAATTTGGCTCGACCCCCCCCCCTAAACGCCTCACGTAATTAATGGACGTCCCCTAACTTGAGTAGGTCCTCGCATCCTGTATCTAGATGGATACGGTAATTACTAATTACTTAAACGCAACTAGCTCGGAGTACCAAAGAACAAGAGTGAGCTAACAATCGATTTTTACTTTGAAACTGAATATGAAAACATAAAATAATTTTATATACTACTTGCGTTAGAGACTTGATGCAAAATAACATCTTTCTTTGAAATCGGCTTTATATTAATTCTGAAAATTTTTAGTTACGTAGATATTAGCTGTTCAAATTATATAAGAGGACACAGATATTTTAAAATGTAACCAAAATTAGAAATTTTGTTAATTCGTCTCTAGCTACTACTTTATATCTTCTATTTGAAAAACATTTAGAATTATCAAGGCCGTTTAAAATTGCACTATAAAGTTTACACGTTTTTTATCAGATGTGGAGCGGGGAAGGAATGCTTAGCAATCAGTAAATAATTATTTTTTTATTAACAAGGCGAAAAATTAAACAAATTGTAGTGCTTTGGTAAGGGTTGAAGGTTCTTCAGAAAATGTTTAGTAGGTACCTAAATTTTACTTAACCTTAATCGTTTAGTAAAAAAAAGGATTAATATTGTAAGTAACTCGATTTAGGTCCTTGCGTCCGGTATTTACAGACAGTACAGACATTAACGTAACTAGCTCGGAGTTATAGTGAAAGCTAATAAATGGATTTTTATTATGAAACTGGATTATATTCATTTTTAAATAAGTTAAAATTTAAGTTAAAAAACTATATCAAGTATCTTTGCATACTTGCGTTCTGAAGCTGAAGTAAAAACTTTCTCGGTAAACGGCTTGAAAGTAATTCTTAAAAATCTTTGTTTCCTTTCTTTCTTCTTCGCAAAAATTGTAAAAGTAAAAAGTTGAAACAAATTCAATAAATTGTTATAATGAACAACTTTTATAAAAGCAGTACAAGTTATTTTAGTAGATCCTAGTAGCTTTCTACAAGTGGACACTTAATATTTCTACAAATGTTTTAAAATGTATATGTAAATAAAGTTTATAATAAATTTATTTATAAAAGTTTTAAATTATTATGTACTATTTATGTACGCAGTGCCCGTTTTAGGGGGCGGACAACCCGGACGTTATTCGGGGCGGCGCTTTGGCTGTTAATGTGACAAAATATTGATAAGTACCCAAGTAATCAAAATTTATACGTTTTTTTTTGGCTAAAATTACCTTGCAATTTACATTTTTTCGTATTTATTGTTTTTGCCTAAAACGCCAAATAGACGTGCAGCTTGGTTGCCAACCTGAGTTGACAACCTGTCTTTATTCATAAAGAAATGACAATTTTTTACGCTGCTTTATAATTCGTTGGAAAAAATTTTTTTGAATTTCGGCAAGCTCTTTAGCACACGTGACCGCAAAATACAGCAGTTCGAAAAGTTCTAAATTAATAAAATTTTTAGAATCTCGGTTGCCAACATCTGGCTCCGCTCACAAAAAATCGAAATCATTAAAATTAAAATTCTAAAAATGTATTAATTTGGAAATTTTGAACTTTGCGGTCACGTGTGCTGAAGAGCCTGCCGAAATTTTGGATTTTTTCCAACGAATTATAAAGCAGCGTAAAAAATTATCATTTCTTTATGAATAAAGATTGGAATAAAGACAGGTTGTCACCTCTGGTTGGTAACCAAGTTGCACGTCTATTTGGCGCCTAAGAGCTAAAAAAATATTTATAACCATGCGGCAATTTGTCTTTTTGTCGCATCATCAAGGCCGTTTATATTTTTTATTATGAAAAATATGCAGACAGTATAAAATTTACGCGCCTTTAGATGTGAGCGGGGAGGTAATAATTTTGAAGTTGCAGTACGTTTAAAGATAAAATCTTTCCAAGGTTGCCTAAAAAAAGATTAAATTTTGCCGCCTAGTTTAGTGAATTTTTAATTATAAAATTTAATTGTTTAATAGAAATTCCCTCTTTTTTTAAATAAATTACAACTTTGTGTTTATTAATTTTTAACATTTAAGATACTAGCATTAAGATTTATTTCTAATAATTATGAGGGGTTAAGTTAAAATACTTTTATCACACTATAATTACCTATTTATTTTAAGAAAATATATTTTTTCGAACAGGGGAAATTCTTCTTTTAAATGCACTGGTTTTTACTTCAACGCAACTAGCTCGGAGTTCCAAAGAGCAAGTGCGCTAATAAAAAATAGATTTTTACTTTAAAACTGGTTTAGTGTTAGTATACTATGTATTTTTGTATATCTTTAAAAATTTAAAGTAAAAAAAGCGTTCTGAACCTGAAGTGAAAACCCATCTTTCTTGAAAAACGGCGATACATACTATATAAAATTTTAAAAAGTTTTATATTATTATGTACTTCGTATGTACATACGTATATGTATGTACATCCATTTTATTAAAAGTTGCACCAAGGCCGTTGATATGTATTTCTTATTATGATTATGAATAACATGCAAGCAGTATAAAATTTACCCGCTTTTTATTAAATGTTAGAGCGGGGAGAGAATAATTTAGAAATCGTAGTACGTTTGAAGATAAAATCTTTCCAAGATAAACTATATTGCCAAACAAAAGGATTTTTTTAACAATGCAAAAGTTTAACGATTTTTAGTGCTTTGGTTGATACTTATGTTATGACTTATGGTTTAAAAAAAAAAATTAAGTAAGGTAGTAGTAAACATAGATTAAACATTTTACATTATACTAAGTAACTTTATTAGTAGGTTCTCGCTTCCTGTTGGAAAACTTTTCATTTTAGGGGTCAGAAAAATCTAATAAATTTAAGAGGGGAAAAATTGTCAGCCCTGTCAGTCGAAGTTGAACGTAGCTGACATCAGATGTTAAGCATAAAAATGGTAACGAAAATTTAATACTGAAAAAAATAAATAAAGAGATATTGTTGTAGAGTTAGGTGCAAAAACTCTGAACAAAATAGTCCTTGACTAACATTTTAGCGTTTTTCTGAAAGAACAATGTCGTATTGGTTATACCTCTTTTTGCATTCCCTACACAATTTATCAATAAAATAATACTTGTCGCATGGCTTCTTCAGTAGCATGGTCTTTCGGTTGCGACTACTTCTTCAAACTCGAAATAGTGACTAAATGAACTATCAATATTCTTCATACTTAAATTAAAAACTTGATTGTCAAAAATTATCAATTCATGATATTGTTTTGTAATAATTCACCTAATAAATAAACTATAATAAATAATAATTAGTTACGCCGATATCTATACAATGCTTGGTGGTTAAAAATAAAACTAATGTGTAGCTTTACAAATAGTAGGCAACTTGTTATACTTCGCCATGTAAGAAAAAGATTTTATTTATTAACTGGATAGCAAATAGAAGTTGGATATTTTTGTCATGACTATTTTTTCGTTTCGTCTTAACAATTTTTTCGCCCCCCGAGAACACGCACCCTACGCAGCTGCGTTTTTTTTAAACCTTTAAATTTTCGTCTTTAAATTTTATTTTTTTAAATAAAATTACGTTAATTGAGAGTAACTACACTTTTTTCAACCTCTAATTACTGATTCACAAAAATTAGCCTACAAAGTTTTATACTACACAAATATAAAACGATAATTAATAATAAAATTATTAAACTGAAACTTGGCAACATTGCACTTACACCTTTGTTTATAATATAATATTTATGACGTTACATTTTTACACATTTCAGGTATTACAATAATTATGGCAATACGTTTACACTGATTTCGAGATTATATATTTATGGATAACTTGTCACAATCTAAAAAATGTTATAGATTCCTTTAAACCGTGGGTAAATTAAAAATTATCAGTTCTATAGATTCCTTATAAGATGGCGCACCTAGTATGTTAATAATTATGATTATGCCACAATCGAGGATTATTCACAGCTTGTCACAAACATTACGGGGCTTGTAATGGTGTGTGTATGTGTGTGTGTGTGTGTGTGTGTATGTATGTCTGTGAACACGATAGCAACCAAACGAAATAACAAAATCACTCCAAATTTTAAATTTAAGTTTTTATCTGTTGTGGCACGAAGCCTATTGAAAATGGATGAAATCGTATGGGGGGAACGGGGGGTTTACTTGAAGCGATAAAACATAATCCATTATAACTCCGAAACGCAATGAAATAGGTAAAAGTTTATTAAGACAAAAATTATCCATATCAAATTACCTACAACTTTTGTGTTATAAAATTTTTTCTAAAATAAAAAAAAAATTAAATTTTTGTTTATTTTAATTTTTTTCTAAAATTTCTTCATAATTATATAAATATCTAAAAAAAAGATAATTTTAGACCTCCTGAAGAGAAATGATCCGGTTGAAAACCCCAAATATTAAAATTTAAATAAAAATTCAGATAATTCACAAAATAAAGTTCAACTGTCAAAAAAGTCAAATAGTTTTTTAAAGTTTGTAAGAGGTAGGAAAATGCTGCAGGACTCTACCATATACCAAAAGAAGGGGAATTAAAAGCCCGAATTTTCGAGACTAGAAAGAAGCTTCAAGGTGGAAAATTCAGAAAAATTTCTGTAGAAAACATTTTATGAAATTTTATAAATGAAAATTAATTTATTGTGAGAGAATGCATAAATATTATGGATTAAGATTTATTGTACATGCATATGGATGAATAAGGAAGATATATGTAAAATTTGGTTAAAATCCATTCACTTTAAAATTTTCGAATTGCATGGCCAACTCAAAAATATGAAATTTTGGGAAAAGTTATAAAAGGATGCGGGAAAACAAAATAAAAGTAGTACATTTTTGCGAGTTATCCAGTACGGACGTATTGACTTAACCTCATTTGTATAAACAAAAAGTAATATAAAAATGTGTTATCGATAAATTTTCAGTGCGACACTACCGTGAAATCAACATTGTTTAACATACAGAAGATTTGTGAAGTGTTAGTTTAAGTGTTAGTTTGGGAAATAAAGTGGATATAAAAATTGGATTACGTTTTATGCGGAGTATCCAGCGTCACTCCAACCAACGTCAGGAGGGCTTTGAATAAAAATCCTAGGTACATGAGGTATTAAATGGGGTATTTGAAAAACGTCAATTTTTGTATCTTATTTTGTTTATCTTATGATCTTATTTTATCTTATTTTGACGGTTAAATAACTTTAAAAGTCGTAAAGTATTACTATAATATTTGGTAAATTATAAAATCATAGAAAAAAGAAGAGTAAAATGTTTTTGACCAAGATGCTGATTGGTGGCGGAAAGGCTAAAAAGAAATCTAATGATAAAAAAAGACAGGAAAGAAAATTGTTAATGAAACAAATACGAGACAATTCTGAATACAAAATGAATGAGACAAACAAAAACAAAGATGCTAAGCGAATTAAGCGACAAAGTGAAAATTTTAAAGAGAATGAAAATGATATAAATAAAAAACATATTGATAAGTTGAGAAAATGCGAAGAATTTAAATTAAGAGAAAATAAAACAAATAAATATATATAATAAACAATTAACCAATCAAAATCCGTATAACGTTACACCCCGGATAAATAATAATATTCGGAAAGTTATGTGATGGCCACATCCAATTTTTTAATTATTCTGGCTAAACTTAAACGTATAAAGTAACTAAAATAAAATTAGATTATAATTTAGCTTGTACTAAATTTGTATATAAATTGTACTTGATACTTGACATAACCTTAACTAAATAATTTGTTTTTAATATTTCATACCAACTTGATAAACAATTTTTATTTCCAAAAGTGAAATCAAATGAAAAGCAGTGTATAATTTAATTCAATTTCTAATTATTTCTTGTTTACAAACTGATTGTGAATAAAATAGTATACATACCTCGGTGTCAAGCTTCATTCCAGCGTCGCGCTTATAGTTGACTTCGGCGCTTCGCGCCTTAGTCAATTTACTTAGCGCTCAGCTGTAATGAAGCATTTTCCACCTCGGCATGTAATATACTATAAAACATTCGAACCAAAAACGATAGTTCAAAGATCAAAAATTTTGAAACAACAAATCGAAAGCCAACGTCACGACGATTTCAAAACTTTTTTGATAATTAAAATCCGACGCCAAATAACGGCCATGCAACCGCATTTAGCAAAACCCTTTAAACCCTCGTAAAAAGGTTCGGAGGTGACCTTTTCAACTTTTTCGATTTTTCTGGGTGGTTGTGCAAGTAACGCCACAGGTTTGCAAAATTTCAGCTTTCCACGACGACTGCCCAGCGAGTTTTTCATTTACGAGGTGAGTGGAACGAGCCGAGCGAATGGAAAACTTGCGTGGCAGGAAAAGTTACCTTACCATCCGAATAAAACATGTTACTTTTTCTCCAAACGAACAAAATTCAAAAATAAATTTCAAAATTAGCAATAACTCGGGAACGGCGCTAGATATCAAAAAATTGAGCAAAAAGCTCTCCCCCCTAGCTTAGAACACACCCACGGAAATTATTGGTAGGAAAGCATATGCAAAAATTCATATCGATCGCGTGCAAAAATTCGAAAGTAGATAATTTTAATGGGTCAACCAGTTTTAATTTAATCTAATTGTAATAAAAATAAACTAAAGTAAGGTGACATTTTGATTTCATCTGTCAACTATTTTCATTTTATTTATGTTGGTAATTTTTACTTTCCGAACTCCTTAGTAAGGAAAGTATTGTAATCTGAAATTGAAAAAAAAAATTGACCCCCAATTTTTTCATAAAATTTTTATGTTTTGAGGTTCCCTTAAACCATTTCTACAATTTTTGAAAAATGTCTGTATGTGTGTATGTGTGTATGTGTGTGTGTGTGTGTGTGTGTGTGTGTGTATGTTGCACTATATTTGTGGCAATTTGTGTGTGCATAGGCCTGTACTGTGGCGAGTTCAAAAATTGTGGCGCTATACACTCGATGCCACAATTTTAAATTAAAATATCTCGACACTTAGTTGAATAATTCGCCACAATTGACAATAATTCGTTTGTATTTAATATAGGCATTATATGTGCATCCTTGTTTCTACGTAGATTAAAAATTCGAAGGAATATTCTATTTTATGTGAAATTTGCCACAATAGAGCTTATTTCCCGTACCACACACTATAATATTTATGGCAACTTAAACTAATGCCTTCATGTGGCGCCCTCTGCTTATCATTACAGTGTTGCCAGATATTCTCGATATGTTAGATGGGTTGCAGTCATAATTATTATAAACTATTAACCCCTTACTAACTTGTATTACTCGGTTTGAGATTTCTGTTATTTCAATTTTTGGTTAGATATAAAAATAATAAAGTAAAACAATGTTATATAAACTGCATATTAAAGTATACCCTTATCTTCGAATTATACTAAAAAACCCTAAATAAAATGGAAATGCCATGACTTGCTAAAATGTTAAAATTATTATTTAATTATTACTACTAGTATTAACAAGGAGGGGGACCCCTACTCGACATCACCGATTTCGTCCAAATTTATAGGTATGGAGGACTCGACTAGAATTGCAAGTGATATAAATTGTAGCTCCAGATGGCCAAGCGTTTAGAAAATAAAATTTTTTTAGGTCTTTCTTTATGTATACATAAGTGTTTTACGTTATGAATTTCCAATTAGTGGCTAGCGCAGCGCCAAGATGTGGGACTCGCAATACGAAGGTCATAGGTTCGAGTCACCTGAAAGAAAGTTTTTTTTTTGCTTCTTTTTAATTTTTACGCTATGCACCGTAATAATGTATTGTATTTGTTTATATTTTTACAAAAAGCATAGGGCATCATTATTTTATCAAAAACTTTTTGAAAAAAAATTTTTTTTGTATGTTATAAAATTGAATACATTTAGTGATTTACAAGAAAAAAGTTCATTTGAAGGCACGCCGTTTGCCACCGCTGTCCTAGTTTGCTCCCGGAAGATGAATCTTACTACTTTTTGGGGGTTACCCGGTTACCACACCTACATCTTTAAGCAAATAACAGATTTCCAATATGGGCAAAAATTTCATTATTTAGTTTTAAAACAATTCCACTTATAAAGTTTGATAAGTTTTAAATTATAGGTACATTATTAGAAATCTTATTATAAATTGCATTACCAAGGCCGTTTATAGTTCTTATAAAGTTGTTGACACTATTAAATTTACACGTCTTTTTTTAGATGTAAAGCGTGGGAGGGTATGCTTAATTGCAGTCGTTTGAAGATTATTTACATTCTTACAAAGATAATATACATAATATGTATATGTATGTTTAAATATTTAAATTTTTATTAACAACGCGAAAAAATTAAACGATTTTTAATACTTTAATACGGATTTCTAGTTCTTATTCTGGACTTGTAGTAAAAATCACCTATCTTTGAAAACGGTTTTATATTATTTTAGAAAAATTTTAGTTAGATATTTAACTGCAGAGCCGTATTATCGCATAAGCCCATAAAGCCCGGGCTTATGGTGCAAAATTTCAGGAGACAGCTTCCTTTTCTTTATAAATTATTCTATTAAAATAAATAGTCAACTGTAAAGTCGAGGATAAGGGCGCAACTTGCGTAATACGCCTCTAATTAAGAGCCAAACTACACTAGCGTTGTTTCCGTCGCGTATTTATCGTCGCGTATCGTCCGCCCTATTGAAAACCACACGTTTAAATGGAGCAAACTACAGGAGCGTAATTTTCAACGCATTACGCTGTAGTTTGGTTCTTAATATTTCCTCAAATGTTTAAACATTTAAACAAAATTAACAATTTTGGAAATTCGTTTTCAGTGATATGCTACCTACATGAAAATCTTTTGGGATAGTTTTTATTTCGCCCATAAATTTTGAATAGTTTTACATTATAATACATTTTATTAAAAATTGCATTATCAAGGCCGTTTATATTTCTTATATTATGAGTAAGGTGACCATTTGTACTGATTTTACCAGGACAGTACGGGTTTTGGAACCTTTTTTTTGGTTTTGGTTAACTGTCGTCACTAACCAGGACACAAAAATTTACGGATGTGACTATTGTGCTATTGATGTATTGACCTTGCATTAAATTGTTACCTAGCGTTTTGCAAAAATCACAGTCCCCCCCCCCTGTTTTATAATATGATTATTTAGACTGTTTGAAGTTTGATCTATTGCCGGAAAACCGAACTCGATTTGACCTTGAATTAAAGTGTTAGCTAGCGTTTTGCAAAAATCACAGCCCCGCCCCCTGTTATATAATATGATTATTTGGAGCTTTGGTTGTTTGATTTATTGCCGAAAATCCGAACTCGATTTGACCTTGAATTAAAGTGTAAGCTACCTTTTTGCTAAAATCACAGTCCCCCCTCCCTGTTTTATAATATGATTATTTAGACTGTTAGAAGTTTGATCTATTGCCGGAAAACCGAACTCGATTTGACCTTGAATTAAAGTATTAGCTAGCGTTTTGCAAAAATCACAGTCAACCCCCCCCCCTGTTTTATAATATGATTATTTAGACTGTTGGAAGTTTGATCTACTGCCGAAAATCCGAACTTGATTTGACCTTGTATTAAAGTGTTAGCTAGCGTTTTGCAAAAATCACAGCCCCGCCCCCTGTTATATAATATGATTATTTGGAGCTTTGGTTGTTTGATTTATTGCCGAAAATCCGAACTCGATTTGACCTTGAATTAAAGTGTAAGCTACCTTTTTGCTAAAATCACAGTCCCCCCTCCCTGTTTTATAATATGATTATTTAGACTGTTAGAAGTTTGATCTATTGCCGGAAAACCGAACTCGATTTGACCTTGAATTAAAGTATTAGCTAGCGTTTTGCAAAAATCACAGTCAACCCCCCCCCCTGTTTTATAATATGATTATTTAGACTGTTGGAAGTTTGATCTACTGCCGAAAATCCGAACTTGATTTGACCTTGTATTAAAGTGTTAGCTAGCGTTTTGCAAAAATCACAGCCCCCCCCCCCTGTTATATAATATTATTATTTAGAGCTTTGGTAGTTTGATTTATTGCCGAAAATCCGAACTCGATTTGACCTTGAATTAAAGTGTTAGCTAGCGTTTTGCTAAAATCACAGTCCCCCCTCCCTGTTTTATAATATGATTATTTAGACTGTTAGAAGTTTGATCTATTGCCGGAAAACCGAACTCGATTTGACCTTGTATTAAAGTGTTAGCTAGCGTTTTGAAAAAAATTACGTGATATTTGCCGAGCCCCCCCACTCCCCCACGTGAGATTTGGTGAAATTCGGCTCGACCCCCCCCCCTAAACGCCTCACGTAATTAATGGACGTCCCCTAACTTGAGTAGGTCCTCGCATCCTGTATCTAGATGGATACGGTAATTACTAATTACTTAAACGCAACTAGCTCGGAGTACCAAAGAACAAGAGTGAGCTAACAATCGATTTTTACTTTGAAACTGAATATGAAAACATAAAATAATTTTATATACTACTTGCGTTAGAGACTTGATGCAAAATAACATCTTTCTTTGAAATCGGCTTTATATTAATTCTGAAAATTTTTAGTTACGTAGATATGTATTAGCTGTTCAAATTATATAAGAGGACACAGATATTTTAAATTGTAACCAAAATTAGAAATTTTGTTAATTCGTCTCTAGCTACTACTTTATATCTTCTATTTGAAAAACATTTAGAATTATCAAGGCCGTTTAAAATTGCACTATAAAGTTTACACGTTTTTTATCAGATGTGGAGCGGGGAAGGAATGCTTAGCAATCAGTAAATAATTATTTTTTTATTAACAAGGCGAAAAATTAAACAAATTGTAGTGCTTTGGTAAGGGTTGAAGGTTCTTCAGAAAATGTTTAGTAGGTACCTAAATTTTACTTAACCTTAATCGTTTAGTAATTCTTAAAAATCTTTGTTTCCTTTCTTTCTTCTTCGCAAAAATTGTAAAAGTAAAAAGTTGAAACAAATTCAATAAATTGTTATAATGAACAACTTTTAAAAAAACAGTACAAGTTATTTTAGTAGATCCTAGCAGCTTTCTACAAGTGGACACTTAATATTTCTACAAATGTTTTAAAATGTATGTAAATAAAGTTTATAATAAATTTATTTATAAAAGTTTTAAATTATTATGTACTATTTATGTACGC
This sequence comes from Cantharis flavilabris, assembly GCA_949152465.1. Lineage (NCBI taxonomy): Eukaryota > Metazoa > Arthropoda > Insecta > Coleoptera > Cantharidae > Cantharis > Cantharis flavilabris. The sequence continues at coordinate 28,197,322 of OX424436.1, read as the reverse complement.
AGTGCCCGTTTTAGGGGGCGGACAACCCGGATGTTATTCGGGGCGGCGCTTTGGCTGTTAATGTGACAAAATATTGATAAGTACCCAAGTAATCAAAATTTATACGTTTTTTTTTGGCTAAAATTACCTTGCAATTTACATTTTTTCGTATTTATTGTTTTTGCCTAAAACGCCAAATAGACGTGCAGCTTGGTTGCCAACCTGAGTTGACAACCTGTCTTTATTCATAAAGAAATGACAATTTTTTACGCTGCTTTATAATTCGTTGGAAAAAGATTTTTTGAATTTCGGCAAGCTCTTTAGCACACGTGACCGCAAAATACAGCAGTTCGAAAAGTTCTAAATTAATAAAATTTTTAGAATCTCGGTTGCCAACATCTGGCTCCGCTCACAAAAATTCCAAATCATTAAAATTAAAATTCTAAAAATGTATTAATTTGGAAATTTGAACTTTGCGGTCACGTGTGCTTCAGCCTGCCGAAATTTTGGATTTTTTCCAACGAATTATAAAGCAGCGTAAAAAATTATCATTTCTTTATGAATAAAGATAACAGGTTGTCACCTCTGGTTGGTAACCAAGTTGCACGTCTATTTGGCGCCTAAGAGCTAAAAAAATATTTATAACCATGCGGCAATTTGTCTTTTTGTCGCATCATCAAGGCCGTTTATATTTTTTATTATGAAAAATATGCAGACAGTATAAAATTTACGCGCCTTTAGATGTGAGCGGGGAGGTAATAATTTTGAAGTTGCAGTACGTTTAAAGATAAAATCTTACCAAGATTGCCTAAAAAAAGATTAAATTTTGCCGCCTAGTTTAGTGAATTTTTAATTATAAAATTTAATTGTTTAATAGAAATTCCCTCTTTTTTTAAATAAATTACAACTTTGTGTTTATTAATTTTTAACATTTAAGATAGGTACTAGCATTAAGATTTATTTCTAATAATTATGAGGGGTTAAGTTAAAATACTTTTATCACACTATAATTACCTATTTATTTTAAGAAAATATATTTTTTCGAACAGGGGAAATTTTTCTTTTAAATGCACTGGTTTTTACTTCAACGCAACTAGCTCGGAGTTCCAAAGAGCAAGTGCGCTAATAAAAAATAGATTTTTACTTTAAAACTGGTTTAGTGTTAGTATACTATGTATTTTTGTATATCTTTAAAAATTTAAAGTAAAAAAAGCGTTCTGAACCTGAAGTGAAAACCCATCTTTCTTGAAAAACGGCGATACATACTATATAAAATTTTAAAAAGTTTTATATTATTATGTACTTCGTATGTACATACGTATATGTATGTACATCCATTTTATTAAAAGTTGCACCAAGGCCGTTGATATGTATTTCTTATTATGATTATGAATAACATGCAAGCAGTATAAAATTTACCCGCTTTTTATTAAATGTTAGAGCGGGGAGAGAATAATTTAGAAATCGTAGTACGTTTGAAGATAAAATCTTTCCAAGATAAACTATATTGCCAAACAAAAGGATTTTTTTAACAATGCAAAAGTTTAACGATTTTTAGTGCTTTGGTTGATACTTATGTTATGACTTATGGTTTTAAAAAAAAAATTAAGTAAGGTAGTAGTAAACATAGATTAAACATTTTACATTATACTAAGTAACTTTATTAGTAGGTTCTCGCTTCCTGTTGGAAAACTTTTCATTTTAGGGGTCAGAAAAACCTAATAAATTTAAGGGGGGAAAAATTGTCAGCCCTGTCAGTCGAAGTTGAACGTAGCTGACATCAGATGTTAAGCATAAAAATGGTAACGAAAATTTAATACTGAAAAAAATAAATAAAGAGATATTGTTGTAGAGTTAGGTGCAAAAACTCTGAACAAAATAGTCCTTGACTAACATTTTAGCGTTTTTCTGAAAGAACAATGTCGTATTGGTTATACCTCTTTTTGCATTCCCTACACAATTTATCAATAAAATAATACTTGTCGCATGGCTTCTTCAGTAGCATGGTCTTTTGGTTGCGACTACTTCTTCAAACTCGAAATAGTGACTAAATGAACTATCAATATTCTTCATACTTAAATTAAAAACTTGATTGTCAAAAATTATCAATTCATGATATTGTTTTGTAATAATTCACCTAATAAATAAACTATAATAAATAATAATTAGTTACGCCGATATCTATACAATGCTTGGTGGTTAAAAATAAAACTAATGTGTAGCTTTACAAATAGTAGGCAACTTGTTATACTTCGCCATGTAAGAAAAAGATTTATTTACTTTATTTATTTTATTTTTATTAACTGGGTAGCAAATAGAAGTTGGATATTTTTGTCATGACTATTTTTTCGTTTCGTCTTAACAATTTTTTCGCCCCCCGAGAACACGCACCCTACGCAGCTGCGTTTTTTTTAAACCTTTAAATTTTCGTCTTTAAATTTTATTTTTTTAAATAAAATTACGTTAATTGAGAGTAACTACACTTTTTTCAACCTCTAATTACTGATTCACAAAAATTAGCCTACAAAGTTTTATACTACACAAATATAAAACGATAATTAATAATAAAATTATTAAACTGAAACTTGGCAACATTGCACTTACACCTTTGTTTATAATATAATATTTATGACGTTACATTTTTACACATTTCAGGTATTACAATAATTATGGCAATACGTTTACACTGATTTCGAGATTATATATTTATGGATAACTTGTCACAATCTAAAAAATGTTATAGATTCCTTTAAACCGTGGGTAAATTAAAAATTATCAGTTCTATAGATTCCTTATAAGATGGCGCACCTAGTATGTTAATAATTATGATTATGCCACAATCGAGGATTATTCACAGCTTGTCACAAACATTACGGGGCTTGTAATTGTGTGTGTGTGTGTGTGTGTGTGTGTATGTATGTCTGTGAACACGATAGCAACCAAACGAAATAACAAAATCACTCCAAATTTTAAATTTAAGTTTTTATCTGTTGTGGCACGAAGCCTATTGAAAATGGATAAAATCGTATGGGGGGAACGGGGGGTTTACTTGAAGCGATAAAACATAATCCATTATAACTTCGAAACGCAATGAAAATGAAAATCGGTTAACAAATAAAGCCGCAACGGCGGAAATAAGAAAATTGCAAATATTGACTTTGTTAGGCCGATTGGACGTAAACTGTCGAAATATTTGAAAATGTTTTGCGACTACCGATTGAACCTTACTTAGCTTTACTGGCTCCTCACGAATTTTTTTAAAAACGCATTCTTACAACTGCCAAACGACAAATGTCTAATCACGAAAATTTTCGTTTCAAATCTTGGCCTTTTTAGGAGTAAACCAAAATCGCCAGTTTTAACAGTAAAGGAACGGGTTTTTCGGAAAAGGCCAAATGAACTTTTCGTTTTCTTTTCCCGAATATTATTGATGTGAAAATTAAAAAATTTAAATTTTTAAAATTTAAGAAAAACAATTTAGAAACTCAGAATAAATCGAACAAAAATGTTAACAAATATTTTTATAAAAATTATATCTGGAAGACGGTTAAAATAAAAACAGTAAAAATCTAAATATTTGGTAACGGCAAACGGTTCTCTTGCGGACACCCATCCAAGTAGTAACCGTGCCCGATATTGTTTAACTGATCGGATCGGATGAGAACAAATTTGGAATTAAAATTAAATAACTTTATTCAAATTTAATTATCCCCATTTGTTTGGTCACGGACGAGAACGGGTACTACTAATAATGTAAATTTTATATATCTTGACAATAGACACTTTATAGAAAATTTTATGACGCTGAAAGACACTCAAAGTAAAGTAACAATGAATGGAAGAATATCAAGAGAATTTAAGGTAAAGATGGGTTTGAGACAAGCAGACCCACTGTCGTCAGCCCTTGAAAAAGTGGTAAGAGAAGCCAAATTAAATAGAAGAGGAACAATTTACAGACAAAAACACCAATGCCTTGCTTTTGCAGATGACTTTACTGTACTTACAAGATCTAGAAAAGAATTGCATGACACTGCAAAGAGATTAATAATAGCAGCAAATAAAATGGGTCTGGAGGTTAATGAACAGAAGACTAAATACATGATATGGGAAAGCGAAGCATTTCTACCAGGTAAAACAATAGATATCAAGATAAACGAGGATAAGATAATGAAATTTGAAGAAGTAGACACGTTTATATATCTGGGAACAATTATTTCTAAAAAACCTGGGAATGAAGTGGAAGTAAAATCAAGAATAACGGCGGGAACAAGAAGTGCTTTTGCAATCAAGGCGATGTTATGCAGTAAGGTCTTCTCTCGAACCTTAAAAGTGAGACTGTATAAAACTATAATAAGGCCAACAGTAACTTATGGATGTGAGAGCTGGATAATGAAAAAGCGAGAGCAGTTAAGTTTAGAAATATGGGAGCGAAAAATATTGAGAAAAATATACGGTGGAAAATGGGTTGAAGGGAGTTGGATTAGAAGAACAAATAGAGAGCTTTATGATTTGTATGGGGAACCAAACATTGTAAGCGTAATAAAAACCCAGAGAGTAAAATGGATAGGTCATTTGGTAAGAATGAGCGAAACTAGAACACCGAAGATGATATGGAAATCGGAACTAGGGGGTACTGAAGAAGAGGAAGGCCAATGAGTAGATGGAGTAACGAGGTGCAAAAAGATTTGGCTGAAATTGGTGTGAGAGACTTCGAGCAGAGTGCAAAGGATAGAAGTCTTTGGAATAAAGTGATAAATCAAGCCATGGGACTACTAGGCCCGTAGTGCTATTTTATATTAAAAAAAATGGTTAACGTATTATTCTATATTAATTTCGAATCAACATAAAACCGAACATTTAATTTATGCCACATAAATTAAACCGAACTCATTTTATATTGCATATCACTTTTGCAATTTTCAACAAATTTTCACCATTTTCAGCTGGCCTCCAAGCCCATCCTCACAGGTCCAACAAAGTAATCTTTTACTTCGCCTACGCCTGCAAAAAAGTACAAATCGAAACACTCGGATCGTCCGACACTCCACGCCTTTCTCATCACCTTCCTTCCCCCCTCCCCTTTCCCCATTCGCCGCCCTTCCCTCTACGGCCATCGCTACCAAACTACAACTGGGACCAAACTTAACGAGGCCGCAGGCCTCGTGCCTCGCAGAGATAGCCAAAGAAATGGCCGTTTAATTTAAATTAAATTAAATCTTTTAATTATTTGATTTATTATCGACACTTTTAATGTTTAAATATAATAATCAAGTGGCTAATGTTTCGCCGGCTCGGTTCGGTACGATCGCTCCTCGTGCACCACTACAGATTTGCGGCCGCAGGCCGATAAGCGGCCGTAGGCCGCCATGAGCCCGATTGAGCGATCTAGCCGAAAAAAATCGGCCCTTAGGTTGATTGGCTAGTTAATTATATAAAGCTGCTTGGCTTCACTCACTCACTCACTCACTGATTCATCATTTCGAGTGAAAATGTTTGACCTGTTCTGGATGTCGTAGTGAGCTGAAATTTTCGCAGGGGATAGGTTTTGTTGCACAACCACCCAGAAAAATCGAAAAAGTTGAAAAAGTTGCCCCCGAACCCTTCTACGAGGGTTTAAAGGGTTTTGCTAAATGCGGTTGCATCGCCGTTATTTGGCGTCGGATTTTGATTATCTAAAAAGTTTTGAAATCGTCGTGACGGTGGCTTTCGATTTGTTGTTTCAAAATTTCAAAATTTTTGACCTTTGAACTATCGTTTTTGTTTCGAATGTTTTAAAACTTTTTTTAACCGCGCCGCAGGTAATCCGTATCGGACGGAAAAATGGAAAAAATTGTTGGAAAGGAAAAGTTGTCTTGCACTTGTAAAGTGAAAATGCGTAAATTCAATAGTTTACGAGCAAATGTAAAATTAATTTTTCATGAAAATGCACCTTTAATGAATTTGACAAATTTATTGATAGTTCGGGATTTCACGTCGGAACTCGGACGATTCAAATGCACTTGTGATGTGCGTTACAATAGAAATACAAAAAACAATTACCAGTTTACTTATTAATAAATTATTAATCTGAAAAATATTATATTTTCATCCAGTAACATTATCTACATAATATGAACAAATATTTTGGGGTTGCAAAACCGTGCATATGATTTGTAATAATAAAAGTGTTCGGCCAATGGAAGTCATAATTTGACATTAGGAATTACCAGCTACCTTCCGAAACTAAATTCACGTTTAAACTAATGTTACAAAACAGAACCAAATATGATTTTCAAGTTAGTACATTTATTTATTATTGTTGATTTGTTTGGAAATTTGGAATAAATAAATTGTCGTTCAGTAACAAACATTTATATACAATGAACAAAATCTTAATAATCATAATATATCCACTTGGTGGTATCTTATCCACATTTGATTTCATTTAAAAAGATATATATACATCAGCACTGCAGGCCTAGTAGGCCCATGGCTTGTATCACCTGGTTCCATTTTTTCCTGTCTTTTGCCTTCTCTTCCCACTCTCTCACATTTAATTCGGACAAGTCTTCCTGGACTTCTTTACTCCACCTGTTTCTCGGTCTTCCCCTGCTCCTTACACCACCGAAAACAGATTTCCACACACTCTTTGGAGTTCTTCCTTCCCCCATTCTCACTACATGACCTAGCCATTTAATCCTCTGCGTCTTCACTACGTTCACGATATTTGGTTCGCCATACAATTCCATCAGTTCGTTGTTTGTTCTCCTCAACCATTTGTCTTGTACTTGTTTTCCTCCAAAAATCTTTCTCAGGATCTTCCTCTCCCATATCTCCAACATCATTCTTTCCTGATTCCTCAGCGTCCATACTTCGCAACCATAAATCACTGTCGGTCTTATTACAGTCTTGTACAACCTCAGCTTCAATGACCGAGAGAAAATTTTACCATTCAGTATTGACTTGATCGCAAATGCACTTCTTGTTCCTGCCGCCAATCTTGCCTTCACTTCGACCTCATTACCTGGTTTTTTTGAAATGACTGTACCCAAATATGTGAAAAACTCTACTTCTTCAAAGGTTAATACTTTGTCCTGGTTCATTTGAATACTCAGTGTTTTATTCGTCTCAAAAGGTTTCTTTTCCCATACCATATATTTAGTCTTGTTCTCATTTACTTCTAGCCCGATTGTCCTAGCTGCTCTTAACAACCTTTTTGTAGTTTCTTGCAGTTCACTTTTTGTTCTCGTCAATATCGTCATGTCATCTGCAAAAGCCAGACACTGGTGTTTTCGCTGGTAAATTGTTCCAGATCTATTGATTTTCGCTTCTCTTATCACTTTTTCTAGTGCAACGTTAAATAAAAGTGACGATAGTGGATCCCCCTGTCTCAATCCCACTTCTACTTCAAAGCCTCTGGATATATATCCATCTATTTTCACCTTATTCTGTGTACCATTCAGTGTCATTTTTACCAGCCTAATCAACTTTACTGGTATTCCCATATCATACATTACTTTGTAGAGTTCTTCTCGTATGATACCATCGTAGGCTTGTCTGAAATCCAAAAACAGAGCATGCGTATTTAAACCATATTCGTGGCTTGTTGCTTGGATCTCTCTTATCACAAAAATCTGGTCTGTCACAGATCTATCCTTTCTAAAACCACACTGGTATTCACCTATTATCTCTTCGGTATAAGTTCGCAATTTATTTTTTATACAGGTGGCCATGATCTTATAAACGTTGTTCAATAGAGCTATACCACGATAGTTTCCACATTCTGTTTTTTCTCCTTTTTTATGTATAGGACAAATAAGCGCAATTCTCCACGTCGGCGGCATCTCTTCTTTTCTCCAAATCTCCTGTATCAATGTTATTATCCTTTCTTTTAACCTCTCTCCACCATATTTGATCATTTCCGCCTGAATTTCGTCTTCTCCCGCAGCTCTATTATTTTTCATGTTTTGTATTACTGCTAAGATTTCGTCCTTTGTTGGTACTTCTATATCGCAAGTCCTGAATTCCATTTCTTTGTATTTCATAGGCTTCTTTTCACCATTTTCTTCCTGTTTGTTTAAGAGTTCTTGAAAATATTCGACCCATCTTTCTATCACCCCCTCTGTTGACTCAATCAAATTTCCATCTTTGCCCTTGTAGAAGGTTGTCCTTGTTTGATATCCTCGTTTAATTTTCTTGATTCTTTGGTAGAAATTTCTTAATTCTTTGTTCTTGTATTTATCTTCAATTTCTTCTAGTTTGCTCGCATTATATCTTCTCTTTTTTTCTCTTACATCTCTTCCTTTGTTCTTGATAATTATACTTATCTTCTACTGATCCTCTTTTTAGCATTATTTTTCTTGCCTTTTCTCGTTTTTCTACTTCCGCCTTGCATTGATCATCATACCAGTCATTTTCTTGTTTTCGATTTCCTTTGAATTTGTTCCTAGTTACTTTACTTATGCTGTCTCGTATTGTTTCAAAGATTCTACTTGGATCTACCTGTATTTCAGTCGCTTCCAATACTTTTTCTAGTTCCTCTCTATATTTCTCTTGTTCTTGTATATTATTGAGCTGTATTCTTTTATTTTGAGTTCTCAGTATTTCTTTTTTACCTTCCTTACATGGGATTACCTGCTTCATCTTAACTCCCACCATAAAGTGATCTGAGTCTACGTCAGCTCCTCGATACGTTCTTACATTCTTAATACTATTCTCATTTCTTTTTTCTATCAGTACATGGTCTATTTGGTTTATACATCTACCGTCTGGACTTATCCATGTGCCCTTGTGTATGTCCTTATGTTCATAATACGTACTTTTTATTCTCATGTCTCTATTCATAGCAAAGTCTACCAGAAACATTCCATTTTGATTACTAACGTCATGCAAACTATATTTTCCTATGGTTGGTTGATAGATTTCCTCTTTGCCTATTTTTGCATTCCAGTCACCCATAATGATCTTTAAGTCGTATTTAGGGATATCCTCACATATTTTCTCTAATGTGTCATAAAACTGTTCTTTCTCCTCTTCTCTCTTTTCTTCCGTTGGGGCGTGTACATTTACTATGGTTATCTTTCTATATCTTCCTCGCAATCTTAAAAGGCATAGTCTTTCCGATATTGGTTTAAAATCAATTACCATATTCTTTACTTCCTTTCTGATCATGAAACCCGTTCCCAGTCTTCTGTCGCTTCCACTGCTTTTAAAAAAGGTGTACCCCTCGATATCCATCGTATCGTTATTGGCTTGTTTCGTTTCTTGTAGTGCTAGAATATCAACTTTATACTTTTTCAAAACCTTTATTACTTGTCTAATTGCCCCTTCTACATAAGTTCCCCTTACATTCCAGGTAGTTACAAAAAAATCTTTCTCTTCCAATCTATTTCTTTTATTTCGCAAAACCGCCTCATAATCCTTTTCTTGCCAGTTCGTCATAAGTTTTTCCTGATTATTGTATCCGGTCAGTTTTTTGGTATTTCTCTTAGGCATCCATCTTCTCTCTTCCATCTTAGTACTTTATTGTCGTATATCAGTTTTTGATAGCCTACTTTGACGTTCTTTCCATCTTTCTTTAGCTCTTCTGCTTGTTCTCTTATTTGTGCCTGAATTTTTCTTTCTGTGACCGTCAAATCATTATCCATGTATATCTTTTCTCCGGGTAGTCGGTTCAGCTTAAACTTGTTCTTCATGATTTCCAATTTTTTTCCCCAGCTTTCTATTTCGACCACATTCCTCTTGTCTCCTATCTTGTATGCTGTTATTACTTTCACTTCCACATCTAGGCTTTCCTTTATAAATTTTTCCATTTTTTCTTCTAAGGAGATTTTTCGTTTTCATTTGCCTTCATTCCAGTCACGACCAATTTGTTCTTTCTCTTTTCTCTCTCTTGAAGCTCCATTCTATATTCTGTTGCATCTAGCTTGTTCTCAAGTGCCTCGATTTTCTTTTCCTTTAGGAGTTTATCTTGGTTCCAATCGTTCTTTAACTTTTTCATATCTTCTCTCAACATTTTTATCTCTTCAGCTTGTACCTCTATTTGCTCCTTCATTATTTTCGTGTTCTCTCTGATCTCTTGTTTTATCTCAGCATTTTCGACTCTCATTTGTTTTATGTCGATACTTATAGTTTCCATGAACTTTTTAATCTCTTCCATTTCTGCAACTTCAATTTTCAGTTCCTCCACAGTATTCTTAGTTTGCCTAGTCGGTGTTCTATCCGTTCTTTTGCTTCTCTTGAAAATGTCTCTATCCACTTCTATTTCTTCTCTGGATCGCGATCTTTTAATATATTCGTCTAGCTTGCCCACACTGCCCGATCTTTGGCGTGCGTTATCGTTTTGTTGCTGCTGGATTAATCTTTCTTTGTCGCTCATTTATTATTAATAAATTATTATATGGGTTATCTATTCCGTACTGTTATGCTGTTTGTGTTGCCTATAGTAACCTTCGTGCGTTATCTTTTGCCGTTATAAACTGCCGTACTAAAAATTTCTTTGTTAACCTTATTTTATGCAATAAAAATTTTTTCTCACAATTAGGTCAATATTACTTCCTTACACTCTATGAAGGACTGTTGTTAAGTATTTCAGTTATTTACCTAGCATCCGGCGCCAAAGATAGTTCACAAGTCAACCTTTCGGATGAACCTTCTTCACCTGGATGTACACGAAATTCCTGATTCTATCCTTTCCAAATATCTTCTCCCTATTGTCCTTTATCACAAATCACTTTTTTGTTTTTTCTGTGCTCGGTATTGTCCAATTATTGGATTTAATATCGGAGCTCAAAAACACAATGTTGATCAGTTCAGTGGCGTATCTTTAAAAAGATACCGGCTTTGAATTACAAATTGCTTTAATCTTACTATTGGTCAACGTAATAAAGATTCCACATTCAAGTTTTCACCCGAAGAATTGTTACGATCTGAATTTTCCATTGCAAACCCAAATGTTGTTTTGACAATACTTCAGGAACATGTCTGTTTAGCGATCGTTTCAAAGATGTATTGTACTTCAAGTATAAGCCGTAGATAGATTGTCGATTCAGCTTCGCAAGTCAATTTATTTATCAAAACTTAACGTGACAGCTTCATATCATGCAGTCTGCAAAATGTTGTTTATAGCTTAGCAAGACAAAATTTATCCCCCCAAATCCAGCTACCTACCTTCTAGAAATAATTCAAATTTACACCGATGAGAAACCATCCAACTTCACAAACCGTTATTAGTATTTGCTAAACAAGTAATAGGGGAAATTCTGACGCGGATGTAATTTTATCGTGGCTTCCAAATAACTATGTAGACCAATTTCAGTAGGCATACATTAGATTTTCTCCATTCTGCTTCTTTTGTAAAAAATGATAGTACTCGAATAGTTTTTTTTTCATTTTACAACCAGCAGTAGTTACCTCAGCTTGAAACCAGGAAAATATAATCTTAGTTGGTTACCTCTTCATTAAAGTAGTTCGAGTTCATAGATTATTGATTCAGTTTCGCAAGTCGATTTATTTATCAATGCTACTTATGCTGTTTAATATACGAAAAAAGTCAACCATATCAATATTATAGGAAATTGCCATGCGCTTACTTACTTTTTTTGATATCGAAAATCGGCTGATAAATAAGGTCGCTACGGCCGAATTGAAAATATTTTGCAAATTTTGACTTTCTTACGCCCGTAGAGCTTAAACTGTTGAAATTTTCGAAAATGTTTTGATACTATCGTGAGGTCCTTGCGCATGGCTAAAATATTGTTCCTTACGAATTTTTTCAAAAACGATTCCTTACACCGACTAAACGACAAAATTTCGAATGACGAAGAATTTCGTTTCAAATCGTTGCCATTTTGGCAAAAACAAAAGTGTCAGTTTTAACAGTGAAGGGGTGGTTTTTTCGAATAATGTCCAATACACTTTTAGTTTTATTTTCACGTAAGTTATCGACGAGAAAATAAAAAAAAATTGAATTATTAAAATTTAAGAAAAATCGTTTGATACCAAAGCGGGCGGCCTCCTCGAAAAAAACTTGGCGGTTATTGTCAATGGCCGAGATAGATGTGCGCAATTGTCGATAACAATTTAACGTCTAAAATTTTAACTTTTTCCTTCTTCGTTATGGTGGGACCCCAATAAAGCTCAAATGTGTGTATATTTTTTAAAATTTCATTCTTCGAAGACAAATTTTTCGGCTAATTCAAAATAAATTTATATAAAAATTTTGAACCAAAATCCTTCCAAATATCGAGTCCTTTCATTTATGTCGTTAAATTTGCAAATTTTCGAAAAAAAATTTTTCACAAGAGAAACCAAGACAAACCCCTTGAAAATTCTTTTTCAAAATTTCGATTTGGTTTTATGGCCTTACCGCTATAGATGGAAAAAAATAGTAATATATCAATATTGTGGCAATCCGAATTACACACTAGATCCCGCTTTGAAATTGAAAATCGGTTAACAAATAAAGCCGCAATGGCGTAAAGCAGAAAATTGCAAATTTTGACTGTTTTACGCCGTTTGCGCGTAAACTGTGAAAATATTTGAAAATGTTTTACGACCATCGTGAGGTCCTTGCGGATGGCGAAAATTTTGTTCCTCACGAATTTTTTCAAAAACGTTTCCTTACACCGACTAAGCAACGAAATCTCGAATGACAAAGAATTTCGTTACAAATCCTTGCCATTTTTGCAAAAACCAAAAGTGTGAGTTTTAACAGCGAAGGTGCGTTTTTTTCGAAAAATGTCTAATCTGCTTTCCGATTTATTTTCACGTATATTATCGACATGAAAATAAAAAAAATTGAATTTTGAAAATTTAAGAAAAATCGTTCGACACCAAAGCGGGCGGACGCGGACGCCTCGAAAAAAACTTGGCGGTTATTGTCAATGGCCAAGATAGATGTGCGCAATTGTCGATAACAATTTAACGTCTAAAATTTTAACTTTTTCCTTCTTCGTTAGGGCGGGACCCAAATAAAGCTAAAATGTGTGTATAATTTTTAAAATTTGATTCTTCGAGGACAAATTTTTCGGCTAATTCAAAATAAATTTATAAAAAAATTTTGAACCAAAATCCTTCCAAATATCGAGTCCATTCATTTATGTCCTTAAATTTGCAAATTTTCGAAAAAAAAATTTTCAGAAGAAATTTATTTTTTGAAATTTCGATTTGGTTTTACGGCCTTACCGCTATAGATGGGAAAAAATAGTAATATATCAATATTGTGGCAATCCAAATTACCCACAAAATCCCGCTTTGAAATTGAAAATCGGTTAACAAATAAAGCCGCAATGGCGGAAATAAGAAAATCGCAAATTTTGACTGTTTTACGCCGTTTGCGCGTAAACTGTGGAAATATTTGAAAATGTTTTGCGACTACCAATTGAACATTACTAATTTTAGTAATTCTTTAGAAGAACTTGGCGGTAATTGTTAATGGCCGAGAAAGATGTGCGCAATTGTCGATAACAATTTAACGTCTAAAATTTTAACTTTCTTCTTCTTCGTTACCGTGGGACTCAAATAAAAGTAAAATTTGCGTATATTTTTGAAATATGATTCCACGCAACAAAATTTTTCGGCGAATTCAAAATAAATTTATAAAAAAAATTTGAACCAAAATCCTTCCAAGTATCGAGTGCATTCGTTTTTTTTTTGAAAATTTGAAAATTTTCGAAAAAAAATTTTTTAGAAGAGAAACCAAGGCAAACCCCTTTAAAATTCTTTCTTAAAATTTCGATTTGATTTTGGGGCCTTACCGCAATAGATGGGAAAAAATAGTAATATATCAATATTGTGGCAATCAAAATTACACACTAGATCCCGCTTTGAAATTGAAAATCGGTTGACAAATAAAGCCGCAACGGCGGAAATAAGAAAATTGCAAACATTGACTTTGTTACGCCGATTGGACGTAAACTGTCGACATATTTGAAAATGTTTTTTAAAAACGCATTCTTACATCTGCCAAACGACAAAATGTCTAATCACGAAAATTTTCGTTTCAAATCTTGGCTTTTTTGGAGTGAACCAAAACCGCCAGTTTTAACAGTGAAGGAACGGTTTTTTCGGAAAAGGCCAAATAAACTTTTCATTTCCTTTTCCCGAATATTATTGATTTCAAAATTAAAAAATTTAAATTTTTAAAATTTAAGAAAAACAATTTAGAAACTCAGAATAGATAGAACAAAAATGTTAACAAATATTTTTATAAAAATTATATCTGGAAGCCGGTTAAAATAAAAACAATAAAAAACCAAATAATTGGTAACGGCAAACGGTTCTCTTGGGGTCACCCATCAATGTAGTAACCGTGCCCGATATTGTTTAACTGATCGGATCGGATGAGAACAAATTTGGAATTAAAATTAAATAACTTTATTCAAATTTTATTTTCCCAATTTGTTTGGTCACGGACGAGAACGGGTACTACTAATAATGTAAATTTTAAATATGTTGACAATAGACACTTTATAGAAAATTTAAGTATATTAATGCTTAAAATATTATTCTATATAAATTTCGAATCAACATAAAACCGAACATTTAATTTATGCCACATAAATTAAAACGAACTTATTTTATATTGCATATCACTTCTGCAATTTTCAACACATTTTCACCATTTTCAGCTGGCCTCCAAGCTCAACTATGCTGTAAGTTTATTCCACACTCCAAGACATTTGGTTTCGTTGTTCAACTTGTGCGTTTGATATTATTTTTTTGAGTCCATTACAGTACCTTTCATTATACATGCGTTAATACCTATGGAATAGGTTTTTGAAAAATGTAATCGCAAGTCTGCCCATCCCACAGGTCCAAAAAAGCAATCTTTTACTTCGCCTATGCCTGCGATCGCTCCTCGTGCACCACTAGAGGATTATCAACTACAGATTTGCGGCCGCAGGCCGCCAGGCGGCCTTTGGCCGCTATGAGCCCGATAGCCCTTAAGGCCGATTTTTATTGGCTAGTCATATATATAAAGCAGCTTGACTTCACTCACTCACGCATCATTTCGAGTGAATATGTTTGACCACTTCTAGATGTCGTGGAAAGCTGAAATTTTGCAAACCTGTGGGGTTACTTGCACAACCACCCAGAAAAATCGAAAAAGTTGAAAAAGTTACCCCCGAACCCTTCTACGAGGGTTTAAAGGGTTTTGCTAAATGCGGTTGCATCGCCGTTATTTTGGCGTCGGATACATCACGAACGGTATGCAATTTACCGGTTTCCGAAAATATTGGAGACTTCGCTCCGCTACGCGTCGCTCAGTCTCCAAACATTGTCGTCAACCGGTAAATTGTACATACCGTTCTAGATATTAATATACTATTTATTAAGTTAATCGGGAAGGAAAAATGGAAAAAACTGTTGGAAAGGAAAAGTTGAACTGAATAAAAAAAATATCTTTCGATTTTTGCGTAAATTTGATAGTTTACGAGCAAATGTAAAATTAAATTTTAATTAAAATTCAAGTTGCAATCAATTTGGCGTTCGGGTGCCTTCCGTAACAAGGATCGGCAAAAAATTTGCAGGTGTCACAATACAACAAACGATAACTTTCGGGTTTAATTACCTAATGGAAATAATTAATCTGAAAAATATATATTTTCCTCAAGTAACATTATCTACGTAATATGAACGAATATTTTGGGGGTAGCAAAACCGTGCGTATTTCCGTATTTGTAATAATAAAGGTGATCGCACAATGGAAGTCATAATTTGACATTTGGTATTACGATTTACCTATCGAATTCAAATTCAATAATGTTAGAAAATAGAACAAAATATGATTCTCAAGTTAGTATATTTATTATTGTTATTAAAATAATAAATTAGTTTGGTATAATAAAATTTTCGCCGAGTGACAGCTACATAAAATAACAAAATCTTCTGTTTGAAATAGCATTATTGGAACATTTAAAGTAATGTAGTTGGTAGCGCAGCGGTCTAGGCATGGGACTGTTTTTTTTTTATTTTGGAATCATTTAGAATATTCGAAGCTGTTTTATTATTCTACAATTTGCTTTTGGATGTTTTGTACCCTTCAAAAATAACCCTTAAAAAAATTACTACCTACCGAAAATGGAATAACTTGCTCATTTGAGTATCGAAGATATTCGGGTGAATATTAGGCCGAATATTTTTGATTATCTAACATTTTCTAAAAAAAGAAGCCAAATAAAGGCTCAAATGAGCTGGTTCTGATTTTACAAAAATTTAGTTTCACAATCTTGCAGTATTAACTTTAAATCAAAGTGCAAGTTTTAAACGTACACAAATATGATTTCGAAAAAGTACTTTTAAGCTTTTGTCCTATTTCTAGGATTCTCAGCAAAATAAATTTAAAAATTTTAAAAAAAATTGAAATTTTTTCTGAAAAAAAAACCAAGGCAGATGCCTTCAGATTTATTTAAAATAATTTAATTGAATTGAATAATTTAATTGAAATAATTGAAATTGAGATGCGCTTACTTACTTTTTTTGATATCGAAAATCGGCTGATAAATAAGGTCGCTACGGCCGAGTTGAAAATATTTCAAATTTTGACATTCTTACGCCCGTACAGCTTAAACTGTTGAAATTTTCGAAAATTTAAAAAAAAAAAAAAAAAAAAAAATAAACCGCCCTTAGGCCGATTTTTATTGGCTAGATTAACTATAAATTCATAAAATTTTGTGTACTTTTGATTGGAGCTATAGCAGCAGAAGTAACGACATGTTTCATATCTAGATCAGTTCCCGAGTCCCTCATGTCCTTCATGGTTTACCTCATTTACACATAGTATTTTTTTTATATTTGTAAGTGTAATTAAGTCCACAACTGCGTTACAAAAAATTGTCGGCGTTCAAGGAAAACACAAATATAATAAAAGTGTTGCCGACGTGGAGACAAGATGGAAAAAGATTCAATTGAGTTGGTGGGACTGCTTTATGGATGATCTGAAGACGATGTTACACGACAGAGAGATCTCTAGAAAATGAATAGAATATTACTTTAAGCTGTAAATAGTCCAATCCTCCTCAGAAAAGGAATTCGTAAGCCATAGCGGGCATCTCAATTTTTCGGAATATAACGCTACTTAATAATAATAATATTATTGGTAAAACTGTAGCAATTCAGAAATATAACAATTAGGATAATTTTTATTATTAAATATTAACAAAATTTACAACTATTTCGATTACACAGTTTTTTTACGAACCGCTATATTTATGCTATATAGAAATATATTAATATTCATTTGAATTAAAACCCCTTTGAAAATATTCACGCTCTACGACAATGATCGGCAACTGCTTCATCATAACCTTCAATATTCTTCTGTCAATTTAAGAAGTACGGCAAATCGGAACTTTTAGCAAGTGGTTATCGCAATTTTGTTTAGAAAACGTAAAATAAATTAATTTGTGCGAATTTCACAAATAATAATGTAATTTCAACGTGCGAAAATAAAATTTGAAATTAAATACAAACGCAATTGTTTTTTATAAAGTTCGATTCAAATATCTGTGCCGCTACGTCACGAAATTCTGATTAAGAAATGACATACGGAATATAATTTTGTACGTCTTTCATCTTCATTTAAATGAAAATCTTTTTATTATAAGTTATGTGGTGTCAAATTTGTAGTAAAAACTTTTCCATTTTTTTTTCTTTTGACTTTAGAATTTGAATTTTATTATGAATTCTATTTTGAATTTTATGTTTCTATTATGAATTTTATATTGAAATGAATTTGTTTTTGAATTTTATTACGTGATTTTATTTTATTTTAATTTGACTTCAAAGTCAAATATTTAAATTTCAATTACAAAATACATTTCAAAAATGTAACGAAATAGTTAAAATTACATTATTTGTTATTAATTAAATTTATTAAAATACATAATATTGAAAACAATACAAACCCCTGGATAATATAAATGTGATACGCCACTGACAAACAATTGCTTCATCATAACCTCGAATAATCTTGTGTCACTTTAAGAAGTGTTTATAGTTACGGCAAACGGAACTCTTAGCAAGTGGTTAAGTGACGTTTACAGCAATTCCTTTACAAAACGCAAAATAAAGTAAGGACGTTCATGCGTGAAACTAGATAGTAGATAAAAATTTTTAATTTTGAAAATTGGCACCCTCAATTATATAGTTATCCTTCCTGAAAAATTCCAAACCCCTCAGCGATCATTTCGGAACGTAATTGATTGAAATACAAATTTCTAACATGAAGCTTTATGGGGAAGCACCATTTTGTTGTGTTATAATTCATTATAATAACTATATTATTAAAGTAGATACCAATATAAATAATTACTAAAAATATTCTTTTCGCTCCGAGGAATTTTCCTTTAAAATTGACCTCACATTTTAGCTGAATTTCATGACTGAAATAAATGAACTTCTAATGACAAGTCGCCACCCGGAGTGCTGGTCCATATATGGACCAGTCCCGGAGCGAAAAGGTTAAACTATGCAGTTTATGTAATTGCATTCAAAAAATGCAATAAAAAAAAATAGCGAACTATATTTTTGTCCATATTGAAATCTATCAACAGCGCGCAACAAAACACATACACAAACTTCAAATAAAACATAAATAAAAAATAAAACTTATTTGCTGCTAAGACACGTGTGTAATACAAAGCTTTATCCAATATCTCGAATAATAGTTTAAAATGTAATTAAAAGTTTTGACGTTTTAAAATGTCAGATGTAAATTATGAAAATTAGTATAAAGTAGGTGTACTCATAATTTACATAAGTCACTAGTGTTTTATAGACCCCATAAGTCAATAGTGTTTTATAGACCCTATAAGATATGTAAAATTGGCATTATTATGCTTTCATAAGACGGAGGTGTTGGATAAAGGTTATATTTAAATAGATTTGAATAGGCGGAGTTGTCAAGTTTAATATAATAATAAAATATATAAATCTTAACTTGTGAGTAAATAAAATAAATAAAATTATGACCATGGCAGTTAAAAACGCTTTAATAACTTAAAAAAAAAAAAAAGTAAATAAATAATAAAATAAATAAATCGTCGAAAGTTTAAGTTATATTTGATTATATTATTGCATTTAACTTATTATTTATAGTTTAATTGTTTATAATTATTAAAAGTAGAGCCAAATTAATGACTTATTTTAATAACTGATATTTTACAATAAACTACTAAAAAAATATTCGGGAAGAATAATAAAACATTATTAATGATTATTGATGTATTTTAAAATTTTTTGCAATTTCCGAATAAATTTTGAACATCTTAGTACTCATTTGACTCTAGCGAAGCGCATAAACGTCATGTTTGTGTGATTTCACAAATTTTTTTAAACTTTTAAACAAATTAAGAACAATAAAAATACAAGTTATATTGCAAACGCAATTATTTTTACTTTCCCCATACATATACGTATGTATAAGGGAAAGTATTGTAATCCACTCAAAAATCAAAAATTTTTTTGCATTAAAATGTTCCTTATCATGTCCTGATAAGTTTTTGATGAATTTTAGTTGGATGTTCGTCTGTATGTCTGTATGTCTGTCTGTCTGTATGTCTGTCTGTATGTGGTTACGAGATCATGAAATGAAATAGTATCAATTGCACAGGTTAAACCACGCAACCAAATGTCAAAAAATTTGGCATAAATGTACATCATAGTTAAACTTAGAGGCCAGCTGAAAATGGTGAAAATTTGTTGAAAATTGCGGAAATGATAAAGAAAATAAAAAAAGTTCAAGTGTCAATTACTTTTGGACCACCATTTGTTATATCCAAATTATTTAATAGTGCCGTGTCGCATCTCTTTGTAAAGAGTTAGACGGAATACGATTAGCGTCGCAACTCGATTCCAAAAATTTTCGGAAATTAATTCAAATTTGACGTTTATGAAATTTTGATGTTTTCGGATTTTACACCCCTTGTCCCGCGTAGCGCGATTTTTGAGCCTCGCAGATGCGACCTGTCGTTTCCTTGAGGTTTTGCACATCGAACGGTACATTTCAAGAAGGTGGCGAACGAAAATTTACTCTCTAATTATGTGTGCAAAGAAGTAAATCTGCACCTCTAATTAAACTGGTTTTCAAATTTTTCAACATTTTGAAAAATTTTATTGAACTTTAATGAGACATAACATAATGAAAAACTAACAACGAAATAATAATAAAAACACGTGCTTTTATCTTCAATTCTTGATTTACTAATGTATAATAAGCTGCAATTCAATAGTATTCACATTGTTTATCTAAAGTCTAAAAGCTGGTTTACACTATGAGATTTTTCATGTGACTTATCGTACGACTTGTCATATTAGAAATATTTTTACGTTCACACTATACAATTTTTGGTATTTATTATAGTAACATAAAAACAAAATAAAGCAATGCGCATTGCTTACGATTTTAGATAGGATTTTTCATACGATAAAGTCACGTGAGAAGTTGCATAGTGTGAAGTCAAAAACGTAAATTTGATCTTTTTTCACTTAAAATATCTCATTAAAAGTTCGATAATAAGATATATACTAATTATTAACCACGAAATAAATAATAGGTATTAATATAAAGCTTTTTAAAAGGAACGGTTTAAATGAACAATGAAACAGATTATTTTTAATTTTAAGTTTATTTTTAACAAACATCTGAAACAACATATACTACCAAACTACCGTTGCTGAAAGCTTTTATTCGAAAATATTTAACCCATTCCTCTTTTAAGAGAAAATTTTATATTAATAATAAAATACAATTTCAAATATTAATAATGGATAATAAATAATAATACTCATATAATAAGAACATTAATTATGTGGACGGTCCCCATTATTAGGTACATCTAATAAGAACATATAATTGTGTGGACGGTCCCCATTATTAGGTTTATGATACATATGATAAGAGCACCGAATTGTGTGGACGGTCCCCATTATTCGGTACATCTAATAAGAACATATAATTGTGTGGACGGTCCCCATTATTAGGTTCATGATACATATGATAAGAGCACCGAATTGTGTGGACGGTCCCCATTATTCGGTACATCTAATAAGAACATATAATTGCGTGGACGGTCCCCATTATTAGGTTCATGATACATATGATAAGAGCACCGAATTGTGTGGACGGTCCCCATTATTAGGTACATACATATAATAAGAACATATAATTTGTGTGGACGGTCCACATTATTAGGTACACATAATAAGAACATCGAATTGTGTGAACGGTCCCCATTATTAGGTACACAGATGAGATGGGGGAGTTTCCTTAAAAATAATTTTTTGAAATGTAACATATACTATAGTATATACTATATGTTAGGTCAATGATGACAATTTGGCCATTGACGTCAATGACCATGCATTTTGGGTGATATTAACATTTAAAATTTCATGTGTGGTTTTTACATCATTGTCCGGGCAATGACGTCAATGCTCAGTATACGGTGGGCAATGATGAAATTACAATTCTATAGATTCCAACTAAAAGTAATATATTTTATTCACAATCGGTTAGTAATCGATACATTCCTGACTTTTAATAAGTTGGGAAGCAGTTTATTATTTAGTTTCACTGCCAACCAATCAAAAAGCTATTTTGTTTTACTTTCCAACCTACCCCAGGTTGGGAAGTGGCCACTTCCCGACCTGCAATGACGCATGGATGGCAAGAAAAGAAACTAACAAAAAAAATATGCGTCAAATTATTTAGTTAAGGTTATGTCAAGTATCAAGTACAATTTATATACAAATTTAGTGCAAGCTAAATTATAATCTAATTTTATTTTAGTTACTTTATACGTTTAAATTTAGCCAGAATAATTAAAAATTATTTAAGCAGTAATATTAAAAACACGAAACAAATCTGTAAATTTGTTACTAATATAATATTTGCCAATTGTCAACACAAATTTTTTGTTTGACATAAACAGCAATTTGTTTTTAATATTTCATACTAACTTGATAAACAATTTTTATTTTCAAAAGTGAAATCAAATGAAAAGCAGTGTATAATTTAATTCAATTTTTAATTATTTCTTGTTTACAAACTGATTGTGAATAAAATAGTATACATACCTCGGTGTCAAGCTTCATTCCAGCGTCGCGCTTATAGTTGACTTCGGCGCTTCGCGCCTCAGTCAACTAACTTAGCGCTCGGCTGTAATGAAGCATTTTCCACCTCGGCACGTAATATACTATTATTCACAATCGGATAGTAATCGATACATTCCTGACTTTTAATAAGTTGGGAAGCAGTTTATTATTTAGTTTCACTGCAAACCAATCAAAAAGCTATTTTGTTTTACTTTCCAACCTACCCCAGGTCGGGAAGTGGCCACTTCCCGACCTGCAATGTCGCATGGTTGGCAAGAAAAGAAACTAACCAAAAATATGCGTCAAATTATTTAGTTAAGGTTATGTCAAGTATCAAGTACAATTTATATACAAATTTAGTGCAAGCTAAATTATAATCTAATTTTATTTTAGTTACTTTATACGTTTAAGTTTAGCCAGAATAATTAAAAATTATTTAAGCAGTAATATTAAAAACACGAAACAAATCTGTAAATTTGTTACTAATATAATATTTGCCAGTTGCCAACACAAGTTTTTTGTTTGACATAAACAGCAATTTGTTTTTAATATTACATACTAACTTGATAAACAATTTTTATTTTCAAAAGTAAAATCAAATGAAAAGCAGTGTATAATTTAATTCAATTTTTAATTATTTCTTGTTTACAAACTGATTGTGAATAAAATAGTATACATACCTCGGTGTCAAGCATCATTCCAGCGTCGCGCTTATAGTTGACTTCGGCGCTTCACGCCTCAGTCAACTAACTTAGCGCTCGGCTGTAATGAAGCATTTTCCACCTCGGTACGTAATATACTAAAATGTGTCTTTGCAATTAATACTAGTTATATACTGAAAAATTAATTTTGTTAGAAAATATTAGTGATACGTCCAAAGAAAATGAGATTACTCTTAGAAAAGCAGCAGTTGAAAGCAATGTTTTAGGAGGCATCGGTTACAAACATTTTTATTGCAAAGGTGGATGTAAAAATAATACATTTTTTATTATTTTAAGTGCCATGGGTCAATCCCGTGCCAGAATAACAATGATTAATTTAAAAAAATTTATTTCATTATTTTTTAATTTTTATTATTTTTGTTAATAAATAATTATATTATATTATTATACAATAAATACAACATATTTACGTAAATATCACTTGCCAGTTGGCTGTTTTTTGGCAAAATTGCCATTTTGCTGTTTATAGTTATTCTATAATATCATCATTTGTCCAATCCATTTTGGCCATTAACGTCATTGACCGGCCAAAGACGTAAATATTACAATCAAATGAAAATATTTACATCATTGCCCACCGTTTACGGGCGTTGACGTCAATGCCCAATTTACGTCATGGACCGTAACATATACATATGTATATATGAGACGGTCGTTAGCCTGGTATGTTAGCTGATTAACTGCTGATACTAAAGTACCCGGTTCGAATCTGGAAAGAATCTAAAATTTCTTATGATCGTCTCTGTGCTTCGGAGAGCCCGTAAAGCCGGCGGTCCCCTGGGTTGATGATTTGCTCTCATCAACAGAAAATCCAGGGTTACGGGCACATCTGAGACGAGTCCAGCAAGCTGCCTCAGATGTAAAGCAATGAATATGCTCACAGACTTGGGACTTCGGCTCTGCTGTCTTTGATAGAAGACAGCCCGAGGTCAAGGCAAACAGGATTTATCCTAGCCTAAAAATGGAAGAAGGAGAGAAGATATAAACTATAATAAAAATGGTGGATGTTTAAATAATTTGTTGGGCTTAAAACTCTCAAAATTTTTAATTTTAAAAGAATATTTAAGCTGCCCACAGTTGACCAATCAGAATTAAACATGGTCGTGCGCTATTGGTAGTCAGGCAACTTAGTCGACTTTTTTTTAAATATTATTGGTTTATCCATTCTAAGAAACCAATTCTTGTTCCAATCTAATTTATAACTAAAATTTTTTCTAATATTTATAGTTTAATCGTTGATTGACGGTTTAATGCTGTGTAAAAAACGATAAATTTGATTAAAAAAAAAGCTACGAAAATTGTCTCGTTAATTTGAGAGTGTACCAATAACTACGTCTGTACCCTATACTCAGGCCCTGCCCTGAGTCCCTAAAAGTGAGGGCGGAGAGTGCTCTTCGGCGCCGGCGCAACGCAGCCAAGGGATCTTGGAAAAATGAAGATAATGAAATTTCAACAAAAAATGTCTAATAAATTTTGTCATAAAAGCGATTTTTATATTAGAAAATATGTCTTCAAAAGGTACAATTTACATTGCTAACATTATGACTTACGCTTATTTTTGTGAGCCACTGTATATACTTTTGAATTGTAAATCACGGTGGGTGGGGAGGAGGACGTCGCATAAGAGTGACTTGCCCAAGGGTCCCAGGAGGGCTTGGCGCGGCCCTGCCAATATTCCCATAAATTATAATTACCATTATCGTAACGTAAGCCATATAAAGTAAATTTTACAGGAAGCGCAAAAGAATTTTTTGAACAGCAAATCCTGAAATTTTCTAGCACATTTTTTATGTAAAAATGTATTATTAAAATATATATTATTAAATTATTATCTATTACAATATTATAATTTAATTAATTGCAAAAATAGATGTGATTTTTTTCATGAGCTTCCTATTTGCACACTAAAAAATTATGTACGTCTGCATCGTTTAAGAAAATCAACGGTAACAACGAGGTAACAACAACACTGTGGACTGCTGGTATTTATTACGATTGCTATTCAGCAAATTTTTGTAGTGCATTTGTACAGGAGAGGTGACGCACTTTAGTTAGGCGTCGGATATTTTATATTTCCAAGTCCCAAAATAATTATATTATAATTTTATAATATATTATATTTGTAAAATAATTAAAATGTTCATTTCTTTTTACTTATGGCTTATACTGTGAAATAAGTTTTAGGCCCCTAATTAAATTTTTTAAAAAGAATTGTGGCGACCCATTATCCGGATTAACATCACTGCTTATAATCCGTTGATCCGAAGGATTATAGGATTATAAGATAAAACACTATAAAGGAGAAAGACCTATTTGAACTTAATAACCAACCAACCAACTAACTAAAACCAACAAACTAAAATCCACAACCATCCGCCACCACCTTACTACAAAAGGCAGAATCCAATAAATATTAATCATTCAACAATTGTATTTTGAATATATAGCTAACCAACGCTATAGAATTACAAAATTATTTCAAAGTAAAAGTGACTTTCTGGTTCGAACTCCGAACTAGAAACATTCGTTACACTAGAAGTCTCATTTTCACAAAGTGACTATCATCATCATCACAATTAATTTAACAAATAAGAAAAAAAAAACAAAGCAAATTCTTGCATAGTAGATCAAGATGTACTATAATTAAAGTTACCAAATTTTAAAATCATGAAATCGGGATATATAGTACATAGGAGTGGATATTTGATTTATGGAGGGGAGAATAAAAATTAAAAAAAAGCGCCGCAGACGAAATTTGTTTTCATTTTTTTCAAAGGTCATCAGTGCTTAAATCAAAAGATATAAATTGCCAATATTGTTTTTAAATGGGTAGTTTTTTCAATAGGTACCTTATTATGTTTCCACATTTTAACATTTCATTCCACTCTCCTAATAGTATTAAAAATTTGTTTAAGTAGTCAAATAACAAAATGTACAAGATGTAGACAGATCAAGTTGCGTCTAGTTGCAAGCTACGGACGTGGGCGAGCGCGAGTCACATGCTAGAAGTGCGAAATTGTAAATTAATTAGCTGGATATTTTCAGTTTTTAGAAATTCTGATATATAATCAGAATAAGTCTGATAATAACTAGATACTAATATACAAACAAATTAGAAACAATAATATATTATAATCAGTGACGGATCAAGCTATTTTTCATAATCGTTATACGATATTATGAATTATGATCATATCAAGATAATCGTTTCTTCCAAAAACAACGTAAGACGTAAAAGCCATGAAAAAATCTTACTAATGTTACATTATTACAATTTACAATAAACAAAATGATAAAGGATTAAAAATTAAATGCAATAGTTTTTCTGTTAATTTATTGTTCTTTTCAGTTTAGGGTTGTCCTTAAATCCTTAATTAGGCGCACTAAGAAAATCACACAATTTGTCTCATGGGGTCAAAATTGAGTGTTTTTTTTTCAATTTTAAATTGTCTTGACCCCCACATGCGCCTAATTAAGAGTTAATTATGTTATTACCATCGTGATGTTAATGCACCTCCCCCCTGTTAGAACCTCAAGTGATTAAAAAACAACCGGGTTCATCCATAAACCACGTGGTTCCCCCCTCTGAATGGAACATAGTTGTTTTTTTTTATTATTTTGTGCTTTCTGTGAACAAAATTATTTGGTATAAAATAAACATGAGCGATATTTAGTTTAAAAATAGCTATTTATGCAACCTAGATGTAAAAGTGATACTTTTTATAACTAGGCGTGAAAATTGTCCATCGAGGCGCAGCCGAGATGGACAACGCGCCGTGTTATAAAAAGACACTTTTACGTCGTGTTGCATACAAGATTTTTTCTAATTCTGTGCAAAATGGGCTTTCTTAAAACAAAATTTTTTGAATTAGCAATAACTCGACAACGGAGCTAGATATCGAAAAACTGAGCAAAAAACTTTCCCCCCATCGACTTGTATTACACCCCCTGGTGAATTATCGGTAGGAATGCATATGCAAAAATTCAGATCGATCGCGCGTAAAATTATTTACCCTACTAATAATATCAAATTTACGTTGACAGTTCAAATACCTGCACAAAATAAATTATATTAATCTAAAAGTTTTAAAACATCAGTTGCTACAACAATATGTATAAACAACAAGCAATTTTTTATTTCGGGTAAATAGTTTTGCACGAGGTAATGGTAATAAAATGAGTGGTTCTGAAGATTCTGATATTGAAAATGATGCCAATTCCGCAATTTTAACTTTATTGCCAGACAAATCTAAGCAAGTATACGAATTTGCATATAAACGCTTCAAAACATGGTGTGATTCAAAAAACGTCAAAACAGTAGTGGAAAAGGTACTTCTTGCTTATTTTGCTAACAAAGCAAAGGTTTATAAACCTTCCACTTTGTGGAGTACGTATTCAATGTTAAGAACGACAATTTCAATGAAAAATAATGTTGATATTAGCAAATTTACAAATCTAATTGCCTTTTTGAAGAGGCAAGCGGAAGGATATCGTCCTAAAAAATCAAAAGTACTGACAAAAGAAGATTTCAATTATTTTTTATTAAATGCCGATAACCAAATATATTTAGCTTTAAAGGTAAGTTTGTTAGTAGCAAGTGTTAAGAATTTATCTTCATAATTTATTTTTTGTTTATAGGTAGTCTTGATTATTGCATTATCCGGTGGCTGCCGTAAGGACGAACTTGTTAAAATGCTCACAGATCATGTTGTAGATGTTGGCTCGTTTTTCAAAATTTGTATTCCTGATACAAAAACAAAACATCCAAGAACATTCACAATAACAGAAGGCAATATTGACGGGTTAAATTTAGTTGAAATTGTTAGAAAATATGTATCTCTTCGACCGAACCAAGCAAATTCTCGTTTTTTTTGGGATATAGAAACGGAAAATGTACGAGACAACCTATTGGGATTAACACAATTGGTACTATGCCTAAAAAAATTGCAATTTTTTTAAATTTGCCTAATTCTGACCAATATACTGGTCACTGTTTTCGTCGATCTTCGGCTTCCTTATTGGCTAATTCTGGAGCGGATTTATTAACATTAAAGCGACATGGGGGATGGAAATCTTCTACCGTTGCCGAGGGTTATATTGAAGATTCCATAGAAAACAAGAAACGAATTTCTACTAAAATTTTAGGCGAAAATGTGAAAACAAACAATAACACTTCGATGCAACCGGCGAATTCCAGAAGAATATCACCCTCGCCATTGATATCTGCGATGGAAAATAATGAAACAAATATTACTAACACTTCGATGCCACCGGCGAATTCCAGAATATCACCCTCGCCATCGATATCTGCGCTGGAAAATAATCATGGAAATATGAAATTTGTAAATTGTGTTGTAAATATTTATAATTAAAAATTCAGTTAACTTATATTGTGATATTATTTTCATTTTATAACTAGTGACAAAAGTAATCTCATTTTATCACTAGTGATAAAAAGAATGACATTTGGAAACTCAAATGACATTCCAAAAGTAGTCATTTTGTAACAGAATTAGAAAAAATAATTTTATATACTACTTGCGTTAGAGACTTGATGCAAAATAACATCTTTCTTTGAAATCGGCTTTATATTAATTCTGAAAATTTTTAGTTACGTAGATATTAGCTGTTTAAATTATATAAGAGGACACAGATATTTTAAATTGTAACCAAAATTAGAAATTTTGTTAATTCGTCTCTAGCTACTACTTTATATATTCTATTTGAAAAACATTTAGAATTATCAAGGCCGTTTAAAATTGCACTATAAAGTTTACACGTTTTTTATCAGATGTGGAGCGGGGAAGGAATGCTTAGCAATCAGTAAATAATTATTTTTTTATTAACAAGGCGAAAAATTAAACAAATTGTAGTGCTTTGGTAAGGGTTGAAGGTTCTTCAGAAAATGTTTAGTAGGTACCTAAATTTTACTTAACCTTAATCGTTTAGTAAAAAAAAGGATTAATATTGTAAGTAACTCGAGTTAGGTCCTTGCGTCCGGTATTTACAGACAGTACAGACATTAACGTAACTAGCTCGGAGTTATAGTGAAAGCTAATAAATGGATTTTTATTATGAAACTGGATTATATTCATTTTTAAATAAGTTAAAATTTAAGTTAAAAAACTATATCAAGTATCTTTGCATACTTGCATTCTGAAGCTGAAGTAAAAACTTTCTCGGTAAACGGCTTGAAAGTAATTCTTAAAAATCTTTGTTTCCTTTCTTTCTTCTTCGCAAAAATTGTAAAAGTAAAAAGTTGAAACAAATGCAATAAATTGTTATAATGAACAACTTTTTTAAAAACAGTACAAGTTATTTTAGTAGATCCTAGCAGCTTTCTACAAGTGGACACTTAATATTTCTACAAATGTTTTAAAATGTATGTAAATAAAGTTTATAATAAATTTATTTATAAAAGTTTTAAATTATTATGTACTATTTATGTACGCAGTGCCCGTTTTAGGGGGCGGACAACCCGGACGTTATTCGGGGCGGCGCTTTGGCTGTTAATGTGACAAAATATTGATAAGTACCCAAGTAATCAAAATTTATACGTTTTTTTTTGGCTAAAATTACCTTGCAATTTACATTTTTTCGTATTTATTGTTTTTGCCTAAAACGCCAAATAGACGTGCAGCTTGGTTGCCAACCTGAGTTGACAACCTGTCTTTATTCATAAAGAAATGACAATTTTTTACGCTGCTTTATAATTCGTTGGAAAAATTTTTTTTGAATTTCGGCAAGCTCTTTAGCACACGTGACCGCAAAATACAGCAGTTCGAAAAGTTCTAAATTAATAAAAATTTTAGAATCTCGGTTGCCAACATCTGGCTCCGCTCACAAAAAATCCGAATCATTAAAATTAAAATTCTAAAAATGTATTAATTTGGAAATTTGAACTTTGCGGTCACGTGTGCTGAAGAGCCTGCCAAAATTTTGGATTTTTTCCAACGAATTATAAAGCAGCGTAAAAAATTATCATTTCTTTATGAATAAAGATAACAGGTTGTCACCTCTGGTTGGTAACCAAGTTGCACGTCTATTTGGCGCCTAAGAGCTAAAAAAATATTTATAACCATGCGGCAATTTGTCTTTTTGTCGCATCATCAAGGCCGTTTATATTTTTTATTATGAAAAATATGCAGACAGTATAAAATTTACGCGCCTTTAGATGTGAGCGGGGAGGTAATAATTTTGAAGTTGCAGTACGTTTAAAGATAAAATCTTTCCAATATTGCCTAAAAAAAGATTAAATTTTGCCGCCTAGTTTAGTGAATTTTTAATTATAAAATTTAATTGTTTAATAGAAATTCCCTCTTTTTTTAAATAAATTACAACTTTGTGTTTATTAATTTTTAACATTGAAGATACTAGCATTAAGATTTATTTCTAATAATTATGAGGGGTTAAGTTAAAATACTTTTATCACACTATAATTACCTATTTATTTTAAGAAAATATATTTTTTCGAACAGGGGAAATTTTTCTTTTAAATGCACTGGTTTTTACTTCAACGCAACTAGCTCGGAGTTCCAAAGAGCAAGTGCGCTAATAAAAAATAGATTTTTACTTTAAAACTGGTTTAGTGTTAGTATACTATGTATTTTTGTATATCTTTAAAAATTTAAAGTAAAAAAAACGTTCTGAACCTGAAGTGAAAACCCATCTTTCTTGAAAAACGGCGATACATACTATATAAAATTTTAAAAAGTTTTATATTATTATGTACTTCGTATGTACATATAATGTACATATGTACATCCATTTTATTAAAAGTTGCACCAAGGCCGTTGATATGTATTTCTTATTATGATTATGAATAACATGCAAGCAGTATAAAATTTACCCGCTTTTTATTAAATGTTAGAGCGGGGAGAGAATAATTTAGAAATCGTAGTACGTTTGAAGATAAAATCATTCCAAGATAAACTATATTGCCAAACAAAAGGATTTTTTTAACAATGCAAAAGTTTAACGATTTTTAGTGCTTTGGTTGATACTTATGTTATGACTTATGGTTTAAAAAAAAAAATTAAGTAAGGTAGTAGTAATAGTATATTAAACAACAAGTTTAGTAAAGCAAAGTTTTACTAAACGAATTTAGCCTTTGAGTACGAGCGAGCGCAGCGATCGAGTAACTTAAAAGCTAATGAGTTTAGTAAAAATGCTTTACTTACAAGGTTTGTTTATACTATTTTTTCGGATTTTGTGCAATTCTAACCCAAGAAATCTAGGTTCAAGAGTAGATTTTTTTGCGCGCGATCGATCTGAATTTTTGCATATGCTTTCCTACTGATAATTTACGGGGGGTGAGTGCGAGGCGAGGGGGGGGGATTTTTTGATCAGTTTTTCAATATCTAGTGCCGTTTTTGAGTTATTGCTAATTCAAAATATTTCATAGTAGGTACTTGTGTAGGATTTCGGTAATCTAGTAACTTGACACGAATTTGTTTATTTACATAACAACAGTTAACAATTTTTATTTTCTATTCGAATTTTGCTTAAGTTACACACTATTAATTTATTATAAAAATGAGTGTTGCTACTGAAAACAATTTAGAAAATTGTTCTGAAGACATTTTAAATGCCGCTCGAGAAGCGTCTTCAAGCTTACTTCCTTTTAAATCCAAGGAAAAATACCAGAAGGTATATGAAATATTTTGTAATTGGAGGATGATAAAAAACGCACTAAGAACTGACGAAAGTGTAATGCTAGCGTATTTTTTTGAGAAGGTAAGCTATTTTATGTTTTTACATAATATTTTTGTGTTTTTCTTACAATATCTTTCATTATTTTAGGCAAAAGCGCTTAAGGCATCTAGTTTATGGTCTACATATTCCATGTTGAAAAGCACTATACAAATAAACGAAAATGTGGATATATCACAATACCAAAAGTTACTTGCTTTTTTAAAACGCCAAAATGACCCATATGAAGCAAAGAAATCAAAAGTTTTGAGTATGGAAAACGTTACTACGTTTTTTAAAGAGGCTCCAGACGATAAGTTCTTATTAATGAAAGTGGTACTAATATTTGGTTTAAATGGGGCATGTCGGCGTGCAGAATTGTGCAGCTTAACTGTAGAAAATATAGAAGACACGGGAAAAATTTTGGTTATAACCTTACACGATACCAAAACCAAAAGGAAACGTGTATTTACCGTAGGATCAGACTGCGATGGATATGAAATTTATCATAAATATTCACGACTAAGACCCAAACAAGTCAAACACAATAGATTTTTCATTTACTATAATCACGGTAAGTGCACAATACAACCAGTTGGTATCAACAGTTTTGCAAAAATTCCCCAAAAAGTTGCCGAGTACTTGAAACTTCCTGATGCATCTAGTTACACTGGCCATTGCTTAAGGAGAACGTCTGCCACCTTCCTCGCTGATAGTGGAGCTGATATTCAAACGCTTAAAAGGCATGGAGGATGGCGTTCAACTACTGTAGCTGAAGGGTATATCGAGGAAAGCATCACCAATAAGTTGAAAATTTCCAAAAGTATATTTCATCAGCAAGAACTAGCGGCACCTCAAGATCATTCCGGAATGCAGATGGAAAATCAAAAGAGTTTTCAGGAAGAACAAATAGAATCGAACAAATTTGGTGTTGTTAAGTTTTCAAATTTGAATAATTGTACTTTTAATATTTATAACAATGTTTCCAATATTTAAATAAACAATTACTGTCAAACTGTGTTTTATTGACAGTGACATTACTATATAGTAAAGTGACTTTTCTATGTGGTAAAGTGCCACTTTAATAAATGATTTTGAATTTAATAAAATAGCACATTATCAGTCAAAATTCGAAAAACATATAGATTAAACATTTTACATTATACTAAGTAACTTTATTAGTAGGTTCTCGCTTCCTGTTGGAAAACTTTTCATTTTAGGGGTCAGAAAAACCTAATAAATTTAAGAGGGGAAAAATTGTCAGCCCTGTCAGTCGAAGTTGAACGTAGCTGACATCAGATGTTAAGCATAAAAATGGTAACGAAAATTTAATACTGAAAAAAA
Source organism: Cantharis flavilabris (assembly GCA_949152465.1). Lineage (NCBI taxonomy): Eukaryota > Metazoa > Arthropoda > Insecta > Coleoptera > Cantharidae > Cantharis > Cantharis flavilabris. The sequence continues at coordinate 28,164,509 of OX424436.1, read as the reverse complement.
TAAATAAAGAGATATTGTTGTAGAGTTAGGTGCAAAAACTCTGAACAAAATAGTCCTTGACTAACATTTTAGCGTTTTTCTGAAAGAACAATGTCGTATTGGTTATACCTCTTTTTGCATTCCCTACACAATTTATCAATAAAATAATACTTGTCGCATGGCTTCTTCAGTAGCATGGTCTTTCGGTTGCGACTACTTCTTCAAACTCGAAATAGTGACTAAATGAACTATCAATATTCTTCATACTTAAATTAAAAACTTGATTGTCAAAAATTATCAATTCATGATATTGTTTTGTAATAATTCACCTAATAAATAAACTATAATAAATAATAATTAGTTACGCCGATATCTATACAATGCTTGGTGGTTAAAAATAAAACTAATGTGTAGCTTTACAAATAGTAGGCAACTTGTTATACTTCGCCATGTAAGAAAAAGATTTTATTTATTAACTGGGTAGCAAATAGAAGTTGGATATTTTTGTCATGACTATTTTTTCGTTTCGTCTTAACAATTTTTTCGCCCCCCGAGAACACGCACCCTACGCAGCTGCGTTTTTTTTAAACCTTTAAATTTTCGTCTTTAAATTTTATTTTTTTAAATAAAATTACGTTAATTGAGAGTAACTACACTTTTTTCAACCTCTAATTACTGATTCACAAAAATTAGCCTACAAAGTTTTATACTACACAAATATAAAACGATAATTAATAATAAAATTATTAAACTGAAACTTGGCAACATTGCACTTACACCTTTGTTTATAATATAATATTTATGACGTTACATTTTTACACATTTCAGGTATTACAATAATTATGGCAATACGTTTACACTGATTTCGAGATTATACATTTATGGATAACTTGTCACAATCTAAAAAATGTTATAGATTCCTTTAAACCGTGGGTAAATTAAAAATTATCAGTTCTATAGATTCCTTATAAGATGGCGCACCTAGTATGTTAATAATTATGATTATGCCACAATCGAGGATTATTCACAGCTTGTCACAAACATTACGGGGCTTGTAATAGTGTGTGGGTGTGTGTGTATGTATGTCTGTGAACACGATAGCAACCAAACGAAATAACAAAATCACTCCAAATTTTAAATTTAAGTTTTTATCTGTTGTGGCGCGAAGCCTATTGAAAATGGATAAAATCGTATGGGGGGAACGGGGGGTTTACTTGAAGCGATAAAACATAATCCATTATAACTCCGAAACGCAATGAAATAGGTAAAAGTTTATTAAGACAAAAATTATCCATATCAAATTACCTACAACTTTTGTGTTATAAAATTTTTTCTAAAATAAAAAAAAAATTAAATTTTTGTTTATTTTAATTTTTTTCTAAAATTTCTTCATAATTATATAAATATCTAAAAAAAAGATAATTTGAGACCTCCTGAAGAGAAATGATCCGGTTGAAAACCCCAAATATTAAAATTTAAATAAAAATTCAGATAATTCACAAAATAAAGTTCAACTGTCAAAAAAGTCAAATAGTTTTTTAAAGTTTGTAAGAGGTAGGAAAATGCTGCAGGACTCTACCATATACCAAAAGAAGGGGAATTAAAAGCCCGAATTTTAGAGACTATATTCGGAAAGTTATGTGATGGCCACATCCGATTTTTTGTTATGAAATTGGCCCTAATAAAAATAAACAAAAGTAAGGTATTTTGATTCCTCGCCAATGAAAAAACTCGCTAGGCATGAAAAGATATCTTTCCAATCTAATAAAACAATATATACTATTAGTATGTATGATATTTAACAAATAGATAAATACGCAAGGGTTAGCATTTCCTTATGGGAAATATTTTAATAAAATTATGCCATATGTTGATATAAATACTATTCAATTATATAGGTACTAATCTATTGTTATCTCTATTAAATTTTATTCGTTCACTTTTACAAAAATCGGATGGAATATCGGCTCAGTACTTTATATTACTTTTATTCACAATCGGTTAGTAATCGATACATTCCTGACTTTTAATAAGTTGGGAAGCAGTTTATTATTTAGTTTCACTGCCAACCAATCAAAAAGCTATTTTGTTTTACTTTCCAACCTACCCCAGGTTGGGAAGTGGCCACTTCCCGACCTGCAATGTCGCATGGATGTCAAGAAAAGAAACTAACAAAAAATATGCGTCAAATTATTTAGTTAAGGTTATGTCAAGTATCAAGTACAATTTATATACAAATTTAGTACAAGCTAAATTATAATCTAATTTTATTTTAGTTACTTTATAAGTTTAAGTTTAGCCAGAATAATTAAAAATTATTTAAGCACTAATATTAAAATCACGAAACAAATCTGTAAATTTGTTACTAATATAATATTTTTATTATTTTATTTTAATTATTTCTTGTTTACAAACTGATTGTGAAAAAAATAGTATACATACCTCGGTGTCGAGCTTCATTCCAGCGTCGCGCTTATAGTTGACTTCGGCGCTTCGCGCCTCAGTCAACTAACTTAGCGCTCGGCTGTAATGAGGCATTTTCCACCTCGGCACGTAATATACTATTACATATCCTGTTTCATAATGAAAATTTACTAATATTACAAGTTACAAGTAATTTTAAATACTCTTCAAATTGTTAATTTGAACACTCAGCTGCGTGGTTTTTGGTACTTATTAATAAGCATATAGCATAGCCAAAAACCATTCCTCATTATTTCTCTATAGTAATAATATTTAACTTGTACTTTCTAACTAATAAGTATTAGTACTATTATGAAAGGCGACCCAGATGTGGCTATCGCGTAACTATCCGAATTATTTAAATTAACTTTCAATTTACCTCAGATAGGAAAAACTAAAATACTCAGTCTCATCATTATTATAATCAAAATTTAAATACTTCTTCTTTCCTAATGAAGACATATTTTATTACAATAATACAGCGGAAGGTTTACTTTGGAAATAGCTATTTATGCAATGATCATGATTTTCGCACCAGACGTGAAATTTGCCCAACTCGCTGCGCTCGTTGGGCAACACGTCAAGTGCGAAAATCAAGAATTTTAAAAAGTTTGACAGTTTATATATTTACTTTTTTATTACATCTGCCATGTCAAAATAATTAAAATATTAAAATATCTAGTGGTTTACTAGGATTTACTAGACTGGTTGCTTAACAAATTAAACAGTTGAATGTTGTTTGTAAATAAATGCTTTCCTAGTGCTAGCAATATTTAGTATAATCGTAGGTATAATTACCATTATATAGAAATATAACAAAGACGCAGCCAAGATGAGTGACTCAGAAAGTATCCCATCAGATATAAAAGAAATAGCGAGTAAAGCTATTTCAAATTTACTGCCGAAATAATCAAAAGTATTATATGAACTTGCCTATAAAAGCTTTCAAAAACGGTGTGAAATTAAAAATATTAAGTGTTTCGGAATAGTATATTCTGAAACAAGTTTGGAATAGCCATTCCAAACGTGTTTCAGACTATACTTTCTATACGACTATTAAAATAATAAGCTGTATAAGTTTTGACCGTAATTAGAATTTGTAAAAATGAGAAAAATTTTTTGTGCGCGATCGATCTGAATTTTTGCACATGCTTTCCTACCGATAATTCACGGGGGGTAGTTGTAGTGAGGGGGAGAAGTTTTTGCTCAGTTTTTCGATATCAAACGCCGTTTTCGAGTTATTGCTAATTCAAGTTTGTGTGGCGGAAACGCAGCAATAACTCAAGAACGGCGCTAGATATCGAAAAACTGAGCAAAAAATTATCCCCCCTCGTACACAGCCCTTGTGAATTATCGGTAGGAAAATATGTGCAAAAATTCAGATCGATCGCACGCAAAAAAGTTTACTCATTTGACAAACTTGATTTTTGTTTATAAAATTTGTGAATTAAAAACAAAAGACAAATTGACATAGGTTAAATCAATAGTAAATCAAGAGGTTAAATGAAATAATAAATTTAAATTTAAAAAAAAATAAATTTAAAAAAATAAATTTAAATTTAAACCGTCACCCTCGCCTGTCGGCTCGGGTGACAAACTTTTCCCTCGTGCGGAATATGCCTAATTGCAATCTTGTTTCAGAATATACTATTCTAGTCGTATAGAAAAAGTTTTCTATACGACGTAATTTTCGATAGTTACATTTTTGTCAAGCACGAATACGTTAATAATTGTAAACTTTCGATAGCTAATATTATTTAAATATTTATACTGTAACCACAATAACAGTTTTATTTGATTAAGGTAAGCAGAAATTATAAACTATTTATATTAAGTAATATTAATTTATATATAATATTTATAATTTTATGTTTTAGATCTCTGTGACAAAATGAGCGATTTATCAGAAGATTCCGATATCGAAGAATTGGCTTCGTTAGCTGCCCAATCTCCGCTGCCGGCAAAATCAAAAGAAAAATATGAAGGTGCGTACAACCAATTCGAGAAATGGTGCACCGAAAAACGAGTTAAAACTATAAGCGAATCAGTTTTAATTGCGTATTTTGAACTCAAATCAAAGACTTATAAAAGCTCCAAGCTCTGGACTCTTTATTCGATGTTGAGGGCTACAGTTCAACTTAAAAAAAATATTGACATCAAAAAATTCACATCTTTAGTTGCCCTGCTTAAAAGGAAGTCGACGGGACAAATAACAAATAAGTCCAGTGTTCTTACAAAGAGAGAAATTACAAAATTTTTGAAGGAAGCAGATGATACGACGCATCTCTTCATGAAGGTAATAAATTGCAAACTTATATTGATCAGAAAATTATTTCAATTGTAATATTATTGTTTTAGGTAGTTCTGATAGTGGGAATCAGCGGTGCCTGTCGAAGAGAAGAATTGACTTCTCTTCTGCTTGAAAATGTTAAAGACCAGGGCTCGTACATTTTAATCGACATCCCCCCACACAAAAACTAATGTTAGAAGAGAATTTACTATAAGTAAAGGAAATTTTGAAAGTTTAGATCTGTTGGCAGTTTTCAAAAAATATTCTTCTCTGCGTCCATCTTTAGTACCACATGGTAGATTTTTTGTTTGCTATCGTAATGGTAAATGTACTAGCGACATGGTGGGTGGAAGTCAACCAATTTTGCAGAAGGTTATATTGAAAACTCAGTCGAGAACAAACTGCAAGTGGCTTCCAAAATATTAGGTTCAACGGTTGAAGTAGCTGCACAGGTGGTTACTGCATTTACTACTAGTGAATCTGCTGCAATATTTGCTTCTTCAAGACAGGTGGAGCAACAAACAAAAAACAAAGTGTTAGAAAACCAACCTGATCTTCTATCGACTTCACAAGGTATCAATTTCCACAATTGTAATGCGATAACAATTAATATTATTAATAAATGAACGAATTATGTTGATTATTGTGTATGATTGCATTTTAGTTATCTGTGAAAGTAAATTTCCTGATCCTGGACTGCTACTTTCCAGGCCGCAAAATGAGTCCGGCAAAAAAGGACTTTTCGTTACTAAAATGACGATCAAAATATAGGACCTTACCTACCGCAATGAGGAAAATGAACAAAATTATGATTTTAAAGCTTATTTTGAAAAAAAACAAAATAAACATTTTGAAAATTATTAAGGTTGTTAAGAAGGAAAATGAAAATAATGAGAAGTTCTTGAAATTTTTACAGTACATTATTTGCGTAATAAAAAAATTTCTGGCAAAGTTCGAATTTAATCTTGTTTTTAGTTATCGAGATAAAAAAATGTCAAAGTTACATAACGGTTGCATTGATTTAAAGGTCATTATTTCAACAATCAGAAATGTCAGCATTACCAAAAATTGCCAAAATATATATGAAAGTCTTATAAATAAGTATACCAAATTTCAAGTCATGTTTTCAGTTTCTGGGAAAATTAAATTATTATACCAAATAGTGTACAAAGCTATCAAGATTTAGTAAATCATGGCAACATCTGATTTCGTAACCCATTCATTTTCCCACCAATATTTTTGTTTTTAATGTATATTTATCGAAAATCTTGATAGCTTTTGAACTACTTTTTAGAATAATAATTTAATTTTCTCAGAAACTAAAAACATTACTTTTTTGTAGTTTGGTGTACTTATTTATAATAAGTGTACCTTTTCTAAAAATTATTTAAAATTTATTTTCCATTTCAAATATAAAATTTTAGAGCGTAATTTAAAAATAAATAGATATAAACTTTGACTTTGACATTTAAATCCTTAAATATACCAACTTAAAAATTTATTTTTATCCAAATAAATAAACATTTTGATCTTTTAACCTAAAAATTTTAATAAATGTCACAATTGAAGTTGACAGTTGCGAATTCAATTTAAAAATTACCAACATAAAATGAAAGTAGTTGACAGATTAAATCAAAATGTCACCTTACTTTTGTTTATGTTTATTACAATTAGATTAAATTAAAACTGGTTGACCGATTAAAATTATCTACCTTTCGAATTTATTGCCCGCGATCGATCTGAATTTTTGCATATGCTTTAATAATTACTAATTTTACTTACCAATAATTTACGGGGGTGTTTACTAAGCGAGGGGGAAGAAATTTTTGATCAGTTTTTTGATATCTAGCGCCGTTCTCGAGTTATTGCTAATTTTGAAATTTATTTTTGAATTTTGTTCGTTTGGAGAAAAAGTAACATGTTTTATTCGGATGGAAAGGTAACTTTTCCTGCCCAGCGAGTTTTTTCATTTGCGAGGTGAGTGGAACGAGCCGAGCGAATGGAAAACTTGCGTGGCAGGAAAACTTACCTTCCATCCTAATAAAACAATATACTATTCCCATATACATACGTATACGTATGGGGAAAGTAAAAAAATTTCAAAATTTTTTTTTACATTTTCTAAATCACCGTGTTAAGAAACGTAAAGATTTGCAAATAATAAAAAAAAAATTTCTGTGTCTGTCGGTCGTCAAATTTTGTCTCTCGCTTTATTCCTAAACCGCACAGCTAATCACGACCAAATTGGGTATGGTAGTAGGGTTTACGGTAGAAAGGTGAAAATAAAATTTTCGTCGCAATCAGTATACAAGAAAATAACACAAGATGTTTAAAAACAAATTTTACATGTGATAGATTACTTTAAAGACCTTGAAAAGTTTTATTCAGAATAGGTAAAATTAACTTTCTGTCTGTCATCTGTCAAAAATTATAAGCTGTAAAAGTTGAAATTTCAAGAGTTAATAACTCATCAAGTACTGAAGAGATCTCAACCAAATTTTGTATATAGGAACATTGACCCCCTAGGACTTGGCAGCATATGAAACTATTTGATATCCTGACAAGTTCTGTGGGAGCAATATTCCTACATACAAAATTTGATTGACATCTCTTCAGTACTTGATGAGTTAAATTTCGACTTGGACAGCTTATAACTTTTAACAGATGACAGACAGAAAGTTAATTTAACTATTCTTGATAAAATTTTTCACGGTCTTTAAAATAACCCATCACTAGTAAAATTTGTTTTTAAAAATCTTGTTATTCTTTACCCCTGACTGTTTTTAAAAAACAAAGGGTATATGAAGTTACCATGTACAATCTTTGTTTATATATTTTTATATGTTTGTATCACCATATGTCCCGAACAGTTACAGGTAGCGACGTACTTCTTTGACCACATGTTGTCATCAGGAGAGTGTTCCTGGTTGGTCAAATACAATTTTCACCTTCGAGAAAAAATTCTAACACAGAAAACCATCTCTATACCCACATCCCCGTTTTCTATATTTGTTAGATTCATATCAATTCATATCATCATATCATCCGTTTCCCCTAATTTCAAAATTAACGTTCAAATTTTGTAATGATGATAAGTTAATTTTTCGAGTTAAGTGTCCGAGAGTTATGTTGTTGAGTGAAGAAGAAAAAATTATTTCTTCCTGTTTAAAGGGAACAGTAGTTTTTCGACTAAGCTGCTTTTACAGTCAGTGGTTTTCTTAAAGTGTACTCCTGATTGACACATCGCGACGAAAACCTTATTTTCACCTTTCTACTGTAAACCTTACTACCATACTAAATTTTGTTGAGATTGGTCGGAGTGTTCAGGAATAAGCGAATAAGCAACAATAAAATTTGTCGACCGACAGACCGAACGAATACACAATTGCAACATTGGACGATATTATTAATATTACCTGTTTATTATTTCGTAAGTAAGTAAATATTTACCTGTCACATAATTCGTACCAGACATCAGGTTGACTTAATTTTGATAATACAGGAATAGGTAATGCAGTAATTGCAGCTATAATCCATACTGCACATATTATTAGAAAAGCTAGTTTTTTGGTCAATTTTGGTTTTAATGGCCACATAATAACTGCGTACCGATCGAGACTTATAGCTACCATTGTATATGTACTAACAAATACAGAAATAGCTTGTGAGTAGTTCACCAAAGGACACAAAAAACCACCAAATGGCCAATATTGTTGTAAATATGAAACCGATGTAAACGGTACGCAAAATAATGTAATCAAAATATCGCTAATTGCCAAATTGGTTATAAAATAATTTGTAACACTTTTCATTCCATGATATGAAACAACAATGTAGCAAACAATTCCATTCCCGATTATGGATACTATAAATATTATACCGTACAATACATACACCATTCCTTGAAAATATCGAGAACTTATAGGATCGGAACTTGATAAACTACACAATATTTGTATGTTCATGTTCGAATTATTGTTTTCCATTATAAAATTTTTAAATCTGTTTCGGCACAATTACTAAACTGTTTGATACCCACTATGTGGGTAAATACCCACTATATTGCTACATATGCATCAAAATCGTTGATAGTAATAGGTACTATATAATAGGTACGCAGGCGCAAAATACTTCTCCATAACAGAAGTAGGGGAGACCATCTAATACTGCAAACCTTTAATGAGGAATTTGCAACGGTAGGAATTAGAATTAGACTCACTAACGTTTGGTGCAAAACCGAGGGGAAAAATCGAAAAAGTTGAAAAAGACACCCCACGCCCCTCTGCGAAGGTTAAAGGGTGATTTCTTCGGGTGCACCCATCGCCGTTATTCCAAGTCGCTTTTTCGATATCTTTTGAGTTTTGGAATTGTCGTGACGTTGGCTATCCGCTTGTCAAAAAAAAGTTTGAAATTTTTCACCGTTGAAATTTTTCACCTATCCGTGTGATATCGGTCGTCTTAATAAATCATATTATTTCACTTTCTCCCACCAAGTTTCAACACCCTGGACCAGACCGAAACGGGTTACAATTTTACAGTGGGGGTTATAATCGTCAGTTTAGAAGTGACGAAGTGACGTTTTTTACAAAAATTGGTTTTGGACATTTTGTGGCCCAACGTATTAGTATATTACGTGCCGAGGTGGAAAATGCTTTATTACAGCCGAGCGCTAAGTTAGTTGACTGAGGCGCGAAGCGCTGAAGTCAACTATAAGCGCGACGCTGGAATAAAGCTTGACACCGAGGTATGTATACTATTTTATTCACACTCAGTTTGTAAACAAGAAATAATTAAAAATTGAATTAAATTATACACTGCTTTTCATTTGATTTCACTTTTTAAATAAAAATTGTTTATCAAGTTAGTATGAAATATTAAAAACAAATTGCTGTTTATGTCAAACAAAAAATTTGTGTTGACAACTGCCAAATATTATATTAGTAACAAATTTACAGATTTGTTTCGTGTTTTTAATATTACTGCTTAAATAATTTTTAATTATTCTGGCTAAACTTAAACGTATAAAGTAACTAAAATAAAATTAGATTATAATTTAGCTTATACTAAATTTGTATATAAATTGTACTTGATACTTGACATAACCTTAACTAAATAATTTGACGAATATTTTTTGTTAGTTTCTTTTCTTGCCATCCATGCGACATTACAGGTCGGGAAGTGGCAACTTCCCAACCTGGGGTAAGTTGGAAAGTAAAACAAAATAGCTTTTTGATCGGTTGGCAGTAAAACTAAATAATAAACTGCTTCCCAACTTATTAAAAGTCAGGAATGTATCGATTACTAACCGATTGTGAATAAAAAATTTTACATAGGAAAACATTCGCTGTTAGATATTGAAAGTCCGCTTGAAAAGTATTTGTGAAATTCTTGATTGAAAAACTAAATTTTAAGTAATAGTTATTTATTCACAATCGGTTAGTAGTCGACACATTCCCGATTTTGGGAAGCAGTTTATTGTTTACTTGCACTAACCAATCAGAAAGCTATTTTGTTTTACTTCCCAACCTACCTCAGGTCGGGAAGTGATCACTTCCCAACCTGCAATGTCACATTGTGGGTTGGCAAGAAAAGGAACTAACAAAAAATGTGCGTCAAATTAGTTAAGGTTATGTCAAGTGTCAAGTACAATAATTGTATAAGTTTAGTACAAGCTAATTATAATCTAGTTTATTTTATTTTAGTTACTTTATAAGTTTTAAAACAATACTGTTAATTATTCAAAGTACAGTTTCAAATACAATTTTATCCTCATACATTGAGAAGTATCAACGGTTTCGAAAAGAAACCAAACGCATGTTAGTAGCGAAACAAAAATACAGCTCAAGAAAACTTCAAAAAGTGTGCAGAATTATTGGATGTTAACAACATTGTTGAAGAGGATACTAATAAAGCGTTCAAAGACATGTGTACATCTAAACTACCCTAATAGAAAACTTACGGTGTATTCTTCACATAACTTTAGGTAATCAGTTTGAGTTAATTATTTGATCAATTAAAATTTTAAAACCAAATTGTTATTGCAGATTACAACAAACGAAGTAAAGCTGAAAGTTTTGTTTCGAAGGAGAAACTTGGTTGGTGCATCAATTATGAATTCTGTAGCAACCTTGAATAAGTCGGTAACTCGAAAGGCTTAAATGTTCAGTAGGACCAAATTAAAGTTAAAGACTTAGTACTTGTTCACAATGCAAATAAGACATAACAAATACATAAAACGTAAAAATTACAAATACAAATAAGACCTTAATCGAATATTGAATAATACTGTAGTTATTTTGTTATATGCAAAAGAACATTCTACGTCATGTACTTGAAGATTTTAATATTATTCGATACTCCATTAAGCTTGTATTTGTATTTATATTTTTATGTCTTATGTTCATTTTATATACATTGTGAACAAACGCTTACATAATATTGATCCAAATTACTCAAAATTGAATTATCTGCTTATTTACAAACAAAAGATTGCTTTTTTGAATATTGAAGTGAAGATTATATAGTTTTCACAGAAATGGAATTACCTACTTATTCACGGTTGCTACTGAATTAGTTGCTTATAATTAGTACAGAATGCGTTTTAGTAAAAACCTTTGACATTTAAAAAATTTATTGTTAATTACAAATAAGTTATAAGTACAAAATTAAAGCTCGGTGTTCTTCTTAGAATCATAATTATTTATATTAATTGTCACATTAGACTGATTATAACTATTAATCGTAAGCGATATTCCATGCTCTTTAAATTTCAATTGTTGCGTTGAAGTTGATGAACAAGTTGAAGTTGAAGGACAAGAAGTTGAAGTTAAAGGGCAAGAAGTTAAAGTTGAAGGACAAGAAGTTAAAGTTGAAAGACAAGAAGTTGAAGTTGATGGGCATGAAGCAGAAGATCGTCCTTGTCCATGATTATCAGTTGTAGTTGATATCATTTGTGCAATTTTTACTTGGCCATCTACCGAGTTTTCTACATAGCCTTCTGCTACAGCACTTGACTTCCATCCTCCTAATCGTTTTAATTGGAGAACATCTCCTCCGGTGTTTGCCAGCAGTGTAGCCGATGTACGACGGAAACAATGGCCAGTGTACGTATCGGCATTGTCCAAATTTAAAAAAGTTGCTATTTTTTTGGAAATCCTGCAATAGAATTATGTCCAAATGGCTGGTTTGTAATTCTGTTAATTCTCCACTGCAGAAATAATCTATTATTTGTTATATTCTTTCGAAAATTTATGTATTGTCTCAATATTCCAATCCACTCTGGGTTGGTTATAATAAATGACCTAGGATGGTAAGTTTTTGTATTGGGAATAATTACATTAACTTTATTTTCAATAAAATGTATATCATCCATTTTCATTTGATATAATTCGTCACTTCGACAAGCACCGGAAATGCCAATTATTGCAGCAACCTAAGATATTTAAATAATTATATTAAAATTAAATAAATATGTATAAAAAATTGAAAGTTTTACCTTTTTAGGAAAAGAAAGAAAAAAGAAAATCCATTGGCGCATTATTTAAAAAATTGTCTATATTTGATTTTGTAAATACACTAGATTTTTTGGCTTATAACCAACGTTTTGTTTTTTTAAAAAAGACAGCAGTTTTGAAAACTTGGAAATGTCTACATTTTCTCGTATATTTAATGTTGTGCGCAGCATTGAATATGTAGCCCACTACGTCGATGCCTTTTTGTCCTTTGCCATTTCACTAAAATATGATAGCACAACACTTTCAGAGTTTATATTTTGCACCGCTTTAATTTTGCACCAATTTTTAAAAGTTATATAAGCTTTTTCATAGCGGAATTTGCTTTTTTCCGGTAACAAATTTTCGACCGCTGTTTGCGCAGCTTCTCGTAGTTCGGGAGGCGTACATTTCAAATCGGACATATTGTTATTATAAAATTATTTAAACACCAATACAAAAAAACGCGAAACAAATCTGTTATTTTTTGCCAAATAACAACACAAAGTTTTTGTTTGACATAAATAGTAATTTGTTAATATTTTATTAACAATTGATGAATGCGTGGCCAACCGAATGTGCACCTACTTGATAAATTATATTTTATTTTTACAAATGAAATAAAATGAAAAGCAGTGTATAATTTAATACAATTTTTAATTATTTGTTATTTACAAATCGATTGTGAATAAAATAGTATACATACCTCGGTGTCATGCTTCATTCCAGCGTCGCGCTTACAGTTGACTTCGGCGCTTCGCGCCTCAGTCAAGTAACTTAGCGCTCCGCAGTAATGAAGCATTTTCCACCTCGGCACGTAATATACTATTTCATTATTGACCACTGGTATATAATGAACATATTGATATTTTTCTACAGTTTAGCGTCCATTTGTAAGACAAATTTTGTTACAAAACGAATTTGTACAACCGAGAGATGCTATTTAATTACATTTAAACTATTCAAAACGTCTTTTTAATAGATCAATTTCATTTTAAACATTTCTAAAAAAATTCAAATTAATTATGAAAGGAGCGATAGCGCCACCTCTTGTTAATTTGAGAAACCGCGATTATGATAATTACGAATTCATTAAACGCGAAAAGACACAAGTTTATTAATCAATTTCAGTATTTTAAGATGGAAAAGTTCTTAAAACAATAATTTTGGTGATTTAGTGAATCAAATAATCACAAATTTTTATTTAAAAATTTTATTTGTGAGGTTACAAATTGCACCTAACTTAAGTAACATGCACGGTATGCTATCTTCTTAACAAAATTTAGTATCGTATTTCAGCGCCATCTATCCGCCACAGTGCGCATATAAAGAGGTGGGGGAGACAGCGGCAATTTTAAAATGTTTATTATTTCATTTAGAATTTATAATTTCTAACTTTATAATCATAAAATTTCATTAAATCTTAAAGTGATGTATTAAATAGCACTAATAAAGTGTATACATATACATTACTATAAGAATTAATGAAATTTTATGATTATAAAGTTACATTGTAATTTTGATGTAATTTTAAAATAAGACATTCGGATTTATTATCAAATTGATTTTATTACTACCTAAATAAACCTAATATAACCTAATAAATAAGATATAGTATAGTTATTTAACATGTGCAATATTATAGTAAAAGTAAATTATTATTTACATGTTAGAAAATTAAATTAAAATTGAAAACTTTCTGTTTTTTAAAAATTTCGATAAAACTGTAGCAATTTCGGTATTTTTAGGAAAAATACCTTGCTCACCACATCTAGGATAGATTTTCCCTAGTATTTAATATTTGTGGTGGACCCAAGATGGAAAAACCAACTCTTAAATGCGGAAGCAGGATCGTCGGTTCTGAAATATAAGAATTTGCTTCCTTCGCACAAAAAAACTCTCTCAACAATTGATCGTATAATGAATATGAAAAGCATACAACAATTTCCAATTTAATTACAATATGAATCGTTCGCCACAAATAGAGAAACATCCACGTCTCCAGCCGATGTAAAACTAACGTTTCAGAAATTGCAGCAAAAATCGGTAAAGCAAAAAAACACTTACCAAGGCCTGGCTCGTTTACAAGATACGACAATACTTGTTTACCAATTATGTACTGCAATTTCAACCCACACAAGCTCTTGACTCGAATGACTTCCCTGGCTACTTCTGATGAAAAACTCGGCTCGATTGCGATGCTGCTTGCAGAATTCGTTGCGTCGCACAAACAAGAATTTCACTACTAAACAATCGTAGTACAATACTGACTCCTTCCAGCTGTCGTCGATGGTACGTAAAAAAATAGAAAGATGCAACATACGGCCACACACCGTTTTTCAAAATCGAACATTCAAATATGCTTGCAGATTGGAGGCAGTTTGAGATTTCAGCGCCACGGTACAAATCCCACAATTAAGGTTTCCGTTAATAACTAACTACGAGTTTGTTACGATTTGCTCCCTTTAGGTTCAATCGTACCTTTTTAATTTAATCTTGGTGCGATAATACCTTATAACTTGCCACTTGATGCAACTTGGTGACGCGAAGCGTTGATAAGAAAACTTGTGGAAAGGGAAATAATTTTATGTAGATCTGCCTCTTTGGTCTTCAGCCTCCAAGAAGTTTGCTTGTGTTTTTCATGTGAGGGCCGATGAGCTCTAATCGAATAAATTTTCTAGAAATTTATCTTCGTATTGCATATCGTTGGTTCCACTTCGATACCTAAATACCTGAAGTTATGGAAACCGCAATAAGTGGAATTTGTAACTAGTAATTCCTAAACATGAACAACGCCACTGGAAGCGGCCATAATGGCGACGATGGGAGCCAAGTCTTGGTAAGCAGCCGACTTCAACCCTCGATGGGTAACTTGAAGATCACCGTAGTAGCTACCGCCTAAATCGTGCCTTCGTTTGTTCCTGCCATCACTACTTTGATCCAGCAGCAATCACGACGGTGAAATGATTATCTTCTGTAAGTAATTTTACCAATATACTTTTTTCGGGCTACGAGTGCGACGATAATTTTACAGTGAACTAATAATTATAAATTTGTCTAAAATTTCTGTATATAATTATAATTAAGTACACTGGCCAGAATCGATTATCGACGAATGATCATTCAATTTATTCGTTTTAATGCTGTAGTTGTATTAACTGTAATATGTACAATTGTAACCTAATAACTCATTATATTTAAATTAACTGCATTTCTTGTCTTTTCATTGTTCTTTTACAGAAGTTATAAGTTGTTATTTCGTTACCCACGGATGGATGTTGATATAATTTCGCAAAGGTATCGTCGAACATCGATTCGCCCTGAGAGAAGAACGCATGAGCTAGTCCGGAAAGGCATTTCGCCAATTTTCTGGTGCGAACTTTATTTTGGAATATCTGATGCTTTTCAGCATAACAATGGCGCCTCAACATGTGCGGCCTCGAAATTGAAGAAAAACGAATAATAACTACTTATAACTTCGATTCAATTTTATTTTTAATAATTATCTTAAGGTTGCGGTGACGGGCGTGGGCGACGACTTCAGATTTTATTTTGAAAGAAAGTGGCGGTGCGCTGTATATAAAAGCTGAACTATTTTCCTTTGCTATCTTATTGTAACTTGCTAGTTTTATCTTGTTTCTCAAAATAGAAATGCGTGGTAATATTATGCCATGTGCTTATTGTAGTGATTATAATATTCGATGAATTTTATATCAATTCATATTAAAGTATGAATAATTATTATAACTCTTATGATTTCTTAAAATTGAGTAATTATTATTAATTGAAAAATAACATTTTTAAACGATTTTTTATTTAGATGTAATCAATAGTGTTTGTTGAATAAATATCTGTTTTAGTAAACCAATTGTTATAATAATTATAATGCATTAGTTTAATTATTAAACTAATGCATTATTTCCAGTTTGACCCTGGATATTTTTTTTAAAATTTAACAGAAATATTTAATTACCTGTGATACATGTAATTTCTTATCTCGCTATGAACACTGCCCTGCGCAACATTATAAGAAAAACCCGCCAAGATTTTATCCTGCGATGCAATGTAATGCATATAATATTACAATCCACCTACACTATTATATGAACTGATATAGCATTAGAGCGGTTGTCTGTGGTCAAGGTGCTGAAATATTATTTTCAATTGCAATTGCGAGTGGTTAATTTGTATAACTTTATTTTGTGTTTTAAAATAATATAGGTGTACCACGTAGTGTAGTGAAAATTTTCAAAAACTTTAAAGGCATATTGCCTTGCAAAACAGTGATTTTACTAAAACTCAAAGCACTTTAAATTCTTGTGTAATACGTGTGATACTTTCTGGAGCCACTGTAAGTATATTATATTACTGATTATTGTGTGTTTAAAAAATTTAGGGCAAATAAATACTCATTAAATATAATAAAATGGGGCGTACAAGATTTGCGGATCATAGAAAACGTACGAAGCGAGCGATCGCCTGCCAGAACAGAGCAATTATTAAAGAACAAGATAAAATATTTATCAAGTCCATTGTTGAAGAAATAGTAGATAACGTTGATGCAAATTTTCTAAAATTCGACAATGGTTGTGCATTAGTCCAAAAACAACCTAGTTTGTTAGAAGAAAACAACAGTGTCAGCATCGATAAAATTTCAGTTCATTGTAAAAACAATGAACTCAACGAAGAGAATTGTTGGACTTCTCCAGATGATGATGACGTAATGGCAGAAATATTACAAATTGAAGCAGAGAAAGCTCCAGAGAATTTGGCAGGATATCGTATAGTCGATATTCAATTTTTAATGAATCACTCAATTAGGTTGCAATTCGATCATTCCAAACAATGTACAAGTGGATTGCTATAATTTAAAAAAGAAATACCTAATGGTTTAAGAAGTACATTGATATATAAATGCAATTTGTGCGAAAAAGAGATGTCAGTTTGTACTGAAGATCCAAAGAAGGAATTTTTAAACCGAGCTTCTGTATGGGGGACTCTTGCAACGGGTAGTACATTTGAACATACAGCTGAATAACTTAGTCTTATGGAAATACCAAATTTTAGCAAAAGTAATTTTTTTAAAATTCAACGTAACCTCGGGAGTATATTTCATGATTCTTTGAAGGAATCGATGTTAGCCGCTGGAGCTGAAGAGTATGCTATAGCTGTGGCTAAGGGAAACGTAGACGAGAACAATATTGCAAATATAACTGTAATAGTAGATGGTGGATGGTCAAAAAGAAGTTTTGGTCATACATATAATGCCCTATCAGGTGTTGCAGTTATAATTGGCAAAGAAACTGGGAAATGGTTGTATTTAGGGGTAAAAAATAAATATTGCTCTGTTTGTGCAAGAGCAGAAAATAAAAATGAAGCCGCTAAAGAGCATGATTGTTTTAAAAACTGGTCAAAATCGTCTTCAGCTATGGAACCCGCAATACTGGTAGAAGAATTTAATAGTAGTATAGAAACGCAGAAACTGAAGTATATCAAATATATTGGTGATGGCGATTCAACTGTAAATTCAGAGGTTAGGAAGAAAGTTGTGTATGGTAATGAAATTGTTAAAATAGAATGTACAAACCATTGCATAAAGAATTATGGAAAGCAATTGTACAAAATTAAAAACGATACCAAAAGTATTTCTTTGAGTTGTAGAAAAATGTTGACAAGAGACGATATAACTAATCTGCAAAATGCTGCACAAGATGCCATCTATGTCAACGCTCACGGAGACGTGGAAGCTTTAAAAGAAGATTTGAGAAATTCTGTAAACCACGTATATGGTAATCATGATCATTGTAAATCTTCTATATGTGAAAATGTTGGTATTCGAAGTTTAGATCGCATATCAGATTTAAAGAATAGTGGAGCTCATCACCACATCTATGGAGCACTAAATTCATTGATTGTTAAAGCGCACTTACTTATTGATAAAGAAACAAGTAATAAAGCCGAATTGTACATGAGTTTTGCAGCCAGATTTAATATGGGCAAGCGTCATAATTTGGTTCAAAGAGACTCTTTTCAAATTCGAGCTTATCTAGCGGGTTTGAAATTTAACGGCGGTCATTTATACCATAGCGAATCGTGGAATAAAATCTTTGTTGGCAACTCCGGTAAAATTCTACATAAATTTATGAATCAAAGAGATAGTGCTTGCAAAAGAAAACGAAATCCTACAGGTCGACGAAAAGCTAGTAAACAATTCAAATCGAACACGGAAACCCGAGATTATGGTAGTAACATAGCAGAAGTCTTCATAGATGAAAAAGCTTTAGAAACTGAAATAAATGCATTGATACTTCGTTTGCAGGTTACATCGACAGAAAGTGAAGAAATCTCTCGAAAAACAAAAAAACAGTTCGACTCTGTAGAATTCATCCAAGCTAGAAAGAACCGATTGACGGCTTCGAAATTTGGAGCAGTAATAAAACGAAGACCAGCTACTTCATGTAATTCGTTAGTAAAATCAATTTTAAATTGTAATTCGGTGAACACTGATGCCACTAGATGCCACATGGGAAAAATAAGGAACCGGTAGCCATAAAGAAATTTGAAGAAAAAGTAGGTCGCAAAGTGAATCGCACTGGTTTACATATCCACGAAGAGACGGGTTTCTTGGGAGCTTCTCCTGATGGAGTAATGAGTGCAGACGAAATAGTGGAAGTGAAATGTCTCTACAAAGTAGCATCTTCAAAACTTGTTTTACAAGAAGCTGTGGAAAACAAAAAAGTACCTTGTTTAAAAATAGATGAAACCGGCAAAATGATATTAAATAGATCACACGATTATTTCTTCCAACTTCAGGGGCAGCTTGCAATAGCTAAAAAGAAGAAATGTTACTTTATTGTATACTCGGGAGATCATAATGATTTATTTATTGAAGAAATATATTTCGATGAAGGAATTTGGTTAGATATGCTACCAAAATTAATTAGATTTTATAAAGATTGTTTAGCTCCCGAAATAATTTTAAATAGGAGAGAAAAGAATTTAAAATGCCGAGATCCTCCTTCGATAGTTGAAGCACAAGCACTAAAAACTTCCAACAAACAAAACAAGTAGTAAAGTAAATTCATATAAAGGAACATCGTAAGGGAAGGGTTTACTATAGGATTAGATTATATTTTATTTGAATTATTAGACTTAGATAAATCTATTAGACTATAATAATTATTGTTTAAATATAGTTGACCTTTCATTGTAATAATTAGATTATAATAATTGAAATTCTTAAAAGTTAAATTTTATTTACTGATTGTAAAAATAAATATATTATTAACAATATGTTGTTCATTAATTTATTCAAAACTACTAGACCTGATGATTCTTAAAATAAAAATCGACTTGGAAAGAAGTGCAATTATCCCGGGCTATAATTATGTGTACAGTTGTTTGGAATCAGTGACGGCGCCAAGGGGGCCAGGGTTCGTCCACCCTGTTGACTGCAGTGCCCACCCAAATTTGTTAGAATATAGGTTTTATTTTTTAGGTGCTTATTTCAATAATGAGTTTACTTATACATTTCGCCATCTCAAATATATTGTGCCCACCCATTTCAAAAATGCTGGTGCCGCGCCGTCACTGTTTGGAATTCCCTTACAAATCATTGAAATTTCTTCAAAATCTCTAAAATTCTTTAGACTTATATATTTGTTTAGAATTTCCTTAGATATCCTTGGAAGTCATTCAAGGGGTGATACGATTTTCGAAGATATCCTTGGGAGTGACATTCTTTAGAAATTTCCACAATTTCTAGGAAAACCCTGATTATTATTTTGGAAATCCCTGGATTTCTATAATTTATATATTTTGCCTGACTTACCCTATTGTATACATTTCTTGGAATTTCTTATATCAGATGATCAAGATTCGAGCAGCAATGGTCACCGCAAAACATGTTTTTGCAAAGGACCTTCGGGAGAATGGCCACAACTTTTTTGTTTGCAAATATATTTTATTAAAAAAATTACATTATTTACGTAAATACTTCCTGTTTTTTTATGTATACCAACATAACCTTCAAAAAGTCTTCTAGATCTTTAAAAAAAATTCTCAGCAATGTTAATTTCTCTGAAAGATTTACAGTTTTTTCAAGTTTTTATATCTTACAAACGGTGCGACGGAATACAAAAATGTACATAAACAAGAACAGTTTAGCCGTCGGTCCGGTCATCTCTTATACTGACCTGTTACCGTTTCGCCCCGACCTGTTGTCGGGTCCGGACATTACTTATACATTTAGTGTCGGGCGGAGACGTTCCAGCTCCAGACACTTTAACTTTTGTTAAAAATCTCTGTAATTTTTAACACACGAGGGAGGTGGAGTACACCCCCTTAAGATGACGTCGCATTGAATTTTCGTGACTGAACCTTCGGTCTTAGACACATTGGTTTTTTGCCCTATATAAACAACGCTAAATCATCTGCTCGCAAGTGTATTCGAAACACTACTTACAATATATTATTTAAAATTTGCTTATATGTTACACTTTTGGCGAACACGTTAGCACTATTTAATTTGATGAATTAAATTTTTTCCGGCTTCTCAAAGACTTTTTTTACATTATTTTTCTACAACTTTCTTCTAACTTTAGTTCTTTGTCAAATTTGCATATCCGTCCGTAATTTGATTGCGCCCTTTGATTATAAACACACCTTTTGTATACATTTTTTCGTTACATTTTCCTATTTTCGAATTAAAATTATTTTTTCTCCAGCCATATTAAAAGCAATACGTTTTTAGTAGCATTCGAACACCCGAAAAACACGTAAAACTAATAATTTATTTCTTTAATGGTGCTTGGAGGGATGGCTAAACTGTTACGAGGGAGGTGGAGTACACCCCCTTAACGCGAGCTCCACTTCACTATGGGCATTTCTTATACACTCTGTATTCGATCGGATACAGAGCAGTCCGGCTAACCTGTTACATACAAAAATAAAGCGAATGCAATTTTCAACAAAAAATATACTACCTACAATGACTCGCATAAGTTCTCGGACACCCCTATGATGGTACCAATGTAAATTGAACATTTTGAATCCGCATTTTTGCATATAAAAATCGGTTTATAGTAAAACTTTTTAGACATGTTTTGTTGCAAATTTTATTGCCTTCGATTTTGTTTATATGAATTTTTTTATTTTATCACGCCGTTTTTGACTGACAGCGACTTAAAGAAGGCTCTGTAAAACACAAAAACTATTGTCATCTATATCTCGGAAACGGTGCAAAAAAGTTAAAATATTAATAAACATTTCCGAGATATAGATGAGAGATGACAATAGTTTTTGGGCAGTGGCGGATTTACCACCAGGCTGGGTAGGCTGAAGCCTAGGGCGGCAGATTTTAGGGGACGGCAAATTAGGCCCAAAAATTTTTGTCTTACAGAAATAAAAAAAATAATATTTTAATATACTTACGTAGAGAAAACGAGTTTCGAAAATTTAACAAAAATTGCAATATTTTAGTACTGTACAGTCTACTGAATACTCTAACGTCTGTATAGTATGAAAAATTACTAAACACTCTGTAAAATATATTTTTGTGATCATGAATTTTTAAAATATTCAAATAGCGTTACGTCAATCACGTCAAATTACAATTTAAATTTAGTAATTTTTACTAATCTTTTTTTTATTAATTATTGCTATAATTTGAAAAACTAGGGTATCGAATTTCAGAGGTTAAAAATTGAATAGCCTACTGGCGGCAAATTTGTAAATCCACCATTGTTTTTGCGTTTTACAGAGTCTTGTTTAAGTCGCCGTCAGTCAACACCGGCGCGATAAAATGAAAAAATTCATATAAACAAAATGGAATGCAATGAAATTTGCAACAAAAAATGTCTAAAAAGTTTTACTGTAAAATCGATTTTTATATGAAAAAAGCGGCTTCAAAATGTTCAATTTACATTGGTAGCATAAGAGTGTCCGAGAACTTATGCGAGTCACTGTATATATGAAGGTATTGCTGTAAAAGCGAATTTTATATGACAAAAAATGTTTTCGAAAAGTTTAATTTACGTTGCTTATATTTATGTACCTATGTATTGCCTAATGAGCCTTTTTCACATCAAAATAGTTCAGTAATGCCGTCAAGTTCAGAGAAGAATTAAAATTTATTTTCTCTTTTATATTATTTAGTATGGCCTATATAATAGCGTATTTAATATTATAAAAATAGTATACGGTTGACCTTTGATAACGTACTTTGATAAATGCTGACCGTCTACCCACACGTATATTATGTTCCTTATATTACCTACTAGTACATGATAAGAATTACTCTCATCATAGGTATTTCATCATTCTATTATTATGCACTTAGCAAAGTTTGAAACCTTGACGGTAGCGTTTAACCCACAGCGCCATTGCTGAGAAAATAGACAAACTATTATTCTATAAAATTTAATTTTTTTTCTTTTAATACGGCAGATTTCTATCAAATATTTCAAGTTGATTCGCCATAACAAGAAATATTGTACTATCAATTTGTATTTGCTTACGTTTCTACAAAAATGCATATAATGCTACCAATTTTTTTTTCAAGTTAGATGGAACATTTGTGCTGGATGTCAGCTACAACATTTCAGCTGTTTATTAATAATTAGTTTCCAGCATTTTTGTGTTTTTGAGTAATTTACATAAGTGAGTAACAAAAATATCCGGACACCATTATATTTTTTAATTAAACTTGAGTATTTTAACTATTTTTGAAATAATTTTTTCGAAAAAATTATATCTTATTAATATATTCACTTACCATTTGGTATATAAAAAAAAAATTTATTCAAGTAGTATGGAAATAGAAATAAGCCATTTTGTATGCACTATCAGTCAATTTTAATGCAACAATAATATCCGGACACTTGCAAAAAAATCATTTTCTGAAGAACAAATTTAAGTTTTTAATATTTTGTTGGATATCCATTGCTTTCTACAACACACTGCAACCGTTTAGGCATATTACCAATAATTTTTGATAGGTAATCTTTACCTATCAGACTCCATTCTTCTTGTAATCTTTGTTTTAATTCCAATTTAGATTTTATGGGGCTTAATCGAATTTTTCTGTCCAATTTGTCCCATAAATTCTTAATTCGATTTAAGTCTGATGTTTGGTGTGGAGGATGTAGCACCTTAGGACACTTATATAACAAATATTCTTGTACAATCCGTGATGTATGTTTAGGGTCATTCTCCTGATAAAATTTAAACGTGTCTTTTATACCCGTAAGTTAGGCACATTATAATAGATTTTTTTATAAAATGTTTAAATACTTATACTTGTCCGTAATCCCATCGATAAATACCAAATTACCAGCCCCTGCAGCCGAGATGCACCCCTAAACTAAAACACTGCCTTCTCCATGCTTTACAGTCCCACACAAATGTTTACTTTCCAATTCCGTGTTGGGTTTTCTCCACAATATTATTCTTCCATCTGAATTTGTGATGTTGTATTTACTTCCATCGACGAAAATAACATCATTTCACCAATCAGAATCTTTCCATCGAAATTTTTTAGCATACATTAAGCATTCTCTTCTATTAATTTCATTTATAAAAGGTTTCTTTCTAGCCACTCTTCCGTAATATCCATATTTTTTTAAAATTCTGCGGATAGTCTGTGAATGTACATTTTTACCAATTTCTTGTAAAAGACCGGTTGCAATTTTTGGTGCGCTATGTCTGGGATTTCTTCTTATTTTTCTAATTAGTTGGACTTCTTCTCGTTTACTTAATATTCTCGGACGGCCTGATTGAGGGATAGAATCAATTCTGTCTTCACTTTTATAACGTTTAATAATGTCTGCTATCGTACTTTTGGGTAGGTTTAATAATTTTCCGATTTCCCGGTATGACTTCTGTTTTTCTCTATGAAATATCACTAATTGCCGAATATTGAAACTTATGTTACTTTTACCGCTCATTTTATTCAAGTTGATTAACATTTTGTAAACTACTGATATGAAATGTACCTTACTAATACATTTAACTATGAATGCGCGTATAAAAATTGCATTTAAGCTTTTCATAAAATGCATATTGAGCAAATTTTGCAGGTGTCCGGATAATTTTGTTACATTGAAATTGCGTGGTAGTACAGACAATTAAGATTATTTTCATTTCTATATTACCGAGAGAAATTTTTTTTTGTTGTATTGAATCGTAAGTAAATACATTGTTTGATTTAATTTTTTCAAATTTTTAATTTAAAAAATCGGATGTGGCCATCACATAACTTTCCGAATATTAATCCATAATATTTATGCATTCTCTCACAATAAATTAATTTTCATTTATAAAATTTCATAAAATGTTTTCTACAGAAATTTTTCTGAATTTTCCACCTTGAAGCTTCTTTCTAGTCTCGAAAATTCGGGCTTTTAATTCCCCTTCTTTTGGTATATGGTCGAGTCCTGTAGCATTTTCCTACCTCTTACAAACTTTAAAAAACTATTTGACTTTTTTGACAGTTGAACTTTATTTTGTGAATTATCTGAATTTTTATTAAAATTTTAATATTTGGGGTTTTCAACCGGATCATTTCTCTTCAGGAGGTCTCAAATTATCTTTTTTTTAGATATTTATATAATTATGAAGAAATTTTAGAAAAAAATTAAAATAAACAAAAATTTAATTTTTTTTTTATTTTAGAAAAAATTTTATAACACAAAAGTTGTAGGTAATTTGATATGGATAATTTTTGTCTTAATAAACTTTTACCTATTTCATTGCGTTTCGGAGTTATAATGGATTATGTTTTATCGCTTCAAGTAAACCCCCCGTTCCCCCCATACGATTTTATCCATTTTCAATAGGCTTCGTGCCACAACAGATAAAAACTTAAATTTAAAATTTGGAGTGATTTTGTTATTTCGTTTGGTTGCTATCGTGTTCACAGACATACATACACACACACACACATACACACATACAGACATTTTTCAAAAATTGTAGAAATGGTTTAAGGGAACCTCAAAACATAAAAATTTTATGAAAAAATTGGGGGTCAATTTTTTTTTTCAATTTCAGATTACAATACTTTCCTTACTAAGGAGTTCGGAAAGTAAAAATGATTAAAATACGACCGTTTTATTGCAAAATATAGTGGTGTCCGGATATTTTTGTTACTCACTGTACTTCTATTTATTAAAGTAATGTTTATAAAAATTATTAAATGGCTACTTTTGCTGTTCGAAAAATTGTAAATTTAACAGCAAAGTTTTTAATATTTACGGTGTTCTGATTGTAATAAAAACTAGCTAGGGTCCGAGAGCCAACTTTTAGCTTTTCGTACTTTTTCTTCCTAAGCAAATACAATGACACCATGTTTATTCATTTATTTAGCATAGGCGTAAAAAAAAATACGAGATAAAAAATGCTAACGGTTATCAAGTGCAAGTTGCAAGGTAAATGATTCACCGGATGTCGCCAAGAACTTTGTTTATAATTCTTATCTAAATGGTAACAAATGCATCTAAAGAAACTTGAATTTTATAATATCTTGCTGCAATTAAATTTAAAATTATTGCAATATTTTTTTGTGTTGCGAAAAATGTTATTTGACAAAATAATCACCTTTCTTCAATGTACAGGGTAAAACACATTTCTTTTATTGCGTGGTCAATAGGTGTACGAATTTACGGATTCGATTATAAAAGGTGTTTAAAAACTTTATGTTTAACAAGTTATTTAGTACAGGGCGGTACCAAACTTATTTTTTGAATAATTTCTTTTTTACTTTTAATTTTTTATTTCTAATAACTACGATAAATAATCATGGAGCCAAACTATTTGTCTAGTGCTGAATTAAATTTCGAACTATTAAGTCGAAAAAATTAAGTCTAACTTGCCACTTGATGCAACTTGGTGACGCGAAGCGTTGATAAGAAAACTTGTGGAAAGGGAAATAATTTTATGTAGATCTGCCTCTTTGGTCTTCAGCCTCCAAGAAGTTTGCTTGTGTTTTTCATGTGAGGGCCGATGAGCTCTAATCGAATAAATTTTCTAGAAATTTATCTTCGTATTGCATATCGTTGGTTCCACTTCGATACCTAAATACCTGAAGTTATGGAAACCGCAATAAGTGGAATTTGTAACTAGTAATTCCTAAACATGAACAACGCCACTGGAAGCGGCCATAATGGCGACGATGGGCGCCAAGTCTTGGTAAGCAGCCGACTTCAACCCTCGATGGGTAACTTGAAGATCACCGTAGTAGCTACCGCCTAAATCGTGCCTTCGTTTGTTCCTGCCATCACTACTTTGATCCAGCAGCAATCACGACGGTGAAATGATTATCTTCTGTAAGTAATTTTACCAATATACTTTTTTCGGGCTACGAGTGCGACGATAATTTTACAGTGAACTAATAATTATAAATTTGTCTAAAATTTCTGTATATAATTATAATTAAGTACACTGGCCAGAATCGATTATCGACGAATGATCATTCAATTTATTCGTTTTAATGCTGTAGTTGTATTAACTGTAATATGTACAATTGTAACCTAATAACTCATTATATTTAAATTAACTGCATTTCTTGTCTTTTCATTGTTCTTTTACAGAAGTTATAAGTTGTTATTTCGTTACCCACGGATGGATGTTGATATAATTTCGCAAAGGTATCGTCGAACATCGATTCGCCCTGAGAGAAGAACGCATGAGCTAGTCCGGAAAGGCATTTCGCCAATTTTCTGGTGCGAACTTTATTTTGGAATATCTGATGCTTTTCAGCATAACAAGTTTTACGGTTTCGTAAATCTAAACTACGCTGAACGATTTCTTCTCAGGCTTACTTTTACAAATATTCGGCCCTATCTGAATAGTCTTCAGCCCACGAAACTAAAACGTCTTCACTCCTCGTAGTGCGCTCCTAGAATCCCTAACCTCAGCTCAAGTACGCGCCCTCTGCGATCCCTCGCGCATGTCTTACCTAGCATAGGCGTACTAAAAATCGTCGTCCAGGGATCGCGCAACAATTAACAAAAAATTATTACACACCCCCCTCTCAAATATCTCACTCCGCTGAGATGAAAAAAAAAACCTTAACTAACTGTAGATTGGAACCGGTATGGACTCTATTTCTACTTTTGCGTTGAAGACGCAACCGGCTTGACTGTAGGAAAACTAAAAAAACTAACACTGGATAAGATTATCCCAAACCTCTTAAAAATTAAACTTATAAACTAAAGAAAAAATGTGGGTATTCTAACCTGATAATGAAACGTTACCTTTATAACCGCCTAAGCGAGAACCCGGAAGACTAAGCGAATAAAACCGCTCCTAGTAGTCTATTTAAAAAAATTCCAACAATCTCATGAAGGACTTCCTACTCTATAGGACTTGTACAGCACCCCATAGGACCTGTACGTATACTCAAAAAAAAACAAGATTCCGCTGAATCTTCGCACCCAAGTAGCCGCTGCTCTTGGTGACTCAAGAATGGACCACCTAGGACCCATTCGCTTGTGCTCCAAAGTGTATCTAACGTAAACACACCCAGCAACTAATAAAAAAAATGTTTCGGACCAAGGCACTCAGCGTCCTTGAAACATAGAAACTGATTAAAAAAATAATAATATTCTGGTAATAACAACCCTGCAAAACTCTACAGTCAATTAGGCTACGAATTCCTAAGCGTGAGAAAAAATCTCAAATGGCGCAATTAAAAAGCTTACGATGGATCTGCTAATTAATTGAATTTTTAAAAACCAGGAAACACAAAAATAACCCTAACCCACCCAGGAATATTTTAATAAGGAACCCAATGTGAAAAGGAAGGAATTAGAAAGGAGAAAAGGTAAGGTAGGGTAATAGGTATTAGAAGGATAAATAACTTACATGCCCAGTGGTTTCCCAAAACAATGACGTGATCGATGACTCGTCCTCGCGTATGGATCGTAAAAACGCGTCGTGGACCGCCAATCAACTAATCATCGCCACCATTCCACCAAAACACTGACCACTTGGTCACATTTGAGGATAGGAGGAAAAAGGTGAATCCGGGGAATGACAATCTGTCATTGAAAGCCTTAAAAACTCACGTAACACGCCCTCAAAATTACGATCAACGCCGGGGACTGAACTGACTGAGTTCTGAAAAAGACACGACGAGAGACCTCCACGCACAAACCAGGGCCACTGTTCACCGCTCTCACGAACTCTCCAACTGACCAACCCCACCGCACAACCGGTGTCGCGAAGCCTAGCCTAGACAGGAATTCCAGGTGTAGTCAGCCTTTGCGCTCGCGAAGAATATAATATAATAATAAAAAATATAAGACTTAATGACTCCAAGGAAATGGTAGTCAGATGTTCGACGTACGGGCAATCTAGGTATCTGAGTAAAAGCCTATAAATAATATCTGATCTAAGATGTAGTACGACCGGAAAGTTACAACATAACCCAACCTCCACCCTGTTATGTAAAGTGTCACTCCACTCCGCAATCCCCCTCTAACCGATCATCCTGAGGATGCTGCTTGATGTCTTTAATATGGAAAATACCCACGTCCTTTCCCCGATCATTAACTAGGCGGTATGTTAATGGACCTGTGACCTTTTTAAGCCTACATTTAACGTACTTAGGTGCAAGCTTGCTAACAAAATGCTTACTAGAGTTCGATAAAGCAAAATTCCGACGCCATATGGTGTCTCCTACTCTAAAACGTAAGGAACGCTTTCTAAAGTTGTAATGTGAAGCATTACGACGATAAGCCTTGTCCAAGCAGTTAGTAACGTTAACAAATAGATCATTAAGACGGTTCATATCTTCTGCGACTTTCTCACGACCTTCTAAAGTTAAATCTTTATCTCTTAAATCAGCAATACGACCGTAATAATCTCCCTTTGCAGGAACAGTCCTACCCAAATTAAGAAAAGACGGAGTAAACCCAGTCACTTCGTGAGTCGCAGATCTCAAGGCGTGAGCAATTTTATGAATCTCCACATCCCACGTTCTATGATCACTCTTTATATAAGAACGAATAGCAGTCCCGCCACTCGATTCACTCTTTCGACAAAATTGACTTGAGGATGATAGGCTGCGTTATACCAAAGATGGTTTACTTTGTAGTCGCTCATGAGTGCTCTAAATTCATGACTGATGAACTGAGGCCCGTTATCTACCATGCAAATTTGAGGAACTTACGGTCAACCGGTTCAAAGCCCTGCCATCGAAACAAAGACGGTATGAACCATCGGACTTCTTCACCAATAGCATTGGAGAAGACCATGGCGATTTAGATGGCCGCACAATTCGCATGAGCTATCTTTCGCATCGCCGGTGATAAGGCATAAGGCCTTTGTTTAAGAGGAGCAGCATCCCCAGTGTCAATGTTATGCGCTATCTTGTCCGTACGAGTGAGCCCATCTCGTGAAAGTAACTTAAATTTATCTGTAACTGCGGCGAGAGCAACTTGTTGTTCTAATTTTAGGTCGTCAACCGATCTAATCAACTTTAAAGATTGGACTTCGTCCACAAAAAATTGATCTTTCCCAAAGTCGGCCCTGACACCAAACAACTTGCAAAAATCTACCCCAAACGTTAGATAAGTGCGTATACTTTTACACACTAAAACTTTCAGAGGTCTTACTATCCCGCCAATAGATATAGGTAAAATCACATCACCTAAAATTTCCTGCGACGTACCGTCCGCAGATCGCAAAACTAAAACTTCTTTCCTAGACAGTTTTAAGTCAAATTTATCTATTAGGTAGTGACCCTCCGTGCCTAAAATTGTGACGCTGGCTCCTGAATCAAGCAAAGCCATCAGTCGCTCTTCACCTACAGCTACATTAATAAAAGGACGTTGATCGGTTGCGGAATGGGTGAATAGAGCAGAAGTGTTGGAGGCCGATCCACAAAAATCGCGTACTTTGGCCAACCAAGACTTCCATTCTCTCTTATCGGCTACTTTAACTTTTCTTAATGCAGCGAGGGACGCGCCGATACGCCTCCTCGCCCCGCTCCGTTTTTTGAAAAGCTAACCTTTTTACCTGTGGTCATACCTTTACACACACAACCGTTACACAATTTACTCAAGGGTTTGGTACAAAATCTATAATGATGTCTGGTCTCGGAACAATTCCAACAACTACCGCGAACTAATTTTTCTGCCGGAACTGAAGCAGAAGGCTCCACAATCGCAGATTCAGTAGCAAGGCTTGAAGTGGACGCTTCAGTAGCCGTCCATTTTATTAAACGTTCAGCTGCCTGAGCCGTTTGAATAAAAACCTCTCGAGTAGGACTGAGAGTCGGTCCCATTGCTAATGAAATTTGAGGCGATAAATTTCTCCTAATTACCCACAGCTGTTCTTCCAACGTAGGAACGGGAGTAATTCGAGAAAAATCAGAAAACATCCTATAAAACCAAGTACCGATTTGCTAGGTTTTTGTTTGCGATTACGAACGATTTCTAAATATTCACGACTAAAATCTAAAGATAAAAATCGTATCTTTAATTGTTCGACCAGCTGTGGCCATGTTGTAACATCTGCGCCTATAGTTCGGTACCAAGTTAACGCCTCATCCGAGAAAAATTCAACCGCTTTTTCAAAAAGAATTTTTTCGCTAATCTTACGCGACTGTGACAGTTCCTTCGCTCTTTCAATAAAATTAAACAATTTTTCGTACCCTTCCTTCCTATCGTAAATTAAATTCCACTTGTGAACGGCTGTATTTTGATCTTTATTGGTAATAAGGTTCTGTAATAAATTCGCTAAATCAGAAGAAACAGTAGGAGATGGAATGATAGATGATTTACGCAAAGGACTTCCGAAATCTACTTCCGGATCACGGAACGATTCCTCATCTTCATTTAACGTAATTAAATTATCTACCCTACTCTTAAGCGCATGTATCACGTTTAAAATTCGCTCTCGATCGGCTTTTGCAGCCCCTTCCATAATCTCTAATCTATTACTGTAATGAGCAAGACGATTAGTGGTTATTTCTAATTTCTTCTCATCAAACTTTTCGTCAAGCGAATCTAAGGAAGCTCGAATTTCCTCCAGCGCATTAGTAATTATAACCAAGTCCGCCGAAACGTCCATTGGTTTATACGAATGCAAGGCTGAATGCGTTGCAAACTTTTCATTACGCAAAACAGTATTTAATTCCTTCCTTAAAGACGACAGGTGTTGAGGTAACGTGGAAATATTTCGATTACGAATAATAAACTCAACTAAAATTTCTTCCCGATTTAACGCTGTTACATAATTGACTGTAGACATTATTAAAAAAATCTATGACCCACAGATGACAACAAAACTTTCTGCGCGTCACTCAAACTTGCCAATGTGCAAACAAGGTCAACGATCTTATCAATCTTTGCACTCCAAAACGTGCAAGGTCGAGAGCTATCTCAAACCGCAAATAAAAATTTACACGCGTAAATGAATCTAATCTTTCTGCTTTCACCCTTACCACCGTGAAAACGCACACCTGGATTACTTGAAAAAATATTCTTGCTTGTACCTACAGCAACGATCTTCCCCCTGTACAGTTCGCAATTGCCCCAAAACAAAACCGAACAAACAATTGGAAATTGTTGCATTCAAATGAGGAAGCAAATTCGTTTTAAAAAAACTTGGGCCCCACGTTGGGCGCCAGTGTAGCAATTTCGGTATTTTTAGGAAAAATACCTTGCCCACCACACCTAGGATAGATTTTCCCTAGTATTTAATATTTGTGGTGGACCCAAGATGGAAAAACCAACTCTTAAATGCGGAGGCAGGATCGTCGGTTCTGAAATATAAGAATTTGCTTCCTTCACACAAAAAAACTCTCTCAACAATTGATCGTATAATGAATATAAAAAGCATACAACAATTTCCAATTTAATTACAATATGAATCGTTCGCCACAAATAGGGAAACATCCACGTCTCCAGCCGATGTAAAACTAACGTTTCAGCAATTACAGCAAAAATCGGTAAAGCAAAAAAACACTTACCAAGGCCTGGCTCGTTTACAAGATGGTAATACGACAATACTTGTTTACCAATTATGTACTGCAATTTCAACCCACACAAGCTCTTGACTCGAATGACTTCCCTGGCTACTTCTGATGAAAAACTCGGCTCGATTGCGATGCTGCTTGCAGAATTCGTTGCGTCGCACAAACAAGAATTTCACTACTAAACAATCGTAGCACAATACTGACTCCTTCCAGCTGTCGTCGATGGTACGTAAAAAAATAGAAAGATGCAACATACGGCCACACACCGTTTTTCAAAATCGAACATTCAAATATGCTTGCAGATTGGAGGCAGTTTGAGATTTCAGCGCCACGGTACAAATCCCACAATTAAGGTTTCCGTTAATAACTAACTACGAGTTTTACGGTTTCGTAAATCTAAACTACGCTGAACGATTTCTTCTCAGGCTTACTTTTACAAATATTCGGCCCTATCTGAATAGTCTTCAGCCCACGAAACTAAAACGTCTTCACTCCTCGTAGTGCGCTCCTAGAATCCCTAACCTCAGTTCAAGTACGCGCCCTCTGCGATCCCTCGCGCATGTCTTACCTAGCATAGGCGTACTAAAAATCGTCGTCCAGGGATCGCGCAACAATTAACAAAAAATTGTTACAAAACTTTGCAAATAGTTGAAATATAAAAATTAAATAAATAAATAAGTAAATCATAAATTATAACTTAAATAATCTATATGATGAATAACTTAAAAGCTAAAATCAATTTAAATAAACTCATTAAAAACAGTGACGACGCCAGCATAAATTCTATGCCGGGGCGGAGTGAAATTAACAAGTTGTCATGGGGGGCGGAGGAGCGGGCGTAGCCCGAAGCGCCGCAGGCGATTTTTTTGTAAAATTCAAGGTCAACAGCTTTTAAATTAACTTCAAAAATGTTTAAACATATTTTTGTAATGTAAAATCTATCAATTTTGTATACTTACTTTTGTAATTGTGTTACATTTTAGTAAAAAATATTTGAATGAATAACTAGCATATTAGTTTAGATAATATAGAAAGGATAAATAATAGTTAAAAGTGCGTAATTTCTAGAAGAATTTGATAGACGGCTATATTTTCAAAATGTTTCTATTTACATTTGACTATAGTACCAAAAATATATTTTATTGAAATTTCTTACACAAAGTACGTAGTTACTACCTACTTGAAGGCTCACACGTACAATAATTTTATAAGAATACTAATAAATTTATAAATGATTTTTTAATACTTATACTACTGCAGAATAATCCTCCTATTCTCATGCGCTTTCGCAAAAGAATTAACTACTTCCGAAACGTCCAAAAGGCGAGTTTCCTCTTTTTCAATCGCTAGGGTTGCTAGATGGGACAACCGTGCATCTAGCATCCTGTTCCGCGCCAAACTTTTCAAACGTTTTAAACATGAAAATGTTCTTTCACACGATGCACTAGACACGGGGATGGTCACAGTTATTACAGCGAGTCTATAAGATTCTTGAAACGCTAATTTAAATTTTATTAATAAATTAAGAAAGTCGATAAAATCAGTCACTTTTGTTCCTTCATCCTCGTATCGTTTGATCGTTTTTGGTAAGATCTGCATTTCAGCTTTTAGAGCTGAAATGTCAAGCTCATAAAATTGGGCCAGAGGGAGAACCACATTATAATTTAAAAAACTCTCCGATCCTGGAACTAATGCACTCATACCTTTAATAATGGAGTTTTCACAAAATCGTTTTTCTAACTCAGCAATAATTCTGTCTAACACAACTAAAAATACACCTGTTCTTAAGCCACTTTCACTAAAATCATCAGATGCGGACGGTATTTTTTCGGTAATAATAAACCTTGCGAGCTTTTCGGGGATTTCTCTTTTTCTTTTTTCAGACATTTTCAATCCGTTTTCATTACATAAATTCTTTGTTTCATTAAGGATATCATTGTGAAAGTTATCGGTCTTCTTCGCTTTTAAATCGTCAACCAAACTGTTTACCAAAAGGATAGCTTTTCCCATGTCAGCTTCTTTAGATTGTAAATAATCCGATATTCCTTTGGTATTCATTAATAGTTGTGTAAATAAACAAAGAAGATAAACGAAGGAAAAATCTATTTTAATTAAAAGTCCTTTTGCTTCGCACCTATGTTGACTTTGATGATCATTTGCAAATCGCATTAGCAAAACAATAATGGGACTAAGAGTTTTCTTGACCGCTAAACAAGCGTGCAGATGACTGGTCCATCGTGTAGGACAATGACGTTTCAATTCAACTACCGAATCACCCATGTCTTTTAGCAAATCCAGGAATTGTATATGAATGTTAGATCCTGACATAAACACGTATAGACCTTCTAAAGTCGAAATAAAATCACGAACATATCCAACATTTTTGCAAGTATCAAAAAGTACTAGGTGTAATCTGTGGTTCATGCAATGTACATACATAGCTTTCGGAACTTCTTTCTTTAACCGAGTTTGTACGCCACTAACTCGACCACTCATCACACTAGCCCCATCATATGTTTGCGCTACGCAATTCTTTAAGTCAATCTGGTGTTTAATTAAGGTTTCCTTTATGTATTTAAAAAGGGATTCCGCATTTAGAGATTGTAGAGCTGTGAAACCGAGAAATCTTTCTTTCACCTCACCCCGAAAAACGTATCTTACAACGATAGATAATTGCTCTTTTTTTGATATGTCCTTAGTTTCATCAGCCATTATTGCGAATACTTGGGCTTCCTCCAATTCTTGAGTAATTTTTTTATTAACTAGGGTAGCCATTATATACATTAACTCATTCTGAATGGAACTATGCGTATATTTGGCATTTTGGGGACCTGATTCCAAACGTTTTTTAACAATTTCATCGGATTTTGAAATTAGGTTTAACAATTCTAGAAAATTTCCCTTGTTTAAGCTAGATTCACCTTCGTCATTTCCCCTTAAAGCTAGTCCTTGAACAGCGAGGTATCTTAAAACGTCTACAACTACGGATATATAATGTCTGTTTTCACTTACTGCTTTTGCATGTGCATTGCTAATTTGAGCGGCGACTGATGGGCCACCACGCTCGTGGTTGATCCACGAAACGCAAGACATTTTATGATCTTCCGAATTATCATGCTGTTTTAATCCTTCGGCACTTAACGCTTTCTTCCAATTCTTAAAACCAACACTTTTAAAAGGTCCCTTTTTGTTTTTGGAAAAAAATCTACATGAGAAGCAGTAGGCGGTATCTTCAGTTATACTATATTCAAGCCACTTGAAGAGTTCGTACCATGATTCATTAAATCTCCTAATGTCTTTTCCAAAACGAGTACCTGGATACAGGTTTAATTTCGGCTGTGATGGACCTTCACTAAGAGTTTGAGAAATATCGCTAGCTCCTGGAACTATTTGAAAGCTGTCAGGTAGAGATGAAACTTTGGCACAAAAAGTTGAAAAGTTTTCCACTTCTATAGATTCTTCTTCAGAATCGCTGTTACTGCACACACTAACACTGTCTATTGAAATGATCTCTTCGGATTTAGATTTCTTTGGACTAGAAGCATGGCCAAAATAGTCAAAAATTTTTCTTTTAGAACTCATTATGAATTTCGAACAAATATGGTTTATAAAGCACACACTTTGGTTTAAAAAATATAAGTTTAAAACTTTTAAATGTTTTTCGGGTATTTTTTCATTCGGTTCTTACCTAAATAAATTCAAATTTTTTTTGTTAATGCAAAATTTCATAAAAAGAAATAAAGTAGTTACCTACCTAATGTAGTACTTCAAAAAAATTTAAGTTTATTTAGCCCAGAACCTATAATACACTCGACAACAAATTTAAAATTTTAAAAATTTAAAATGTTACAATAAATTATGAGGACATAAACGCAACTGAGTTTCAGGCAGCACCAGCAAAGAAGAATGACTAATAAGTAATAAATAATAATCTTATAAAAATGCTGATTAAACGCTACTAAAATTTAGTTTGCTAGAAGAAATTGGAATCGCAAGTACAGCAGTCGTGTTCTCATGTTGCAAAACATGATGCTAGATAATGGGATACTTGCAAAATGGGATACTCGATACCACATTGTAACCTAATGATATGTTGATATGTAACAGTTAGTAGCCAGTGAATTTTGACAATTCTGCTTATTTTTTTTATATAAATAGAATTGGTTTTTCAATTTAAACAATTTAATTTATTATCGTGAGCGCTTGTAAATTTTCTAATATGTTTAGTGAATTCTTGCCGGGGCGAACGCTTTTTCAGCCGGGGCGACCGCCCCGTCTGCCACCCCCGTAGCGTCGTCACTGATTAAAAATCGTTTTAAATACTGAGCTTTCAGATAAGTGACCGTCCTTTTACAAAGTGTTTATTTAACCTGATTTTAGCTTTTTAAGTTTATTCTTCATACAATTTTCACAAGTTAGTAATAATATTTATATTTAAATAATCTATAAGTCAATATTAATAACTTTGTCATAAATAAAGAACTATAATATTAAAAACTTCAATAAAGCAAGTTAATTAATCGTCGCTGAAAGCTTAAAAATATAATTTCATTTTTATTAGTTTAATTAACTTGCATTATGGAAGTTTTTAATATTATTTTTCACAAATTAACAATTTACAATATATTTAAATAAACAATAAAACTTTAATTAACAAGTTAAATTCAATAATATAATCAAATTATATTTTTAAGCTTTCGACGACTTTAATCGTCTTCTTCAGAAATTTATTTAATATTATTATTATTATATTATTGAATTTAACTTGTTAATTAAAATTTTATTGTTTATATTTTCTCACAAGTTAAGATTTATATATTTAAATAAGGAATGAGTGATAAACACCATGTTTCTGGCTTATTAGCCTTCTCAAGTACCGCATACACATTTATTAACATAATAGTTCTCAATAAAGGAAAAGAAAACATTCACATTTTCTTACTTTTGGTAAAACTGTTTTTGAAACAAATGGTCTAATGTCTGGTAATATATAGTTGCTTCAAAATCTTTCAGATTTTCTAAATTTTCAGTTATCTTGAGGTCTTCATTATTGTGAAGTACTGGCTGAACTTCAACTAGATGTCAAAATAATAATTAATAAATTAATATATTATGTAGGACACTTATATAATATATGTAAGTAAATACCTGCTGCACAAATTTCTTCAATGAAACTAAAATATCTCCTTCATCGTTTTCACAATTAGTGCCTTCTGAATGACCCTTGCTGTAGTTATTTACCAACAAACTCTTGTAAAATGGAGTAAATGCAGCTACTGTTGGATTTGTAAATCTTACTGCCCCTCTGTCTTAAATCTCCAGAAAAATTTTCCAAAACATCCTGGTTGAACGTCCTAAGAAACATGCTCTTAAAACCAAGCTCTTTCATGTTTGAGTAATGTCAATAAAGCCCTGAAAATTGCAAGATATAAACATTAATTATTTATTTTAGAATTATTTTATAAATTACTTCTAGCGTAGTAATCCGCTTTTTGATGGATGGTGGCGTGTGCTTCCTTATGAGCCGCTCATTCTTGTTTATATCATCTGTATCGCTTAGTACTGCCATTGTCATCTTTATCAATAAATAATACCATCGTCTCAAAAATTCTAATAGCTTTCTTCCAAAATTCAATATGATCTGATTTGTCGGTTACGCAGGTTCGTAACTTCTTGCCTGGAACTTCAACTTCGACATGACGACATAACATATTATTTACATATTATTATTTACATTATTTATATATTATTTGACCAATAACGCTGTCGAACAATTTGTCGAAGAAGTCGATCACTTTTGCAGTTTGTTTTGCTCTTGGTTTCAACTTTAACATTTCACCATTACATTCGTGTTACAAGTCCAATACGAATATACCAATGTAATATATCACACAATATCACACAATACCAATATAAAATATCACAAAATACATAATCTTGCAATAATAACTGCAATTTATAGCTTAATGCTTTGGAAAACAAATTTTGAATCGTTTTAAATACATGTGGTAAATTCTAAATTCGCAAAAACATGAAACAAAATGGACGGTTGCTTATAAAGTGGGCTTATTGGTTAGGCAATCATCATGCAATCATGAACAAAGAAAGAGACAAAAACTAAAAAAAAAGGACAAATCGGGTAAGAACGCCATCTATCGCTTACAGTGCCCGTTTTTACGATGTATCACGAAGCCCCATTAGACATATCCGTACGTGGTAACATGTAACAACTAATTTTATGTTTGAAATCAATGGAAATTATAAACTTGAGAATAAATTAATTAGTATTACATACGAATACTTGCAAATTTATTTATAAAAGTTATAGTTAATAACACAATTATCACACTTCATAGTTATACCTGAGGAAGCCAAATTGAACGAAGCAGTGGTGGTCGAAGAATTTGTAGGTATATTAATTATACTATTTTGAAAAGTATTTGTTTCTTCAATAGTAGCAGGACCGGTCTGGGCATGTGTTAAAGGAATTTTAAAATCGTTATTCATTCAGGTTCAAAACCATGTAATGTATTTGTTGACGTTGAGGTGGTCGAAGAACTTGTTGGTATATTAATTACACTATTTTTCAAAATATTCGTTTCTTCAATACTAAAATGACCGTATTGAGTAGATGTTGAGGAATTTGACCATCGGTTTTCTTTTGAGGTACAATAACGTGAGAAGTACTATTTGTGGACGTTGAGGGTCCTTGTACCATAAGTGCAATACTTTTTTTGACTGACAGTGAATTTTCAATATAGCTGGTAAATCTTTATCAATTACCCTAGCATTTTTGTAATTGTACTTAAAAACATTAGATTAAGAAGGCGTGACGCCCCTTGCTAGACGACAAAAAGATAAATACTTTAATTTTTGATAAATAAATGCCACGTTGAAAAAATACATTGCGTTAATCATTGAAAACAGCCCTTTTCTACCACTAATTTAGAAGAGGCGGCTTCCAAGGCACGACTTACAATCGCTGCTAGAAGCCAAGAAAAACTCCAAGCTCACACAAGCAGTGAAAGCGAAACATTGTGGTCCTTCGAGCCGGATATTGCTTAACACGCAGTAATCGCCCAACAACAAGTGCATAATATTAAAGACAGACGAAGCGGATAGCACTCGCACACAGGTTAGCCAATTACTTCACAATTCTTATTGCTTCCAATCCTTTAAGAACTGATTCAATTTAGTATTAATCATTTTTAGCCGATGCTTTCCGGAAAACTCTCTGATTTTTAATTTATACCGCACGTGTTGTACTAAATCTGCAATCCAAATTGCAAATTTACAATCAATTTTGTCATATTGATTTACCCTACAATTTATTTTCATACCTCTCGCTAGCATATTTTCATTATGGCAAAACGGGAAAAGATGGAAATAAAATTACTATTAGCGGAGTCTCATTCGCTAATGAATCAATTAGAAAAATTTAAAATCTTTTTAAATACAATTCAAAGTCAATCTGAATTAACAAATGTAGCATTAAAGGAATTAGAGCTAAGATCAAAGCAATTTTCTCCTTTAGGTGAATCTTACTCAAAAGTCATGATACATTTGACAGCCCATTCAGCTTCCGACGAGGCCCCCATGACTAGCGATAATTTTGACAGTGAATACGTCAAATTAAATGTCACTGCATCTTTAATGTTGGAGAAACAAAAAGTTGAAAACGATAATTTCACACCTTCCCCAACGCATGCAGACCGAGCCTCTAGTGTAAAACTACCTCAAATACAGTTGCCAACCTTTTCTGGTAATTACATTGATTTTAAGGGTTATTTCGATTCATTTATGACATTAATACATAATAACAAAAATCTGTCATCAGTCGCAAAATTTATTTATTTAAAATCAAGCTTGGATCATTCTGCCTTACGTGTAGTAAGCAATATTCAAGTGACACACGAAAATTATAACATGGGTCTTGAAATGTTGCGCGAAAGATATGATAACTCTAAATTGATAATCCAGGGTCACATTAAAGCTATTTTTGATTTAAAGCCATTATCCAAAGATTCGTCTGCACAAATACGCGATTTGCATGACGAACTTTCCAAAAACATAAGAGCATTGCAAAATCTAAAGGTACCCGTCGAGCATTGCAACGTTTTCATTTCACACATTCTAATGCAAAAACTCGATTCTCAAACAAGAATCGAATTTAGCAAACTTAAACAATGTGAAATTCCTTCTCTACTTGAAATCGAGACATTTCTTAGGGACAAATCTCAACTGGTGGAGGAATTGAAGGAAACAAATCCCATTTCTTTCCATCAAAATAAACCCAAAGAAAAACGCTCAAATCAATTTCACAAACTGTCATTGGTAGCTGCCAATCAGTCAACTTCTTGTTCAATATGCATTCAATTTCACGTTGTCCAACATTTCTTGCTTACTCTATCCAGCAGCGATCCGATACAATTGACCGTTTAAAGAAGTGCCAAAATTGTTTGGGCCACCCAAGCAATTCAAAGTGCAATTCACGCTTCACGTGTCGGAACTGCCATAAACGACATCATACGTTGTTACACTCCAAACAAATTTCTAAAATAGAACCACAGCACCTCGGCCGAAAGAACTTCTAGTCTCCTTCAGGTTCAGCTGAACCATCACAAATTGCCTTACCTTGTTACGGTGGTTCCAGCCAAATATTACTTTCTACAGCATGCGTGAATGTTAAAAATGCTGAAGGAAGTTGGGTTCGCGCACGGGCTATTTTAGATACCGGAAGTATGAATTCTTTTATCACTGAATCTCTCTTTAAAGCACTTAATCTCAAACATCAACGTGTCAACACCAAAATAAACGGGATCAATGCCGCAACAAGTCAGCAAGTAAATTTCGCGGTAAAAATCCACTTTTCCTCAATAAAAGGCAATTATGAAAGTGATACATCTTGTTTAGTAATTCCAAAAATATGCTCCTCTCTCCCATCTGTTATGCATTGGGCAGATTTCATTAGGGAAAAATCAACCCATGTTACAAAAAACACTACTAGGCTGGATTGTATCTGGAAACATGATCAATAACAATAAAGATCACCGCTCAATGAAAATCCTAAGCCTTTCAACATCGAATTTATCGATATCAAATGAAGAGTTGGATAAAAGCATCAACTAATTTTGGCAACTCGAGGAAGTGACTCCGAAGAACAAACTTTCGCTTCTATCACCACAAGAGCTCTTTTGCGAAAACCATTTTAATAACAACACAATTCGTAAAGCATTGGGGAGATTCTCGGTTTCTATCCCATTCAACTCAAAGTTGAACAATTTGGGAGAATCGAAAATCAACGCAACAAAAAGGTTTTTAAATTTGGAAAGGCGTTTAGCGAATGACCCTGAGTTGAAAGAAAACTATTCTTCATTCATAAATGAATACATTTCCTTAGGACACATGTCCAAAATCACTGCTTCATCACCGCAACTTGATAATAACTACAAAATAATGGCCATGAATGTAGAAGTACCTTCATCAAGCTTACCACGTTATTTTCTTCCACACCATGCCGTGATAAAAACAGACTCGCTCACAACTAAACTTCGCGTGGTATTTGATGGCAGCGCAACTTCAAGCTCGGGAATATCAATAAATCACACACAGTTAGTTGGGCCAGTCGTTCAAGATGACTTATTTTCGATTCTAATACGATTTCGCCAATACAGCGTTGCCTTGACCGGCGACATCGAAAAAATGTATCGGCAAATTGAAATCAATCCAAACGAACGAAAATTACAATGTATTTTGTGGAGAAATAATCCTGATGATCCCATAGACACTTATGAGCTGAATACAATCACATATGGTACGGCTTCGGCTAGCTATTTGGCAACGAATTCTTTGCGAAAATTGGCAGAAATAAATGCAACAGCATTTCCAAAAACTTCCAATATTTTAAAGAAAAACTTTTATGTCGATGATTTGCTCTACTCGCTCCCAAGTCCAGGCGAAATGATGCAAACAAAAAGAGAATTAACAGAAATATTAGCCTCAGCATGTTTCCCAATTAGAAAGTTTTTATCAAATTATCCTGAAATATTAACGAATGAATGCGAAGACACCGACTCCTATAACACAATTCCACTGGGTGAAAGAGAAAGTGTAAAAACTCTTGGTGTTTCTTGGAACGCCATCTCAGACCACTTGCAATTTGAAATCAAACCAAACCCTGAATCAAAAACTATTTCTAAACGTTCCGTTCTTTCGGTAGCGTCACAGCTATTTGATCCATTGGGTTTTCTTGCCCCAATCACTATACGAGCAAAAATCCTTATTCAAAAATTATGGGAAGCCAAATTGGACTGGGATGAAAGCCTACCCCAAAGCTTGCACTCCGAGTGGAAAGCATTCAATTCAGAACTTCCACTATTAACATCTCTAAAATTTCCAAGATGCGTCATACCAGCGAAGTCATCTTCAGTTGAACTTCATGGTTTCGCAGACAGCAGTTCGATTGCTTACGGAGCCTGTGTTTACGTTAGAACAAAAACTTCCTCAAATCAATTCACCACTCAATTGTTATGTGCAAAGTCACGTGTTGCTCCTCTGAAAGGAGCCACCATACCAAGATTAGAGCTCTCAGCAGCAGTCGTCTTATCTGAATTAATGCAAAGAGTTCAAACAGCATTTGATGGGTCCAATTTACAAGTATTTTTCTGGACAGATTCTACGATAGTGTTAAATTGGATCAACTCTGCACCAAACAAATACAAAATCTTTGTAGCTAATCGAATTGCCACAATACAAGAAAGGACAAAATCAAGTGATTGGTATCACGTACGTTCGCAGAACAATCCTGCCGACCTAGTCTCACGTGGTATCAACGTTCAAAACATCCTAAAAAATGAACTTTGGATAAACGGCCCAGATTTTCTAAAAAATCCTAAATCTGAATGGCCAAAATCATGTATCAACTCGAATATAGAAACGACGGAATTAAAACCGACTTGTTTACTATCTTCATGCGATTGCCCCATGACTTATTTATTTAACGCAGTAGCCCCTAGAGACATTCTATTCACATCTGACATGATTTCCAAATTTTCTACTTTAACAAAATTAAAACGAGTAGTAGCCTGGCTTGTCAGATTCAAAATTAATTGTCAAAGCTCAAAACAATTACGCCACACGGGTCCACTCACTGTAAATGAGTTAAAAGTCGCATTCGAAAAAATCATTAGAAATTGTCAAAACGAAACGTTCCTAAAAGAAATCAATTCATTGCGTCATCATCAATGTATAAAAGATAAATCGAACATATCGGGTCTAAATCCGTTCTTGGATGAAAGAGATCTTCTCCGTGTAGGAGGCAGACTAAATAATTCTGATTACCCTTATGACAAAAAATTCCCAATTTTATTACCAAAGCAGCACCATTTAACAAATCTGATTTTTTGTGATTTTCATTCTAAATTGCAACACTGTGGTGCTCAACAACTTTTATATTGCGTTCGCGAAATTTATTGGCCAATCTCCGGAAAGAACGAAGCCAAAAAGGTCGTCAGAAAATGTATCAAATGCTTCAAGGCAAATCCATCATCCTACAACCCACTCATGGGAAATTTGCCACCAAAACGCCTTCAAGTTGAAGCGCCCGTCTTCCATAATATCGGTCTCGATTATGCTGGACCCATCCTCATACGTGATCGTAATACCAGGGGCTCAAAAACCATTAAGGCTTACATTTGTTTATTCATCTGCATGACTACAAAGGCCGTCCACCTTGAACTAGTTACGGACCTCACCACTGAAGGTTTTTTATTAGTTCTAAAACGGTTTATTAGCAGAAGTTGTTAAGCGACAACGCCACCAACTTTACTGGTGCCAACAATTACCTAAAAGAATTGTATGAATTTTTAA
Source organism: Cantharis flavilabris (assembly GCA_949152465.1). Taxonomy (NCBI): domain Eukaryota; kingdom Metazoa; phylum Arthropoda; class Insecta; order Coleoptera; family Cantharidae; genus Cantharis; species Cantharis flavilabris. Next base: position 28,120,435 of record OX424436.1, on the reverse strand, counting down.
ATTGCAAGGTAAATCAAGATTTTATTCAGGACTACTCGGCCGTCAAAGGCATCAAGTGGGAATTTATAATTCCACGCAATCCTCATGAACGAGGAATGTGGGAGAGCAATATAAAATCGACCAAATCTCACCTAAAAAGAATATTAGGTAATACGCGCCTAACTTACGAGCAATTTTCAACAGTATTAACCCAAATTGTATCAGTTCTAAATTCTCGACCTCTTTCTCTACTATCTTCCGACCCTAACGATCTTAACCCTCTTACTCCTGGCCACTTCCTCATTGGAAAACCTGTAACGGGCTCAAACTGCTCTAAGTCTCAAAATTGATAGCGGGGAATGGCTATCCGCTCAGACACACAGGATTGCCGCTGGCTCGAGTCGGCGAGGTCGTGGGTCGCTGAAAAACAAGGAAATCCTGGGTTCAAGTAAACGATGTTGCTCAAAGAATCTTCAAGAGTCGTCAAAATCGAGAGGGCGCCACTCGAGCAAATGTCACTAAATCTTACCTTGAGTTGAGTTCGGCTCGAGATGGAATCTTCAACTAAATATGATTTTGGGCAGGTAGATTCAATAGAAAGATAGGTCAATGAAAAATTAATAAATTTTAATGAAGGGTTAATTAATGACCAAAACAAATTATAAAAATCGGATGTGCCCATGCCCATAACTTTATCATACTTTTAAATAACAAAAATATAAAGAAATAGGATATTTACACGATTATTGATTAATACTTTTTTATTATTATTACGGAACAGAACATAATAAAAAAATAAAATTTTAAAAATAAGAAAAAAAATTTTTTTTTTAAATTTGAAAAACGAATATTTTCAAAAATTGGATATTTACACGATTATTGATTAATACTTTTTTAATATTATTATAGAGAAGAATTTAATAAAAAAATAAAATTTAAAGAAAAGGAAAAAAATTATTTTTTTTATTTACAAAATATTTTTTTTTTTGAGTTTCCGTGTACCGATTTTAACCAAAATCTAATCAGTTCTAAGTCTCAATATGTATGAACTAAATACGAAATTTTGTTAAAAAATTCCTATTACTTTTTGAGGTAGAGCGCACACAAAATTTGACCACACACACACACACACACACACACACACACCCATACAGACATTTTTTGGAAATGATGATTTTCCGCTTCTGGGATCCCAATATGCCTAAATTCATCAAAATCTCAATTTTTTTTTTCCGCACGATAACAATACTTTTTTATACTTTGTATGATAAAGTAAAAATATAGTGGGTGAATAATTTGCAAAAGTACCACAAACGAGATCTTAAAAGTTGATAATAATTTTGGTTTCCGGACAGTTATAATGCTTAAAATTAAATGAATTGAAGTTTAACATTAATTTTCAATACCTGTAAATAATATAATTTTTTTCACATAATATGTTGTAACATTAAAAATTTAATACAATCGAATGTTGCCTTAGGAATAGGCAACCCAATTAACACAATAGAGTTTTTGAAATAATATTTTGAAGATAATCAAATAATTAAAATAGCAAGCATACAAAATAATACTTTGTATCCCCGACTCGTAGAGGTGTCGTAAAAAAAGTTAGAACCCAAAATAATTGCAACGATGACCTCCAACGAGTCAAGTCAAAGTTTTGCAGTGTTAGTCAAAAGAAATTAAGATTAACTAAAAATACGTTTAGCATGGAGCACTTCAATTTATTTCGGTAGTGGAATCACAATTATTGTCAATTAAACAAGAATTAAATTGCAATGTATCGGTGGCACTAAACTAAATAACATGAAAGTTAAAAGTTAATTTCTTAAAATTTTGAAAGTTGTTTAGGTCGGCTAAAAAATGCAAAAACCGGTAATCACAATGGCTGGGGATGGTTCAAACCGGCAAGGTTACTGGATGACGTCACAACGGAAATTTTTGAGACATTCCATACAAGGTGGACCGTTAATTGTGGGTAAAATCAAATTTCGAGGGATGTTAATTAAAAGAATCGTAGTCACTTACAGTTGTGTAGAGTAAGCGGATTAACGTTGAAAACTAAACAAGATGGACGCTGGACAACGTGGTCGACCGATGAAATCTGAAATCATCGCCTCACTGGGGTGCAAATGGTGGTAACCAACAACGTCTCGGGATGTTATATCCAGTAGTCCACAAAGGTTGATATTGAGTTGTCTGCAATGGTGATGTTCAAATGGTTTTCCTTCAAATTTTCAAGTGAAACGCAATCGACCTGGGATTGCGCAATGTTGGATAATCTCTTGGAATTTGTGAATTAAATTTGCAACAAGTGCAGAATGGTTCTTGATCTGCCTAGATCATAAAGAACCCCAAAACTTAAACGGCAACACTAAAATTTTCCAAGTTTTTCAACAAAAAGGAAACCATTTCCCAACACACAACCAAGGAGTCCGCTGATCTTGAAGGACTGCTCGCTGCAGCCGATGCGCAGTTAATCGTCAAAAGGGGGAAGGGGTTTTTGCAGGTAACTGCGTTTAATAATGAATCGGTAATTACTTAAAAATGGGCTTAATTATACTATTAACCGATAGAGGGCATAAGAATGTTTTAGCAAATTAAAAGTGACAAAATTGAATTTAAGTTAAATAAAACGGGATTGACAAAGCTAAAAATTTCAAACGAAGGTTACAAACCTTTGAGTGCTATTCCCGAAAACGACATCACAAACTTACCGGAAAATCGTTTGTCCCAATATCAGCGGGTGCAACAAATCACCCAACACTTTTGGAAAGGTTGGAGTGCAGAAGTTGTTCCCAACATGCAAAAAAGAACAAAATGGTTCAAACATCTTCCAGACCTCATTCAAGTTAACACGTTAGTGTTGATTAAAGAAGACAACGTACCAACATTGATGGCTTGGCCACTCGGTCGTGTCGTATCAGTGCACGTCGGTAAAGACAACGTGATCCGTTCGGCATCTATACGCGTGAAAAACGGTTCTACGATTAAACGCTCTGTGACCAAACTATGTGCGCTGCCTGTTTAACGAAACCAGATACAATTAATTAAAACCTTTAATTCATTTATATGTTACTCTTGTGCAAACAAACAATGTAAAAAGAAGATATTTTAATTGGTCTTGTCATACTGTTATATTATATTGATTATATTTATTGTTCTTTGAAATCCTCATATTTCAAGGCCGGCGGTATGGTAAATCTTTATCAATTACCCTAGCATTTTTGTAATTGTACTTAAAAACATTAGATTAAGAAGGCGTCACGTTGCTAGACGACAAAAAGATAAATACTTTAATTTTTGATAAATAAATGCCACGTTGAAAAAATACATTGCGTTAATCATTGAAAACAGCCCTTTTCTACCACTAATTTAGAAGAGGCGGCTTCCAAGGCACGACTTACAATCGCTGCTAGAAGCCAAGAAAAACTCCAAGCTCACACAACCAGTGAAAGCGAAACAATAGCCTTCAGCTACAGTTGAAGATTTCCAGCCACCATGCTGTTTTAATTGAAGGATATTACCACCGCTTGTAGCTAATATAGTGGCTGACGTTCTTCGGAAGCTATGACCTGTGTAAGATGCAGGGTTCTGCTAATTTAAAAACATGGCAATTTTTTTGGGCATTTGCCCTATTGTATTGTGTCCAATATTTTGTTTTGTAGCTTTTCCATTACCTATGGAAATAAACAACTTCTGCATGTCTGCAGTTGAACTAATTTTTAAATATTTTAGTAGTTTCCTTCCAGAGCGCCTCCATCAGCACAAATTTTCTTGGCGTTCCATTTTTGCTATTACGAATATTAATTATAATCATGTCATCTTTTACGGTAACATCAGAAAGAAAGAAATTGCATAGTTCGTCAGTTCTACATGCTCACGCAACACCAATTACAAGAACTGCCTACAATGAAAATAATTGTTAATCTTTCAAACATTGAGTAACTAATAAAAAACCTACCTTAGTTGCAATATAACATTCATCAGGAGCCTCTGTGAGAAATTTTGTAATTTCTTCTTGAGTAAAAACTGATGCATTCTTGGCCCGATAATGTACGTTTTGCCGTTTTAAAAACGCAACTAATTTAAAAAATTTCGAAATATCGATATTTTCTTTTAAACAAAGAGTAGATTTCAACATCGAATAATGTGCCCATAAAGTGGAAGCCTTTTTATCATTTGCGTATTGTTGAAAATATACCAAAAGTACATTTTCAGAAATTTTACTAACATTTTTAATTTGGCACCAATTTTTAAATGAAATGTACGCTTTCATATACAGCTCTTTTGATTTATGTGGTAGCAGATTTTCTGTTACTTCTTTTGCTATATTTTGCATTTCGGGCGGCGTACAACTTAAATTTTCACTATCCATATTTTAAACAGATATAACAGCGAACGACTTTCAAAACGAAATTTGTCAATAACTGTCAAATTAACAAAACAAAAGAAAACAAAACAAAAGTGTCATTTGAATTAAATATTTTAAATTTAAAAATATTTTTATTAACAAGAATTATAAACAAATGGTCATAAATCACCTACGCACCTCGGAATATAATCTTGGCGCTAGGGCTATAATGACTGTCTTCACAACCTTGGCCTATAATATACTATTCTACAACTTCTTTATATTGAATTTAAAAACGAATTGTTGTTTACGAGTAGATTTTTTTTTTGCGCGCGATCGATCTAAATTTTTGCATATGCTTTTCTACCGATAATTCACAGGGGGGTGAATATTAAACGAGGGGGGGAGAATTTGCTCAGTTTTTTGATAACTAGCGCCGTTCTTGAGTTATTTCTAATTTAAAAAATTACTTTGTGTTAATTACTTGTGTTATTCAAAAATTTTCATAGTAGGTACTTGTATTAACAATTGAAAACTGTTTATTAGCAACTTCAGAAATCGTATCGTGTGCATTTTTTAAAATTTAAAATTTTTTAAAGAAATGGTTTTGTCAGTTTGTCAGTTTGTAACTAATACCGCTACCGGCGCCGTTCCTCGAGAAATTGAAGAAGCGGCTTGTAGGACTTGTAGATCTTTTGCCGAAAAAATCCAGACAGCAATATATTATAGCCTACAACCGATTTATGGATTGGTGTAATCTAAAGAAAGTACAAGAAAACTTTAGTGAAAATGTGTTCCTAGCTTTTTTTCGAAAATAAATAAAGTTGTGAAAATCATCGACATTATGGTCAAATTTTTCCATGATAAAAGCCTGTTTGCATATCAAGAACGACGTGGAAATAGGAAAATACTACAAATTAATAGCCTTTCTAAAACCACAAAGTGTAGGATATCGTCCAAAAAAATCAAAGATTCTAACAAGGGAACATATTGATAATTTTTTGAATCAAGGTCCAGATACCAAATATTTAATGGTAAAAGTTGCAATGATTTTCGGCTTATTTGGATCATGCCGTCGCTAAGAACTTTGTAAATTGAAGAATTGGAAGGCTCATTGGTGATACGTATATCGGATACTAAAACCAACATTCAACGTAGTTTTACATTTTAGTTACATTAAAAAAATCATCGACATTATGGTCAAATTTTTCCATGATAAAAGCCTGTTTGCATATCAAGAACGACGTGGAAATAGGAAAATACTACAAATTAATAGCCTTTCTAAAACCACAAAGTGTAGGATATCGTCCAAAAAAATCAAAGATTCTAACAAGGGAACATATTGATAATTTTTTGAATCAAGGTCCAGATACCAAATATTTAATGGTAAAAGTTGCAATGATTTTCGGCTTATTTGGATCATGCCGTCGCTAAGAACTTTGACATTGAAGAATTGGAAGGCTCATTGGTGATACGTATATCGGATACTAAAACCAACATTCAACGTAGTTTTACATTTTAGTTACATTACATATTATCGTAAATATAGTGCATAATTGCAATGTTACTCATCCCCGATTTTTTCTGAAATATTCCAACAATAAATGCACTGCCCAACCAGTGGGAATAAATACCTTTGGTAGGATGCCATTTGAAATTGCTGAATTTTTGAAATTTCCAGATGCAAAACTGTTTACTGGTCACTGCTTTCGACGGTCGTCGGCATCCTTGTTAGCAGATTCAGTAGGAAATCTTACAATAATAAAACGACTTGTACGATGGAAATCATCAATTGTTGCCAAGGGGTACATCGAAGATTCCATTAAAAATAAAGATAAAAAAATTGCTCACAATATTTTACCCTCGTCCAGCTCCGGTTCTTCATCTGCGATTGATAATTCTTCTTCAATAGCTATACCATCGAGTAGTAACGACCCAAGCAGCAGTCATAGCAATGCTTCAATGGCAACAAAAAATTCGTTAACTACTTCCCAAGGAATTAATATTAGTAATTGTTCAAGTTCTAATGTGTATGTCACTATTTACAAATAAATTATAAACTAATTATCACTAGTGTTAAAAGTCTTTATTTTACTAGTGTTAAAAATATTTTTAACGTGCTACCTTATAAAATTGAATTTCTAACCCGGGCAACTTGAACTAGAAGTGACACTTTTACTGTCAGTTGTAGAAAAAACAATTTTCAATTAAAAGTTTAAACAGAACAGTTTTCAACGATAAAAATGTAGCATACCCTATATTAAAAGATCATGGGATTAAAAATATAATAAAATTCCACGTTGCCGAGTGGCACGATAGGTTTGACGGGTTAATAGCAAGCGATGACCGTAAGGAAATGGGTGCAAAAATAAACTATGAAAATCAAACACTAGAAATTTTAAATGTTAAAATACCATTTTTTATGGAATTAAATCCACTAAACTTTGAACCGTTTAAACAAACTGCTAGTAGTCACATTAAAATTCCCGTAAGTATTGAAGAAGGTTCTCATTCCTCAAATGAAAATTAATGATAACTATCACATCGTGGAACCCATATCGGTCGCAAAAGATGGTTTTTGTACCATTCCCATAAACTTCCATTAACAAATAAATGTAGAACCGATCACCAGCGTAGAAATAATGGATCTCAATAAGTGGTCTCTAAACATAAACGTCACGGATCTCGTAACACATGAACGCAGAAGAAAGAAAAGAAATTCTACAATTATGTAAAAACCATAAAAACCATATAACGAAAATAGTGATTTATCATTTACTAACGCGGTCAAACATAAGATTAGAACGGTAGACAACGATCCCGTGTACTGTAAATCCTTCAGATACCCTCACAGCCTAAAAGTGGAAATAAACAATCAAATAAAAAAACTACTAGATAATAAAATAATCAGACCCAGCTCGCCAGTTTGGATAGTACCCAAGAAAATTGACGCAAGCGGTAAAAAGAAATGGCGTCCAGTAATAGACTATAGGAAGCTCGATAAAACAGTGGAAGAAAAATATCCTCTGCCTAGGCAGGAGGAAATATTAGATAACCTACGAAAATGCATGTATTTCTCAACTCTAGATTTAGCGTAAGGTTTCCACCAAGTAGAATTGGACCCGGAATCTATCGAAAAAACCGCGTTTTTCGTGGATAACGGTCACTGGGAGTATGTCAGAATGCCTTTTGGATTAAAAAACGCCCCAGGTACGTTTCAGAGGATTATGGACAACATCCTACGCGAATTCTTATATAAATTTTGTTTTGTATACATGGATGATATTGTAATATTTTCGAAATCACTTCACGAACATATCGTTCACATTAATCTTATTTTCAAAAAATTAAGAGAATTCAATCTAAAATTACAATTAGACAAATGAAAATTCTTACGCAAAGAAGTTGCCTTCCTCGGTCATGTCATTACCCCAGAAGGCGTAAAACCAAACCCAGCAAAGGGTCTGGCAATTCAAAAATACCCTCTTCCTAAGTCAATCAAAGAAATAAGAGCATTTCTTGGACTGATAGGTGACTATAGAAGGTTCATTAAAAACTTTGCTAAAATAGTTCAACCTTTTACAAAATGCTTAAAAAAAGAATCAAAAATCGACTCCGAAAATTTTGAATATTTACAAGCCTTTTACAAATGCAAAGAACTTATCACAAACGCTCCTATTTTAATCTATCCGGATTTTGAAAAAACTTTTCATGTTACAACCGATGCCTCTAACGTAGCTATCGGAGGGGTACTTTCCCAAGATAACAAACCAATCGCATTCTACTCGAGAACATTAAATAGCGCGGAACGAAATTACTCAACAATAGAGCGCGAATTACTAGGCATAGTTGAAACAACAAAACATTTTCGAGTTTACATTTATGGCAAACAATTCACAATAGAAACAGATCATAAACCGCTGGTCTGGCTATTCTCGATCCGCGACGCAAATTCGCGCCTGGTTAGAAGAGTTTGATTATAAAATACAATATAAAAAAGGTAAGGAAAATTTAATAGCTGACGCGTTATCACGAGTAGAAATTAATAACAACGAAGACGTAGATCTCCTATCGGTTATTGCTAATGCTGACGAAGAAGAAGAACCGCTTTCTGATCTCGATGATCAAACAAACGACGATTCGGAAAACACACAACATACAGCAATAGAAAATCCAGTTTTTACAATGAGTATTTCGGAAAAACCACTCAATCACTTTGCTAATCGGATTGTTTTACAATTAGGAGACTTATCCAAAACTGACATGAAAAAAATATTTAAGAAACGAAATTACATCGTTACGATTAGAAGGGGAAGCGAAGTAGAGAACCTTGTAAAAACGTTAAAAGAAATCATAGATCCAAAGGAATTGTATGGAATATATTTTAAGGATAAGGTATTGGAACCGGTATTTTTACAAGTTACTCAAAACTTATTCGATAGCAACATAAAATTCATAAAAAGCAAGATTCTCGCGAAAGATTTAGAAAAATCGGAGGATCAAAACGAAGTAATTAATGAATATCACTCTAGTAATCATAACGGTATTATAATCATTTAAAAACAAAATATTATTGGCCCGACATGAGAACAAAAATCAACAAAATAATCAACGAGTGTGAAACCTGCCTAATAAACAAGTACGAAAGAAATCCGTATAAAATCCCGTTTTCTGGACCATTACTGGACAGACGACCCTTCGACGTAGTACACATAGACACATTTTAAATTTTGAAGGAAATAATTTTTTGACTATTATTTATCTATTTTCGCGATATACTCAAGCTTACTTTGTTACGGATTTATCGGGAACTACTATGCTAAATAAATTACGGCATTACTTCTCTCATCACAATTATCCCAAGAAAATTGTATGCGATGAAGGAAATAGTTTAAAAATAAAACGTTTCAAGAATTCTGCTTACTATTTAAAATCGATTTACATTTTACTACAAACTACAACAGCAGTTCAAATTCACCAATAGAAAGTGTTCACTCTACTATTCTAGAAAAATGAAGAACAATAAAAAACCCAAAATGAAAACGAAACTCCTAATTTAATGACATCAGCAATCGTATCTATAATCAGTCAATTCATTCAGCTACTGGTCACACACCATTTACATTACTCTACGGACCATATAAGAACCTAAATAAATATATAACCAAAATAGAAAAAACGAAGTAACCGCGATTAACAAAAACAAAGTTGAAGGAATCAGGAAAATTTCAAAAAGAAAAACTAACATTAATATGCGAAAAATAAAACGTATTAAAATAGTATATTGTTTTATTAGGATGGAAAGATTAACTTTTCCTGCCCAGCGAGTTTTTTCATTTGCGAGGTGAGTGGAACGAGCCGAGCGAATGGAAAACTTGCGTGGCAGGAAAACTTACCTTTCCATCCGAATAAAACATGTTACTTTTTCTCCAAACAAACAAAATTCAAAAATAAATTTCAAAATTAGCAATAACTCGGGAACGGCGCTAGATATCAAAAAACTGAGCAAAAAATTCTCCCCCCTCGCTTAATATACAGCCCTTGTGAATTATTGGTAGGAAGGCATATGCAAAAATTCAGATCGATCGCGCGCAAAGAAATTCAATCTTCCTGCCAATACCTACTATGAAAATTTTTGAATTAGCAATAACTCGAGAATGGCGCTAGATATAAAAAAACTGAGCAAAAACTTTTTCCCCCTCGCTTAGTACACACCCCCGTAAATTATTAGTAGGAAAGCATATGCAAAAATTCAGATCGATCGCGCGCAAAAAATTCGAAAGGTAGATAATTTTAATCGGTCAACTAGTTTTAATTTAATCTAATTGTAATAAAAATAAACTAAAGTAAGGTGACATTTTGATTTAATCTGTCAACTATTTTCAATTTATGTTGGTAATTTTTAAATTGAATTCGCAACTGTCAACTTCAATTGTGACATTTATTAAAATTTTTAGGTTAAAAGATCAAAATGTTTATTATTTGGTTAAAAATAAAATTTTAAGTTGGTATATTTAAGGATTTAAATGTCAAAGTCAAAGTTTATATCTATTTATTTTTAAATTACGCTCTAAAATTTTATATTTGAAATGGTAAATAAACTTAAAATAATTTTTAGAAAACATAGATATCAAAATTACTCAATTTTATTAAAATAATATCACATTTCTAGTTATTTTTTTTCCTGCCGCCGCGCCGATAGTTTACTTTCGAAAAAATCTTTACGCCACGTGGTTTTATGTATGTCGCTAAGGAAAAGTTTGACTTTCGTGTTTAAAATTGTTAATGAAACAGCTGACTTTCGTGACGTTTGGAGAAAAAAACCCTTATCAATCACAATGTTTACACTACAATGAGTGAATAAAAAAAATCTTTACGTTAAAGGGTTAAAAACGCTTTCTTACATCTGCCAAACGACGAAATGAAAATTTTTGTTTCAAATCTTGGCCCTTTTTGCAGTAAACTGAAAGTGTTAGTTTTAACAGTGAAGGGATGGTTTTTTTGAAAAAAGCCAAATGAACTTTTCGTTTTCTTTTCGCGAATATAATTGATTGACATCTTAAAAATTTAAATTTTTTAAATTTAAGAAAAACCATTTAGAAACTCAGAATAAATAGAACACAAATGTTAACAATTATTCTAATAAAAGTTAAAAAAGTTTTACATTGTTGTTTACTGATTTGTCGGAAAATTTTGTTGGAAAATCGTGAAAAACCAACTTATGATAATTTATAACAGTAATAAAATTAGTATAAACAATTACAAAATAAACAAATTAACAGTATAACTAAGTAACAAAATAACAGAGAATAAAATATGAAAACCTTAACAAATTTGTGGATTAATTAAAGAATTAATTAATCCGTACATTGGCGTAAATAGATTTATGGAAAGCTACCGATTTTCACTCGCGTTCTTCTCAAGATTCAGGTGTACTTCATCCACTGGCGTAGCAGCTATTGGTTAGGTCAGGTGTCGTCGGTTGGGTGTGTCGGTTGGGTATCGGTTTGTAATTTAGGGAGGGTTTGATGTGGGAATTTGTATTTTCGTATGGTACGTTATTGGGGATATTAATGGTGAGCTCACTTTTGCTCGTCTGTTTGGTACAGAAATTTTCGGATAGTCTCGTAATGTGACTTCCGAGGAATTCCACTTGAGCGTTGTCATGGATCGTGGTTAGTCTGGCGTATCTATTGCCCCCGTGACGAGGCGCAAGCAACGGTTCTGAAAAACTTGCAGGGACCTCAGGCGTGGTTTAGAAACACCCGCCCAAGCAGGGCAGGCTTACGTTAACACCGGTCTTAGTACGGTTTTGTATAACGTACGCTTATTTTTACTTTCCCCATACGTATACGTATTGTCATGTTATATTAGGATACGAGCAAGATTTGAGACAGAAGGAATACAAAATTAACTGAGTATGAAGCTACGAATGAGCAAAATCAATATAATTCAGGTTTAAATAAACCATATAACGTAAAATGCAAACCTATGATCTCATAAATGGTGAAATTTAGGTGATGAATCAATTTTTGCTGATATTTTAATGCAAATAATATCCTGCGTGACATGATTATGACGGTTTGATGGAACCATTTGAATTGAGAGCTAAAACAAAATAGATTTTATTGCAAATGTGTAGATTTATGTAATGTAAAAACTGAATGGTTTTTGGAAGTCCTTTACTGTGCTGGTTCCTTCCGATTGCATGCTTGTTACTGCATGTTGTTACTCTTGATTGAGTTAAAGATCATGGTATAGTGCCCCTTTATTGGAGTGTTCCTACCATAGCCGTTGATTGATAGCCTGTAGGCCGCTAGTAAGGCCTCTGCCTCCACCACTATGTGTAGTGGGTGCAGCCCCAGTAGAACCTCCATGGCTGCGGTGGACATTGATCTTATTGCCCCCGTGATTCCTAGGCATGCTAGTCTCTGCAGCTTGCCAAGTCTTGTTGTTAACGCCACTTTAATGTTTTTACTTGAAATTATTCCAATTATGTTTGATCTAGTAATTACCATTTCGTTCCTATGTTACCATTTTTCAGTATTGATTGCACAGTCAAATTGTGTGCATCATGTGCATATAAATTCGATGAAATAAAGCAATTCATTTACTCAAGGGTGACAATAATTTATACAAAACAACATTGGTCCTTCGAAGCCGAATTACAAGTAAAAAATCAAATCAACAAGCTATTAAAACGAGAAGAAAATATACCACAGATTCAAGTACACGTGCACCCAGAGTGTCACTCCAGTCGACCAAATCAATTAATAAGGACATCAGGTCGGGTCTATCAAACATACAAGAGTAAGATACTATTGTTCCCATTAGCATTCCTAAACGTTACTAGACATTACCTTTTGACTGATAAATGACAAATATTGATGAAACAATGACTGATGAAACAATGACCGATGAAACTATTTTAAAAAAATTACATCACAAGCGTGGTTCTCAAAAAGGAAAATTAACGCTATTCAAAAGGTTCTTAGAAAATTTAACAGCTAAAGAAAATCTATTAAGCGGTGACGAAATTCAAAATTTAGAAATTAGATTAAGTAAAATTCATCCACTTATGAAATCTTTGATGAAATTCAATGCGAAATTGAATTTCTAGAAACAGACAATGAAATAAACAACTTAAATGAAAGAGAACAATTTCAAAATTATTTTTTTAATTTAACTAGTAGCGCATCACGCATAATATTACAATATAAAGAAAAAATCTGATGTGGACACCACATAACTTCCTTGTAATTTTTATAATAATTGGACAGGAATTCCTTTAATCCCGTTAATTCTTGCGCGTCATTAATTACAACTTTTGGCACGGACAATCGCAACCAAAAATAGGAGGTGCACAACTAGATGCTATAAGTGTCTCAAATCCAAAATTTCAACTTTCTACGACCTACCGTATTTGAGTTATGCGACATACAGACGTCCGTACATACGTACGTACGTACAGACGTCACAACGAAAATAGTCAAAATGGATTCAGGGAAGGTCAAAACGGATATTTCCGTCAACATCTGGAAATCGAAAAAAATCGGTATCACAAAGGAAGTAAAAAACGTTAAATCAAATACTTCATGTAAGAATAATGACAACATAAAAAAACCTTCAGTAAAACTTCCATTAATAAAATTACCAAACTTTGATGGCACATTCATACTGTGGCAAGAATATTTTGATTCCTTTAAAACGTTAATTCATACAAATCCAGATCTTACAGATGTGCAAAAATTAGTATATTTAAAATCCACACTCAAGGGTGAACCTGCCCAATTATTACGACCGTTTCAATCAACTGAACAAAACTACAGCATAGCATGAACATTATTGCAAAAGGGATATAATAATAAACGTAGAATCATTAATAATCATGTACAAGCGATACTGGACATATCGCACATGACTCGTGAAGCGCATGAATCGTTGAGGAACATAATTAACACGGTACAAATTCACACTCAATGTTTAAAATCTTTAGATCAGCCGGTAGATTCTTGGGAGGCATTAATAGTCCCAATCATTACAGCTAAACTCGATTTCCACACAAATAAAGATTGGGAAGCAAAACTCAGCAATGAAAATGATGACAATGAGGGAGTTCCTTCATTGGACTCATTGTTACAATTTTTAAGAAATAGGCAAGTTAGCTTAGAAATGATCACAAAACCAAAACCAAAACCTTATGACAAACTTAAAATAACTTCAAATAATAATTCAATCAACCGCGTAACTAAAAAATTCAATACAATAAATATTTCATGCACCTTCTGTAACAAGAGCCATTTTATAGTTTTTTGTGAGGAGTTTTTAAAATTAGATGTCATTACACGAAGTAACAATGCAAGAGAACTAGAACTATGTGAAAATTGTTTGCGCAAAGGGCATTTTGCAAAAAATTGCAGGTCACAAAATGTGTGCAAAAAATGCAACAAAAAACATCATACACTATTGCATGTAAATAGTTGGAATTCACAATCAACTAACAATAATCATAATGTTGCAGTCGCTGCATGCTTAGAAGATGTTGTTCAATCATCAAACTCTAATGAAAGTCAGCCGCTAGAGAATGTAATAGCATGTACATCCCATGTGGTAGGCTCACAAGTAATGTTATCAACAGCAAGAGTTCGTGTCGTAGATAAAGAAAAGCATTGGCAAGAAGTCAGAGTCTTATTGGATTCTGCTTCACAATCCAACTGTACCACCTCGAAGATGTGTACCAAACTGGGTTTAATAAAGGAACCAATTGACATAAACGTTACAGGAATTAACCAAGGTATCTCAAGCATCTCACACAAAACAGAAGTTAAAATCAAATCTAGAACCAACAATTATGAAGTAAACCTTTCATGTTTAGTAATTCCTCAAATAACTGATCAATTGCCATCTCGGTCATGCAAGTTCGAACTATTTAGAATACCACCAAATATTACACTAGCTTATCCCACATTCAACATATCAACATCCATTGACATGCTTATAGGTGCAGATACATTTTATGATCTGTTGTGTGTTGGGCAGATAAAACAACCATCCCTACCGATGCTACAAAAAACGAAGTTAGGATGGGTGGTATCGGGCAGATACCTCCAGCAGAGTGCTCTCCAAACCAGTCAAAACAAGCAAACATCCGCATTTTTAACATTAAATGAACTGCACAAAGAAGTGGAGAAATTCTGGCAGATTGACGAATTTAATAATTTAAACAGTCACTTATGGGACAACGGCAGCCCCATTTCTAGCGATTAGATGCTTGCATGAAATTGCAATTCAAAATGAACATTTTCCGGTTGAGTCAGCGATAATAAAAAGAGACTTTTATGTCGACGATGTTTTAACTGGATCAAATTCAATTAACGATCTGAAAAATATTAAAACCAATTTATACAACATACTAAAACCTTATGGGTTTATACTAAGGAAATGGAACAGCAATGTAAAAGAATTGTGTGAGTCAGATTCATTGTGAATTCCAATAACAGAGAAAATTCAGAAAATCTTGGGAATCAACTGGAATCCAAATTCTGACAATTTTACTTATTCTACTCAAGGATTAAATAATCACGAACAGACTACCAAAAGAACAATATTAGCAGCAACAGCACAGTTGTTCGACCTACTGGGATTACTTGCGCCCATTATAATCATAGCTAAATTAATTATTCAAGAATTATGGCAACTAAACCTTGGATGGGACGAATCCGTTCCTTTAGATGTTCAATCAAAATGGTTTAAATTTAGAAACGAATTAAAGGTTATCAACCGTATACAAATTCCACGTCATGTCATTATTAGTAGAGCAATTCACATAGAATTACATGCATTTTCAGATGCTTTCGAAAGGGGTTACGGCACGTATTTATTTGAGATCAATTGATCAAAATAATCTCAAGTTACTACAAACCTGTTAGCAGCAAAATCAAGAGTAGCGCCTCTAAAAAATACAACACTACCCCGCTTAGAGCTGTGCGCAGCTGTATTGTCCGCACAACTAACAAATAAATTCAAACAAATTTTAAATATAAACATTAACAAAGAATACAATAAATATGATTATCAATAACGAGCTACAAGATACATTTAAATCTTATTGTATGGATTTCGCAATCCTATACGCTTAAAATTGTAAAAAAAAAATTAAAAAAAAATGTGTTTTTCGACAAAGGCTTTACATTTAGAATTAGTCACCGATTTAAGTACCGAGTGCTTCTTATCTGCATTACGACGCACGGCGAGGAAAACCTTTAAACATTTTTAGTGATAATGGTACCAATTTCATTGGTGCAAAAAATGAATTAATTAAATTAGGTGAATTTTTAACCAACAATGCTACTGCAATAGTCAATGCTGTAGCTTCTGACGGTATAAT
The DNA here is from genome assembly GCA_949152465.1 of Cantharis flavilabris. Classification (NCBI taxonomy): domain Eukaryota; kingdom Metazoa; phylum Arthropoda; class Insecta; order Coleoptera; family Cantharidae; genus Cantharis; species Cantharis flavilabris. Next base: position 28,104,215 of record OX424436.1, on the reverse strand, counting down.
ATGGCATTTATTTCCACCAAGATCTCCACACTTTGGGGGATTGTGGGAAGCCGGCGTAAAAAGCGTCAAACATCATTTAAAACGGGTTGTTTCATCAACACCACTGACTTACGAAGACTTGTCGACACTCATAATTCAAATTGAATCTATCCTCAATTCCCGACCTTTAACCGCATTGACGACTGATCCAAACGACCTTGATGTCCTTACACCTGCTCATTTCTTAATTGGACGGCCATTTACTACAATACCTGACCCAGATGTTAGAGATGTGCAACTATGCCGTTTAAATCGGTATCAACATCTTCAATCAATAATCAGACATTTTTGGTCAAAATGGTCCAAGGAGTACCTGTGTAAGGGTCTAGGACTTTTCGTCGCGGCCGTTTCGTCGCGGCCGTTTCGCCGCAGCCGTTTCGACGCGCACCCCTTCGGACGCAAGCGTTTCGACGCAAGTATTATTTGACGCAAGACCTATTAGCCGCGATCTTTTTCGACGCAGGACCTATTAGCCGCGATCTTTTTCGACGCATGACCTATTAGCCGCGGTTAATATGACCGGTTTGGTTTTTTTTAGTTGGTAATAAATTGTACCAATATTGATTAGTACAATATTTTCATATACAGGGGGGTAAAAAACAATAAACTTCAACGATTTGGGTAAGTTGTTCAATTTATTGTGTACTGTTCCATTTATAAATTCCCCAAGTCTTCTTTACAAAATACAAAAAAATAATTTAAAAAATTAATAATTATGAAAGTTATAAAGAATTCAAACCCATTCGTTCATTTTGCGCCACCCTGTATAAGTAGATAATGTTACTTTAAAATTGTACCAATATTGATTGGTATAATATTTTCATATATAAGTAGATAATGTTACTTTAAAAAATGAAAATAAGAAGAAGCAGCAGAAGAGAATGGATCAGTTAATATTAAGTAAACGCGGCAAAGAAAAATTTCATAATGATGGATATGTTTATACGTTTGATCGATTAAGTAGTGACGGAAATACGCAATTCTATCGCTGTGAAAGAAGAAATACTTGTAAAGTGCGTATACATGTACAAAATGGTAACATCGTTAAACAGTTGCAAGATCATACCCATGATGCTTCAGCTGCTAGCGTTGTGGTTGCGCAAACGATTACACAAATCAAAAGACGAGCTGCAGATACGATGGAAGAAACGGCACAAGTTATTAATGCATGTACTGAAGGACTTCCAGTTGGTGCGCAAGCTTTATTACCACAAGGTCCTGCATTAAAGAAAAGTGTTAGGAGGACGAGAAACCGTGTTACTGCAGCTTTGCCTAATCCAGCGACGTTACAGGAACTCGTAATACCAGAAGCATTTCGATTGTACAACGTAAATGGTGTTTTAGAAAACTTCCTATTGGCAGATTCGGAAGATGGTAATGATCGAATTATAATTTTTGGAAGGCAACAAGGATTGGCCATTTTACAGGAATCACCACATTGGTTTATAGACGGAACTTTTAAAATAGCTCCTTTGTTGTTCCAACAAATTTATATTTTTATGGCGGAAAAATATGAAGGAGTTCACCCGGTTCTGTATTGTTTGCTGCCTAATAAACGAAGAGAAACATATTGCAAACTATTTCGTATGGTGAAACAGTTAGCACCTGATGCAAACCCAGAAAGCGTTTCTTGTGATTTTGAATTGGCTGCAATTCAAGCCATAAAAGATGTTTTCACAAATGCTCATATTCATGGGTGTTTTTCCATTTATCGCAAAACATGCAGAGACATTTATCAACCATCGGACTTCGACAAGCATACAATAACGATACCGATTTTACTGTACAGTGTCGAATGATTATTTCGTTAGCATTTGTTCCTCAGTTGCATTTGGAAACTGCATTGACTAGTTTGCGAGGGTATTTAACAGCTGCACTACAACCAATGTTGCAATGGTTTGAAACAAATTATATAGGCGTACTCACTAGAAGTGGTAATCGTAGACCTCCACTATTTGGGTACGATATATGGAATGTTTACGATCGTACCAGACAAAATTTTGAACGCACCAACAATCATGCGGAAGCTGCTAATAAAAGAATCCAGTGTGAACTTGGTATGCTCCATCCGACGATTTGGAAGTTTATAGATGGGTTAAGAAAAGTCCAAAAGAGTCGTGATATTTATTATGAAAGTCTTGTTGCTGGAAGATCTCCACCTCGAAAATTAAAAAAATACAGGGATGCTGATAAGAGAATCCTAAAAATTGTGGAAGATTTTCATAATAGAAATATTATTGATTATTTACGAGGACTTGCGCATAACTTTGAAATGCGTAATTAAAATCCTGCTTTTGTAAAGTTTTGTTGTTAAAGTTTTAAATTTAAAATTTAAATAATAAAATAAAAAAATAAATGTTTTTAAAATTATAAATAATATATTATATACTACTATTTTTACAATTTTGTGGCAACGGCCTTGCGGCGAATTGATTTTGCGACTAACAGTCCTGCGACGAATTGATTTTGCGGCAAATAGTCCTGCGGCGAATTGATTTTGCGACAAACAGTCCCGCGGCAAATAGTCCATGCGACCAAAAAATTTTGCGTCAAAATGGCTTTGCGACGAACAGGCTGCGGCAAACTGGCTGCGTCGAAACGCTCGCGACGAAACGCTCGCGACGAACTGGCCCATTCCCCCTGTGTAAACTGCAACAACCCACCAAGTGGAAGCAAAATACTCGACATATAAAAATTGATATGTTAGTATTAATCAAGGAAGATGGTTACCACCGTTGGAAGATAGGAAGAATCGTAGAGGTCCATCCAGGCACCGACAAAATTGTACGTGTGGTTAGTGTGAAGTGTTCCAACGGAACGATAATTAAACGTGCAGTGACAAATATGTGCATATTACCAATGGAGGAAAACAATTAAACCAAATGGTTGATTTATTTATTATGTTTGATTATACTTAACTGTACTACTTTATTTTTGTGTTATTCATATATTTTGTATGTTTCAATTATTGACCAGTCAAGGCCGGCGGCATGTTAACGCCACTTTAATGTTTTTACTTGAAATTATTCCAATTATGTTTGATCTAGTAATTACCATTTCGTTCCTATGTTACCATTTTTCAGTATTGATTGCACAGTCAAATTGTGTGCATCATGTGCATGTAAATTCGATGAAATAAAGCAATTCATTTACTCAAAGGTGAAAATAATTTATACAAAACAACACTTGTTATACACTCCCTTTTCTTGGTTGCGTGCCACTAGATCAGGGCTGAGTACGTCACTATGGGTACCACCACTCTCGTGTGGCTATAGCCACAGTACCATCTTGGGTTTTAATCCCCATGTTTTCCCAATCATACATCTACAGGCCCACAGGGCCCGTGGTGCCTTGATTGTTACATAGCGTATATGAGAGGTAAAGGTCAATCTGTTGTCTAGAATTAGACCCAGATACTTGACCTCTTTTACCACATGTAGTTCTTTTCCCCACATTTTTAGCGTTTTCACGTCTTGCAGTTTCCTGCTTCGCGTGAATGCGACAACTGAGGTTTTTTCCGGGTTTACCGATAATCTCTTTCGTGTACACCATCTCTCGACAGCTTTCAGGGCTCTTTGCATCAGGGATGATACAGTTTCCCCGAATTTACCAATCACTAATATAGTGATATCGTCAACAAATCCTTGCGCGTGAACTCCTATCTGTTCCAGCTCCCACAAAAAGCTATCCACCACCAAGCACCACAGTAGGGGTGAAAGAACCCCACCCTGCGGACATCCACGTGCGGCAGAGACCTCCGCGGTCGCCTGTCCAAGACTGGCACTAATCTCTCTACCTCTTAGGGTGGCACTGATCCAACCTGCAATGGTTGGGTGTATTCCCCGTTTTCTAACGGCTTCCTCTATAGAGTCAAAGGAGGTATTATCAAACGCCCCCTCTATGTCTAGGAAGGTTCCCAGAGCAATTTCTTGGTGTTCAAGAGCCTTCTCAATCCTGTGAGTAAGCTCATGTATACTTAACTCGCACGATTTGCCTGATTGGTACGCATACTGGTATTTGTGCAGTGGCGAGTTTACCAAGACAGTCCCTAATATGCCTGTCAATCAATTTTTCTAATGTCTTTAACAAGAATGACATCAGACTGATTGGACGGAAGGACTTCGCCTGGGCATATGATGCACGCCCTGGTTTGGGTATAAATACCACTCTGACCTTCCGCCAGTCCTGAGGTACATAATTCAGAGCTAAGCTAGCTCTGCGTATGGCACACAGAGAGGCGGACAGCGCCCCCAGTCCCTCCTTTTAACCCCCGGAGACTTGTGTGGTTTGAAGGATCTTATCGCCCATGCAAGCTTCGTTTTGCTAATGATTTTATCAGCCATCCTTCGGTGTTCCCTTCCAGCCCGATACATCGGTATACTGGGGTACCTTTGGGTGGCGGGATCTGGACCAGGTTTTGGTGTGCATCCCGGAAAGTGTGTCCTGAGCAAAAGCCCAAGAGTCTTCTCCCCCGAGGATGTGTGCCCCCCCTGTGAATCTATCAGCGTGCCCACCTTTCCGTGGTTTGTTTTCTGGAGTACTCTCTGGAGTCTAGCGCATTCCGGAGTTCTTTCGACCTTCTTAGCTTTCCGTATAGAATACTTATATTTAAGACGGTTGCTCTTATATGCTTCCCAGTCCCCAGTTTTTTTTGCCTTGTTAAATGCTCTACGTGTGTCCGCCCTGAGAGTTTCGAGCTCCCGATTCCACCAAGTGGCTTCGCGTTTTGCTCTCTTCTCCCTTAGCGGACAGCTCATTTCATATGCTGTCATGAGGGCCGACGTGACCTTGTCGTTCATCATTTCCAGCTCCATTGTGTTGGATGGATTAGATGGACATTCTCCCAACCCCTGCTTCAGGCTCTCCCTAAAGAGTGACCAATCACAGGTTCTTGGGTTTCTGTACATCGCCTCCTCCTTAAGTGGTGTTTCGATATTAAATCGTATATATTTATGATCTGAGAGTGACTCCTCCGTAGAGACATGCCACTCCCTTATCCATTGACATGCGATAGGTGTAGCTATCGTCAGGTCAAGTACTTCCTTTCTTGTCGCTATGACAAAGGTAGGTTCATTTCTCCTATTTATTATTTCTAACTTATTGCTAAAAATAAATTCCAAAAGGGACTCACCTCTACTGTTTGTATCCGTGCTCCCCCATACGATGTGGTGTGCATTGGAGTCACAGCTGATAATCAACTGGGAGCCCCTGCTTTCGCAGTCCGCAACCAATTTTTCAACCTCCTTTGTTGGAGGTGGCTGTGGTTGATCAAATGTCATATTGAGTCCCCTAACTTGTCCCCCGTATACCCAAGGTTCCTGTATCAGGGTTACATCAATATTTTGTTTTAATATATATCTCTGCAGGGCAGCCGACGCCGCCCTACAGTGATGTACATTTACTTGTACACACTGGAAGGTGATCCCAGTTTATATAGGACGCTCTCCTGGTGCACCTTCTCCACCCTTACAGGTGGAGGTTGGAGTAGAACGGCACTGTGCAACTCGGTTTGAACCAAGTCCCACTCCATTCCCTCCCCCCTCTCATTGCTTACCTTCGTCGCATCCCCCTCACTTACAATAGTGGAGGGTGCAGAAGGGTTTGGCAAATGAGGTAGAGACGTAGCAGGCAAACTAAGTTTCCCCACTTCCGTGCCCGTTACCACATTTTTCTCCCCCTCTTTTTTCTTGCCAAGTTCTTTAAATAAGACCCTGGACAGGTTAAAGAAGGGTTTGTATTGCAATTCCTGGATTTTAGTCCAGGAATTTACATCGACCAATGCAATAATTTGCTGGCCCTTCTTATCAGGCTTCATCTTCACGACCCTCCAGTTCTCTGTATTGAGTCCTGGGTTCTGGAGCATCAGCGTTTTAAGAATCGTAGCCGGTTCCTCTATGTGACCCGGTATCCATACCATTGCCCTAATGGGTTTTGGGATGTCCTTGGCGTCTAGGATACCAAGTTTGGCCCCCTCCCAGGGTTCGCTTACGGTCACCACCCGCATCAGCCAGTCCTTAGTGGCCTGATCTGAGCAGGAAGCAATCATCAGCCCCCCCTTTTGGTTTCACTTCGGAGAACCTTGGTGCGGTTTCTCCGATTTGCATTTCGTTCAGCGATTTGATCAGCATGATCACCTCTGATGAGTTCGTTTTGCTCATCGATGAACGTGTTTTGCGGATACTCTTCGGGCACTATTGCCATTCGGATATCCGTTAGGGCAGAGCTGTAGGATGTGGTAGGTTCAATGCCCCTACCCTACTTCCTTTGTCTGCCCAATCCAACTGGTGTGCTCCCATCTGACCGGTTTCGCTTTTGCCCCCGGTCGAGGTCTCACCACCATCTTTTACTGGGGCAGGTTTCCCTTGGGTCCCTGCCTCCGTTTTGAGTTGAGCTGCCTTGAGTTTTTTCAATTTCCTCTTGGCAGCCTCTGAAAGTTTAGGTCCGGATGGGTCCTTCCTTTCGGAACCCCCTTCCGTAGTGTTTTTTGTAATTGTGTTGTCCATATTTGGTCCCACGAGTACTGGGGAGAAACGGTCACCATCGCACAGCGCCCCATATGCGACAGAAGGCTAAATACAACGAGGTTCGCCGGTTGTATAAGCCTCGAGGTTTCTGCGACTAATGACTGAGCTACCCCTCAGCCTTGCATCCCTTTGAGTAGGTATGGGGACGCTTGTGCCAGACAGAATTGTAAGGCGGGTTGCCTATTTTTATCTGCCTAGCCCAAGACGTCCGCCATGTCCTACTTTGTATAATGTTATAAGGGAGGGGGTAAACTGCAAACAACACCTTTTAAAATTTTAAAATTAAAAATCATAAGCACAATTAAGGAGCTAATTCAGACACGTCTATTCAATTCAAGGAGTTGTTAATGAATGACATATTTAGTTAATTACCCGAGACCTATAGGCATTACCCCCACCCTTTAAAGATAGGTATTGATGATGACGTCATCAATTCCGAGAACTACAATCATGTTCAGACTTGCAAAATCACTTTGTTCTAATCGTTTAAATTAAGAAGTCAATTATTTATTTTTAATAATTAACAAATGATATGTTCCAAAAAACAAAAAACCCACAAGAATAATAATACAATAACACGCATGCGCCAGGCAGGGGGGCAGACCCTTCGTCTGTATACCACCAGCCAAAGACCTACTTTATACCTTGTTATAAAAGAGGGGAGAAATTTCAGGGTAATTACCTGTACCTACCTAGAGGCATATATCACATGACTATCCATCAGCAACATAAACGGACAGCCACCGATTACCTGTACCACAGGACTATTAGGCATTAATTGAGATCATCACACGACGGTTACCAGTAGCCTGTATTACCATACCTTATTACCTGTAACATATGGTTATTTACTACTTACCTGTATCACATAGCATCAATTACCTGTAAAAACTTACATACAAATAATAAATTAATCTAAATAATAAATCATCACCCCAGCTCAGACCTCAACATCCCCGATAGGGGCCGCTAGTTATATACCTCTATTTTATGAAAAGCATCAACCTACTTTGTAGATAGGTATTACAAATGCTCAAATAGGATACTGTCCCTTAAGTAAGGGCATCGGTCAGCGGAGTCTATTAGCTGCAGGATAATGGAGTTCTTCCGCAAAAGACCCAAATCCCATAGGTGACACAAAATTTTTAAAAATAAAAATTTATCAAAAAATTTAAAAATAAAAATTCTTACCAAAATTCACAATTTAAGGAGAGATAAATGGAACACAGGTCTAAAATTTGCTAATGAATTTAGGTACTATATCACAACACTTTAATACAAAATTTAATCACAAATTTAAAATTAAAAAAGTTACCAAAAGTCTTTAGCACAATTAAGGAGGTAATTCAGGCACGTCTACTCAATTCGAGGAGTTGTTACCGAATGACAAATTTCGTTAATTACTCTGAGACCTATAGGCACTACCCCACCTCCCCCCCAACCCACCCCTTTAAAGATAGCTATTGATGACGTCATCAATTCTGAGAACTACAAACATCTTCAGATATGTTATTAGAATGATAATAATAAATTTTGTTCAAAGGCAAAAAACACCATAAGAATAACACGGGAACTCAAAACATAGCAATCACTTCCGATTGAGTCTAAAAGGCTACTTGGTATCCCTGGCCTTGTCTAATTATATCATTCTCTTTATCTAGGGGGCATTATTCCTTGTACCAAAAGGTGTACTTATCATTTTGACAGGTAGGGGACTTATTGTTTGGAATACAAAATTCTCATCAATTATGTTATTATAATAATAATAATAATAATAAGGGATAAAAGTTTCAATTGTCAATAATCATGCATTAGTTAAAAAATAAACTTGAAAATAAAAATGTGTTTTAATGTGACGCAATATTATGCAACGTGTAGGTCAAGGTCATAAACGTGTTTACGATTTTATGTAATTTATAATGTAAAAACAATTTATTTTAAATTTTGAAAAAGCGAATTTTAAAACGACTGCTTTTTCTGCTGGAGGTTGATGGGGTGAATTTATTGAAATACAAATGTATACAGAAGTACCATAATCAAAACTTAAAAGACTAATGCATAATTAATTTTGATCTGCTGAACACGAAAATAATTTAAATTTATTAGTTCACGTTTCGAAGATATACGATTGGAAATTAATCCGCACACTAAATACCTGCAATGAAGTATCCATCAACTCATCCTCCTGATCTTACCATTTAAATAAAATATATGAAATAATGAACTTTTTAAATTTTATGACCTGATATTTTATACCAGATTTAGAAAAACATTTTAAAATTATAAATATGTGTTTAAAATGTATTTTAAAATTGCAATATTAATAAAGCGTAACAAGATGTTTAAATTTCTTCGTTGTTTTCATATTTAGCCCTATAATTCCCATATAAAACGTATTTTCATCAAGGAAGGACCCCAAAATTCATATTTGATGTTCTAGTGATAATATGAATTCCTTTGCCGATATTATCAAAACCATTAAATGGGACAATCTCCATAGCAAAACAAAATGTTTAATAACTATCCTTGAATTGTATCTTATATTACAAAAATTTATCAAAATCTCACATAAGCTACTCCAACGGACACTAATCAAGTATAAATTTATATATAATTGTGTCAAAATGGATAAAAAGTATGTTTAGTAAAATTAATATAAAAAGTATCTATATGGAGATAACAGATCAAAGTTAGAAAATTATTACATCATATAATGAAAGACAACTGTTATTAAGGGTACTACAAGAAACACTTGAGACAATAGAGAATTTTGAAAATTATTTTGAATTTGAAAACTTATTTTTGTATTTTTTAAAAATATAAACAAAAACATTTAAAAGTAATTTTTATAGTTTTATTAAATTCGTGCACGAAAGGTTAAACAAACCGTTACGTTTGATCTATTAAAATACGCAAAACTCGAATTATTAATTACGTTATATTTAAAAATATTTGTTTGTTTATCAATATTTAGCATAAATTGAAGGTGTCATTTTTAAAATTTGCAGTGAGTCTCGAACGTTTAATTAAAAAGTAAGTTAATTAATGTTATTAAAGTTTATCTATAACTTAGAGTATATTTAATTATAGACATAAAACAAGATATAGAACAATGGATAACAATGAGGAAGTGGAGATTGGTGTTAGACAGCCTCACAGTTTAAAAGATTTGTGCAGAACAAGGATAAATAAGTGTGTTAAACGAATACCTGATATGTTTTCCCTTGCCACGCAACTGCCTGAACCTTTAATATTTTATTTGATAAACAAATGGAACTTTAAATACAGCATTAGTGTACAAAAATTAAAAAGCGATTTGACGGCCTTTTTTAGAACTATATAAATTTGATTATAACCAATATTTTAATTATAATTTTAGTAGTAGTAGAAATACATTATGGGATAGGAGGATAAAATTTAAACTTGACGAATTTACAATTAATAATATATTAAATTATGTTTTATGCAATGAAAATTATATAGACCGTTTTGCTAATTTACACATCATAAAGGTTATTTATGTTTATTATAAAAGTGTATATGGTAGAGTTTAAAAAGAATAATTTTAAGTAATTTTAAAAACCTAGAAATATCGAATTCAATTCATCGGTATCAAGAATATATTTGTTGGGATGAACTGCGCAGTATGATATGGGGGGATAGGAGAGCTTTTTGTAAAATGTGTTTTAAAGAGACAATTATATATTTCAAGGAAATAGTTTAACAATATATTAATAAGTTAAAATAAAACAAATAAAAAAGACTTTTTAAATTTTTATTAACATCCAAGAAGTACCTTGACTGATTAATTACCTTATTAATTACGTTATATTTAAAATATTTGTTTATTTATCAATATTTAGCGTAAATTTGAAGGTGTTGTTTTAAAATTTGCAGTGAGTCTCGAATGAGTAATTAAAAGTAAAGTTAATTAATTTATTAAAGTTTATCTATAATTTAGAGTATATTTAATTATAGTTATAAAGCAAGATATTGAACAATGGTAACGATGAGGAAATGAAGATGTGTGTTAGATAGATTCGCAGTTTACAAGATTGTGCAGAACAAGGATAAATAAGTGTATTAAACGAATATCTGATATTTCTTTCACACTTAAGTTAATTTTGAGAGACCCTTACCATTGAAGTGGTTCTTGGAAAGTCGTTTCTATATTCATACAAAATTCACAAATTATTTTTCTCTTGCACTTAAAATACTTATACTAATCGAATTAACCTAAACTAGAAGATAATATATTTATTATTATAATATATATAAGACAGAATCGTTAAATTAAAAGTTTTAGTTTATTGAGATCACATCACCATGAGTTGTTCAGTCGTGTCTTTCGCCGAAATTTTAAACATTTTAAACGAGCCAAACATAAGCGCGATTACCTATATTATAGGTAATAAATTATGCGATTACACGATGTGTGATGTGTGTGACTCGCTGCTGGACGAATTTATAGCATATCTAACCACTGGAAACCAAGAAAATATAAATAATGCGCGAAATATATGCATGATTCAAATGCATTAAACGTAAGTGAATTAATTTATATTTATTATGAAAATTCTTAAGTATTTTTTATAGATCGTACACCACACACAGGTTTTGACTAAATACAGGCAATGAAGTATCCATCAACTCATCCTCCTGATCTTACCATTTAAATAAAATATATGAAATAATGAACTTTTAAATTTATGACCTGATATTTTATAACAGATTTAGAAAAACATTTTTAAATTATAAATATGTGTTTAAAATGTATTTTAAAATTTCAATATTAATAAATCGTAACAAGCTGTTTAAATTTCTTCGTTGTTTTCATATTTAGCCCTATAATTTCCATATAAAAACGTATTTTCATCAAGGAAGGACCCCAAAATTCATATTTGACGTTCTAGTGATAATATGAATTCCTTTGCCGATATTATCAAAACCATTAAATGGGACAATCTCCATAGCAAACCAAAATGTTTAATAACTAACCTTGAATTGTATCTTATATTACAAAAATTTATCAAAATCTCCTCCTACAGGGAGTCAAGAAAATATAACAAACGCCATCAATATATGCATGATGCAAATGCATTAAACGTAAGTGAATTAATTTATATTTATTATGAAAATTCTTAAGTATTTTTTATAGATCGTACACCACACACATTAAACATAGTAAGTTTTATTTTCGGAAGTAAAAATTTATATTAATTGTACAATTTATATTAGATTCCAACACAAAACCACCAAAACACCAGGTCAACATCAAGATTGGATTTGTTAAATTTCTTTTGTAGATTTGTGTAAAATTTTTGTAAAATTGAAATAAAAGTTGTGAATTGTGAGTAATTTGTTTTATTTTTCTTACAAATTGGGAAAAGTTGGTAGTTTGTTGTTTTTGAATTGGAAGGTTGAACCAAATTGCTGTGTTTGCTATTAATTAGTGATGAAAATGGATGATTCGAAGTTAAGAGTTTAATGGTAAATTGGATAAATTTAAAATTAAATTTGAATGAAATGCAAATTTGAGTTAGCTGGTGAGTATCTGTGACGATAAGTCGCTTGTAATAGCCGTTTCATTTGATGAATTCAAAATTTAATAAGTTAAATTTGGATTGAGATAATTTATGAAAAATTTTGTTTTTACTCCTGAGAAGTCTCTTTCCTTCTTTCTACGATACGATCTAACCGCGAAAATTACAAGTGTGAAAGACTAGGGAAAAATAATTGTTACCGAGAATCCACTACAATATATTATATTTTAAAACAGTAAAACAATACGAAATTTTACTTTGTTTTAAATGTTTGTATTAAAAGTTTGTAAGTTTTGGTTTCACAAATTAGTTACATCAAGCGCCAGCTAGCGATAAAATCAAGCTTTGGCTGTTTAAAGAGCTATTTTCCAGTAAATTTTAATTTTAACTTTGCGATTGAGTTTTGAAATTATTGAATAAAATTATCTGAATTACGTGAGTAATTTATACTTATTGTTTTAATTGAAAGTATCCCAATTTCTACAATAATTATAAAATGGAATATTGATTATTAGGGGTTATAATAAATTTGGTTTAATTAGAAAATAAAAACATTAAAACTGAATAAATTAAAGGCAGCGAAACTTATTTTGATGTTACCTCTCTCACACATTTAACATGCTATATTACTAAGCTAATGTAATATTTATTCTAAACTTTTAATTTAAATTTATAATTTTGTAAAATTGAGTTTGAGATATTTTTGTAGGTTGTAAAATAACGCTTCTTAGATATCTGTCTGGTATATGTAAATTTAATAAGTCGACGTGGCATACCACTATGTTTTAGAAGAATAATGTATTATTCTTATGATATGAACCTACAATAGGAAATATTATAACGATGTTGCACCTGTAAAGAAAATCTATTTCAATATTGTTATTTGATGACTTTCATAACTGATAAAAGTAACAACATTAGATATTATTTGGTATGGGACGGCATAACACGATAAATTCGTTCTATCTCTGTCAAGCTTATTCCAAAATACCTAAACATTTGATTAGATACAATGGTTATTTATAATCTTATATAAACAGAATGTTTTTAATTTAAAAACATGTATATGATAATCACGTGGGTACCGACACGTCGTTTTTGAAAAATTTTGGGTCTATACGTGCAGAGTGCTGGAGCGAACCATATGGATTTATTGTAATCAATGTAGCATCGAACATAAACGAAGGCCGATATAGGAAAGGTGTCGACTGTTATATAAGTCTTTGAATTTAAAATTTACATTATCATCACTCCAACTGCCCGGGGCCTAACAGTTCGTACAGGTCAACAGGCTGTTTGTCCAAAATAACAGAGCCGTTTATATAAACCAACAGACCAGTTCAAAGCCGTTCCAAGCTGTTTATATAAACCAACAGACCAGTTTAAAGCGGTTCAAAAGCAGTTCAAAAGCAGTTCAAAGCCGTTCCAAGCTGTTTATATAAACCAACAGACCAGTTTAAAGCGGTTCAAAAGCAGTTCAAAAGCAGTTCAAAGCCGTTCCAAGCTGTTTATATAAACCAACAGACCAGTTTAAAGCGGTTCAAAAGCAGTTCAAAAGCAGTTCAAAGCCGTTCCAAGCTGTTTATATAAACCAACAGACCAGTTTAAAGCGGTTCAAAAGCAGTTCAAAAGCCGTTCCAAGCTGTTTATATAAACCAACAGACCAGTTCAAAAGCCGTTCCAAGCTGTTTATATAAATCAACAGACCCTGTTTATATTTAGGGCATTTTAGGGTAACTATGAACAGACCTGTTCATATTTAGGGCATATTAGGGTAACTATGAACAGACCTGTTCATATTTAGGGCATATTAGGGTAACTATGAACAGACCTGTTCATATTTAGGGGCATGTTAGGGTAACTATGAACAGACCTATTCATATTTAGGGCATGTTAGGGTAACTATGAACAGACCTGTTCATATTTAGGGCATTTTAGGGTAACTATGAACAGACCTGTTCATATTTAGGGCATTTTAGGGTAACTATGAACAGACCTGTTCATATTTAGGGCATATTAGGGTAACTATGAACAGAGCTGTTCATATTTAGGGCATATTAGGCATATTAGGTATGATAGGGTAAGATAGAGTATCTTGGGTTAGTTTATATAAACAGGTCTGTTTATGGACAGGCTTGGTTTATTAGTTGTGTATGGGTGTTACGTCATTCTTATTATTTCAAGTGAAACATAGAGCACTTTTCTTAGTTTTGTGTTTTTAAAAATTTTACGAATTACATCAAAAGTATATTGCTCATAACTTTTATAAATTTGTACTATAAAATTTTAATCAACACCTGTATTTGTTGAAATACTTCACTTTATCTGTTTATATTATTTATAAACAACTTGATAGCTGTTGAGATAGGTTATATCTATAAAAAATAAAACAATTTAAATAACGTTTTTATTTAAAAATATATTTACAATATTATGCTAATTAAACATGTATAAATATTTGAGATATTCAAATTTTAATTCAATAAAAAATAATATATTATGGGGCCATTCGTAAAAAAGATAAATAAATATGATTTAGTCTATTTCCTTTTCTTTGCGTATCCATAAGGAACTGAATCACATCCTTCAAATTTCCTTTTATTTGATGTAGGTCTAAATATTTTTTCTTGGGTTTTTGTTACAACCTCATGTATCTGAGTTCTGACTATAGACTGATATGTAATTTTCTTAGAATCAATAGATTCATTAGCTGTTAACATCATCATCATCTTTAGAGCATTAAAATTTACTTCCTTACTTATTTCGTGGTTTATACAAATTCCCTTTACTTTACATATTTCGTGATATTTATCTGTTTCAGGCGAATAAACGATATAAGCGTAATTCTTCGGGCCGCCTGAGGCAAATTGTGAAATATAACTCCCCGGTCCGTATACTTCTAATTCATTGGTCATTTCACCTACACTAGTTCCTAATAAGGGTTCAAAATCTCCAGGTCTAGTAACAAATATTACAGAATCTGTATCATAATACAAAACTCTCTCTCCCAGCGTCTCTAAGTAGGAATACAATTTTAGACGGGCTTGTGTAGTCGTGTATGCAGCTAAACAAACATTCACAGTTGATAGTAAATCATAGGTTTCTTCGCTGTGCTCATAATTAACTACAAGTGTATCATCGTTAATAGGTAAAACAGTGTTTACAATGTAAGTAGGATCTGCCATTATATTAAAAAATTCGGACGGGCTGTTTATGATTTTTGTTTTAGGTTGATTTTGCCTTTGTCCCAGTTTACCCCAAAACGAGTTTAGCATTAATTTTGACAGTGCTCGTAAACCTGAATTTTCTACGATTTCTTCAAATTCTAACTGAATGCCTTCTTGTTGTAAGAAATTTTCAACATATAGCTTTTTGTCTTCAGGTGTAACACAGTTTTTTGGCCATCCGCTAGCCTGTTGTTTTATTTTTATAAACTTATTCATCATTGAAGTAAAGAGACCGCCGGTTCGATTATTCTTATCGTATTGTTCCACACTATAACACCAGATTTCTTGTACTTCTAACATTGTGTACCCCTTTTCTATAGCTTTTAATATTTCGTCGATAACCCAAGTACCCTCTAAAGCTCTATCATCAACACTATGTGTGCACACGTTATTATTTTGTATCTCTGCGCACACTCGACATAAAGAAAATATAAGTTTATTGTTAATTTTGCTGGGTAGCACAGGGTGATACAGGTTTTGAGGTGGTAATATTTTACACTTTATTATACCATCAATATCCCTAGATAATTTTGGACAATCTTCTCCCACATATACGCGGGGGTGGCCTACAGGAAATTTACCATATTTACACACCCAAGGATAAAGTGAGCACACATCTATATAATTAATTTTTTCGCCTTCTTTTATTTTGTAATAAGTCTTTGTGTTTCCTGTTCTACCTCCATAAAACGCATCTCGAGGATTCAGAGGTAATAACTTGATAAGAGGATGATTTTCTGTATACCTCACTATATCTTGATTTAATTGTTCTTTAAATTGGCATTCCCACATTTCAATCACATCATAACCCAGTAACCTTAATCTTTCGATCTTTGTAACTGTTGACTCGTACCTTAGATTTAGGGTATCAAATGGATTATCGAGTAGCGGGGAGTCTCTATCATACTTGTGACATACAGGATGACCGTGATAATAGCATCCGTGAAACTCAAACACCTGATTTGTACTTTCACAGTAGCCATCGACCTTCAAACCACCTAATCTGACTTCTTTTTGTTTGGCTGAATGAAATATATGTATATTGCGTGAATGTTCTTCCCACAACAACCATTGTGTAGCAATTACCGACTGATTATCGATATTTCGATAACCGCCTCGAGGTATTATACCAATTGTATTTGGTTTCAGAAAATTCCGTCTAAACACCTTGTTACATGCTGATGCTATGGTGCAAGCCTCCGTGAACGGACATACATTTCCTCTGTTGATGAGTTGCTCTCGAAATTTAAGGCATGCTTGCATGAGAATGTTAACATCAGAAACACAATACGCCTCCAAATCGCGTCGCATATTAAATTCTTCATTTTTATGTACTTCATACCATTTTAGAAATGCCGTTCTTTCAGTTTCTTTCATCGTGTCTGGGCTATAGTAGGATATATCTGGTAATGGGCCTACATAATCAGCGTTTTCGGTCGTGTTGAAGTAATGTGGAAAATATCCTTTCTTAAATGTGTCTGGTAGTCCAAAGGCTTTTGGTAATTTTGCTAGAGCCATTGGAAAATAGTTTAAGGAATCTAAAAATTTAACATTCCCAATGACCATAGAAATGATTTTAGTTCCTCGCATTATCAGTTCTGGTATTAGGTCAGTCTGTGTTAAAATGTGATTTAACACAAATTGGTGGTCAAACGCTTGACCGTTATGTGCCAAAACTACAACCTGCTTGTGTGTTTTTCGCACAGACAGCACGTAGTTTACAAAATTTTCAATAACATTGTTTTTTATTATATTCTCTCTTACACCGCAACTTTGACAATAAACCATGTTTAGGTCGCTAATACATGTAGAACAACATTGTTTTAAAACGCATAAATTAGGTTCATGTTTCACTGTTTTTTCATCAATTACTTTTTCTTGTCGTGTCTCCAAATCGTAAAATATAAACAAAAATCCTGTAGTTTTTGGCTTTCCTGTAGCCGGCTGCATGTAGCAATGATGATCTTGAGGCTGATGTTTATTACAAATCTTACAAAACACTTCACCACAGTAATGTAGTCTACCCGACTTAATTGTTTTTAGACAATTGGTACAGCATCTAACTTGCTCGCATACACCTTTAATATGATTATCTAGACACTGCTGATTTTTAAACCATCTATTACATCTTGTGCATTTTATTTTAATTTCGGGGGTACAAGAGGGACTTTGAAAACATGCTTGACACGTTCCACCACATCTATGTTTGTTTTTATGGTTGTATGGAATATGGTAATTCTCACAATAATAACTACAGCAAAAAGCAGCCGTTAATGAGGTTATAACGTTGTAATGACCACGATTATATAGCAGGTTAAGTGATCTTCCCTTATCATTTGGTGGTGATTCGTATATAACATCTCTTCCTTTACTTCCATACTGATAAACACAAATTTTATATTTATCTCCAAAATGTCTTTGGAATTGTTGGATCTCTGGAACTCCTGCACCTTCTTCAGGTATGGTTACCCCAGCATCTTCTATCAGTTTCATTGTCCTTTTTATTTGTAGCGCTCCTGTGTCTTTCCGCACCTTTTGATATTCGGTGTCCTTCTCCACATTGGCTATCGCAACAACAAGAGCTCTTGGTAAACATAAATTATCAATATTGTTAATTGACACAATTCCTCTTCGCATGACACATTCTTCATTAAAAGTATTATATTTATGTTTACGAGCTCCAGATCCTGTCGGTAAGCGAACTGTTGTAACTTTCAAACAAAGTTTATCGGTATTTGATATTGAAGAGTTAGATTGAAATACGCTGCCAATGAGATCCCAAATGCGGTCCACACTTACATCACACACATCAGTGAAATTCATCCACGCCTGACCTCTCTCGAAAGCCTCACTACAGAACGTAATTCCAATCTTATCAGTTGGTCTCGCACCATTTGTAGCAAATACTAAAATGTCCTTTATTGCTTTTCTTATAAAAATATGTGAAACTTGATTTTTTGGAACAGGATTTATTTTAAACTCCAAAGTTCTACCCTTCGTGTTAAAACGTTGAACTTTTTTTGTAAAATCTTTTAAAACAGTAAAAGTATTCATTTTATAAGTGTTTACTTCGGTGACTGTTGAAAGAATGGTTAAACAGTTAACATCAACCTGTACTTAAAGCTAGTACACGTACCGACAACAAAACAGCAGTCGATTTTAATTTATTCCTTTTGATTTTGTGCTACTTTCTCATAAAAGACCGGGTTAAAATATGTAATAATCCTAAAATTAATATTTTATTTTGATGTTTACACTACATGATAACTACAAATTTCGGTATTTTGCGTGTTTTTATACTTATATTTTTATTAATTATACTAGTGGTCCTCAATGGTTTTGTGAATTTTAATTACTTTAGGATACAAAATACATACAATTTGGGAACCTCTGAGAACTTCTACATATTTATTTTTTATTGAATAAAGTATAATGACGTAATTATATAAATAATATAAATTAATTAATCAATGCAATGGTTATTGCTCGAGGTTATTAACTGTATACTATTTTGGAAAATTAAAATCTAAAATAAACTTTTTAAATTATAACAACAAATACTATTGTATAATTTTAAGGTATTGTTTATCGAAAAAAAGTCTTTTAAGTTTTGATTATGGTACTTCTGTATACATTTGTATTTCAATAAATTCACCCCATCAACCTCCAGCAGAAAAAGCAGTCGTTTTAAAATTCGCTTTTTCAAAATTTAAAATAAATTGTTTTTACATTATAAATTACATAAAATCGTAAACACGTTTATGACCTTGACCTACACATTGCATAATATTACGCAATATTAAAACACTTTTTATTTTCAAGTTTTATTTTTTTAACTAATGCATGATTATTGACAAATTGAAACTTTTATCCCTTATTATTATTATTATTATTATAATAACATAATTGATGAGAATTTTGTATTCCAAACAATAAGTCCCCTACCTGTCAAAATGATAAGTACACCTTTTGGTACAAGGAATAATGCCCCCTAGATAAAGAGAATGATATAATTAGACAAAGCCAGGGATACCAAGTAGCCTTTTAGGCTCAATCGGAAGTGATTGCTATGTTTTGAGTTCCCGTGTTATTCTTATGGTGTTTTTTGCCTTTGAACAAAATTTATTATTATCATTCTAATAACATATCTGAAGATGTTTGTAGTTCTCAGAATTGATGACGTCATCAATAGCTATCTTTAAAGGGTTGGGTGGAGGTGATGTAATACCTATAAATAGTATACCTATAGAACATTTTTGTAGTTCTCGGAATTGATGATGTCATCAATACCTATCTTTAAAGGGGTGGGTTGGGGGGAGGTGGGGTAGTGCCTATAGGTCTCAGAGTAATTAACGAAATTTGTCATTCGGTAACAACTCCTCGAATTGAGTAGACGTGCCTGAATTACCTCCTTAATTGTGCTAAAGACTTTTGGTAACTTTTTTAATTTTAAATTTGTGATTAAATTTTGTATTAAAGTGTTGTGATATAGTACCTAAATTCATTAGCAAATTTTAGACCTGTGTTCCATTTATCTCTCCTTAAATTGTGAATTTTGGTAAGAATTTTTATTTTTAAATTTTTTGATAAATTTTTATTTTTAAAAATTTTGTGTCACCTATGGGATTTGGGTCTTTTGCGGAAGAACTCCATTATCCTGCAGCTAATAGACTCCGCTGACCGATGCCCTTACTTAAGGGACAGTATCCTATTTGAGCATTTGTAATACCTATCTACAAAGTAGGTTGATGCTTTTCATAAAATAGAGGTATATAACTAGCGGCCCCTATCGGGGATGTTGAGGTCTGAGCTGGGGTGATGATTTATTATTTAGATTAATTTATTATTTGTATGTAAGTTTTTACAGGTAATTGATGCTATGTGATACAGGTAAGTAGTAAATAACCATATGTTACAGGTAATAAGGTATGGTAATACAGGCTACTGGTAACCGTCGTGTGATGATCTCAATTAATGCCTAATAGTCCTGTGGTACAGGTAATCGGTGGCTGTCCGTTTATGTTGCTGATGGATAGTCATGTGATATATGCCTCTAGGTAGGTACAGGTAATTACCCTGAAATTTCTCCCCTCTTTTATAACAAGGTATAAAGTAGGTCTTTGGCTGGTGGTATACAGCCGAAGGGTCTGCCCCCCTGCCTGGCGCATGCGTGTTATTGTATTATTATTCTTGTGGGTTTTTTGTTTTTTGGAACATATCATTTGTTAATTATTAAAAATAAATAATTGACTTCTTAATTTAAACGATTAGAACAAAGTGATTTTGCAAGTCTGAACATGATTGTAGTTCTCGGAATT
The DNA here is from genome assembly GCA_949152465.1 of Cantharis flavilabris. Classification (NCBI taxonomy): domain Eukaryota; kingdom Metazoa; phylum Arthropoda; class Insecta; order Coleoptera; family Cantharidae; genus Cantharis; species Cantharis flavilabris. Next base: position 28,083,564 of record OX424436.1, on the reverse strand, counting down.
GATGACGTCATCATCAATACCTATCTTTAAAGGGTGGGGGTAATGCCTATAGGTCTCGGGTAATTAACTAAATATGTCATTCATTAACAACTCCTTGAATTGAATAGACGTGTCTGAATTAGCTCCTTAATTGTGCTTATGATTTTTAATTTTAAAAATTTTAAAAGGTGTTGTTTGCAGTTTACCCCCTCCCTTATAACATTATACAAAGTAGGACATGGCGGACGTCTTGGGCTAGGCAGATAAAAATAGGCAACCCGCCTTACAATTCTGTCTGGCACAAGCGTCCCCATACCTACCTGGTACCTACCTTTTCTATATAATGGTATTATATTATACCCACGATTATACTAAATATTGCTAGCACTAGGAAAGCATTTATTTACAAACAACATTCAACTGTTTAATTTGTTAAGCAACCAGTCTAGTAAATCCCGGCAAATCCTAGTAAACCATTAGATATTTTAATATTTTAATTATTTTGACACTGACAGATTTAATAAAAAAGTAAATATATAAACTATCAAACTTTTTAATTACTTTTTGAGATTTTTTATGAAATTATAAAAAATCTTTTATGAAATACGTTGCAAAATTCTTGATTTTCGCACTTGAGGTGTTGCCCAACTCGCTGCGCTCGTTGAGCAAATTTCACGTCTGGTGCGAAAATCATGATCATTGCAACTCATTGCATAAATAGCTATTATTTTTACAATTTTATTGATGTGACTTCGTTTGTTGTGACCGCCAAAATCATTACTCTCAATATAATTTTGTAATTAACAAGTTAACACCTTTATATGCTTGGTGAGTGTAATCTGTGTTTTTGCTCCGTTACAGGGCTCATTTGTCAATTTCCTTTTTTAGTGTTGAAGATGGAAAAATAAATTTTCCGAAACGTAGACTTAGCAAATTATTTTGTTTGACTAGCTTAGGGCTCATAGTGGCCTGTGGCCGCCAGTTGGTAGTTGGTAAACCTATCGGACTCATAGCGGCCTGCGGTAAACCTCGTAAACCTCGAGTAATGCACGAGGAGAGATGGTACTGATTTACTATTTTATTTACTCTGCGCGGTCGCACAGTGTGTTACTATGAGTCTACTGCACATGGTAAATTTTATAAAAGATACAAAAATTTGCATCGGCGACAAGCTATTACAATGCTATGTACAATTTACCGGTTGACGACAATGTTTGGAGACTGAGCGACGCGTAGCGGAGCGAAGTCTCCAATATTTTCGGAAACCGGTAAATTGCATACCGTTCGTGATGGTTATAACATTTTTTGCACGATCGAAATGAATATAAAAATTAATTAATTTTTTTTAAGTCAAATCTAAAGTGCATTGGCATTTGTAGCTATTTATGAAGTAGGTAAAAAATTTGAATTAATTCTGTTGCCGTGGTTTTATTTACAAAAGAAAAACAAATGGTGTCATTTGTAAAATTGTGAATATAGTATTATATCTACCGTATATTAAATATATATTATTATAAAATCGAAATGAGTGATGCTGAAAGTGAAAATGGTGATATAGAAAAAGCTTGGAATATTGGACGTTCGGCAATAATTCCCGAAAAATCTAGGGAACGTTATGAAACGACATACAAAGTTTTCAAAACATGGTGTGAGGAAAAGAATCAAAATACGAGTGAAAAAATCTTGTTAGCGTATTTGGTCCAAAGAAACGGAAAATTGAAAGCTGCAGGTAGCTTATGGGCCGAATACTCAATGTTGAAAGCTACAATTTTTCTACACGAGTCTATTGATATTTCCAAGTTTTCCACATTAATTGCTTTTCTCAAGAGAAAAAATATTGGATATAAACCTAAAAAAGCCAGTGTTTTTACTAAGAATGAAATGTGTAAATTTTTAATTGAAGCACCAGATGAATTGTTTTTAATCCATAAGGTAAATTTAGATTACTTGTAAAATACGAGAATATGTTTGCGACTATGTATTTTTTTAGGTAGCAATGATATTAGGAGTAGCGGGAGCATGTCGAAGGGAAGAGAAATCGTGTTTTTATTTGAAATTTTATTTATTATACTTACCGTTTTAAAAACGGTAAGTAAATTACTTACCGTCGTTTTAGTCCTAGCAACCAGTAAAATCAACTTACTGTCATAGAAACACTATTAGTAAATAAACAAAATAGTCCGATCGTGCAAAAAAGTAAAATAATTTTCTTTTTAAGAGAAAACTGAAATTAAAATAAGTTACCAGATTTCCCTACATAAAATGTATGGTGGCAACCTGGAAAAGTTGAAATAATGTAAATATAACCTAACTTTAATTATGTTAATCCTATTTATTATCCAGGATTATCCGATAATTATGTCTTTATTTACTATATCGGCTCCCCAAGGAACAGAAGGTTGGTTATACTGGAGGTCTTTTTACATCACTGCATCTAATGCAAAAATTGTAGCACATCAACTCCACTCCGATAGTGCAAAAAGAACTTCTTGCTTAAAATTTATGGAGAGCAACGCCAAATGTAGGAACACAAGCAATGAGGTATGGTAAAAATAACGAATCCAAGGCCAGGCGAGAATATAGTAAACCTCTTCAAGATAGTTTCTGGATTGTAATTGCCTGTTTGATGGCGAATAAAAATTATCCATTTTTTGGAGCAAGCTTTGATGGAATAATAATGAAAGGTAATAAAATAGAACATATTATTGAAATTAAATGCCCCCAAGTGTTAGAACGATGTCCTAATATAACCAACTTTGATTTGTTTCTTAGCAAGAGTCAACTAAGTAATTTTTTTTTAGAAAAGAAAAATAATGAAATTTCTATCAAGAAGAACCATATCAAATAATTATGTCTTTAATTATTTTGGATATAGAAATGTGCGTTCTTGTTGTGTGGACCCCTAGACAAATCCTTACCATGCCGATTTTTCAGCGTGATTATGAACATATTGTTGAAGAAATCAAAATTGCTATTCCTCGTTTCTATTGTAACATTTACGTACCAGAAATGTTTGCAATGAGAACAGTACGAAATTTAAATCCCATTAATTAGATATTTTGTAATCGGAAATCTTTTTTATATAATTTTATAACTTACTTTTTAAATTTTAAATAATACAATAAAAATAAGCTACAAGTTTTAAATATAATTTCTTTAATTGTTTGCTTGTTGATATAATGATATTTTATAATATTTATTATAATAATTTTAAAAATTTTAAATGTATGTTTAACAGTTTACTAAACAGTCTTCAAAGTTGACTAAAAAACAAACTACTGTAAACATGTTGGATAATATTGGCAACAATAAGATTTAATTGTTTTTTTAAAATGCTATAACATTTAATGCGACTTATAGCTCTTTCAACGTGAACTCGTGATCTTGCAAATTTTTTTGTAAGTAATTCTTCTTTTCCAGTCAACCTTGATCTTCCCATAAGGAGCGGAGGTGTATAAAGCTTGATATGTAATTCGTTAGCTAAATCGTGTATTAGAAATCCTCGATCGGCCATTACTGTATCATTTTTAAGAAAGTTTTCAAATCACAGTCTTCAAATAATTGTCGATCAGATATAGCACCCTCGAATCCTTCACTTACATAAGTTATTGCTCCACTCGGGCAGATACCTATCAAAAACTTCACTGTGTTGGCATGTTTGTAATTCGAGAAGGTATTGCCTTGTTGTTTAAAATTTGAAGGCATTTCCATAATTACTTCAGTAGCATCTACTACTATCGTAATTATATTACCTTCAAAATTTTGAAACAATGGGGGCACTTTTTTTAAGTTTCGAGCACCTTTGAATACTTCAGTACGTATCCTGATGATCATTTGATAGTACATAAACTGAATCCACGTATAAAATATGGCTGATATAGTGGATTTACTTGCACCACAAAAATACGACAATTCGTCCAAGGTAAAACCTCGTCTCAATCGAATCAACGTCATGCACAGTCGATCTTTATTGGACCAATTTTGTTTTTTGTTTTTTAAGAAAAGAGGTTGATGTTGAATATTATAATCATCAGCAGTTCGTGCATATTTTAGAGAATCCATAACACTTTCATCTAAAAATGTATACAGGGATTCAAATTGCAATATTTTCAATCCGGTGAAGTAATTAAACCAGATTGAATTACTTTTTAAATTCTGATATGACAAAGTGTTTATACTTTCCTCAGTTTGAACTCCTGTATCAATGTAATTCTTATTTACAACACTGTCGTCACGAACAACTTCAAAGTTTTCATTATTTAATTCTATAACGCTTGTATCGAAAGATTCTTCTTGTAAGACTTCAGTATCACTCTGGGAAGCTTCGAGTTTGGCAAATGGCAATGGATCTGAATCACTGGTAAACTTTCCTGTAAAATGTTTATGACATATGTAAGTCCATCGACTAATATTCTCTATATTTAACTTATTATTACCACATAGTCTCAACCATTTTTTAAATTTCTTACGTTGTCCCTCGGCTTTTGGAAATGGGTGAAATGCAAGTCTTTTTTGGATATTCGAGTTGCTTTTACAATCTTTAAAATAACATTGTTTACCCATTTTGATGATTTTAAACTACTACAATAACCTCTTATATATTAATTTGTTCTAAATAAACTCTTATACCTTATAGTTAATAAAGACATAATTATCAAATAATCCTGGATGATAAATTGGATTAACATAATTAAAGTTAGGTTATATCACGGATTTATGAATATAAACTGGATAGCCAGTTACTGTATATCCCCACCACAATTTATGTCCAACCCCCCTTGGCCGCCATACTGTGCTAATTTTTAGTAACTTGCAGTAACTTTAATGCTTTACAGTTGTCGGAGCTACGAAAAATTGTCACCCAGACTTTCCAGTTTGTCATGTGGTCGTCAATTTCAAAGTATAGGAGGTTATAAGTTATAACATAACAATAGATAAACCCTTGTTGGGGAAGGTAGGTAGCATTTTAGCACAGTATGGCGGCCATCGGTATCGAGACAATAGTGGGGATCAGCATTAGCTATCCAGTTTATATTCATAAATCCGTGGGTTATACAGTAGAATCCGCTTAATGTGATCACTTTGGGACCAGAACATTTCGATAACATTAGCCGACTGATAACAGTAAGAGAAATTTAGAAAAAAACAAATTTTAGAAACGAAAAATTAGAGAACCTTAATTTACAGTGATTTTATTACATAGTTAATTATTATACATTATGTACATAATTATTACACATTAGTTGTACATTACATTACTTTACATTCATAAAAAAAAATAGTCCAACGTTGATTGCTTGTTACAAGTGAGAAATTTGTTAATAAAATTTTCGTAATTAGCAAATTGAGAGATTGAGAGATTTTCAATTGCGCGGTGGCATTTCTTTGTCCCATTTTTGGCAGTTTATCGTATACTTTTCGATAATTTCTACCTTCTGTTTCACCGAGAGATCGTTTCGTTTTTTCGTCGGCATCGTAAGAAAAGCAAGAATAAACTAAACTTAAATTAAAATGCATAAAGCAAAGTGCACATTTGCAAAATGAAAATAGATACGCGGCATGAAACGGGAAACCTCATTTTGTATAGTATAGAAATTTAAACGAGTGACGTGTTTTGTCTAGATATAAAATTTCAATGACAAATCAGAAAAAGATACTTAGAAAAAGAGATTATTGTGTTGGAAATTCCTCGAAAATTCCTTGAAAGTGATAATAGTAAGCGGCTTTTTGATCAGATTATCCGGTGGTTTTTGTATGTAAACTGATTAAAGCGGCCGGTTCCCAGTCAAAATGATCACAATTACCGACTGATAACATTAGCCGAGATCACATTAAGCGAATTCTACTGTATTTACATTATTTTAACTGTTCCAGGTTACCACCATACATTTTGTATAGGGATATCTGGTAACTTATTCTAATTTCAATTTTCTCTTAAAAAGGAAATTATTTTACTTTCGTGTAATGTTTAACATCTTCAGATTTAAAATTAGATTATGTTGGCATAAAAGTTTTTTAAAAAAAGCTTCTAAAAAAAGTCCGAGCATTTTCGAAGTTGGCACACTTTATAGAACTCCCCCATTGTATATCAGTGGCGTCCTACATGTATATAATATCAAATAATTTATAATTGTCAATACGGGAAACTTGTAATACCCTACATAGTAAAAACCGGCGACACTGTTTACAGCGCCACCTGTTGCTTGGAAATGCGCACTACCGAATGATAATATACGTATGCCTAAATGCAGTCGTGTCTCAAAACGTCTCCATCCAATAGAATTTATTAATGCGGCGTAAACCGCATTTCACGCCAGTAGAAGCGGTGTAAACACCTGTCGCCAATAATTTATCAAAGTTTCCCGTATTGTCAATTGTAAAGTATTTGGTGCAATAACTAATAAAAAAAAACAAAATTACGGTAACCACTTCCTAAAAGTTTCGTTTGCCGTGACTATAACCACTTCTTAAAGTGACAGAAGATTATTGAAAGTTATGAAGAACAAATGTCGGATAGTGACGTGGAGCGTTGTACATTTTCGACGGGGTTTTAAAATATCAATTTTAATAAAGTACCTATGTAAAATCTCGGAGGAGAGATTTTGAGAGATGGGCTGACTTCTGAGCGTTGGCAGCCTCACCAACAAATTTTTAGGCTTGGATTTTCAGAAGGTCGCCGTGGTGTAGAATAAAACACGATCGGTTTTAGACTATGTTTATTTGGTGGATCGTCCGCTTTTTATTTACAAATTTTGCTTACATTTCATTTATTATTTCCGTTTAAAAGTTAATTATATCAAAAAGTGCTGATAAGTTTACCTACTTAATGTTCTGTAATTGCAATTGTTGCAGGATATTATTTTGCATACCTATTAAATAGTTAAACTTAACATATACAAGATGATTATTAGTTTAATACATTTTGTTTTACATTTTTTATGAGACAAAATTTTTTTTCATGTTTAACGTGGTTAAACATACTGCCACCTCCGGAAAATTTGGGATTTATTTATTATTCGTCAAACGTTACCGTATTCATTTACAATAAAAGTTGTTACAATAAATTAGTTGTAGTTAAAGGTTTATATTACATTTTATGTTGGGGATTTCGCTGATTTGGGCAAACCTGTCGACTTCTTTTATTACAATTACAAATACATTGATCAATAATTAGATTATACTGCCGTTTCAATTTAAAAGATGAGTGATATGTTGCTGATGCTGTATTATAGATGTTGTCCTAGGCCAATTCCAATTCCTATCATGATGATCTTTGTCTTCTAAAATTCTCGTAAGACCTCCTCTGTGTATCTTCGATATGCTTTCTTCTTAAACTTCTTCAATGTATCTTCTTTAAGTAATCTTCTTCTTCAACCACTTCAATGTATCTTCGTTTGCTTGTTACGTTTCCTCTTTAAACTTCGTCTGTGTTTCTTCGTTACCTTTTCTTCTTAAACTTCTTTAATGTATCTTTTTACGTCTTCTTCATCTTAAACTTCTTCAATGTATCTTTGTTTGATTGATTATCTTCGCCGCTTCTTGGGTCGAAGACGAATTGAATTGTTGCTTGATTATAGGCGCAAGCTGAATTGTTTTCTTCTTAAACTTCTTCTGTTTTATGTTTACTCGCTAGATATCCTCTTTGTATCTTTCTGGGTTGTAAGGCCAGATGAACATCTTGACTAATTTTGCTGTAAGAATTGGCTGGACATACTATCATAATAGTTAAGTTGAACAGTGATAAGTTGGCAGTTTGGCAGATTGTTGGAATTATTCGTATTTGGCTGTTGTGGACAGGTTTGCTATTTTTGATACTTTATTTGTGATCTGAAAATATTTTCAAAATATTAGAAAAAAATTAAAATTAAATGATAAATTATAATTGTTGAAGTGGTGCTTTACATGATGCTCATCGTGTAATTTGCCTCCTCCCAAAAAAATGGTTATAGTTATAAAGTAATGAAAAAAAATAAAATTTTGGTAACATTTGACGACTTAAAAGTAATTGATTTTGTTGTATTATTGCGGTTCTAGTTCCTTGTTGAGATGAGTCGCTGATGGACCGTGTTGAGATGTGTCGCTGATGGACCGTGTTGAGATGAGTCGCTGATGGACCCTGTTGAAATGAGTCGCTGATGGACCTTGTTGATATGAGTCGCTGATGGACCTTGTTGAGATGAGTCGCTGATGGACCCTGTTGAGATGAGTCGCTGATGGACCGTGTTGAGATGAGTCGCTGATGGACCCTGTTGAGATGAGTCGCTGATGGACCCTGCTGAGATGAGTCGCTGATGGACCTTGTTGAGATGAGTCGCTGATAGACCGTGTTGATTTGAGTCGCTGATGGACAGTGTTGATTTGAGTCGCTGATGGACCCTGCTGAGATGAGTCGCTGATGGATACTGTTGAGATGAGTCGCTGATGGACCGTGCTGAGATGAGTCGCTGATGAACCCTGTTGAGATGAGTCGCTGATGGACCTTGTTGAGATGAGTCGCTGATGGACCGTGCTGAGATGAGTCGCTGATGGACCCTGTTGAGATGAGTCGCTGATGGACCCTGTTGAGATGAGTCGCTGGTGGACTTCTAGGCGTCGGTTCGTTGAATGAACTTGAAGGCTCGAAGGACCATGTAAAATCTCGGAGGAAAGATTTTGAGAGATGGGCTGACTTCTGAGCGTTGGCAGCCTCACCAACGAATTTTTAGGCTTGGATTCTCAGAAGGTCGCCGTGGTGTAGAATAAAACACGATCGGTTTTAGACTATGTTTATTTGGTGGATCGTCCGCTTTTTATTTACAAATTTTGCTTACATTTCATTTATTATTTCCGTTTAAAAGTTAATTATATCAAAAAGTGCTGATAAGTTTACCTACTTAATGTTCTGTAATTGCAATTGTTGCAGGATATTATTTTGCATACCTATTAAATAGTTAAACTTAACATATACAGGATGATTATTAGTTTAATACATTTTGTTTTACATTTTTTATGAGACAATTTTTTTTTCATGTTTAACGTGGTTAAACAACCTATATTGTTTAAATGGTATGAATCAAGCTGGTATTTTAATAAATATAATTTAAATACAAATATGTATTTTTAACTAAATCGTTACATTTTTGAAATAGATTTTGTAATAATTGTAAGTTATCGAGTCAAATAAAAATAAAATAAAATCACATTTTGAAAGTTAGTTGTGAGTAAGTCAATGAGTGTTTTTGGAATTTTCGCGGTTACCGATTTTTGGATTTAGCAATTTTAAGTAAATTTGTTGCGCACTTGAAACTGTTTAAGTTGGACAAGATGTCTAGCATTCTAACATTGGCCTACGACTGCGCTCAAGAATATGTAATATTAAATATTAGATTATTATGTTATAACATGAGTACCTTACCGAAAATTTGGTCGTGATTGATTGGATGGTTTAGGTTTATGTGAGGGATAATTGAAAATGAATAACACACGTACATGTATTATACGTAAAATGAACTTAAAATATAATTTAAAAAACATAAAAACAAAGAAACATATATATATAATTATAAACGAACAAAGAAACAAACGAACAATTAACAATTAAAAACGGAACAAAAAAAAATTTATAAATAATTAATGCCTTCGACCTCGGCTCCTACGGCCTCGCCCGATTCCATCACGGGAATTTTGATGGATTATATGGTGCATTATAGATATCGCTTGTGCCGTAGCAGCCGAGATTTCTCCTAAATTTATGTTTTCTTGCCAATTGTGCCTGGTCGTCCTCCGGGATCGCCTCCTATTAACGTAAAATAAGTCTCAATACAATGCAATAATAAAACGGAACGTACCATTTCCTCCTATTCCTTGCATCACCTGCGGGTGCAGGCGAATGCGTAGATGGTATTGGCGTGGTTTGGGGTGGGGTGGGTTGTGTTGCCTGCAACCCCGCAGGATTTCGCCACATCACGAATTGGCTTGGAGGTGGAGGTACGATCATCGGCGCCGGCGTTCCCCCAAATATGCTATAATTTGGGGGGCAAAGATCGGCGGCGATGGAAGATGGAAGCTCCTCCGGATCGGCTGCGATGGAAGATGGAAGCTCCTTCGGATCGCCGCCGTCCTCGTTCACTTTAAGTTTCACGATTTTGTCTTCAATGTTATTCGTCTGAATGCAAACGTATTATCGTAATTAATTATTATATTTTCAACGCATTGTAACCTTCTTTTTTCACCCTTAGCGTCTAAGCGGTTACAGAAAGCCTTCGGTACCTGTAATAATTTGAATATAGTTTAATTTATTTAAATCTTAGGTCGATGAACTTACCTACTCGTTGACATTTTTGAATTATGGTAAATAATTCTCAAAATTTTGGGGAAATTTGAAGGGCGATTGGCGGTCCTTGCTTTGGAAAAAACACATTTTTCAACTGGCAGATTAGGTTTGATTGCGAGAACAGCAAGAATCATCGAGATGGCTAAAATTGGAAGAAATTGAGTTTTCAGTTGGAAATCATTAGTGATTTTTTTTAAAGTGCAATTAGTTGGATTCCACTTACCGTAATTTCGGGAGCATTTCACTAGTGATTAGTATTTCGCAAGATCGAGGTTTCGTGAGCGTTAACTACCTTGGTAGGATTACACAGCCGCTGTTGATGATAATTAATTCGATTTGGATCGACTTCCATTTGGTTTTTGTATGTTTATCTCATCGCATACCATTTTGACATCGAGACCGTATTTTGCTTATCTGCCGTACCGTTACGATTACGCTGATTCCGTTCACACCAGGAAGCTCTTCAATCACCATTCCTGATACCGTCGAGATCGTTTTTTTTGTGAGGTTAGATATAGTACAATTGATTTGACGTTTGGTAGACTACCAGTCCAGGGCCGTACTTACCAGTGGTGTACTGCGAAGAAAAGGGTGAGCGCCATATTTTATTACATTAGTAACTTTTTTGGTTGTTTGATTCGTCACAAAGCGTGTGACGATATTGCGCTTATTTTTTATAAGAGTTTGGGTTGCGTAGTAGCGTGGCTACGAAGATTACTTTTTCAACATAACTTTATTTACTTGTTTGCCAATAATCAAGGATATTTTACCTTGATTTTATTTACCTTGATTACCAAATCAGATCTGAGTGGGCAATTTTTCTTCTTTCAGCTGCGCCTGACCTTTACCGTTTGTTTGTATTATTAATAACTTTGTTATTTAAAAATTTAATCATTTTCGTTTTAAATTTGATTGCGTGCCTCTGTCTGAATTTTATTTTTGTTTTATTCCCGGTATTAAGCGTTCCTACCGTACGCTGTGCTACCTGCACTTAAGTTTTTTGCACTTTTCATCTCTTCATTGGCGACAAAAAGTGCATGGCGCTTTTTTTTTGAGATTTGATAACCTATAAGTGAGGGATCGGGTATTCACTCCCGATCGCCAACCCCCCCCCCCCTAAATTACTCTACGTGAGCTAGGCTTCGCAGCGTCGCCATACAGGAGCAAGCAATACAGGTAGTTGGCGCGACTTAATACGGCCGTGGTTTGTGACCAGAGGGTTAAGAGGTTGCAGCATCTTTTAAAATAAATTGTTACTGTAGATGACTGGGTAAACATTTTATTTATAATGCAAAAACTAAGAAATAAGAAAATACTAAATAACAAGTAAGAACAATGGTAAAAAAATATACTTACATTCATTTTAATTTTTTGCTACTAATGTAATAATAAAAGCAAACGCGGTAATCAACAATTATCTAAAAAAACTATGACAACATTTTTGCCAACTAAATTTTATTAAAATTTTATCAGGACATTGTAAATTATTATCTTGATTAACTTATCTTGACTTGTCATTAGAAGTTTATTCGATTAAGTCATGAAATTCAGCTAAAATGTGAGGTCAATTTTAAAGGAAAAATCTCCAGAGCGAAAAGGTTAAAGAATATTTTCGGAAATTATTTATTATGGTATCTACATACTTTAATAATATAGTTATTATAATTAATTATAACACAACAAAATGCAACTTCCCCATAAAGCTTCATGTTAGAAATTTGTATTTCAATCATTAATTACGTTCCGAAATGATCGATGAGAAGTTTGAAATTTTTGAGGAAGGATGACTATATAATTGAGGGTTCCAATTTTCAAAATTAAAAATTTTTATCTACTATCTAGTTTCACGCATGAACGTCCTTAATTTATTTTACGTTTTGTAAAAGGAATTGCTGTAAACGTCACTTAACCACTTCCTAAGAGTTCCGTTTGCCGTAACTATAAACACTTCTTAAAGTGACACAAGATTATTCGAGGTTATGATGAAGCAATTGTTTGTCAGTGGCGTATTACATTTATATTATCCAGGGGTTTGTATTATTTTCAATATTATGTATTTTAATAAATTGAATTAAAAACAAATAATGTAATTTTAACTATTTCGTTACATTTTTGAAATGTATTTTGTAATTGAAATTTAAATATTTTACTTCGAAGTCAAATTAAAATAAAATAAAATCACCTAATAAAATTCAAAAACAAATTCATTTCAATATAAAATTCATAATAGAACAGGTAATAATAAAATTCAAGTTCTAAAGTCAAAAGAAAAAAAAATGGAAAAGTTCTTACTACAAATTTGACACAACATAACCTATAATAAAAAATATTTTCATTTAAATGAAGATGAACGACGTACAAAATTATATTCCGTATGTCATTTCTTAATCAGAATTTCGTGACGTAGCGGCACAGATATTTGAATCGAACTTTATAAAAACCATTGCGTTTGTATTTGATTTCAAATTTTATTTTTGTACGTTGAAATTACATTATTATTTGTGAAATTCGCACAAATTAATATATTTATCCAATACCTTTGTCTTATGAAGGCATAATAATGCCGATTTTACATATCTTATGGGGTCTATAAAACACTAGTGACTTATGTAAATTATGAGTACACCTACTTTATACTAATTTTCATAATTTGTATCTGACATTTAAATACGTGATATGGTGGTTGAAAAGAAAGTTTTTCTTGTTTATTTAATAGATTTGCTTTGTTTTTGGTGAATTTTGAAATTTCGTAAGATTCCCATAAAACTCGTTTCAAATATTTATCTTCTGTATGTAGAATTTCAATGTTGTTTTTGTCTATTTGATGATTTGTTAATTTTATATGTTTAGCAACTCTTTAATTCTTGTTTCCAGTCGTCTACCAGTTTCGCCAATGTAAATATAATCACAGGCTTTGCATTTAATTTTGTAGACGCCGTTACAATCTAGGGTTTTTATTTTCGGTTTAACGTTAGATAATAGATCGCTTAAAATATACTTTGTTTTTTCGGCTAGGACGATGTTGTGTTGTTTACAGATTCTTTCCATTTTTAGGTTTATATTACCTTGATAGGTTTATAGATGTTTGTTGTATTACTTGTTTTTGGAAAATAACTGTATTATTAAAGGCAGATAATTTGTGTTTAAAACTGTGTTGTGACTGGTATGGTATTAAAGTATCGGTTAATGTTAGTTTTCTGTAAATATTAAACTGACTTTGGTTATAGTTGATGGTTAGTTCAATATAGTAAAATTGTTAAACAAAATATAAAATAAGGACAGGAATAAAAGAACATCATCAAACATCAAACAATAATATTAAATTAAATTATTCAACTTAGGAATCATTTTTGTGATTGCGAAAATGAAAGAATTCGTCCATAACCGCTACCGAGGGCATCGTACCGAGCACCGATGCAGCATTACCTCGTTGTATGCATAAACTAATTCTTTGTTCCAAGAAACATTTTGCTCTGCTGTCTCCTGATACATCAATTAACAGTCGACCGATTTTAGTGACCAAGTCCTTTGTATCTTTACTCCATGGTCCAAACGTCTCGATAGCAAAAGCTGAGAAATCGTAGTGTTCTAGAATCATACCATATTTTGTACGTTTAAGATTTTCAGCTTTTGCCGCTGCAGAGCCTGTCATCTGACTTGAAATATACAGATGACTGGGAGCCATATTATCTACGCATGTCGCATCCCATCCCACACCTGTCGCCACGGTACGAGCGTCATCCCATCGGGTCTTTTTCCGTCGTCACGTGAAATTCCTACGGGCTCTAAAATACTGGGGTAGTTTGAAGTGGCAAGAGATCGTCTAATTATTTCGTTTAGAACGGCGTGTCTTGATAACCTGCCAGCGCTTTGAGAACACGAGAGACCGTGGTGGCCAGACCGATCGACTGCTTTACCGCATACACAAATGTGGTCTTGACACATCTTAGCTTCAACTCTAAGACTTACACAAATTCTAAGAGAAACTTTATCTAGGAGTGTACCTTCTGTAGGAGTGTTACAATCTAGGGTTTTTATTTTCGGTTTAACGTTAGATAATAGATCGCTTAAAATATACTTTGTTTTTTCGGCTAGGACGATGTTGTGTTATTTACAGATTCTTTCCATTTTTAGGTTTATATTACCTTGATTTTTCAATTTCAAAAATGCAAGATGGCGGAAAACGCAACATGGCGATTTTCCCAAGTTTTTTGTTTTAGACTACACCCCCCCCTATCGATTGGAAAAAAAATTGCTTCTTATAATTAATGCAATTTCAAATGTACATACAGTGAGTCGCAAAAGAAGTGGGGCACTCCTATGTTAACAATGTTAATTTTACCTTTTCAAGACCATTTTTGACACATAAAAATCAATTTTACAGCAAAACTTTTTAGACATTTTTTGTAGAAAATTTCATTGCCTACAATTTTGCTTATATACCTTTTTCTATTTTGTCGTCTCGTTTCTGACTGACAGCGACTTAAACAAGACTCTGTAAAACACGAAAAATATTTTCATGTCTATCTCGGAAACGGTGCAACAAAATAAAAAAATGAATAGGCATTTTTTCTTGAAAACTCTTTCTCTACATGTTTGTTTATATACATTTTTCTATTTTGTCGCACCGTTTCCGAGATAGAGATGAAAATATTTTTTGTGTTTTACAGAGTTTTGTTTAAGTCGCTGTCAGTCAGAAACCAGGCGACAAAATAGAAAATGTATATAAGCAAAATTGTAGGTAATGAAATTTTCTACAAAAAATGTCTAAAAAGTTTTGCTGTAAAATTAATTTTTATGTGTCAAAAATGGTCTTGAAAAGGTAAAATTAACATTGTTAACATAGGAGTGCCCCACTTCTTTTGCGACTCACTGTATACTGACTGGACTACTAGTTATTATTATTACTTTAGAGATTTATACAAAAAAAATTTAATTTAAATAAAAATTTTTTTAATTATCATGAAATAAGTATTGCCTTTTAAAAATATAAGTCATTTGACTTCGTCTGTATACAGATTAATTTTAAAGACAGTTTAATTTAGTCTAAATGATACATTGGAAATTGTTTATGATATGATGTTTATGTATCAAAAATTTATTCTAACCGGTTTTATATTTGGCTCCTCCAGCCATTTCAAATAAAATAACATCATCATCTTCCCTTCTGATCGTCATACTCTGGTTTTTGTGATTTTGAGTAATATTGAACACCTTTATGCGTTCTTTTATAAACTCTCGTATGTCATTTCTCTCTTCATCTATAGTAAACATTAAAATATTAAAACTTTGTGCACAAGCAAAGAGTATGTATAGATTTAAAAAGAGGAAAAGTGAGATCCTTTTGAGAAAAATGTTAGCAAGGCGAGATCACTTGGAGAAAGTCGAGATCCACTTTCGGATCTCGACTTTTTTAACGTGTATATCGAGTTTTTCCGTTAAATGTTGGTAAGGTAGGTCGCTTATTTGAAATTTATGCTGGATCTCGTTTTTCCGATATTTTTCGTATTATATACATTAGTAGTTCTCGAGTAGTAAGGTGGAGCGCTGCTATCGGCAAAGTGTATATATGTATATTTGTAATTGTTTTAAGCCACGCTGAGATCCGATAACTTGGCAACGTAGCAAAGCACGCATTCATAACCGAGTTGACTAATTTTAGCAGATAATGTTTTAATGATTACAATGATGCAGTAAATGTTCCGTAAAGAAAAAAATAACAATATTATTAATATCTTTTGTTATTAGTTAATAAACTTCAATATAAAAAATTAAATCTAAATTTTTACCAAAAAAATTTAAACGTTTCTATTGCAAGTTAGAAAATTGAAAAATAATTCTTGTAGAATATAATATATGAATTATTGAAAATTTCTGTTCAGTTTTTGTTATAGTTATTTTTCTTTTCTGTTTCGGATAAACGTAATATTTTTGGGTTAATCGAAAATTTAAGAATTTAGGTTTGAATATGAAGTTGTTTCATCAGTTTGATAAGTTACTGGGTTAGTTGGCGTAGTTTATTTCTGTGTTTATAACAAGTCAATTAAAATGTTTAGTGGATTAAATTAATATTTAAATGGATTTGTTTTTAAATTTTTATAATAAATGTTAAAACTACACAGTACATACAAGTAGTGCAAAATTTTTTGGACCTCCGAGCAAGTTACGTATGGGAAAATAAACTTTTAATGAACTTAAATGAACTTCTATTTTGCAAAAATAATAAATTATTAGAAATAATTGCTAAGATCAACAAAACTAGGATTCTTAATTTAATTAGTTAAATGGGTAATCCGATTTAAAGTAAAGGGAGCGCTTGTAATTTTTGGACGCTAAGAATTTAATTCAGGGTCGAATCAAGTTCGGGTTTTAGGTAATACGAAACGGCCAATGGGTAGAATAAATTACATTTTATATTATACCATATAAAGTAAACCCTCTCACTGGATGGTTAAATCACAACGTTATTTTTAAAAATTCGTAATCACGTTTTACTTTTTAGCCTCTAGAATCAACAAAAAACGTTGGCGTCTTGATAACCGATATGCTAACCTAGGTGCTAACCTTGCTAAATTAAATGGTTTAGAGATCATTATCTTATTTCTATGGTGGGCGATAGAAACAATACAAGTCAATTTCTGTCATTAAAGTTATGTAATTTTTTTAATAAGGCATTAATAAAAAAACTTTTTTAAAAACTTAACTTAATTATTTACTTACTTCACAATGCCCTGAAGGCCAAGATCTAGCTCATCAGATTAAGATTACTTTTTGACAACTTTTTGATGTGTTTCGACAACTATTTTTAGTCAGTAAATAAAATATCAGATTATTATTTTATATGATGACTTTGTTTGATTTGATTGATTAAAATAAATTAAAGGGCGGGCCGGACACCTAGTACGCCAGCTCCGCTATTGCGGACAGGATTGTTGATGCTCGCGGGCCGGATCTGGCCCGGGGGCCGTAGTTTAGAGACCCCTGGTCTAAATAATCATCAAGCAGGAGGGGGGGGGTGATTTTTGAAAAACGCTAGCTAACACTTCAATTCAAGGTCAAATCGAATTCGGTTTATCGACAATAAATCAAACTGCAAACGGTCTAAATAACAACAATTTAAAATAGTGATGGGCGCTTGCAACTTTTGCGGGACGCTAGGTAACAATTTAATTCAAGGTCGAATCAAGTTCGGGTTTTCGGAAATAAGTCAAACTGCCAACGGTGTAAATTATCATATTATAAAACAGGGGGGTGACCTATGAATTTTTCAAAAACGCTAGCTAACACTTTAATTCAAGATCAAATCGAGTTCGGGTTTTCGGCAATAGATCAAACAGCCAACGGTGTAAATTATCATATTATAAAATAGGGGGGAGGACCTATGAATTTTTCAAAAACGCTAGCTAACACTTTAATTCAAGGTCAAATCGAGTTCGGGTTTTCGGCAATAGATCAAACTGCCAACGGTGTAAATTATCATATTATAAAACAGGGGGGGGACCTATGAATTTTTCACAAACGCTAGCTAACACTTTAATTCAAGGTCAAATCGAGTTCGGGTTTTCGGCAATAGATCAAACTGCCAACGGTGTAAATTATCATATTATAAAACAGGGGGGGGGCCTATGAATTTTTTAAAAACGCTAGCTAACACTTTAATTCAAGGTCAAATCGAGTTCGGGTTTTTGACAATAGATCAAACTGCCAACGGTCTAAATAATCCAAATTAAAAATAGGGGTGGAAGGTTGCAATTTTTGTGGGACACTAAATAACAATTTAATTCAAGGTCGAATCAAGTTCGGGTTTTTGGCAATAAATAAAACTGCCAACGGTCTAAATTATCATACCATAAAACGGGGGGGGGGACCTGTGAATTTTGCAAAACGCTAGTTAACACTTTAATTCAAAGTCAAATCGAGTTCGGGTTTTCGGCAATAAATCGAACTGCCAACGGTCTAAATCAAGGGTCTTCAAACTATTTAGCTTAAGGGCCAGCCTGATTACTCCACAATGCCCCAAGAGCCAAGATCTAGCTCATCAGATTACGATTACTTTTTGACAACTATGTGATGTGTTTTGACAACTACTTTTAGTCGGTAAATAAAATATCTGATTATTATTAATCATTATTAATAATTAATAGCCCGCCAGGTCCGCTATTGCGGGCCGGATTGGTGGTGCTCGCGGGTCGTAGTTTGGAGACCCATGATTTACATAATGTCAAGTAAAATATCAAAAATTTTAAAATTATAATATCAAAAGTTATACAGTTTTTTCGCTCTCCTGTAAAGTTGCCTTTTTTTTTACTTGTACTGTTTCTATCGCCCACCATAGATTTTTTACTTCTATTAAAGGACAGTTACGGTCTGATGTTTCGGTGGTTCAGCTTGAGTGGAGCAAAAACTTTATATTAACTGTACTCCCTGGTCATGTGAAGGCGAACCACCACGATAATCTGCATTGAAAACCCTTTATAAAATAAAACGGTCAGCTAAAACCCATCCTGAGTTGTAGCGCAACTTTGGTCTAATGGAATTTGGTTATTTTAAACAATGAATAAGTATTTATTTGTGAGGACCTGGAATAAGTAACTTCTGATTGATTAAATTTAAATAAAAATTAGTAACTTCTGATGGGTCAAATTTAACCCGTAAGTAGCGAGGTGGCTTTCTTGTCGCACAAGAAACGAGATGCTTTACCCCAATTTTGTTTTAAAGAGATAAATTCAATCAGACGATGTGAAACACATGCCCGAGGGGTACATGAAGCCCGATGATACAATGATTACACCTATCGATATCGTTAACTGACGGCATTTTCAAAATCTACTGGGAGCTGTCACACCCCACCTCGCTACTTACGGGTTAAGTATAATGTAAAATTTGACCAATCAGAAGTTACTAATTCCAGAACTTCATAAGGAAATATTTATTCGTCGTTTAAAATCACGGCCCTAAGTACCTATATTCTTCTTTGCGTACTAACAATTCTAATATAAGTTTACCACGAGTATTCATTATTAATTAAAAAATTCAATAATTAATGTAAGATTAATAATTTTATAAATTAAAATTAATATAATAAATTTAAGTTCTCTTAAAAACACGATTATGCTTATGAAATATAAGTTATACTAATGCACTATAATAATGCAAGCATTAAATTTTTTTTTGCTATTCTTGCAACTTTTAGTTTATATAAACTTGGCAACACTACATGATCTCATCTTGTCCTATAGATTACAATTTATACATTAAAGGATCTCAACCTGTCCTTTTTCTTTTAAGGATCTCCCTTGTCTCAACTTTTAACATTAAAAATTAAAATGGAATATTCTTTCCCCTCTATGGTGGTAACATTCAGAATTACTGTTTCCAGATTCTTTATGAAAATATATATGGCTAATTTGTAATATTTAAAGGGGATCTCTGGTAGTCCTAGTTTTATAAGGATCTCTACTTGGATTAAAAATATATATATATATATATGTATATATACATATATGTATATATACATACTCTTTGGCACAAGTCATACTATTTCAAAAATGTAATTGTACAATTTGAGTGATCATTTAAGTATTTTTCCATTATTATTATAAAGTTTTTTTTTTTTTAAATGACTTCATAATTTTTGTTACAACAATAAAAAATTCACATTAAATTTCTATTTTTACTTATTTTTAGAATATAATGCGAATACGCGTCATCCACTCGTCATCAACTTCTACGCACATTTCCTGTGTTAAGCATCGATATTGAAATACACGCTCATGAAATGTGATTATTTTGTTTTAAATAAATTTTTTTTTCCACTACTAGTCATATAGGCAATCATTATAACTTAGTCAAGTCGCACGTGAAGTGACGCATTTTAGACAAGTGGTAAATAATTTTTTCATTATTGACCACTGGCAAAGAGTATGTATATACTCTGTATGTATATACACATACTCTTTGCCACTGGTAAATAATGAACATATTGATATTTTTCTACAGTTTGGCGACTATTTATAAGGCAAATTATGTTAAAAAACGATTTTGTATAACCGAGAGATGCTATTTAATTACACTTAAACTATTCAAAACGGTTTTTAATTGATTAATTTCATTTTAAACATTTCTAAAAAAAGTGGAATTAATTATGACAGGAGCGCTAGCGCCACCTCTTATTAATTTGAGAAACCATAAAATTACAAGTTTATTGAATAATTTCAGTATTTTAAGACGAATAAATGCAAAACAATGCTTTTGAATAACTTCGGAGATTTCTATCCATTATTTAAAACAGTAAAAATTCAGTGAAAGACTTTGGAAAACTAAATTTGTCAACAACTGTCAAATCGACAAAACAAAACTGTCATTGGAAATAAATATTTTAAATTTGAAATTTTTTTTATTAATAAGAATTTTAAAAAAATGGCAAATAAATCAAAAAAATCGTATATAAACCACGGTTGTGAAGACCATTATAGCCTACGCGCCTTATATTCCTCGGCGCTTCGCACCTCGAAATATAATCTTGGTGCTAGGGCTATAATGGCTGTCTTCACAACCTTGGTCTATAATATACTATTACTGCCCAAACTATGGCGAGCAATTCTTTTTCGATTGTACAGTAACTTTTTTCTGCTTTATTTAACGTTCTACTTGCGTATGCAATTGTTGAGTTATCTCCGTTAGATAATACTGCTCCGATTGCAATTCCTGATGCGTCTGTTGTTAAATTAAAACAATTATTTCTTGAAAAATTTGGATATTGTAGAATTGGCGGATTTGATAAAGCTTTTTTCAATTCATCGAATGCTTTTTGACATGCCTCTGTCCATTCAAATTTTACAGTTTTCTTGGATAAATTGTTTAAAGGTGAAGCAATATTTGCAAAATTTTTTATGAATTTTCTGTAATAGTTTGCGAATGCCACAAAACGTTTTGTCTCGTTAGCATCTTTTGGGGTTGGATAATTTTTAATTGCAATAATTTTACTTGGATCTGGTAAAACTCCATCTGCTGAAATAACGTGACCTAAGTATAAAATTTCTTTTCTTAAAAATTGACATTTTCGTGGATTCAATTTAAATTTACTTCCCGAAGTCGTTGAAAAACTTTTATTAAATTTGTATTATGAGTAATTAAATTATTTCCAAAAACACTTAAATCATCTAAATAAATAAAACAATTTATATAATTTAATCCTGACATTGCTACTGTCATTGCCCGTGAAAATGCACTTGGACTGATTTTTAAACCCATTGGTAGCCGTTTCATTCGATATTGACCCCTATCTGTTGTGAATGCTGTACATGGTCTACACTCTTCTTCTAATTCAACCTGATAATACCCTTGCGCTAAATCTAAGTGTGTAAAATAAACTGCACCTGATAGTGAATCTAAAATTTCTGTAATACAAGCCAGAGGAAAACGATCGTCCTCTACCCGATTATTTAGCTGTCTATAGACAGCTAAATAATTGACTATAGTCAATCACAACCCTATATTTCTGATTTCCATGTTCATCTTTTTTCTTCGGAACAATGAGAATTGGTGAACTCCACTCGGAACGATTTTTTCTATGATTTCTTACTGTAGCATTTTTCGACTTGTTTGTAAACTTCTTCTTTTTGTGCGTGTGGTAACCGATACGGTTTCACATACATTTTACTTGCTCCTGGTTTTAATTGTATTTTTTGGTTATATATGTTTGTAACCGATAATTTATCTTCGTCTAGATGAAAAACATCATCGTATTTCGCACAAATTTTTTGAATTGAAATGCTTTCTTCTTGATTCAAATGATCAGTTTTTAAAAGTTTTAGTACTTTTTCTATCCTAACTGAAGCTATTTTACTTTTAGAAAAATTACAAATTTTATAATCATTTAATTTCCTTATCTTGTACATTTAAAATTCTAACTGGGATTATATTATCTTTAGGTTTTACTAACATTCATGCGATAAATACACCTTCGAACAATTCTTCAGATAAAACTACACATTCTTCATTTTTTTCTACCCTCACATACGTAATTAATAATACGTATTAACCATTTGCCAATAAAACTAAGACTAAACTAAAAACTAGACAAATAAGATTATACTTGCTATTTATTGACCCCGGCCAATATACTGTGATTAGCAGCAAATGGTCATTGTCACTAAACAGGTCGTCTGCAATGAAATATGTGACGCGACGCTTATCAAGCAAATTACATTACATTGACTTCGGATATCAATAATAAAATGCAACATACTTAAGGCACGTTTCACACCACATATAGCATTTTTAGCCAGTTACTGTATATCCCCACCACAATTTATGTCCAACCCTCCTTGGGCGCCATACTGTGCTAATTTTTAGTAACTTTCAGTAACTTTAATGCTTACAGTTGTGGGAACTACGAAAAATTGTCACCCTGAAACTCCAGTCTATCATTTGGTCGTCAATTTCAAAGTATAGTGAAGTTATAAGTTGTAACATAACAATAGATAAACCCTTGTTGGGGTAGGTAGGTTGAATTTTAGAAATATTTGAGGCCATCGGTATCGAGACAATAGTGGGGATCAGCATTAGCTATCCAATTTATATTCATAAATCCGTGCTATACAGTCACTGTAGTGTACGTCGCAATGTAAAATAAAAGGGGTAGCAACCTGCATTTTTACACGACTTTAGAATACAAATAAAAAAACATAACTCATGATATGTTTAGAATTTTTTAAAAATAATGAAAATTGAATGAAAAAACAACACTGCAATAGTATATTGTTTTATTAGGATGGAAAGATTAACTTTTCCTGCCCAGCGAGTTTTTTCATTTGCGGGGTGAGTGGAACGAGTCGAGCGAATGGAAAACTTGCGTGGCAGGAAAACTTACTTTTCCATCCGAATAAAATATGTTATTTTTCTTTAAACGAACAAAATTCAAAAATAAATTTCTAAATTAGCAATAACTCGGGAACGGCGCTAGATATCAAAAAACTGAGCAAATAATTCTCCCCCCTTGCTCAATATGTACCCTTGTAAATTATCTGTAGGAAGGTATATGCAAAAATTCAGATCGATCGCGCTCAAAAAAATTCAATCTTCCTGCTGATACCTACTATGAAATTTCAATAACTCGAGAACGGCGCTAGATATCAAAAAACTGAGCAAAAACTTCTCCCCCCTCGCCCCGTAAATTATTGGTAGGAAAGCATATGCAAAAATTCAGATCGATCGCGCGCAAAAAATTCGAAAGGTAGATAATTTTAATCGGTCAACCAGTTTTAATTTAATCAAATTGTAATAAAAATAAACAAAATTAAGGTGACATTTTGATTTAATCTGTCAACTATCTTCAATTTATGTTGGTAATTTTTAAATTGAATTCGCAACTGTCAACTTCAATTGTGACATTTATTAAAATTTTTAGGTTAAAAGATCAAAATGTTTATTTATTTGGTTAAAAATAAAATTATAAGTTGGTATATTTAAGGATTTAAATGTCAAAGTCAAAGTTTATATCTATTTATTTTTAAATTACGTTCTAAAATTTCATATTTTAAATGGTTAATAAACTTAAAATAATTTTTAGAAAATATAGATATCAAAATTACTCAATTTTATTTAAATAATATCACATTTCTACACGCAAAAAAATATTGCAACGAAACTGAAAGCATTGCACTAAAATTAATATTATTTGCTTTTAAAAAGGGTGTAGACATCAAAACTTTCAATTTTACAGTAGCACTACTTTTATTTTGAAGTAATACTACTGTTAATTCGAGAGCAACTGCTTTCGAAAATAATATCAAGTTTCAAAAACAGTTACTCTCAAATTAATCTTATTTTTATTCGTTTTAATGTTAGTCCAACATCAAATCAACAACACTAGATATTTAAATTGAAAGTAGATTGATTTGTTTTTTTGAATTGATGCTAATGTTAATTTAAAAGTAGCTACTGTCAAATTAATATTACTTTTATTCGTTTTAATAATAGTTATGATTTTTTTTTTGGAATTAATGCCACTGTTAATTGGTTAATGGTTTTTATTTTAAAATAAAAGTATATAGGTATACTTATATTTTTAAAAAACTAAAACAAAATAAAAACTTAAAACAAACCCTATAAAACTAAAAATAAAAAATGAAATTGAAGAAATAATACTAAAATTAAGAAATAAAACAGAATACAAAATAAAAATAAAGAACCCACAAAAATTTAACTCTAACAAAATACTTATTTTTGTATAAATAAATAATCAATTGATACGTGGTTTAGGTAGTGTAACTCGATATTAACCATATCAATATTTTAGAAAACCCAAAAAATGCAATAAACACTTTTCAGAACTAAAATGTTTAAAAGTTAGCACATGTAAAATACACTGTAAGCATTCGCAAACGTTTTCACCATACTATGGCATCATCAGGCGATGAATTAGGATTCATCATCATTCATCTAATACTTACAGTGTATTTTACATGTGCTAACTTTTAAACATTTTAGTTCTGAAAAGTGTTTATTGCATTTTTTGGGGTTTCTAAAATATTGATATGGTTATAAATAAATACTTATGACAACATAATTTACATGTTTTAGGAATCTTCAAAAGAAATAAAAATAAAGTGTTTTAAAATAATAAGCTTCTTTCGTTTTCAAACTGCTACCCTGTAGATCTAGACATGAAAACACTTTAAGTTTCACTTTTGCTAGAAGAAGCCGCAGATTCCAACCATTTTTTAATATTTGATGTAACTGTTAAAGTGCATGGAATTATCATCACCTTCTCCAAACTTAAAAAAAAATTAACATTATAAAATAAAATTGTCAACGAATTATTAAAAGGATATATAGAAGTAAAAAAATCGGATGTGGCCATCACATAACTTTCCGAATATTATTATTTATCCGGGGTGTAACGTTATACGGATTTTGATTGGTTAATTGTTTATTGTGTTTATCGTTGATTGGTTCATAGCTATAGGTTAGTTATACTGATACTTAACCGACTATTGTAAAAACGGACCTAAAACATTCAGAAAATCGAAATAATAAGGAAAAGCAAAAATACAAATAAAAAATAAGATCATAAGATAAACAAAATAAGATACAAAAATTGACGTTTTTCAAATACCCCATATAATACCTCATGTACCTAGGATTTTTATTCAAAGCCCTCCTGACGTTGGTTGGAGTGACGCTGGATACTCCGCATAAAACGTAATCCAATTTTTATATCCACTTTATTTCCCAAACTAACACTTAAACTAACACTTCACAAATCTTCTGTATGTTAAACAATGTTGATTTCACGGTAGTGTCGCACTGAAAATTTATCGATAACAAATTTTTATATTACTTTTTGTTTATACAAATGAGGTTAAGTCAATACGTCCGTACTGGATAACTCGCAAAAATGTACTACTTTTATTTTGTTTTCGCGCATCCTTTTATAACTTTTCCCAAAATTTCATATTTTTGAGTTGGCCATGCAATTCGAAAATTTTAAAGTGAATGGATTTTAACCAAATTTTACATATATCTTCCTTATTCATCCATATGCATGTACAATAAATCTTAATCCATAATATTTATGCATTCTCTCACAATAAATTAATTTTCATTTATAAAATTTCATAAAATGTTTTCTACAGAAATTTTTCTGAATTTTCCACCTTGAAGCTTCTTTCTAGTCTCGAAAATTCGGGCTTTTAATTCCCCTTCTTTTGGTATATGGTAGAGTCCTGTAGCATTTTCCTACCTCTTACAAACTTTAAAAAACTATTTGACTTTTTTGACAGTTGAACTTTATTTTGTGAATTATCTGAATTTTTATTTAAATTTTAATATTTGGGGTTTTCAACCGGATCATTTCTCTTCAGGAGGTCTCAAATTATCTTTTTTTTAGATATTTATATAATTATGAAGAAATTTTAGAAAAAAATTAAAATAAACAAAAATTTAATTTTTTTTTTATTTTAGAAAAAATTTTATAACACAAAAGTTGTAGGTAATTGATATGGATAATTTTTGTCTTAATAAATTTTTACCTATTTCATTGCGTTTCGGAGTTATAATGGATTATGTTTTATCGCTTCAAGTAAATCCCCCGTTCCCCCCATTCGATTTTATCCATTTTCAATAGGCTTCGTGCCACAACAGATAAAAACTTAAATTTAAAATTTGGAGTGATTTTGTTATTTCGTTTGGTTGCTATCGTGTTCACAGACATACATACACACACACACACATACACACATACAGACATTTTTCAAAAATTGTAGAAATGGTTTAAGGGAACCTCAAAACATAAAAATTTTATGAAAAAATTGGGGGTCAATTTTTTTTTTCAATTTCAGATTACAATACTTTCCTTACTAAGGAGTTCGGAAAGTAAAAAGAAAGAAATAAGTAAATTAAGTTTAAAAAAGTAAAAACTAAAAAAAGATTCTTTTATAAATCGACATCTCCTACGTAAACTATCGTAACCCACAAAATCCCAATTTTTACTTTTTTGCAGAAATTGACTGTACCAAAGCGAAAGTTGCAAAAATTATACCGATTCTTTTTTAAATTGCAACAAAATACATTGACATTCCACTTTCACATTCCACATTCCACATTACAAACTTTAAAATGCTCTCCTGTAAAATTAAGATTTTGAAGATACGATAGTTTACGTAGGAGGTATCGAAATACTTTTTGTTAAAATTTAAATTTCATATTATCTTGTAATATTATCTTGTAAAATTCAAGACCATTTTTGACCCATAACAATCGATTTTACAGCAAAAGTTTTTAGACATTTTTTATTGAAAATTTCATTGCCTTCAATTTTGTTTATATACATTTTCCATTTTGTCGCACCATTTCCGAGTTACAGTGATTTAAAAAATGCTCTGTAAAATACAAAAGCTGTTGTTATCTGTATTTCAGAAACGGTACTATGTATACCTATAAACAAAATTGAAGGCCATGAAATTTGCAACAAAAAATGTTTAAAAAGTTTTGCTGTAAAATCGATTGTTAGTTATGTGTCAAAAATAGTATTGAAAAGCTACAAATTGCATTGCAACGTAGGACTGCCATCAATTCTGTGAGCCACTGTATATTATACATATGTAGGTAGATACTTACTTCAGTTGTGGCTTTC
Organism: Cantharis flavilabris; assembly: GCA_949152465.1. NCBI lineage: Eukaryota > Metazoa > Arthropoda > Insecta > Coleoptera > Cantharidae > Cantharis > Cantharis flavilabris. The sequence continues at coordinate 28,056,133 of OX424436.1, read as the reverse complement.
CAATGTTTAAGTTGCCTTCTCAAATATGTTCTTAAACCAAAATTGAATTCGGGTATCAATTCTTGCAAGTGAAAATCGTTAACGTATAGGTACTTGTTATTTGCTTTCCTAAATAAAACCGTTGTATTTCATCTATCTTATTTACATTTTTTAAATAAAAATTCTACGTGCTATAATGTACTCACCTTTAAAAAAAAATCATAAGCCTGTTCGATTTATAAACTTTTTAATAAACTATCAAATTAATGTATTATAACAACATACTATAACAACACCAATTTCGTCTAAATCGCTCTCAGGCGGTAATTCAATAATGGTTGGATTTACCTTAGACGGATTTACTGCAGTTAAAATGTAAAATTTTGGTAATTATCCATTAAAATTATAAATATTTAACTTACACTACATCAACTGTTAAGTTAAGAACTGAAATGGGGCTGATACCAACTAATTTTTATAAATAGAACCTGCATTTTGCAGAATTGCAAGTTGCATGTAATCTTATTAAAAACTAGTACATCAAAATGAATATTTATACTTTTAAAATAACATATAAGTTTTCATTTTGACAAGAAGTTACTATATTAAAAGCTTTTGCTTTTGAAATGAAATGCTACGCATACTTATTTTAAAATTATTCAATTTCAAATAGGTTCTTTCTTACTAATCAAATGTATATCGCGATTATTTCAAATTAAATATAATGCTTTTAACTTAAGAGCAAAACTTTCATTATTCATTTTATTTTAAAATTATTTATTTTAAAAGTACACTTTTCTTTCTGTGTAGTTATTTTATCTTTACGCCACATGATGTTATGTATGTCGCTAAGGAAAAGTTTGACTTTCGTGTTTAAAATTGATAATGAAACAGCTGAATTTCGTGACGTTTGGAGAAAAAACTATTTACCTTAAATTTTCGTTGAAAATGTTCAATTTATGATCACAGATCAAAAACACAATTTTAATTTTTCATTTCTTTACAAATAAAATTTCACACTTTTTTAGCAAATACCCTGTTATTGTGTTCGACTGCACCACAATTCCATTAAAAGCGACAACTACTCGTCTGACATCGATGTCCGTCGAAATTTAGGGGGACACAGAATGTCGAAATCCGGCAGGGGTGGCAACCTGCAAGCCTCTCCCCTACTGTTTGTTTATGGAATTCATAGCCCCACGCTTTTATATAGATATTTTAAAGGAGCTTTGTTTGTTCTTATTTAAAAAATTTTATTTTTTACTTTTTAGTGCACTTCTTTTAATTTTTAAAAACAGCTTTTCAAAAATTTTTTAATTTTGTATATAATTTTTGTTAGTACCTTAAACAATTCACTAATCGTTTGACAGAACTTATGGCATGACTCACTCAAAGAAATTTTCTTGAGAAATAAATTAAGAATCCGCTCATTAAATTAAGAATCTGATAAAATTCTTGAATTAATAAGCAAATTTATAAGTTTTAGCATTAATAGGTATTAAATGAAGGCTGCCATTCTTAATATAAATATAACATGATTGATTTAAGAATTTTTTGTAAATAAGTATTTGTGATGTAATGGCATTATTAAATCAAACATTGTACATACTTAACAGTTTGGTAATTTAAGACCTGTATGGTGACATGATCCCATATTATAGACTTTCAAGGCGCCTTTTGGGCGGCAGTATTGAGTAAGATACTAGCAATTCTTTATTTAATACACATCCATTCTTGTTTTTAAGAACTACCTGTTTATTTGAAACTTCTGTAGGGCTTAAATTATGAATTACATCAGCTAAAAAAACTATAAGCTTACATTTGAAAAATTCAGTTCAACTTATAAGTTGATTACGAACAGCATCAGTGCTTTATTTTATAAGTCGAATTGAATTAACTATAATAAAAATGACCGTTGGGAAAATTCACTGTCGGATGTGTTTCTTTTAGACAATATTATACAAAGTAATAGTAAACCTAGTGTAGGTTATAGTTCTGAAGAAATTAGTTTGCTGTTGAGTTCATGGGGTTTTTCTCAAGAAGTTATTCGAAAAGTAAAAGGTAAGCGATATCAGATTATGGCTATATTTTCTGTGTAAAGTTTTGATGCAGTATGTAGTAATAAAAATCTAGTACTAAATTTATAATTTCAGATTTAAAATTAAGTGTTTGGCGTCTACAAACAATTGAAGATTTCGATATTGATACTTTATTTCCTCTAACTGAACTTCTATTCACTAACCAATTTTTAATATCGCAAAACAAAACTGTGACTGAAATTAATTGAAAAGCTTTCGGTGGAGATTAAAAAATTATTTCCTTCAGAAAGTAGAGTAAGTTTATTGCTACCTACTTAAAGTTTACTAATTTGAAAAACATACATAATATGGAAAAATTTAGCTCTTTTATATAAATATAGGTATTCAAGATTCTAATTAATTATATTTGTTCATAGGAAACCTAATACACTGCTAAACAAATAGTTGGATACCCGAAAGGAAAATTATTGTATAATCGGCTAAAAAATTTAAAATATACTTTGGCACGAAAAGGTTTATTTAGTAAATATACAAGAAAAACACCATTTTTAGCAACTACAACTTATAGGTAATAATCTCATTGCAATTAATTTATCTAAAATTTATTGTATATTTTAATTATTTCCAGCTAACGAATTAAGTTTCCTAATGTGATCATTGGATAATATTGGTTTTCATCTGGTAGAATCAGAAAGCTTTGGTAAATATAAGTAAAATTGATTTTATAAAAATTAATAATACCATTACCATTTTGTACTAAGATTATAACTTAAAATTTTATATAGCATCTTAAAAAAATTAAGAAAAATACTTTCTATACGACTATCATAGAATGTGGGCATTCCGATTCTATTTTTAAATACAGAATATCTACATTATTTCTTTTTTTTATTCTCACACGATATCGGTGCGAGAATAATTATTCTGAAATGTTTTAATGATTTCAGTTTCTATCCATTTCACATACGTTCAAGTAATAAACTTGCGTTTAAGTTTAAAAAGCTTTGTTAATATTTTATAAATGTTTCTTGTAAATTTTTTTAAATTATATTAAACTATACAATAAATAAATAATAGTTTTAATTCACTAAAACAACCTACCATAAGTTTAAAAAAATAAGAATGGACATACTACACTGAAAATCAAGAATGAGCGTGCTTTAGATCTAGTAGGTATATTCAGAATGGAAGTTCTTAAATAGTATATTATAGGCCAAGGTTGTGAAGACAGCCATTATAGCCCTAGCGCCAAGATTATATTTCGAGGTGCGAAGCGCCGAGGAATATAAGGCGCGTAGGCTATAATGGTCTTCACAACCGTGGTTTATATACGATTTTTTCCACTACTAGATTTATTGCCATTTTTTTAAAATTCTTATTAATAAAAAAAATTTCAAATTTAAAATATTTATTTCCAATGACAGTTTTGTTTTGTCGATTTGACAGTTGTTGACAAATTTAGTTTTCCAAAGTTGTTCACCGAATTTATACAGTTTTAAATAATGGATAGAAATCTCCGAAGTTATTCAAAAGCATTGTTTTGCATTTATTCGTCTTAAAATACTGAAATTATTCAATAAACTTGTAATTTTGTGGTTTCACAAATTAATAAGAGGTGGCGCTAGCGCTCCTGTCATAATTAATTCGACTTTTTTTAGAAATGTTTAAAATGAAATTAATCAATTAAAAAACCGTTTTGAATAGTTTAAGTGTAATTAAATAGCATCTCTCGGTTATACAAAATCGTTTATTAACAAAATTTGCCTTAGTCGCTACACTGTAGAAAAATATCAATATGTTCATTATTTACCAGTGGTCAATAATGAAAAAATTATTTACCACTTGTCTAAAATGCGTCACTTCACGTGCGACTTGACAAAGTTATAATGATTGCCTATATGACTAGTAGTGGAAAAACTATATTTTTCAAACTATTTTTAAGACTGGACATTCTAAAATTAAGAACTCGAAGTCTTACAAATAAGAATTGTGCGCTTTGAAATAAACCTCTGCGTGTATTGATATTAAGAATTGGCATACTTAAATAAAAGAAGACATGCTTAAATTGATATTGATATATGATGTGAAATATGATACAATGTTGATATAACAATTAAGTATAGCATTCTTAATTTATTCTTAAAATTAAGAACGTCCAATGATTGGGTCAATTTCCAGTACGTTTATTCTTGATTTAAAGTTCATTTTTCTAGCTGGTGAGAACGGATTTCTTTGAGGATAGGTGTATAATAATTTCTATTAAATTTTCTTTAGTCGCATCTGACGATATGTTTGTGCTAAGTCACATGAAACATGTTATGCTGATAAAAATAAACCTTGTGTTTTAATAGCGAAGAAAGAGTACCTACTACATACATTATATTTATTTTTACAAATATTACGCTAAACGTGAATGTTACATTATAAATATTGAATCATTTATGTGGTCTGAAAAAATAACTTTACCAAGCAATCCTTTTAATTGTCATTTTCCATATTATTTGGTGAAGAACCACCCTGCTATTTAAGTTATCTTTAGAGAGTCATAAAATCGATATAGAAAAAATAAATAAATAATATGCAAATGTAGAATTTTAGCAATTTATTAGCCAGTGCAAATGCAAAAAAGTAGTTATCCGTAAAAGAATTTTTCAGAAACGTCAGAATTTAAAATTATTGAATTACTTCAAATGAAATGAGTCCACCTGTTACTTCTAGGAATCCCGTGACGTCAACGTAATAATCTGTACATGAAAACCAGTTGTCATGGTAACGGTGTAACCTATTTGAATAGATGTAGTGGGGTTATTTTTTGTTTAAAACAAATAGCAGTGTAATATTATAACATAAATATGGTGATCATTATTGATGTGAGGTGATGTTATGTTATCGCTTCTCTGTGAAAAATGCATATAATGTTTTGTGATACGACGAAAGCAATTTTAACTATTATCAATATAAGTGCATAATCTAATTAAGTTCCGTAGTATGCGGAATCTTATTTTTTTAAAATATTTTTAATATTCACTAATTTGTAATATCGAAGTATCTTGAGATGTCTAATTATTTCTGCTGTACCGATCCTGCTTGTTCCCACGCATTATTTTTGGCAGCTAAAATGGAAACTATTCGTCTTTCATCTACTGAACGTGAAATTATTCTTCAAGTTTTACAACGTGATGAGGAATTACAAAAAGTTGAAGGAAAAAGAGTTATGTAAGTAATTTAAAAACACAGTATCATTATTATTTATATTGATATGGTAATTTCTTCTGCTAAATTACAAAGGTTTTTTACCTCCAATAAAAAAAGTATATTTTACATTTTCGAGATCACCTTGTTCAGAAACGTAAAGATTTGCAAAAAGTTAAAAAAAAATATTGATACAAAGATCAAAACAAAGATCCGGAAATCTTAACAGATTCCTTTAAAATTTGGTGTACTGATGATTGGTTTCTACCAATCATCAGTACACCAAATTTTAAAGGAATCTGTTAAGATTTCCGGATCTTTGTTTGGTGTGTATATTAGTCGTCACGGAACTTCAAATCTCGTCATAATTTTAATTTCGTAGAGATGATATGATATTTTATTTATACCCTGGTATCGAAGTTCTCCCGGGAAAGTGCTAGCTAAATTACAAAAAGAAATTCGGAGATTGTTTAATAATTTAATAAGATTAATAACACCATTGCCCTAAACAAATCTGATTATTTTAAGAAACTTGACAAACTTTTTTCCGATACAAACACATACACAAATGTTAAAAATTTTCCTATCTTTTCTTTAAAGTCTAAAGCCAACGACATTTTCATTTATTTAGAAAAAGGAGGCTATATAACTAGACCACAATCTTTATATTGGAGAAAGAACACAGAAATATCCCCAAAAGCTTATGGGTTACCTAAAATACATAAAGACGGACACCCCCGTAGACCAATTATTTCAGACCTTAATGGACCTCTCCGACCTCTATCCAAATTCATTTCTCCATTTTTAAAACCCTTTTATACTGAAAATCTCTATGATGTAAAAAACGCCATGGAAATGAAAGAGCTACTATCAAACTATATTCTAAATTCTGACGACATACTTATTTCTCTTGACGTTTCTTCACTCTTCACTAACGTTCCAGTCGATTTGGTCATCAAACATATTGAAGACAAGATTAAAAATTTTTTAATAATTTTATTTTTATTGTATAATTTTTAGCCTTGAAAATGGGTCAATTATAAGAAGACTCGAAACGTCGGTCAATTTAAATTGATTTAAAAGATCTCTATACTCAACAATTTGTATAATATAAATTTAATAAAGAGGTCAACGATAATAAATTATTACTATTGTAAAATTATAACTTAATACTTATATGTAATAGTAATATAGTCAGCACTATTTTGTTTGTACTATATAGCTATAGCTTGTATTGTTTCGCATGTTTTTTGATTTTTGGAACTTTCAGTTATATCTTTATCACTGACGCGCATGAATGCATTAACGCAAATCTGGTTTGTTGCCTCCCCCTCATTCTATTACCGCCATTTTGTTTAAAATGATATAAAGGTGTCTAGTATTGCAACTCATAGTAGTGGGAACAGATTGAATCATGACAGACGTCTAATATAACACATGTTTTCTCTCCATATTGATCTTTTCTTGTGATGAAGATAGGTTCTAATTCTCAATTGTACAACACAAATAAACTGATTCTGATTGCAATAGTAATTTGCCCAACGAGCGCAGCGAGTTGGGCAACACGTCAAGTGCGAAAATCAAGAATTTTGCAACGTATTTCATACAAGATTTTTTACAATTTCATAAAAAATCTCAAAAAGTAATTAAAAAGTTTGACAGTTTATATATTTACTTTTTTATTAAATCTGTCAGTGTCAAAATAATTAAAATATTAAAATATCTAGTGGTTTACTAGGATTTACCGGGATTTACAAGACTGGTTGCTTAACAAATTAAACAGTTGAATGTTGTTTGTAAATAAATGCTTTCCTAGTGCTAGCAATATTTAGTATAATCGTGGGTATAATATAATACCAATATATAGAAATATAACAAAGACGCAGCCAAGATGAGTGACTCAGAAAGGAACCCATCAGATATAGAAGAAATGGCGAGTAAAGCTATTTCAAATTTGCTGCCGAAAAAATCAAAAGTATTATAGGAACTTGCCTATAAACGCTTTCAAAAATGGTGTGAAATTAAAAATATTAAAAGTGTTTCGGAAAAAGTTTTATTAGCTTATTTTTCTGAAAAAGCGGAATCCAACAAACCTTCAACTTTGTGGAGTCGATACTCGATGTTAAGAACTACAATTTCTTTGGAAAAAAATTTGGACATAACCTAATTGCATTTTTGAAAAGACAAGCTGAAGGCTATCGATCCAAGTAATCAAGAATTTTAACAATAAACGAAATAAAAAGATTTTTGACGGAAGCAGATGATCAAACATATTTAGTTATGAAGGTAATTTGAACTCCGTGTATTGCAACTAACAGTTGAACTAAATATTATAAATCTTTCAGGTCATGTTAATCTTTGGAGTATTTGGTGCATGCCGCAGAGATGAATTACTTCGGATGGTACTTCAAGATATTGAGGATTTAGAAACTTTCATTAAAATAAACATACCTAATACTAAAAATAAAATTTCAAGAGAATTTACTATCACCGATGGAAGTTTTGAAAATATAAGTTTATTACAAATTTTTCGAAATTATTTTCGTCTTACACTAATCATCAATGTTTCTTTATTGGATATATTTAGAAGTGGCAAATGCAACCGATCGGCATAAATACAATTGGTAGCATCCCAAAGAAAATTGCTGCTTTTCTAGGTTTAACAAATCCTAACGAATATACTGGCCACAGTTTCAGGCGATCATCGGCTTCGTTATTAGCAAATGCAGGAGCTGATATGCTAACAATCAAACAACATGGGGGATGGAAATCGAGTAATGTTGTGGAAAGTTATGTGGAATAGTATATTGTTTTATTAGGATGGAAAGATTAACTTTTCCTGCCCAGCGAGTTTTTTTAATTGCGAGGTGAGTGGAACGAGCCGAGCGAATGGAAAACTTGCTTGGCAAGAAAATTCAAAAAATATAAGAATAATACAATACGTAGAAAATCAAAATTCAAAAAATTTAAAAAGGAGACAATTAACACATAACAGGTCTGGATTAAGAAAATTTGAAAAAATGAAAATTTCGTAATACGAAGTACAATATAACGTTATTTCATGGTTATTGCCATTCATCAGTTGCACGCATCGATTACGATTACATTGTAAAATAAGAAGAAAAAATTTTTCAAACTAAACAAAATTATCGACTAAATTGTACAAAATTGACTTACCATAACCTCCAAAGATTATCAAAACTGAACATGTTACACGAGGTATGAATAATTTAAAAATGATTTGAACTAAGAAATTCGTTTACCTAGCACTGCTAGTTTGAAATCCGAAGGCACTGCCCTCTTAATATGATTTCTAAAAACTTTGAAAAAATTCAAAATTCAAAAATTTACCACGTTTTTTAACCGTGAGGCGTAAAACTAGAAAAAGAACTCAAAATAAAAAATTTTAAGTAAATTTGTGGTTTTTAGTATGTATTTATGGTTAAATTCAAAAAATATAAGAATAATACAATACGTAGAAAATCAAAATTCAAAAAATTTAAAAAGGAGACAATTAACACATAACAGGTCTGGATTAAGAAAATTTGAAAAAATGAAAATTTCGTAATACGAAGTACAATATAACGTTATTTCATGGTTATTGCCATTCATCAGTTGCACGCATCGATTACGATTACATTGTAAAATAAGAAGAAAAAATTTTTCAAACTAAACAAAATTATCGACTAAATTGTACAAAATTGACTTACCATAACCTCCAAAGATTATCAAAACTGAACATGTTACACGAGGTATGAATAATTTAAAAATGATTTGAACTAAGAAATTCGTTTACCTAGCACTGCTAGTTTGAAATCCGAAGGCACTGCCCTCTTAATATGATTTCTAAAAACTTTGAAAAAATTCAAAATTCAAAAATTTACCACGTTTTTTAACCGTGAGGCGTAAAACTAGAAAAAGAACTCAAAATAAAAAATTTTAAGTAAATTTGTGGTTTTTAGTATGTATTTATGGTTAAATTCAAAAAATATAAGAATAATACAATACGTAGAAAATCAAAATTCAAAAAATTTAAAAAGGAGACAATTAACACATAACAGGTCTGGATTAAGAAAATTTGAAAAAATGAAAATTTCGTAATACGAAGTACAATATAACGTTATTTCATGGTTATTGCCATTCATCAGTTGCACGCATCGATTACGATTACATTGTAAAATAAGAAGAAAAAATTTTTCAAACTAAACAAAATTATCGACTAAATTGTACAAAATTGACTTACCATAACCTCCAAAGATTATCAAAACTGAACATGTTACACGAGGTATGAATAATTTAAAAATGATTTGAACTAAGAAATTCGTTTACCTAGCACTGCTAGTTTGAAATCCGAAGGCACTGCCCTCTTAATATGATTTCTAAAAACTTTGAAAAAATTCAAAATTCAAAAATTTACCACGTTTTTTAACCGTGAGGCGTAAAACTAGAAAAAGAACTCAAAATAAAAAATTTTAAGTAAATTTGTGGTTTTTAGTATGTATTTATGGTTAAATTCAAAAAATATAAGAATAATACAATACGTAGAAAATCAAAATTCAAAAAATTTAAAAAGGAGACAATTAACACATAACAGGTCTGGATTAAGAAAATTTGAAAAAATGAAAATTTCGTAATACGAAGTACAATATAACGTTATTTCATGGTTATTGCCATTCATCAGTTGCACGCATCGATTACGATTACATTGTAAAATAAGAAGAAAAAATTTTTCAAACTAAACAAAATTATCGACTAAATTGTACAAAATTGACTTACCATAACCTCCAAAGATTATCAAAACTGAACATGTTACACGAGGTATGAATAATTTAAAAATGATTTGAACTAAGAAATTCGTTTACCTAGCACTGCTAGTTTGAAATCCGAAGGCACTGCCCTCTTAATATGATTTCTAAAAACTTTGAAAAAATTCAAAATTCAAAAATTTACCACGTTTTTTAACCGTGAGGCGTAAAACTAGAAAAAGAACTCAAAATAAAAAATTTTAAGTAAATTTGTGGTTTTTAGTATGTATTTATGGTTAAATTCAAAAAATATAAGAATAATACAATACGTAGAAAATCAAAATTCAAAAAATTTAAAAAGGAGACAATTAACACATAACAGGTCTGGATTAAGAAAATTTGAAAAAATGAAAATTTCGTAATACGAAGTACAATATAACGTTATTTCATGGTTATTGCCATTCATCAGTTGCACGCATCGATTACGATTACATTGTAAAATAAGAAGAAAAAATTTTTCAAACTAAACAAAATTATCGACTAAATTGTACAAAATTGACTTACCATAACCTCCAAAGATTATCAAAACTGAACATGTTACACGAGGTATGAATAATTTAAAAATGATTTGAACTAAGAAATTCGTTTACCTAGCACTGCTAGTTTGAAATCCGAAGGCACTGCCCTCTTAATATGATTTCTAAAAACTTTGAAAAAATTCAAAATTCAAAAATTTACCACGTTTTTTAACCGTGAGGCGTAAAACTAGAAAAAGAACTCAAAATAAAAAATTTTAAGTAAATTTGTGGTTTTTAGTATGTATTTATGGTTAAATTCAAAAAATATAAGAATAATACAATACGTAGAAAATCAAAATTCAAAAAATTTAAAAAGGAGACAATTAACACATAACAGGTCTGGATTAAGAAAATTTGAAAAAATGAAAATTTCGTAATACGAAGTACAATATAACGTTATTTCATGGTTATTGCCATTCATCAGTTGCACGCATCGATTACGATTACATTGTAAAATAAGAAGAAAAAATTTTTCAAACTAAACAAAATTATCGACTAAATTGTACAAAATTGACTTACCATAACCTCCAAAGATTATCAAAACTGAACATGTTACACGAGGTATGAATAATTTAAAAATGATTTGAACTAAGAAATTCGTTTACCTAGCACTGCTAGTTTGAAATCCGAAGGCACTGCCCTCTTAATATGATTTCTAAAAACTTTGAAAAAATTCAAAATTCAAAAATTTACCACGTTTTTTAACCGTGAGGCGTAAAACTAGAAAAAGAACTCAAAATAAAAAATTTTAAGTAAATTTGTGGTTTTTAGTATGTATTTATGGTTAAATTCAAAAAATATAAGAATAATACAATACGTAGAAAATCAAAATTCAAAAAATTTAAAAAGGAGACAATTAACACATAACAGGTCTGGATTAAGAAAATTTGAAAAAATGAAAATTTCGTAATACGAAGTACAATATAACGTTATTTCATGGTTATTGCCATTCATCAGTTGCACGCATCGATTACGATTACATTGTAAAATAAGAAGAAAAAATTTTTCAAACTAAACAAAATTATCGACTAAATTGTACAAAATTGACTTACCATAACCTCCAAAGATTATCAAAACTGAACATGTTACACGAGGTATGAATAATTTAAAAATGATTTGAACTAAGAAATTCGTTTACCTAGCACTGCTAGTTTGAAATCCGAAGGCACTGCCCTCTTAATATGATTTCTAAAAACTTTGAAAAAATTCAAAATTCAAAAATTTACCACGTTTTTTAACCGTGAGGCGTAAAACTAGAAAAAGAACTCAAAATAAAAAATTTTAAGTAAATTTGTGGTTTTTAGTATGTATTTATGGTTAAATTCAAAAAATATAAGAATAATACAATACGTAGAAAATCAAAATTCAAAAAATTTAAAAAGGAGACAATTAACACATAACAGGTCTGGATTAAGAAAATTTGAAAAAATGAAAATTTCGTAATACGAAGTACAATATAACGTTATTTCATGGTTATTGCCATTCATCAGTTGCACGCATCGATTACGATTACATTGTAAAATAAGAAGAAAAAATTTTTCAAACTAAACAAAATTATCGACTAAATTGTACAAAATTGACTTACCATAACCTCCAAAGATTATCAAAACTGAACATGTTACACGAGGTATGAATAATTTAAAAATGATTTGAACTAAGAAATTCGTTTACCTAGCACTGCTAGTTTGAAATCCGAAGGCACTGCCCTCTTAATATGATTTCTAAAAACTTTGAAAAAATTCAAAATTCAAAAATTTACCACGTTTTTTAACCGTGAGGCGTAAAACTAGAAAAAGAACTCAAAATAAAAAATTTTAAGTAAATTTGTGGTTTTTAGTATGTATTTATGGTTAAATTCAAAAAATATAAGAATAATACAATACGTAGAAAATCAAAATTCAAAAAATTTAAAAAGGAGACAATTAACACATAACAGGTCTGGATTAAGAAAATTTGAAAAAATGAAAATTTCGTAATACGAAGTACAATATAACGTTATTTCATGGTTATTGCCATTCATCAGTTGCACGCATCGATTACGATTACATTGTAAAATAAGAAGAAAAAATTTTTCAAACTAAACAAAATTATCGACTAAATTGTACAAAATTGACTTACCATAACCTCCAAAGATTATCAAAACTGAACATGTTACACGAGGTATGAATAATTTAAAAATGATTTGAACTAAGAAATTCGTTTACCTAGCACTGCTAGTTTGAAATCCGAAGGCACTGCCCTCTTAATATGATTTCTAAAAACTTTGAAAAAATTCAAAATTCAAAAATTTACCACGTTTTTTAACCGTGAGGCGTAAAACTAGAAAAAGAACTCAAAATAAAAAATTTTAAGTAAATTTGTGGTTTTTAGTATGTATTTATGGTTAAATTCAAAAAATATAAGAATAATACAATACGTAGAAAATCAAAATTCAAAAAATTTAAAAAGGAGACAATTAACACATAACAGGTCTGGATTAAGAAAATTTGAAAAAATGAAAATTTCGTAATACGAAGTACAATATAACGTTATTTCATGGTTATTGCCATTCATCAGTTGCACGCATCGATTACGATTACATTGTAAAATAAGAAGAAAAAATTTTTCAATTTTCTTATTTTTCTGATTTTTCTTAATCCAGACCTGTTATGTGTTAATTGTCTCCTTTTTAAATTTTTTGAATTTTGATTTTCTACGTATTGTATTATTCTTATATTTTTTGAATTTAACCATAAATACATACTAAAAACCACAAATTTACTTAAAATTTTTTATTTTGAGTTCTTTTTCTAGTTTTACGCCTCACGGTTAAAAAACGTGGTAAATTTTTGAATTTTGAATTTTTTCAAAGTTTTTAGAAATCATATTAAGAGGGCAGTGCCTTCGGATTTCAAACTAGCAGTGCTAGGTAAACGAATTTCTTAGTTCAAATCATTTTTAAATTATTCATACCTCGTGTAACATGTTCAGTTTTGATAATCTTTGGAGGTTATGGTAAGTCAATTTTGTACAATTTAGTCGATAATTTTGTTTAGTTTGAAAAATTTTTTCTTCTTATTTTACAATGTAATCGTAATCGATGCGTGCAACTGATGAATGGCAATAACCATGAAATAACGTTATATTGTACTTCGTATTACGAAATTTTCATTTTTTCAAATTTTCTTAATCCAGACCTGTTATGTGTTAATTGTCTCCTTTTTAAATTTTTTGAATTTTGATTTTCTACGTATTGTATTATTCTTATATTTTTTGAATTTAACCATAAATACATACTAAAAACCACAAATTTACTTAAAATTTTTTATTTTGAGTTCTTTTTCTAGTTTTACGCCTCACGGTTAAAAAACGTGGTAAATTTTTGAATTTTGAATTTTTTCAAAGTTTTTAGAAATCATATTAAGAGGGCAGTGCCTTCGGATTTCAAACTAGCAGTGCTAGGTAAACGAATTTCTTAGTTCAAATCATTTTTAAATTATTCATACCTCGTGTAACATGTTCAGTTTTGATAATCTTTGGAGGTTATGGTAAGTCAATTTTGTACAATTTAGTCGATAATTTTGTTTAGTTTGAAAAATTTTTTCTTCTTATTTTACAATGTAATCGTAATCGATGCGTGCAACTGATGAATGGCAATAACCATGAAATAACGTTATATTGTACTTCGTATTACGAAATTTTCATTTTTTCAAATTTTCTTAATCCAGACCTGTTATGTGTTAATTGTCTCCTTTTTAAATTTTTTGAATTTTGATTTTCTACGTATTGTATTATTCTTATATTTTTTGAATTTAACCATAAATACATACTAAAAACCACAAATTTACTTAAAATTTTTTATTTTGAGTTCTTTTTCTAGTTTTACGCCTCACGGTTAAAAAACGTGGTAAATTTTTGAATTTTGAATTTTTTCAAAGTTTTTAGAAATCATATTAAGAGGGCAGTGCCTTCGGATTTCAAACTAGCAGTGCTAGGTAAACGAATTTCTTAGTTCAAATCATTTTTAAATTATTCATACCTCGTGTAACATGTTCAGTTTTGATAATCTTTGGAGGTTATGGTAAGTCAATTTTGTACAATTTAGTCGATAATTTTGTTTAGTTTGAAAAATTTTTTCTTCTTATTTTACAATGTAATCGTAATCGATGCGTGCAACTGATGAATGGCAATAACCATGAAATAACGTTATATTGTACTTCGTATTACGAAATTTTCATTTTTTCAAATTTTCTTAATCCAGACCTGTTATGTGTTAATTGTCTCCTTTTTAAATTTTTTGAATTTTGATTTTCTACGTATTGTATTATTCTTATATTTTTTGAATTTAACCATAAATACATACTAAAAACCACAAATTTATTTAAAATTTTTTATTTTGAGTTCTTTTTCTTTTTGGCAAGAAAAGTTACTTTTCCATCCGAATAAAACATGTTACTTTTTCTCCAAACGAACAAAATTCAAAAATAAATTTCAAAATTAGCAAAAACTCGGGAACGGCGCTAGATATCAAAAAACTGAGCAAAAAATTCTCCCCCCTCGCTCAATATGTACCTTCGTAAATTATCTGTAGGAAGGTATTGTTACGTTAATTTTCCTTTCAAACCTTTTACAAACAAATTTTAATAAAAACGGAAACCGGAGAGCATGTCAGGTGGGTGTGTTCGTAATGCAAGGCAATAAAACATAAAATAATTTTTTTTACTACTAACATGAGAAATGAGCATTATTTACTCCATTCCTCTAATGAGAAGTAATATTTCTCACCCTAGGTAAATAATGATAATAAAAAAACACCTAGATAAATAACTTGGAAATGTCAATGTTTTCGTTTATTGCAAGAGTAGATTTGATCATGGAATAGTTTGCCCACAATGTTGATATCTTTTTGCAGCCAGCTTTTTCTTTGAAATATTCCAATAAACCATTTTCTGATATTTTAATAGCTATCTTTCTTTTGCAGCATTTATTTAATGCAGTGTATGCATTCGATTTTTCTGGCAACAAATCGGTACTTGCACTAGTTGCCGCCTTTCTAAGTTCAGGTGGGGTACATACTTCCAGCTCTAAATCACTGTCACTAAAATTTTCACCCATTTTCCAAATTTTATTCACACATTTTACATAAACTTTTAGAAAACGGCTATTTCCTGGAAAATTACATTTAAAATTGCATTTAATTAGTTATTTATTATCACACATTATATCCTTCGGCGCTATGCGCCTCAGAATATAAACGTGCTCGGTAAATAATGGCTCACTTCTCAACCTACGTGTATAATATACTATTAATTGTTTAATACGTGCATCAAACAACTAAATTTTAAATATTACAAAAATAGTAAAACGGCTTGGATCCAGCTTACCTAACGTTTACAAGTACAACATTTTTATCAAACAACAATCTTACATAATCGTTCTTATTTTGGTTCCAATTTCGCATTACCAAAAGCCAAAGTTCGAACTAACCTCCGCACTTAATTTTGCCATGCCACTGCGGACCATTTGCCGCCACACACAAACACAAATCCATTTCCATCGATCCCAGACAATTTCGTATGTTGTTCCATAAAAATTGGTAATAATACAAGTTGATTACATAGTCGGATATTCGAGCTACCGTGGATATTCGAGCAGTTTCCATACACCTTTTATTCCAAATTGAAAGTTAACCCAAACTTGTCATCGTAAGTCGCTACTGCGCGCTTCCCAAATAATACTGGTTGTCGATACAGATCATCTTAATCCCAGTGAGTATGTTCCGTGAGGACTACACTGTTAAGTGAGCTGACAGCCAAATGGTTACCAACAACTCGCGCGACTATTAATTCCATCAAAGCCACATATCACAATTTTACTTCCGAATTTAGCTAACCTTATTAATTCGCTTTACAATTACGGATTGTTACTATTTGTGAATATCGAAACAACTTACATATCAAATTCAATGAGTCCCCTGGCTCGAGCGGGTCTCGAGTTGGTACTCGTTCCCGATCGAATCGGTACTGTTCCCCTAACGGTCAACTCGATCCTCCGACTGGGACTCTGATTGTTACCGTGTTTGTTACTTATATTTCCTCCTTCGATTACCCCCTTCAACGCTGGGTTCGCCTACTGTCTGTAAATCCAGACGCTGAATCGTAAATAAGCCCACGGTTATGGCGGAGTTGGAAAGCATAATCTTTATCAAATGCTGAATGTTGGATTCCACACGCGACGGAAGCTGGTAAGCATAACAAATTGTGTTGGTGTATTAGCTGAAGGCGCAGATCTCGCGCAATCGGGACGGTGTTTTTTAAGCATGAAGCAAAAATAATTTAATTTTCAACCTGGTAAAAAACATAGGCGTAACAGTATATGCAAAAATTCAGATCGATCGCGCGCAAAAAAAATCAAACTTCCTGCTGATAACTATAGTCTATACTAAATACTATCTTTATGGTTAAATTTTAAAAATATGGATTTAAATGTGTTACTTTTCGGTAATAAATGCTTACTTCTCTTAAAGAACATCATCTTAAGTACAATTTTTACATAAACAAAGTAATCTATTTTTTTGAATGAAGTAATATTGTTCCTTAAAATTTGATTTTAATTAACTAATTTTCATTATTGACAGTAACTAACACAAATTTTTTAAATAAGAATTACTTTACTTTTCGGTACTAAATGTTACTTCTCTTGAAGAAAAAAATTTCAAGTAATTTTTTTTACTTGAATATAGCAACCTATTTTTTAGAGTCGTACACAAGTGGCCATTGTAACTCACGAAATAAGAAAGGTGAAGGAGAACGTTGACACCACAGAACATATATATTATGACACCGTCATAATTTACTAAGGTAAATTATTTTGTATGGAACCAACTTCATTGCGAGTAATCTATTGATAGCTTTATCTTTGCTCGCGTTTTTTTTTCAACGTTTTTTCCAACGTTTAAATATTATTAACAACGTTTAATATTTAATTTTATAATTAAATTTATTTTTAACACTAGTAAAAAAAAGCTTTTTAACACTAGTGGTAATTAGTTTATAAATTATTTATAAACAGTAACATACATATTTATTTATAATATATAATTAAAAACACATTAGAATTAGAACAATTACTGATATTAGTCCCTTAGGAAGTATATAGTTAACGAATTTCTTGCTGCCAAATAGTACAAACTGTTTTAAAAATACGCGCAAGTTTTCTGACGTTTCTAAAAAACAATTTTCAATTGTCACTGCATAACGTGGCTACATCACGACATAGCTGATTTTTGTGAAACAATTTAAAATACTCTTAATAATTATTTTGAATTCGTTTTTAAATTAAATATAAACAGTTGTATAATAGTATATTATAGGCCAAGGTTGTGAAGACAGCCATTATAGCCCTAGCACCAAGATTATATTCCGAGGTGCGAAGCGCCGAGGAATATAAGGCGCGTAGGCTATAATGGTCTTCATAACCGTGGTTTATATACGATTTTTTCCACTACTAGATTTATTGCCATTTTTTTAAAATTCTTATTAATAAAAAAAATTTCAAATTTAAAATATTTATTTCCAATGACAGTTTTGTTTTGTCGATTTGACAGTTGTTGACAAATTTAGTTTTCCAAAGTCTTTCACTGAATTTTTACTGTTTTAAATAATGGATAGAAATCTCCGAAGTTATTCAAAAGCATTGTTTTGCATTTATTCGTCTTAAAATACTGAAATTATTCAATAAACTTGTAATTTTATGGTTTCTCAAATTAATAAGAGGTGGCGCTAGCGCTCCTGTCATAATTAATTCCACTTTTTTTTAGAAATGTTTAAAATGAAATTAATCAATTAAAAACCGTTTTGAATAGTTTAAGTGTAATTAAATAGCATCTCTCGGTTATACAAAATCGTTTTTTAACATAATTTGCCTTATAAATAGTCGCCAAACTGTAGAAAAATATCAATATGTTATAATTATTTACCAGTGGTCAATAATGAAAAAATTATTTACCACTTGTCTAAAATGCGTCACTTCACGTGCGACTTGACTAAGTTATAATGATTGCCTATATGACTAGTAGTGGAAAAAAAATATTGTACGATATACATGTGTTAAAAGTGATTTTATTTTGTTCGTGGGGGTTCCCTACTAACAAAATAAAATCGTATACTTTTAACACTTATATCGTAAATAGTTATTCCAAAGAGGGAAGCACCAAACACTTTACAGCTCGAAAACAAAACTAAATAAACCAAAACCATGTTTCTCAAATTAGTTAAGATTCCTGCCTCACTTGCGCTGCGATCTTAAATTCGATCGCCTATATTTATCATTTTATCCACGATTTTATCTATCTTCCATCTTGTTTTAATACTTTTTGTCTCTCTCTGTAACACACATGTTGATTTATATGTATACCTAGCGGTATTTAACTACATAAAATTTCTATAAGATATATTTTTTCGAAAAAAATATTATAATTTGATTATTTAAAGTGTTAACAACAGTATTATTACATCATATTGACGTCATACAGTAAGTAAAATTTGATTATAATAGTATTCATAGATCATTGCAGATATTTTAATAAAAAATTATAGAATCACATAATCTCAACTTCGTGAAAAACCAGGTTTCATCTCTTTACAAGTCACCTTCTTACCTTGGATCGGTTTGAATTTTTTTTGCTGTCATGTTATTAACTTTTCCATTATTAGCTTGTTATAGGTAATAAAAATGGGTAGAAGTTTAGTTCGAACTGCTAAACGGACGAAGCGAGCTAAGATTTCAAGACTTATTTGGGAAAGAAAAAGAAATAAGAATTTTATGACTTTTTCATGATTGTGATGATGTTGAAAATAGGACATCTAATATGCATGCCAATCATTCAAATGGTGAAAGTGAGAGGTAAATATAATTTAACAAATTTTCAATTATTCTCGATCCATTTTCATACTTGAACGACTTAAATTGGATAACTCGAAAAGTTTTATTATATATTTATGTGTATTTATAATTCTAGAACATTGGCGACAGATGTCGAAGCCATAATATGTAGTGCTGATTAAGGAAGGTGAGTTGATATGATTACAATTAAAGAAATTTAAAGTTATTACTTTGGTATAGTGCAACGGATAGTTTACTTGAAATATCACAGTTAAAAAGGAATCCGAAGTGGTGTTCTGTAACTTATTCAGCTGCCCAGAAAAGGAAAACTGTTAACAATTCTTTTGGAACAACAGGAATTATCGAATCGGATGAGTACGACAGGTAAGATTGGTAGCGTTTAATTTATCGTTCATTTAATCAAGAGTTTTGTTGGTTTTTAGCATTGAGAACAGTCAGTTATGTTTTGAATCTGAACGTAAAAAACCCTCTCCCATTATGGGTAACAGAATTGTTGATCTAAATTACATATTAGAATGGTCAGTGCCATTACAGTATAAATAAGCACTCAAAAATTTGTCAATATTTTAGAAAACCCAAAAAATGCACTAAACACTTTTCAGAACTAAAATGTTTAAAAGTTAGCACATGTAAAATACACTGTAAGTATTCGCAAACGTTTTCACCATACTATGGCATCATCAGGCGATGAATTAATTCATTGTAAAATTCATGTAAAATACACTGTAAGTATTCGCAAACGTTTTCACCATACTATGGCATCATCAGGCGATGAATTAATTCATTGCCTGATGATGCAGTAGTATGGTGAAAACGTTTGCGAATACTTACAGTGTATTTTACATGTGCTAACTTTTAAACATTTTAGTTCTGAAAAGTGTTTAGTGCATTTTTTGGGTTTTCTAAAATATTGATATGGTTAATATCGAGTTACACTACCTAAACCACGTATCAATTGATTATCAAAAATTTGTACTGGCGGTAAACTATTTGTCAAAAGTGAGAGTAGAGCGAATCAAGGTTTAGCTAGCACTATCACATTCAATTGCACAATGTGTTCTGCAGTTTAGCAGTTTAGCAACATTAGCAACAGGAAGTACATACGGTCATTTGGAAGAACTATTAAGTTGTATAGATATCTCTGTTCTTCCAGACAATATGTTTTACGACATTGAAAATAAAGTTGGAGAGGTAAATTTAATTATTTCATTACACACTTATAAACATTTTATATTATATTAATTATTATGTTTGTAGGAGTGGAGGTTATCATTACCTAACCTAACTTAGTTGATTCCTGGAATTTTAGCGTTTCACAAAGCAGCCTTCTAAATTCGATTTCCAGTGTGATCACGAATTGACCCCGAATGACGGAATAAATTCCACTTGCTTTACCAAAAGATAGAATTTCAATAATCGATGTGGCTCGAACCAGTACAAACAAAAAGTCAACTTCAACACCAACAATCGATGTAATAACACAGGATAACTTGCTCTTATTTGGCTTCCGTATTTAACATCAAATTTCTCAGGAAATATCTCTATCTTATCTAATCGGAAAAATTACTGCCAACCCTACCTTCTTTTAATCAAATCTACCTAACGTAAATAATTACAGGTAAACTTGTCTATATTATTTGAAAAGTGGTAAAATAATAATTTTTATGCATTTTAGATGTTCTCTCCAACGAGATTTTGGTTGGTTTCAGATCGGTAATAGCGAGAAATTTCAGAAATAGATCGGATATTACGAGAGTTTCTGGGAAAAATAAAGCCACTTGCAGGTCTCAATTACATACTAGAATTTTATCGAAATTGTATTTTAACTGTTCGGGAGGTTTTGTTAATCGGTTTTTAATAACTTAGTAACATTAGAAATTGCAATTGATAAAATTAAAATTCTGTATTACCACAAACAAATCAAAATTACAGACATTTTTCAATAACTTGTTAAACGTTATATTAGTATGTATTCAACTTTCTTTTTTAATAAATTTACCTATCTATACAAACTTTTATTGTCGGGGACTGTTTATAACCTGTATTGAAGAATGAATCTTCTGTACCAAATCACAAAGTGATGAACTCTGCAGACCGAAGCAAAAGAGATAAACTGTTCTAAGTTGAAAATGAAGTAAACCTTTGGGATACTTCCACGGACGTCGTCAAGCAAAACTAATTTGAATGAGGATTGTTTATTTAACATAATTGCTTATATATCTAATAACTATAGTAATAACAATTATTGATCCTAAACAAATAATATGTACCAGTATTCTTGACCTAGTAAATTTTATTTTTTCTACCGTTTTAATTTTTGGAGCATTCCAAACACACGCTGTATCTGTCGTACTTTATAAACAATGTAGAAAATAATAATAATTTCTTTGCTGCTGGTACATCTTTGTTTCCAAATTAATCTGAAAATAATTTAAAAAAATTATATTTTATGTAACTCCTAATATAGAAACAAGATTGCAAAATATATTATTTTAAACAGAAAAGATTATTTAAAAAAAAGTGAGGTTATATTATGATTCTTTTTTAGATTGAATGTTGTTTTTATATTATTAAAGAATACTTACCGTAATTAATTCTTATTGTAACTTGCTAACATAATATAACGAAAATTCTTTAATACTTAAAATGCGATGTTTGGAAATGAACCTTGACCTATCCTAACACTGCCTAACACTTTACCGCGAAGTAGAGAATTTTGTAATATTGCCCTATGAACTAAACTGGTGAACTAATAAAGCTACAGTTTCCTGTTCTACATTGGAATGTAAATTAAAATAATTTTCATTTCCACAAAATCACCTCAAAAAACTTTATTACCAAATATTTAACGTTAATATTTTTAAATTAGCATATTAATATTAATAAAACCAAATAATTTCAAGTTGGTAGGAGATCTTCAATTGTCAAATTGCAGCCCTCGAATGGGCATTTAATTTCGATATGTTTCACAGGTTTTCCACTCTCAATGATCGGTTAATCATTCTCTGGTATAAATTTTTATCGTCATCAATATTTTTTAGATTAACCTTAACGGGAGTGTAGCAACAGTATTTGGTAACATCTTCTGTTACTTGATATTTATCTATAGCCCCCTTTTTCAAGTTGGACCACAAACATTTTTTGTCGGTTGCCAAAAGCTTTTCTAAGTCGTCTAAATTATTTCTGAAATTAAAAAATTATTAATAAATAAATAAACTATCTTCACTTCAACTTAATCTTACCTGCTGCAATATATTAAAATTGCGATTGCGATGAAATTCCGATGCTCCAGCTTTACATGAACAACAGAACTTCGATATTGATAAGCTTTTTTTATTAATTAGCCCAGACACTTCATGAGGTGGTGAAGACAAAGCTGTAGTTTGTAAAACCAAACTATAAATGTGGTAGAATTCGTCGTTACTAGGCGTTTCTCCACACAATACAATATGCTTAGCGTTTGCTAAAGCTTCTCCCTCACAAAAGTTTCTAGATCAACTACTTCAACAAAATGGCAAAATACTGTTTATTGTTAATTGTTTATTCATATTTAATTATTATTTACACACAAACGAATATAGTACACAAATCACAACACGTTAAGGTTTATATAATAACAGTGTTTATGTTGGTCAAACTAAAAACTACTCATCTCTAGCGGCCATTTTGAATATTTGGTCACGTGACTTTCCTTAATCGAAATCGCGAATAGAGTACAACTTGATCTTTCGTTTGGTAATTTTTGCATTTTACAATGAAAAATAAATTAGTAAAATATAAACTTTTGTACTTACTTTCGCTCATTGCAATTCGGCTTCAATAACTACAATAATTCAAAACTGAACAAATTTTTAAATTTAAAAAAATCGTACCACAACAATAATGTAACTTGAAAAGTTCCTAGCGTTACGCGCGTCAAACAAATCAAAAGTTAAATAAATTTCGAGGTTATGTATGCACGCCGCTAAAATTCACGCGCATAAACTTAGCGCATAAACCCTACTACAGAAATTCAATCCTCCAACTTTATTTAGACGCGTGCGGTGCGTGCGTTGCGTGCGTCGACGTTTTGCATAAACCAACTTTTAATATTTTATAAACAATTGATGAATGCGTGGCCAACCGAATGTGCACCTACTTGATAAATTATATTTTATTTTTACAAATGAAATAAAATGAAAAGCAGTGTATAATTTAATACAATTTTTAATTAATTAATTAATTAATAAAATAGTATACATACCTCGGTGTTATGCTTCATTACAGCGTCGCGCTTACAGTTGACTTCGGCGCTTCGCGCCTCAGTCAACTAACTTAGCGCTCCGCAGTAATGAAGCAGTTTCCACCTCGGCACGTAATATACTATAATTATTTTGGTTGTGTTCTTAGTTGTGTTTCTCCTAAGGATAATAATTGAGACGAGTAGCTGCGATTTTTTGGCGTTTGGTAGGCAGCATACTTCTTGCAGAGATTATTTTTTTGTTTTATCGTTATCTTTTCCGTAACCTATGACTCTCGTTCTCCGCACCATATCAGCTAGCTCAACATCTTGGAGCATCTACAGTAAAATAAAGCTGGTTGAACGTTTCACAGCGTGTAGAGAAAAATTCTGGAGGGCCCATGAGGGAGAAGAGGAATTGTTTTTTTTCCAGCCTGGCTTATGGTTGGTGCTGTCAGTTATCGACTATCACCTTGGGTGGATGTTTTGAGCTGAACTGACGGGCACTTTTCGTATGAGGGGTGGGAGATTGGGATTTCGGTTGGTCGCCTAGGGGGCGAAGAAATTTTTTTATTACATTTACCTTTTACCGTATAAAGTTTACCGTTATATGGTTATTAAATTACATCAATACCATGGCTTTCAAGTAGAACGGGATTAGTAGGGTCGACATATAAACCGACAAAAAAAAAAATAATTATTTTGAAAATTAAAAAATAATTTTTTTTATTAAATAATTTTTTTTGTGCAATTGTACTAAAATGTAAATTTTCAAATATACAAAACAGTACTGAAAGTGGCCATTTTTAGTCCCGATAAGTCACATTTTACTTTTTAGTACAGACATGTTACAACTTCAAATATTTTATTTATTAATGATTTACATTAATGGTGCAGTTGCTGGTATTTGTCAAAGATATAAATTCTGACACAATAGCTCCTCGGATTGTAGAACTAGTTCCGGGAGTATCAACAATATTTATAGATTTTTCCGAAGATTTTTCAATATTTCCACCAAAAATTTGATTTGAAACTTTTTTCTTATTTTCTAATCAATTTTCTACATAGCTTTCTGCAACTGTGGATGATCTCCATCCCCCGTGGCGTTTAATAGTCGCTAAGTCAGCTCCCGCATCTGCTAAAAATGATGCGAAGACCTTCTGAAACAATATATGAAAAGTAATCTTCTAAATTTAAATACTCCGCTATTTTTGTTGGTATCTTCCCCATGGTGTGCACGGCAACTGGCTGAATGGAACACTTTTCTGCTTTGTGAAAGATAAAATACGACGATGTTGTACATGTGCTGGGCGAAGAGCTGCATATTTCCGAAAAATTTCTATATTATTGTATAAAGCGGTTTATTGTGTAGTAATGGTAAAGACTCTGTCCACTTTAGTTTTTGTATCTGGCACCTTTACCATAATTGCAGATCTTCGATGCTGTCTATTGTCATGGATGTTAATTCCTGTCGACGGCAAGCTCCGCTGACGCCCATTATTGCAACCACCTAACAGTGAAAATAAATTTAGTAAGAGGTAAAGAAATGAATTACTTGATAATCACCTTCATCATTAGGAAGTCCTTATCAGGTGCTTCTACCATGAATTTGTCGATCTGTTCTTTCGAGAATATTTTAGACTTCTTCGATTTAAATCCATCTGAGCGACGATTTAAAACTGCGACAAATTTTGAGATATTTTTATGTTTATATCTTCTTTCACTATTAGAACCACCATTATCCTAGAATACTTTCACCACAATGTAGATGCTTTGTAGGACTTGGCTAACTGTGTAAAGCAAGCCAAAAGGACGTCTTCGTTCACTTTTGTTGCTTTTTTGAGCATGCACCATTTTTTGAATTCATTGTAAACTCCTTCATACTGAACTCTCGATTTTTCGGGCAACAGATTTAACGTAGCTTGTTTTGCAGCTTCGACGATATCTGGTGGATTATTACTGATAACGCATACATCATTACTTTCCATTTTACAAATCAATTAATTCAGTATAAAATTTAATTGTGAAAACAAAATCTCGTCCGAGTGGTATGTTGAAATGGAAAAAGGTGTCTCGGGTTATTCGGACAGGTTAAATCAAACAAATTATAACTTGTTAGCCAACGTTTCGGAGGATTATATTCTCTCCATCTTCAGGACTGATATGGAAACAAAAGTTTGACAATAAGTACATGAAAATTTTTTTTACATTTTTATTCTTTGACAACGTTGAATGTAACCACAGTATTGGCCTATGTGTCCCACGTACCATCAATTTTTTAAAATCAAACAACCTTACCATTTTTACTTGTTTGGTGAGTCTATTCAGTTTTTTTTAACATTTCATGTACTTATTGTCAAACTTTTGTTTCCATATCAGTCCTGAAGATGGAGAGAATATAATCCTCCGAAACGTTGGCTAACAAGTTATAATTTGTTTGATTTAACCTGTCCGAATAACCCGAGACACCTTTTTCCATTTAAAATTTAATTGACGTATAGTTTAAATTTCAATTATTTTGTTGCTTACCCACTTGATCATTATATCTGTCTGTATGTCTGTCTGTATGTCTGTCTGTATGTCTGTCTGTATGTCTGTCTGTATGTCTGTCTGTATGTCTGTCTGTATGTCTGTCTGTATGTCTGTCTGTATGTCTGTCTGTATGTCTGTCTGTATGTCTGTCTGTATGTCTGTCTGTATGTCTGTCTGTATGTCTGTCTGTATGTCTGTCTGTATGTCTGTCTGTATGTCTGTCTGTATGTCTGTCTGTATGTCTGTCTGTATGTCTGTCTGTATGTCTGTCTGTATGTCTGTCTGTATGTCTGTCTGTATGTCTGTCTGTATGTCTGTCTGTATGTCTGTCTGTATGTCTGTCTGTATGTCTGTCTGTATGTCTGTCTGTATGTCTGTCTGTATGTCTGTCTGTATGTCTGTCTGTATGTCTGTCTGTATGTCTGTCTGTATGTCTGTCTGTATGTCTGTCTGTATGTCTGTCTGTATGTCTGTCTGTATGTCTGTCTGTATGTCTGTCTGTATGTCTGTCTGTCTGTATGTCTGTCTGTATGTCTGTCTGTATGTCTGTCTGTCTGTCTGTCTGTCTGTCTGTATGTCTGTCTGTATGTCTGTCTGTATGTCTGTCTGTATGTCTGTATGTCTGTCTGTATGTCTGTCTGTATGTCTGTCTGTATGTCTCTCTGTATGTCTGTCTGTATGTCTGTCTGTCTGTATGTCTGTCTGTATGTCTGTTTGTCTGTATGTCTGTCTGTATGTCTGTCTGTATGTCTGTCTGTATGTCTGTATGTCTGTCTGTATGTCTGTCTGTATGTCTCTCTGTATGTCTGTCTGTATGTCTGTCTGTCTGTATGTCTGTCTGTATGTCTGTTTGTCTGTATGTCTGTCTGTATGTCTGTAAGTGGTTACGAGATCATGAAATGAAATAGTATCAATTGCACAGGTTAAACCACGCAACCAAATGTCAAAAAATTTCGCATAAATGTACATCATAGTTAAACTTAGAGGCCAACTGAAAATGGTGAAAATTTGTTGAAAATTGCGGAAATGATAAATAAAATAAAAAAAGTTCAAGTGTCAATTACTTGTGAACCACCATTTGTTATATCCAAATTATTTAATAGTGCCGTGTCGCATCTCTTTCTAAAGCTCGTATATCGAGTTAGACGGAATACGAGTCGCGTCGCAACTCGATTCCAAAAATTTTCGGAAATTAATTCAAGTTTGATGTTTATGAAATTTTGATGTTTTCGGATTTTACACCCCGTGTCCCGCGTAGCGCGATTTTTGAGCCTCGCAGATGCGACCTGTCGTTTCCTTTAGGTCTTGCACATCGAACGGTACATTTGAAGAAGGTGGCGAACGAAAATTTACCCTCTATATAATTATGTGTACAAAGAAGTAAATCTGCACCTTTAATTAAACTGGTTTTCAAATTTTTGACTTTTTGATTCGAACTGTAGCTTCTTCGAGGTGTTTCTCCTCGAATGGTACCCAGAAAGAGGAGGTTGAACGATAATTTTTATACCCAAATTTAATGGGGAAAGTTATGCAATGTTTACATAGCCAATTTTTTGTAAAAAGTTTGTATTTTATTCCAATTACACATAAAATAGTGTATGCACCTTGTCCTTAAAGTACCTTTTTGGCATTTGCAATTTTCCACGCTCATACCAAAAAGATGCACTTTCAGGACAAGATTCATAAATAACTATAAATGTTGTTGGTTGTTTTTATTTTTATTCGTTTTTAGTAGTTAATTATTTTTTATTGTTATTTTTATTCTAAAAAAACTGCATGTATAATGTGAATAAAAATTTATGTAAATTAAAAGTAAATTGAAATATTTTTGAATTATTAAAAATTTTAAAATTAATTTCAAAAGTAACAACTCTAGATGAAATCTAATGCTCTTATCATTAGTAGTTATATTTTTTGTGGAATAAAATTGTTATTTTAAATTTTAAAATTATCATTTTAAAACAGTGAAGAGGGCCCGCTGTAACCCACTTGCACAGGGGCCGGCTTTGACTTGCTACGTCCCTGATATATGTATATTTATTTAGTTTTTTAGTAATTATTTACTAGTGCAAATATTCACTAAACATAAATATTTTATATCGTTCGGATAGATTTTAGGTGTTAGTTACATATTTGACAATATGACTAGAGGCTTATCACATACCAATAAAATGTAATGTGTTTATTACCTTGGGTTGTTTAGTGATTGATAAGGGTGATTTATTTTTCCACCGATGGTCAAGGGTTTCTCTAATCCCATATAACTTTTCCACCGATGCCCTTAGCAGGTAGACTGTTCAAAATTTTAATACTTTAATTGCTGACCCTATAAGTATTTCTTAACAGTTTTAAGATATAATTATATAGGATGTCCGCGCAGAAAACCGATGAAAAAAAAAATTCATTAATAATGAAAAAAGAGATATGTAGGTTAGTGTTAGTTTATGATTTTTCTTTAACGAAATTGTCCGTAAAAAGGAGATTTCCGCGCGCAGATATGAATCGTCTATGTAGGTTAGTGTTAGTTTATGATTATTCTTTGGCGAAATTGTTTGCAAAAATCTGTGTTATGTGGACACCACATAACTTCCTTGTAATTTTTATAATAATTGTACAAGAATTTTGTCAATTTATTCATGCGCATCATTAATTACAACTTTTGGCACGGACAATCGCAACCAAAAATAGGAGGTGCACAACTAGATGCTATAAGTGTCTCAAATCCAAAATTTCAATTTTCTACGAGCTACCGTATTTGAGTTATGCGACATACAGACGTCCGTACGTACGTAGTACGTACGTACAGACGTCACAACAAAAATAGTCAAAATGGATTCAGGGAAGGTCAAAACGGATATTTCCGTCAAAATCTGAAAATCGAAAAAAATCGGGATCACAATACTTCCTTATTTTACAAGGAAATAAAAAGAGATTTCCGCGCGAAGATCGGTTATGTAGATTTGTATTCGCCCCATTGTATTCCTGCTAATACTTCATAAGCTGCCCTAACCCAAATCGGTGGAATAGTACGCTGCTCTACGTTGACCATTTTAGGGCTGGGGATTAAATATCAACTATCGGTGGAAAAGTATGCCGTCCATTGATAAAAGTATTATAGATATTATAATAAATAACAAATAACTAGCCGCCACCATCGGTAGATTTTGTATTCTATTATCTACTATAAAAATTTTAAAATCTTTAGATCTTTTTACTTCCTTGTAAAACAAGGAAGTATTGTGATACCGATTTTTTTCGATTTCCAGATTTTGACGGAAATATCCGTTTTGACCTTCCCTGAATCCATTTTGACTATTTTCGTTGTGACGTCTGTACGTATGTACGTACGTACGTACGTACGGACGTCTGTATGTCGCATAACTCAAATACGGTAGGTCGTAGAAAGTTGAAAGTTTGGATTTGAGACACTTATAGCATCTAGTTGTGCACCTCCTATTTTTGGTTGCGATTGTCCGTGCCAAAAGTTGTAATTAATGACGCGCATGAATAGATTAACGAGATTCCTGTCCAATTATTATAAAAATTACAAGGAAGTTATGTGGTGTCCACATCAGATTTTTTATTAAAATTTTTAATTAAAATCTTAATCAAAGTGTATAAATTATCAACCCGTGCAATAATATTAATTATTGCAAGTTTTCAAACTTGAAATGTTTAAAATAAACATCTCATTCACCGATTGTGAGGTGAGCCATTTTACTCTAAACTACTTTCTAAATATGTAAGCGGCAAAAAAAAGTACAAACTTATATAGACGTTGGTAAATTTTACCGCTCGCATTATATAGTGATCAATGGACATCCGAGTTCTCTACCACTAGCGTTTAAACTAATTCATACTTTCTGACGAGGACATAGTAGCAGGAATAATCTCTCCAATCAGAATGAAGCTAGGTAACCACCAATGAGAGCAAAGCGCGCTAGGGAATTATGATTTCAAAAATTGTTGAATATCAGAAATTAATATTTGCCGACCTAACCTTAATTTCTGTGTAATTGTTGAATATCAGAAATTAATCTTTTTCTGTATTGAACTAAAAATTTGTTTATGATAAAATTTGATCATGAACAAAAATGTTTATAATAATAAATAATAAAAACTCATTTTCAATGAGTTAAAAATGTTTATATAAAAGAAGAAAGGTCTGGATTATATTATTAAAAAAATTATAAGTCGAGCAAGTTCTTATAATATTCATTATCGCTTTTATCTTAAATTTAAGATCTGACTGTGGTGTATTAATTTTGCTCTAGATGGAATAAAATGTAGTAGGACTAGAACATTATTGTTCAAATCGAGATATAATAATTTAGCGAGGACTATAGTTGATTTACAGCAAGTACGGATTCTTAGGTACTTATATTATTATTATTACTTTATTTGAAAAATATATAAAAATATTTTATAATATAAATGCCTTTTTGGCATTTGCGTGGTTATAGACTTCTGGTTATAGACTTCGGCTACGCCTCAGTCTATAATTTTTCACGCTCATACCAAAAAGATACACTTTCAGGACAAGATTCATAAATAACTATTAGACATAACTTTTTAAAATTGCCTAGTAACACATCATGAAAATTTTGTTATATTATATTAAACTTGATGTTTTTGTCTGGTGGGATTGACCGTAAGTTAGTAAAAAGCAATTTAAAATAAATAAACTAAAATATTTTTCAGGCAATTGAAAGTTGAGTTGCAAAATTTACGTCGTAAGGGTGCAATTAAAGCATCTATAGATTGGGGCAACATAGCTCCAGATCCAAATAAATCTTGCTGTCGATGCAGGACTGAACTAGGATGTGTTATAAACAGAGGTGCTTATTGCCGATCATGCCGTCAAAAAGTGTGCATAAATTGCAGAGAATATTCCCTACATACCACCGATTGGGTTTGCACTGTTTGTTTTAAGCGAATGTAAGTATAAAATTTTTTATATTACACTGAATTATTATATGAGGAGCATATTTTCAAAGCGCAATATGTCCAAAAATCTGTATTTTACTATATATTTAGATAAAATCTTAAATACCTACGTACTTGATAAGACAATTAGCAAAATGTTTTAGACTGGTTGCGTTTTGAAAAAAATGATGAACTTATTTAACTTGGAAAATGAATTGGGAACCTTAATATGTATTTAACATTACAAAAAGCGCAACAATTAGCGTTGTAAAAACACCTTGATACGCCTGGGTGCTAGACTATCCATATGGTGTTAATTTATGAAAATTTTTTAAATTAGAAATACAAACTTTTATTTTAAATTATTACAAAAAAATATTTAAATTTACAAGAAAACATGGACATAAATTTTTTAATTTTTTTGGTATCGTTCTGGAGATATAGCGAGATGACAGAGTCGAGAGACAGATACAGAGTCTTGTTTAAGTCACGTTCAGTCAAAAACGGTGCGACAAAATTAAAAAATCGGATGTGCCCATGCCCATAACTTTATCATACTTTTAAATAACAAAAATATAAAGAAATAGGATATTTACACGATTATTGATTAATACTTTTTTATTATTATTACGGAACAGAACATAATAAAAAAATAAAATTTTAAAAATAAGAAAAAAATTTTTTTTTTTTAATTTGAAAAACGAATATTTTCAAAAATTGGATATTTACACGATTATTGATTAATACTTTTTTAATATTATTATAGAGAAGAATTTAATAAAAAAATAAAATTTAAAGAAAAGGAAAAAAATTATTTTTTTTATTTACAAAATATTTTTTTTTTTGAGTTTCCGTGTACCGATTTTAACCAAAATCTAATCAGTTCTAAGTCTCAATATGTATGAACTAAATACGAAATTTTGTTAAAAAATTCCTATTACTTTTTGAGGTAGAGCGCACACAAAATTTGACCACACACACACACACACACACACACACACCCATACAGACATTTTTTGGAAATGATGATTTTCCGCTTCTGGGATCCCAATATGCCTAAATTCATCAAAATCTCAATTTTTTTTTTCCGCACGATAACAATACTTTTTCATACTTTGTATGATAAAGTAAAAATGAAATTTGCAACAAAATATCTGTAAAAGGACGTATGTAAACTCCACCGACGGTCAATAATTAATCCGTCCTTCCAAAATGGTCAGCGTCGGTCACCTGTAAATTCCACCGCTAACCGTAATTAGGGATTATACCGTATTAGTAGGTGTACAATAGCCAGATTAATAAAATTAAAATCCCTTTGGAAGAGGTTTTTTATCGACCATGAAACTATCAAAATATTTTACCGAAAATCGTCATCAAAACAACACTTTCCTGCTTTTTTAACTAAAAATTTTTTTAACAACAAACTTAAATTAAATCAATTTTACAGGTCTGAAATAACATTTTATTTTTATTAATATTTAATTTTTTTTGCCGCATGAAAAAACGCACGCAAGCGCTACTTATGTTGCTACAACCGATCCATGGATCAAAAAAATCTATTTTTAAAAATTTTACTTTATGACATCACAATATTTGAAACCCCCCCAGACCCCCTGTCACATTTTGGTCATGTCATATTTGGGAGATGACCCCCTAACCCCTTAACGTAGGACGAAATTTATGGATGGCCCCTAAGCTGGAAAGGGTTAATTTAGAAAATATAATTAAATGATTTTCGCTGTCATTCAACATTAAAAAGTTTTCACTTTTATCCGTTTCAACTAGTATGGAATCAAACGCCAAAAAAATAAAAATTTGTTAAAGAAATTTTCAAGGGGGGGGCTCAGTTAATTAAATGCAAAGTCAACAAATAATTTCGACAGATAACTAACCTACTTCAAAATTGCTATATATCAATAAACAATATAAATTAATGCCTGATTTCATAAAACTTTTAGCAAGCCGTTAAAGTTAACGGCTATTGGTTTGTTAGCTTTAAGGAATAATTTCCATTGGTTAGTTAAATTTAACGGCCCGTTAATACAATTTTTATGCAGTGTATGAAAAAACGCGATGTAACATTTACATAATTTATTAATCAAAAATATAAATTAACTAACTTAATAACCTAGTCAAAGTCTTACCTACTTAACGACGATAAACTTAACAATTAAAAGATTAAATGTCTGACCAGTCTACCTGCCTAGTACTCCGGTGGAATATACATATGGGATTATGGGACCCTTTGACCATCGGTGGAAATTACAATCGCCCATTTTAATATCTAAATCATTATTACTGTGTTAAACGGATTGTGACGATAGTAAAATAATAGTTGTGAGGTTATTGTATAATTTCAATTGCTATAATACAAAACTAATATCATAGGTATGTTCACAGCTATGGTATTTTGATGTTGTAAATATACAACTATGGTAAAAATATACAAGGGAGTGTGAATACCCTAACTGTTTGTTTCTGAAATTCATAGCCCCACGCTTTTATTTAGATGTTTTCAAGGAGCTTTGTTTGTTCTTATTTAAAAAATTTTATTTTTTACGTTTTATGAATTTCTATGATATTTGGACAATTTTGGGGCTACCAAATTTCAGGTCTCTAATGCCCATACCTATAGTCGATACTTCTCTCGATCTCGTACTTGAGTCAAACTTAAGTACGAAATCGACCAATCAAAATAAACAAGTTCATACTTAAGTCGTGCTCAAGTTTTGCTGGAGCCACGCATTGACTATAGGTACGGGCATAAGACAGAGGGAAGTTGGTTAAAAATGACAGCGAAAAAAGTCCATGCACACGGACGAAGGACAACGCTCATGTCAAGTTAAATAAAAGCTTTTAAAAACTAATAAAAATGTCACAATTTTCTGAAAGAAATTTGTTCAGCATGAAAATGTACAACTTTGCCCTAATTTAACCGACCTCATTTCTCTTGTAATAACTGACATCCCCCATGGTGGAGCTCGAATAACGGATACCCTGTGTAGACTTTGATACACTGACGCTGATTCTAAAATATCAAAAACTAACTTTAGGCTTCTATACAACTATAGGAAGAAGCCTTATGATCTGGCTCCGTGTCTGTCTGTCTGTCCGCATGATTAAAAACAAAATTCTAATAAAATAAAGCCCAAATAATTTAATCTATCAAAAATCAGATCTCACGGTCTTCAAAAAATTTTACTTATATAGAATATTTTTAGATTGGTATTAATTATTCAGATTATCTATATTTTTTAATCCGATACTCGATATAAAAATAACGGTGGCAGGACACTTCGCTCCGGGACATTTCGCACCCGGTCATTTCGCACCCGAACACTTCGCACCCAGGACATTTTGCTACCGGGGTCATTTTGCACCCGGACATTTCGCATCCGGACAATTCGCTACCGGGGACATTTCGCACCCGGACATTTTGCTACCACTTTTAGCATATTATTCATTATTTGAATTATTTCTAATATTTAAAATTTTTTTATTTTTTCAATTTAGCCACCCCTTGGTAGTAGCACCTATTCGAGTTCTTGGTTAACATTCATTAAAAAATAATTAATAATAAAAATATGCAAAATGGGGTATCAAAAATATCAGGGGTCAGGTCCGTACTCAGTACCATTTGGTTTATAACAGCTATAAAAAAAGAAGACAGTTTAAGTAGCGCAAAAATTGCTCAACATAACCGCGGAGTTGTCCCAAAAAAGAAGCAACTCCGAGATGTGGATCAACGCATCGAAACGTTGCTTCAAACTTACAATCCAGCAGATAAGCTTCACTTTCTTCGTGGAATTGCTCATAACTTAAAACATTTTTAGTTATTTTAAATAAACATTTTTGAAATTATTTTAATTGTCATTAATTGTTTTTTAATTAATTTTGTTTTATTTCATTTTATTATTGAAATAAAATTTTCCATTTGCTAAACGAAATGGTACTGAATACGGAGCTGACCCCTGTTGTTTTTGATACCCTTATTTGCATATTATTATTTATTATTTTTTAATGAATGTTAACCAAGAACTCGAATAGGTGCTACTCCTACCAAGGAGTAGCTAAATTGAAAAAATGAGAAAATTTTGAATAATAAAAATAATTCAAATTATTTGCGAAATGTCCGGGTGCGGAATGTCCGCGGTAGAAAAATGTCCGGATGCGATATGTCCGGGTGCAAAATGTCCCCGGTAGCGAAATGTCCTGGGTGCGAAGTGTCCGGGTGCGAAATGACCGGGTGCGAAATGTCCTGGTGCGAAATGTCCCGGAGCGAAGCGTCCTAGAACCCGTTGCTATAGGTTAGTTATACTTATACTTAACCGACTATTGTAAAAGCGGACCTAAATCGTTTCATCATCATCATCAATTTGGTTTTTTAATATCTCTAATACTTCTCTTACTGCTTCAGCTTCTTTTTGTTTAAATTTTTTTGACCTATTTGCGAACAATTCCTCGTCCGCCTTACGCTTACTTGCTTCTCTTCTTTTGAATGCCTCTGCACGCTTCAACTCCACCCGGTGCACAGTGTGTTAAATTCTCAATCTAGCTGGACAAAACCTAAATATTTAAAACCTTAAAAGAAACCAAACTTAAATTAGAAAAGCTTCCTCAGTTCTCCTTGTTATCATTTCCATTTTTTAGAATATTTGTCATCGGTACATTTTCACACAACCCCTGTGTTAGTTAGAACTGTATCATGGTTTTCCAATAGCGTTAATCGTGTATGTATAACTTTAAGTAGTGTAATTGTGATAATATCGTTATATTTATACAAATTTTAAGCTGTGCTGTTATAGATTTAGGTATATATTACTTAATTTTTATTATTAGGGCTTTCTATATCAATATATATATACCATTAACGTGGTATATATACACAGAATTGCACATGTTGTTGTTAAATATGGACAATATTTTTTATTGACCAAAAAGTATTATAATCGGGCAATATCAGAAGCGCTACCAATACCTGTTTTATTCTATAAGGTTTACAGATTATCGTATTATTTTTTTTTGCTGCCTAATTTTGCTTATTTTATAAGAAAAATTAGGATTTTGCAAGATCTCTTGAATATTCTTTTGGCTTTGTCCAACCAATAATTTCGAGTCTAAAGTCATTTCAACACAAAAGTGTGGGTTGCGGAAGAATTTCCCGAAATTACTAGTTGAACCAAACGCAGATTTTCTCGGATCTGATGCCGAAGAAGTAGCAAGGAAACCCAATTTAGACTCAAGTGCTTCTACCAGTAATGATTAAATGCTCGTAAGTTTATTTTGTTTATATTTCATGTTTTATGATGAAACCCATACCTTTTTCTACTTTGTATTGATGAAAAACAATATTTATTACCTACGTTGACAATAATTTGTTGAAAACTTTTCCCGCTAGAAAATCCCAATAATATTTTTAGGTTGGTTATTGCAGGGCGGTTGTCATTTTGAAGTGAACCGTTTCAATTTCTGCATTTTTTTAGTCAGATTTAGGATCAGTGATCCAATATACACGGGTTAGGGAAAAAAATTTTAATTTTTTATGTTATTTAGGTTTTGTCCAGCTAGATTTTGAATTTAACACACTGTGCGGTGCATAGGATATTTTTACCGTTAGCGTTTTTAGATTTTACATATCGTCAACACAATGCAAAACTAGCGAAAGTGAAATAAGGCCGGCTCTCGATTCAGATTATATATTTCATTGTAAAATATTAATGGAACCACAGAAATCAAAATTACCCTCAAAAAATGATGCATAATGAGTTTAAATTGTGGATTATATGTTTTCTTTGTTGTAGTTTTGTCAATTAAATTAAATCCACAGTTTGTTTAAATAACATCTTTAATTAATTTATAATATGCGTTATTATGAAAAACAATTTTTTGACAATATATTTTTTTTGTTATTATTTTTATATAACTTGTTTAAATTTTTTAATTATTTACAATGATGAAACTTAACTTATGTACAACTTGATTATAAAAAAATCGAAACAATAAAATAAACTTAAAACTAAAAAGTAAAAATTAGTGATGTTGTATCTACCGCCACAGTACCCCATCACCAGTGACAACGTTACCGATAAATGCCTTGCACGACATTGTTTATAATAGTATATTACGTGCCGAGGTGGAAAATGCTTCATTACAGCCGAGCGCTAAGTTAGTTGACTGAGGCGCGAAGCGCCAAAGTCAACTATAAGCGCGACGCTGGAATGAAGCTTGACACCGAGGTATGTATACTATTTTATTCACAATCAGTTTGTAAACAAGAAATAATTAAAAATTGAATTAAATTATACACTGCTTTTCATTTGATTTCACTTTTGAAAATAAAAATTGTTTATCAAGTTCGTATGAAATATTAAAAACAAATTGCTGTTTATGTCAAACAAAAAATTTGTGTTGACAACTGGCAAATATTATATTAGTAACAAATTTACAGATTTGTTTCGTGTTTTTAATATTACTGCTTAAATAATTTTTATTTATTCTGGCTAAACTTAAACTTATAAAGTAACTAAAATAAAATTAGATTATAATTTAGCTTGTACTAAATTTGTATATAAATTGTACTTGATACTTGACATAACCTTAACTAAATAATTTGACGCATATTTTTTGTTAGTTTCTTTTCTTGCCATCCATGCGACATTGCAGGTCGGGAAGTGGCCACTTCCCAACCTGGGGTAGGTTGGAAAGTAAAACAAAATAGCTTTTTGATTGGTTGGCAGTGAAACTAAATAATAAACTGCTTCCCAACTTATTAAAAGTCAGGAATGTATCGGTTACTAACCGATTGTGAATAAAAGTTATTTTTCTTCCGGAACGTGTAGTGATAATGTTGGAAGCGTTATCTTGAGGCAAGCTGTTATTAACATTGTTACAATTATTAGTTGTTTTGGGTGGAATTGTTTCTTTCTCTGCTTCAATAAAACAATTTTGGTTCCACCAACATCTAGTAAGAAAGTTTTTTCCAAACGTTTTTATACGCCGTATGGACCAACATAGGGTGCTGTAGTGGTTGTTTTACAGAATCAACTCTAACTAAAACACGTGAACAATCGGTTAACTTTTTAAAAATAAATTTTTTTTTTGAGTGTGACATTTTGTAGATACAGGTTGAATGTTTTGAAAATGGTTTTTTAAATTTGGAATAAATTCGCTTTGGTTGTTTAAATATTTCGAATTTTGTTCTTGCAAAAATTCACCTGGCAACTTTAATGTGCATCCATACACTAGTTCAGCTACTGATGCGCCCAAATCTTCTTTTAATGTTGTTCGCATTCCAAATAAAATTGTTGGTAAAATGCTAACCCAGTTTGTATTTTCGTATGCTTTTATTGTGCTTTTAAAGTCGTATGTAAACGTTCGATAATACCGTTTGATTCGGGATGGTATGGTGTAGTTCTTAGCTTTTTTATTCCGAGAATTTTGGTAAAATCTTAAAATAGACAAGATTCAAACTGTCTGCCTTGATCCGTTACAATTTGTGTTGGAACTCCAAAACGAGCAATCCAATTTGAGTAAAATTCAGATGCTACCGTTTCAGCCGTAATATTTGTTAATGGTATCACCTCCATCCACCTAGTGTATCTGTCAATACATGTTAGGCAGTAAGAATAACCGTTACTATTTAGCATTGGACCTATCAAATCAATGTGTACATGTGAAATTCTTTGGTAAGGTATTAAAAATGATCCTATTGGACTAGTTGTGTGTTTTGTAATTTTCGATCGTTGACAACTTAAACAAGTTAGTGCTTAATGTCGACAGTCTTTGTTTATTGCTGGCCAAATAAATCGTGTGTGGATGAGTTTTGTTGTGGCCTTGATACCTGGATGAGAAATGTTGTGAAAGTGATTAAAAATTTGGTTTCTGAAAGATAAAGGTACAAATGGTCTGCTGACACCTGTTGATGTGTCACAAAAAATCAATTTGCATTGATTTTGAATCTTTAAAGCGTTGAAAGTCTTTGTCGGATTCTTGTTCTTCAGACATTTTGTTAAAATCAAAAACGTTAGGAAATGAAATAGCTTCTACTCTTGATAATGCATCGGCAACAGTGTTGTGAACACCCGAAATGTATTTGATGTTTGTAGAAAATTGACCAATTCAGTCAAAGTGTCGAAGTTGTCAAGGTGATGCTTTTTCTGGATCCTGAAGAAATGCTGTTGTAAGTGGTTTGTGATCGGTGTATATGACAAAGTTTCGTCCTTCTATCATTTGTCTAAAATATTTAATCGCGGAATAAATCGCTAGTAATTCTCGATCGTACACACTGTACTTTTGTTGTGCTGGATTAAATTTTTTTGAAAAGTAAGCGAGTGGTTTCCAACCTTTTTCGGACATTTGTTGCAACACTGCGCCGACTGCAATATCAGATGCATCGGTCATGATAGACCATTCTGCTGTTGAGTCAGGGTGTGCTAGAAGAGAAGTGCTGGTAAGAAGATTTTTTGAATTTTGAAAAGCTTCATCTAATTCTTCTGTCCGAATAATTTTTGTTTTGTCGTTCTTTTTACCTTTACCTATTAAAGCATTTAATTTAGCTTGTGTAGTTGCTGCTTTGGGTAAGAAACGATGGTAAAAATTTATAATGCCTAAAAATCTTCGGAGACTTTTAATCGTGTCCGGTTTTGCGTAATTTGTTATTGCGTCAATTTTATGTTGCAGTGGTTTGATACCATTTTCAGATAAGCTGTGTCTCAAAAAGTTAACCCTGCTTTGACCAAATACGCATTTATTAACATTAATGTTAATGCCATATTCGGACAAGCGTTCGAAAATTATTCTGAGATGTTCTAAATGTTGTTCTAATGATTTTGAAGTTATTAATAAATCGTCTATATAAACGTAACAAAAATGTAATCCTTACAAAACGCTATGCATAAATCTTTGAAAACTTTGAGCGGCGTTTCTTAAACCAAAAAACTCATACGTGGAAATTCAAATAGGCCAAATGGTGTTATAATTGCTGTTTTTTCTGGTTCTAGGACACTTCGCTCCGGGACATTTCGCTCCCAGACATTTCGCATCCGGTCATTTTGTACCCGGACACTTCCACCCAGGACATTTCGCTACCGGTGACATTTTGCACTCGGGCATTTCGCACCCAGACATTTCGCTACCGGGGACATTTCGCAAATAATTTGAATACTTATTATTTAAAAAGTTTTCAATTTGCTAGTGGCACCTTGCTAGTAGCACCTATTCGAGTTTTTATAAAAAAAAGAGATATAAAAGCAGAATTGACATTTGCCGCCATTTGCAACAATTATAGCATCTTCCGAAAAATAAACAATTTTTAAATTATTTTAATTGTTATTAATTTTTTATTAGTTAATTTTGATTTATTTTATTTTACTTTTGAAATAAAATTTGCTATTTTGCTAAACCAAATAGTACTGAATATGGACCTGACCCCTGTTGTTTTTGATACCCCTTTTTGCATATTATTATTCATTATTTTTTAATGAATGTTAACCAAGAACTCGAATAGGTGCTACTACCAAGGAATTGCTAAATTGAAAAAATGAAAAAATTTTAAATAATATAAATAATTCAAATAATGAATAATATGCTAAAAGTGGTAGCGAAGTGTCCGGGTGCGAAATGACCGGGTGCGAAATGTCCGGGTGCGAAATGTCCCGGAGCAAAGTGTCCGGTCACCGTTTTTTCTATGTCTGAGGACGATACTGGAATGTGATGATAAGCTCTGACTAAATCTAATCCGGTAAAAAATTTTGATCCGTGAATGTTTTGTGTAATGTACTGTAATCGCATTTACTCTCCGGTAATACGCACAAAGTCTCCAATCACCATTCTTTTTTTGGACCAGATGTAGTGGGATTGCATATGAACTTTTCGATGACCGACATATACCCTTAGATAACATGTATTCGAATTCAGCTTTAGCTACTTTAAATTTTTTTGGCGCTAATCGTCTAGCATTCGCAAAAACTGGTGGACCGTTTGTAATAATAGTATGTTCAATGTTATGCGGGACTGTTGTATGTTCATCGGTTGTTTTCGTTAAATTTTTAAATTCTTTCAGCAATTCTTTGAATACAGAATTGTCATTATAAGAAATTGTTGAAAGCTTTGGAAAATAATCGTGGCTTATCTTACCAGAAACACTTAACTTAGTGCTGTTAGTAGATGAACTATGCGGGTACCACGCCACTTTCTTATGGGAATTAACATGGGAAGATTTTAACTGCACTTACTTCCGGTCTCTGACGTCACAGCATTGTTTTAAGTATATCGCCAACATTTAATGTTGGTTTTAATGACGTAACAGCGTATGTGTGCTTTGACATCCTATTCTATAACAATAGGCATTGTTTCCAATCAATTGTTTAAGTATTTCGAAGACAATTACTTCCGGTTTGCTGAAGGTAGGTTCCTATTGTTCACAGGGAGACGCTTAGGTCTTTTTGGCAATGGGTGTGGTTTAGGCCCTTTTGGCAGGGGGCGTGACTTAGGTCCTTTTGGCAACGGGGTGTGGTTTAGGCCCTTTTGGCAGGGAGCATGGCTTAGGCCTTTTTGGCAGCGGGATGTGGTTTAGGCCCTTTTGGCAAGGGGCATGGCTTAGGCCCTTTTGGCAGCGGGCTGTGGTTTAGGCCTTTTTGGCAACAGGGTGTGGGTTAGGCCTCTTTGGCAGGGGACATGACTTAGGCCCTTTTGGCAGCGGGATGTGGTTTAGGCCCTTTTGGCAATGGAGTTTGGCTTAGGCCCTTTTGGCAGCGGGCTGTGGTTTAGGTCTTTTTGGCAATGGGGTTTGGTTTAGGCCTTTTTGGCGATGGGATTTGGCTTAAGGCCCTTTTGGCAATGGGGTTTGGTTTAGGCCCTTTTGGCAATGCGGTGTGATTTAGGCCCTATTGGCAACCAGATGACGCTTAAGGCCTTTTTGGCAACGGGGTGTATTTTATATTACAAATAAGTCATGCATGCGCTGGTTCCGCCGAAACCCAGATAATTTTTGAAAAATTTTATTTAATTTATTAGATTTAATATCGGTGAGTAACTTAATTACATCATGAAACAAACAAACAAACAAGCAGTTTATTCATTAAATAAACAATTACGTAGTAAATTTTAGGGGCCCGCAAGTTAAATATTATAATTTTAGAAAAAAATTATTTAATTAGATTTAATATCGATTAAACAAACAAACAATTACCTAGTAGTATAAAATTTGTTAGGGCCCGCAAAGTAAATACTATAAATTTTAAAGAATAAAAAATTTAACCACCCCCACTCCAATTTAAAATTATTATAAATATATAGTTTTTTGGGGTAATATAATATTCGAGCGCGTCAAGTCAAGAAATCAAAATGTCTTTAAATAATAAGCGTAAAGCAGTTGATAGTGAAAACAAATCAGTGAATTGTAAAAATATAAAAGTTGATGAATTGGATCAGCAGCATAGTGCAAAACCCAAAGAATTGTTATACCAAACAACATATTATTTAAATAAATCTAAAAGCAAGAATGTTGGATTAGGGTTGGATCCATACGAATTCAATGCAGGATTAATATTATCGAGTTCAAAAGGAATAGAAATATTTCTAACCGAATTTGAATGGAATGTTATCATTAGCAACAAGTGCCATATTGAAAATTACTTTAGTCGTAGTGATCCTCAGTTCAAATTCATATCCCAGTATATAACAGGACTAATTGTGGAACCGGCAAAGATTAATGAAGATTTGTTAATCAAAATTTCAAAGGATGATCGTTATATTTACTTGGGGGAAGAAAGTGTAAAAGGAATATTTCAAATTGATGAAATCATTCAAGTTCGAATAGGAAATTTAAAAAATTTAAATTTTAAAAATTATTTCCATGAAACTTTATATTCCTGCGTAGAATTGGGTGGCGATATCTTGGATAACGTTCGTTATATAGCACAACCGACTGACGTGAATTGCAGTCATGAAAATTTGTGCATCCTGATTGAAATCTTGGTTTTTCGACCAAATATAATTATGGAAGCGGTTCAGAAATTATTCATTTAAAATGGTTGAAGTGAGACATACGGTTTATTCAATAGATGTTCAAGGATTTAATATACCTCAATTTATACCAAAAGAACTAGCAATTTATGACGGTGAAACTATAAAACATTATCTTTTTAAATCACCATGTCTGTTTAGTGAACTGAATGATAAATTCAAATTTCAAGTGCATTGGTTAGAAAACAATCATCACGGCATATCTTTCAATTCCGGTTCAACGGATTTAAAACACTTTAGTGAAATTGTAATTCAGGAAACCGAAAAAGCCGACGTAGTATTTTGCAAAGGACATCAAAAATTTAACTGTCTTGAACCCATTTTGGGGAGAAAAGTTTTTCAACAACTTGAAGATGAGGACGACTTGGAATGCACCTTTTATCCAGAAGTCCCTCTATGTAATAATAATCATAAATTTGAAATGTCATTTTGTT
Organism: Cantharis flavilabris; assembly: GCA_949152465.1. Lineage (NCBI taxonomy): Eukaryota > Metazoa > Arthropoda > Insecta > Coleoptera > Cantharidae > Cantharis > Cantharis flavilabris. Next base: position 28,012,582 of record OX424436.1, on the reverse strand, counting down.
CGATAAACAATGTCATAAAATTATACAATAGTATTTGTTCAAAAAATTAATGTAATTATCTCATCAAAGATTCAATTAAAAATTTTAAGAAAATGTTTATTTATTTAAGATTTTAATTTACACAAACCTACAGTTACATCATTATAATATTTTACAATAAAAAAGAAAAATAAATGGAATAAATGGAAATCAGAGGTTCTCAAATTATATTTGTCGAGCGGTATCTTAAAGTAATTATAAAAATTCACGGCACCCCATTTTGAGAATCACTATAGTCTAATTAATAAATATAACGTTAATTCAAGTATTTTGAATATTTTAAATATGTATCTATTTATTTATCAATATTTAGTTTCTAAACACAATATATTTAAAATAAAAAAAAAAAAGAAAGAAAGAAAAAAAAAGAAAGAAAAAAAAACGTTAGCAAGGTGTTTACATTATCATCAATGCAACTAATTGTATCTTTAATAAGTTAAAATAAAAAATAAATGAAAGACTTGAAAAATGTTATTATCATCCAAGAAGTATATGAAAGAGGTTCATTTGGGTAGTGAAGCTAAAATATTATAAGTTTGATTATAAATTATTAAATTCATATTAGATAATATGAATTCTATATTGATATTATCAACCATTTTAAATGGTACATTCTATATATAGCTTTCCCCAAAAATGTTTTGTATGAATATGCCTGTTTGGAGTACGAAAATGATTTAAGCGAGGCTAATAATAATTGTTCATGGAAATTAATGGATGTGACGAAAAACGTCAATATTTGTACATTTACGATCGATTTTGAAACACATGACAGTTTTAATTACAAGTTGAAATTAATCGATAATTCAACAAAAAGTATCGAAACGAAATGGGAAAAAGTTCAAATTAATTGTAAAATGCCGCACGATGATAACATTCTCATCTGTCAAAGTGTCTTTGGAACAACTACAATGTTTATTTTAGGAATCTGTGTATATTATTATTATTTAAAGAAACTCAATATAATTAAAAAAAACCTATGGCATCGATTGTAACTAATACTTACATTATAATGAGATTTCCACTTGTATACAAGTATACTCAAAGAAATACAAAAGTACTAATTTAATAAATATGTTTTATTTATTAAAAAAAAAAATTAATCTTACATTGGATTAATAACACCTGTAAACGGATTACAATAAATTATATACAGAGCTGATTTCTAATTTATTACTTAACATAGGCTCTTCAGCTTGCTCGTTTTGTTTTGACATGTCAATAACGAATATCGGTTCTTATTTAAACATTGGAAAATTTAAAAACGGTTCAGTTTTCTCATATGGGACAGCATAATGCAATAGATTCATTACATCTCTGATAAACTTATTATAAAATACCTAAACAATTGATCAGAGACAATACTAATTTTATAATCTTGTTTAAACAAGACGGGTTAAATTTAAAAAATGTATACGACTATTCAATTCACATGTCATCTGTCAAAAGTGGACCAATAAAAATGTTTGATGTGAGATTACATGGCCAATCAAAATGAACTGCAGCGAATATTCCACTAGTGGTGAATTGCAGCGACTATTCCATAGTAGGACAAGCGAATATTTTAAATAAATAAAAAATTTTATTGCTATTATTATCTGATTATTATTTCAAATTATTTTTAGATTTTATTTTTCACTTAAAAACTACATGTATATTTACAATACAAATAAGTGTACAATGCGTAAATGAAACACTTTTTACTAATATTTGAATTAAATATTGTACACTTTTTTTAATTAGGTTAAGAAGTTATTTTAAAACATAATTGATGGTACAATTTGAAAAGCTTACGTTGCTACAATTGGATAAAAATCCCGTTTTACTTGAAGAAGGCATTGCCAAAGTTTCGTTCTCGATTGTATGGTTGGAACGCATCTTTTCAATTATTATTGTTTGGTGATGTTCACCGTCCAATTGTAAATAAGATTTTATTGAATCAGTATTTCTGTGTCCTGTTATTTTCATCAGCTGCTGCTCTCCAACCCCAACTTTTGCTAACGTTGATACAGCACTAGACCTAATCAAGTGGTTCGATATTTTACGTTTTTTAATGTCTAAACCTAATTCTTCGGCCGCAATTTTAACCCACTTTGCGATTTCATTAACACCAACGGGCGAATTTTTGTACCATTTACTGGATTCATTTAATTTCCAAAATTTATTAGACGTCAGGAACATTCGATCAGTCTTCACATTGTCACCTCTCTTAGAAATAAATTTATGGTAAAGCCTGCAAAAGAAATAATACAATTACAAATTAAAATTACTGGATCAAATATAAGATAGCTTACCTTACAGGACACAGATCAATGTTTTTATTTTCAATGAGCCATTTGCTTTCGGCTAATTTCTCTCCACCTCCTTGTGCCGTTTTGGAAAAAATTGGATTGTATTCTATACGATTTGTAGGCAAGCCTTTATTGTTAATTTCTATCTTGAAATAATAAATTCGGCATTGATACCCTTCGCCACCTCGCCAAGCAAGTTCATAAGAGACCACGAAAAAAAACTTTTTTTGAAGGCCATCGGGATTATTTTCGTCTAAACCTTGTAGAATGTTTAAATACTCGTCTTTTGTTAATGCCGCTGAGCTTATGGTTCGTTTTTCTGGAAGCGTTTGTAATTTTTTTCTTTTGGCGTCTCTAGCCTCCCTTGCAGTTTTAAATACCACGTCACTAAAGGAGGTACATGTCGCTGGCCCCCCCCAAATCGAATTTTTTATTAAAATTGGTGTCAAACGTTTGAGCTTCGTTTGAGCCTCAATGAGCTTCTATTCCCGTCGTTTGAGCTTCAATTCCCGTCGTTTGAGCTTCAACGGTCGCGGAGCTATTCGCGAAAACTTTTGGGGGGGGCTGTGGACATGATAGCCCCCCCAAGTCGAATTTTTTATTAATATTGGTGTCAAACGTTTGAGCTTCGTTTGAGCCTACAAATAAACCATGTCATAAAAAAAAATAAATAAACCATGTCATGTTATAAAATATACCATTCTCTGATAAGATCCTCTGTATTTGTCATGGGTATTGTAATAGGTGACAATCAAAAGTATCACTTTCTAAGTTCTTACACAACCAAATACTATATTCAAGACACTGATAATTATCCAATAGAACCGATATATGGAAGAAGAAGAAGAAAGAATCCTTCTGTATTTGAATATAAACATAAAAATACGTTCCCCTACATTAACCCTAATGTAAAAGAGGTATATAAAAAAATAATCAAATCACCTATGATTAAAAATAAACAAGAAAATACATTCACCTACAGCATACCTAATGTAAAAAGGATAAATAAAAGAATATTGAAATCGCCTATATTTAAAAATAATCAAGAAAATTTAGAAACACATACCTACATTATACCTGATGTAGAAAAAGAATATATAAATAAGCAAGAAAGTGAGACTTGCATCTCTCATGATGAAGATAGTAAAAACACCGGTAGTGATAGCAAAGACACCGCTAGTGATAGCAAAGACACCGCTAGTGATAGCAAAGACATCGGTAGTGATAACGGTAAAGGTGGTGTTAAAGAGGCTGAAAAGCATCATCTGATAAGGGGGTCTGTTAAAAGACGTTGTTTCATGTGTTACCAGAAGGAGGCTGCTCTTTATGGTAAATCGGAGGCTAATAGAAAAACCGCCAAGTATATATGGATTTGCGAAGCTTGTAATAAAACGTTTTGTAAAAACTGTTTTAAAGAAACGCATAATGTGTCTTAATACTGAAGTTCGCCTTGAATGATTGATGTTCTGTAAATTTCGTCAAGCACCTTAAAGATCGAACAGCTCCCACAACATGTCTCAATATCATAGCTCCAAATTTTGCATACTTTTATTTGATAAAATGTAATATTCTTATACATAATATAAAACCCTGTCGGTCGCCCAGCATCTCTATGTTGGAATACAATTTTAACCTGGCTTGTGTTGCATGTCGTGTAGGCGGCCAGGCAAACGTTTACTGTTGATAATAATATGTAACTCGTAGGTTTCTTCGCTATGTTCACAATTAACTACAAATGTATTATCGTTAATGGGTAAAATAATGTTCACTATGTAAGTAGGATCTGTCATTATATTAATAAATTCTGATGGACTGTTTATGATTTTTTGTTTTAGGTTGATTTTGCCTTTATCCCAGTTTACCCTCAAAATGAGTTTAGCATTGATTTCGTCAGTGCTCGTAATCCTGAATTTTCTATGATTTCTTCAAATTCTAACTGAATGCCTTCTTGCTTCAAAAAAATGTTCAACATATAGCTCTTTGTTTTCAGGTTAGCCTGTTGTTTTATTTTTTATAAACTCTTTCATTATTGAAGTAAAGAAATCACCAGTTCGGTTATTCTTATCGTATTTTCCACATTTTAACACCAAATTTCATGTACTTCTAACATTGTGTAACCGTTTTCTATAACTTTTAACACCTCGTCGATAACCCGAGTACCTCCTAGAACCCTATCACCAACACTCTCTTTGCACGCGTTATTATTTTGTATCTCTGCGCACACTCTACGTAACGAAAATATAAGTTTATTGCTAATTTTGCTGGGTAACATGGGGTGATACAGGTCTTGAGGAGATAATATTTTACATTTTATTATACTGTCAATATCCTTAGATAATTCTGGACATTCTTCTCCCACATATACGCGGTGGTGGCCTATAGGAAATTTACTGTATTTACACACCCAAGGATAAAGTGCGCAAATATCTGTATATTTAATTTTTTTTGCCTTCTTTTATCTTGTAATAAGCCTTTGTGTTTCCTGTTCTATCTCCATAAGACGCATCTCGAGGATTCAGAGGTAATAGCTTGATAAGAGGATAGTTTTTTGTATACCTCACTATATCCTGATTTAATTGACCTTTAAATTCGCATTCTCGCATTTCAATCACATCATAATCCAGTAACCTTAATTTTTAGGTATTTGTAATTGTTGATTCGTACCTTAGATTTAGGGTATCAGATAGATTGTCGAGTAGCGGGGTGTCTCTATCATACTTGTGATATAAAGGATTACTGTGAAAATAGCATCCGTGAAACTCAAACACCTGATTTGTACTTTCACAGTAGCCATCAGCCTTAAAACCACCCAATCTGACTTCTGTTTGTTTGGTTGAATGAGCTATTTACACTATTCTTGTATGTTCTTCCCACAACAGCCACTGCGGATCACTTACCGACTAATTATCAATATTTCTATAACCACCTTGAAGAATTATGCCTATTGAATTTGATTTCAGAAAATTATGTCTAAACCTCTTGTTACAAGCAGAGGCTATGGTACAGACCTCTAAAGCCATTAAAGAACTTTGCATATTAAATTCTTCGTTTTTATGTACTTCATACCATTTTAGAAAAGTGAATGAAATTTGTTACCCACGTGATCATCGTATATTCGTATACATTTTTTAAATTTAACCCGTCTTGTTTAAACAAGATTATAAAATTAGTATTGTCTCTGATCAATTGTTTAGGTATTTTATAATAAGTTTATCAGAGATGTAATGAATCTATTGCATTATGCTGTCCCATATGAGAAAACTGAACCGTTTTTAAATTTTCCAATGTTTAAATAAGAACCGATATTCGTTATTGACATGTCAAAACAAAACGAGCAAGCTGAAGAGCCTATGTTAAGTAATAAATTAGAAATCAGCTCTGTATATAATTTATTGTAATCCGTTTACAGGTGTTATTAATCCAATGTAAGATTAATTTTTTTTTTTAATAAATAAAACATATTTATTAAATTAGTACTTTTGTATTTCTTTGAGTATACTTGTATACAAGTGGAAATCTCATTATAATGTAAGTATTAGTTACAATCGATGCCATAGGTTTTTTTTAATTATATTGAGTTTCTTTAAATAATAATAATATACACAGATTCCTAAAATAAACATTGTAGTTGTTCCAAAGACATTTTGACAGATGAGAATGTTATCATCGTGCGGCATTTTACAATTAATTTGAACTTTTTCCCATTTCGTTTCGATACTTTTTGTTGAATTATCGATTAATTTCAACTTGTAATTAAAACTGTCATGTGTTTCAAAATCGATCGTAAATGTACAAATATTGACGTTTTTCGTCACATCCATTAATTTCCATGAACAATTATTATTAGCCTCGCTTAAATCATTTTCGTACTCCAAACAGGCATATTCATACAAAACATTTTTGGGGAAAGCTATATATAGAATGTACCATTTAAAATGGTTGATAATATCAATATAGAATTCATATTATCTAATATGAATTTAATAATTTATAATCAAACTTATAATATTTTAGCTTCACTACCCAAATGAACCTCTTTCATATACTTCTTGGATGATAATAACATTTTTCAAGTCTTTCATTTATTTTTTATTTTAACTTATTAAAGATACAATTAGTTGCATTGATGATAATGTAAACACCTTGCTAACGTTTTTTTTTCTTTCTTTTTTTTTCTTTCTTTCTTTTTTTTTTTTATTTTAAATATATTGTGTTTAGAAACTAAATATTGATAAATAAATAGATACATATTTAAAATATTCAAAATACTTGAATTAACGTTATATTTATTAATTAGACTATAGTGATTCTCAAAATGGGGTGCCGTGAATTTTTATAATTACTTTAAGATACCGCTCGACAAATATAATTTGAGAACCTCTGATTTCCATTTATTCCATTTATTTTTCTTTTTTATTGAAGAATATTATAATGATGTAACTGTAGGTTTGTGTAAATTAAAATCTTAAATAAATAAACATTTTCTTAAAATTTTTAATTGAATCTTTGATGAGATAATTACATTAATTTTTTGAACAAATACTATTGTATAATTTTATGACATTGTTTATCGAACAAAATGACATTTCAAATTTATGATTATTATTACATAGAGGGACTTCTGGATAAAAGGTGCATTCCAAGTCGTCCTCATCTTCAAGTTGTTGAAAAACTTTTCTCACCAAAATGGGTTCAAGACAGTTAAATTTTTGATGTCCTTTGCAAAATACTACGTCGGCTTTTTCGGTTTCCTGAATTACAATTTCACTAAAGTGTTTTAAATCCGTTGAACCGGAATTGAAAGATATGCCGTGATGATTGTTTTCTAACCAATGCACTTGAAATTTGAATTTATCATTCAGTTCACTAAACAGACATGCTGATTTAAAAAGATAATGTTTTATAGTTTCACCGTCATAAATTGCTAGTTCTTTTGGTATAAATTGAGGTATATTAAATCCTTGAACATCTATTGAATAAACCGTATGTCTCACTTCAACCATTTTAAATGAATAATTTCTGAACCGCTTCCATAATTATATTTGGTCGAAAAACCAAGATTTCAATCAGGATGCACAAATTTTCATGACTGCAATTCACGTCAGTCGGTTGTGCTATATAACGAACGTTATCCAAGATATCGCCACCCAATTCTACGCAGGAATATAAAGTTTCATGGAAATAATTTTTAAAATTTAAATTTTTTAAATTTCCTATTCGAACTTGAATGATTTCATCAATTTGAAATATTCCTTTTACACTTTCTTCCCCCAAGTAAATATAACGATCATCCTTTGAAATTTTGATTAACAAATCTTCATTAATCTTTGCCGGTTCCACAATTAGTCCTGTTATATACTGGGATATGAATTCGAACTGAGGATCACTACGACTAAAGTAATTTTCAATATGGCACTTGTTGCTAATGATAACATTCCATTCAAATTCGGTTAGAAATATTTCTATTCCTTTTGAACTCGATAATATTAATCCTGCATTAAATTCGTATGGATCCAACCCTAATCCAACATTCTTGCTTTTAGATTTGTTTAAATAATATGTTGTTTGGTATAACAATTCTTTGGGTTTTGCACTATGCTGCTGATCCAATTCATCAACTTTTATATTTTTACAATTCACTGATTTGTTTTCACTATCAACTGCTTTACGCTTGTTATTTAAAGACATTTTGATTTCTTGACTTGACGCGCTCGAATATTATATTACCCCAAAAAACTATATATTTATAATAATTTTAAATTGGAGTGGGGGTGGTTAAATTTTTTATTCTTTAAAATTTATAGTATTTACTTTGCGGGCCCTAACAAATTTTATACTACTAGGTAATTGTTTGTTTGTTTAATCGATATTAAATCTAATTAAATAATTTTTTTTTAAAATTATAATATTTACCTTGCGGGCCCCTAAAATTTACTACGTAATTGTTTATTTAATGAATAAACTGCTTGTTTGTTTGTTTGTTTCATGATGTAATTAAGTTACTCACCGATATTAAATCTAATAAATTAAATAAAATTTTTCAAAAATTATCTGGGTTTCGGCGGAACCAGCGCATGCATGACTTATTTGTAATATAAAATACACCCCGTTGCCAAAAAGGCCTTAAGCGTCATCTGGTTGCCAATAGGGCCTAAATCACACCGCATTGCCAAAAGGGCCTAAACCAAACCCCATTGCCAAAAGGGCCTTAAGCCAAATCCCATTGCCAAAAGGGCCTAAGCCTCACAACTTGCCGAAAGGGCCTAAACCAAACCCCATTGCCAAAAGGGCCTAAACCAAACCCCATTGCCAAAAAGACCTAAACCACAGCCCGCTGCCAAAAGGGCCTAAGCCAAACTCCATTGCCAAAAGGGCCTAAACCACATCCCGCTGCCAAAAGGGCCTAAGTCATGTCCCCTGCCAAAGAGGCCTAACCCACACCCTGTTGCCAAAAAGGCCAAAACCACAGCCCGCTGCCAAAAGGGCCTAAGCCATGCCCCTTGCCAAAAGGGCCTAAACCACATCCCGCTGCCAAAAAGGCCTAAGCCATGCTCCCTGCCAAAAGGGCCTAAACCACACCCCGTTGCCAAAAGGACCTAAGTCACGCCCCCTGCCAAAAGGGCCTAAACCACACCCATTGCCAAAAAGACCTAAGCGTCTCCCTGTGAACAATAGGAACCTACCTTCAGCAAACCGGAAGTAATTGTCTTCGAAATACTTAAACAATTGATTGGAAACAATGCCTATTGTTATAGAATAGGATGTCAAAGCACACCCCCATTGTTCTATACGCTGTTACGTCATTAAAACCAACATTAAATGTTGGCGATATACTTAAAACAATGCTGTGACGTCAGAGACCGGAAGTAAGTGCAGTTAAAATCTTCCCATGTTAATTCCCATAAGAAAGTGGCGTGGTACCCGCATAGTTCATCTACTGCTGTTATCAATTAAACGTTTTCGACGAAGGTCTACCCCTAAGTTAAATTCATGAAGAAAATCTGCCCCTAATATAGCTTGATTTACGTCTGCTATAATAAAAGGATAGCTAAATTTTCATCGTAAGCCTAAATTTAAATTTAAAAAGTTTTTTTCCGTAAGTAGAAATTGTTGTGCCGTTTGCGGCATATAATTTAAAAGGTGTATTAAATAAATCTATTCCGCTAATTGATTTAGCTTTGAAAGAAACGTCAGCTCCTGAATCAACTAAAAATGAAACATTTGTATTTTTGTCAGTAATAAAAAGACGGCGGGTATGTTGGCTCACATCAGTAGCCGCCGAAACCAAGAGGCTAACTAGTTTTCCTAACTGCTTTTAAATGTGCATGGTAGAATACATTTCTTAGCTTTATCTTTATAATTTGCATGATATAAACACATATCTTTATCATTTTGATTTGATTTTGACCTGGAACTGTATTTACTGTTGCTTTGTGAACGTGAACGCGATCTCATGTGACACAAATTGTCCACATGTTTAGTTAGAGCTGCTATTTGCTCAAATATAATATCTTGTGATTGTTTTACAAAGAAATCATTACTTTTAGTATTGTTAGATGTTGATGTCACCTAAAATATATCATTAGTTGACACATCAGATATCTTGTCTGCCATGCTGGCTAATTTTTCGAGATTATCATTACCGATTGATAGTATAGCTTGCATTTGTGGTGGAAGTCGTTCTAACCACAGTGATTTGATGGCGGAGTTGCCAAAATCATTACCTGCTAGTTCTCGCATTTCTCTCAGCAGATGTGATGGTTTGCGATTCCCGATTGATAAATTATTTAAAAGTTTTTTTAAACGATTTTGTTCCGAGTCCGAATAGCATTCCAGTAAACGCGCTATTAACGTTTCGTACTTGTCGATTAAAGGTGGATTTGAAATTATGTCACTAACCTGATTAAGAACACTACTTACAATATTAGCTACCAGAGTATTGTATTTTGTTCTATTGGCAGTGATACGACTTAACTCAAATTGTGCTTGTAACTGTTTGAACCATACTGCTGGGTTTTCACGCCAAAAAGGTTGTACTCGTACTTGCACTGTATTAATCTGCGGTTCTTATCTTCTGTATTTGTTGTTGATGCTTCGATATTATAGATATTGTTATACATAATTTTAAAATTTTTTATCTAAAATAAATTTGATTATATTCTTTGTTCTTTGTCGTGGGTCACCAATTGTGGATTAAATGTTTTCTTCGTTGTAGTTTTGTCAATTAAATTAAATCCACAGTTTGTTTAAATAACATCTTTAATTAATTTATCCCACACCTCTGCCTTATGAAGCCATAATAATGCCGATTTTACATATCTTATGGGGTCTATAAAACACTAGTGACTTATGTAAATTATGAGTACACCTGCTTTATACTAGTTTTCATAATTTAAATCTGACATTTTAAAACGTCAAATGTCAAAACTTTTAATTACATTTTAAACTATTATTACGAGATATTGGATAAAGCTTTGTATTACACACGTGTCTTAACAGCAAATAAGTTACTCAAGAAACATTAGCCACGAGAGCTTGCTCGAGTGGCTAAACATTTCTTTCGTAACTTATTTGCCTTATAAGACAATTGTATAATAAATAGCTATTATATGCGAGTTATATTGTAAGCACTTTATATTTTATTTTATAAAAACACAAGTATGTAATAAGAATATTGTAATTAAAATCCAGAATGTATTAGATTCTTGTAAAGTTGACAAATTGTTGAAAACAACTTGTCAACTGTTAACGTTAGTCTGTATTTAGCATTCTCACAGTAAAGTTTAGGATCAAAGTAATTTTGTATTTTTATTTTTAAAAAATCAAATTTCAAAGGCCTAAACATATTTGGCGCAGTCGGTAGGATAAGTCCGGGCTATTAAATTTGACAAAATCGCGAATTAATAGTTTTCGTTTTAACGATTTACGGACTTTGTCGTTACAAAATCGAACGAGCAGCCCATCACTAGGAAAGCATCGCCGAGGTTGGGAAACGTAAAATTAAGTTGAAGATAACCAGAGAGACCAAAATCGCTTACTTGGAAGTCGACAATTTTGGCAGTCGAGGATAACTTCGCCGAAACTGCAACAGTTGGAGAGAAGAACGAGCTACATTAGAAATCCAGTGTAATAATGAAAATTCAACAGATCCTGTAAGTTCCTTTTTATTTTACATAAAGATTTATAGTAATTGCATTAAATCGGGATCGTTAATTAAGAGTAAACAAGTATTGATTAGGATATTATTGATCCGTGCGTATATTGATTTTGAATTAAGTGTTTATGTCCGATTCGGAAGATTCAAGCCGTGCCAGAAGTCCTCTTCGTAGAGAAGTAATTATAATGGCAGTACCAAAATTAGAAAAATTTCATATTGACAGTGTACCAGAATTTGATGGTAACTGTGCTACATTAGCTATTTTTATTCAGGCAAGCGAATATTTGCTGACAAATTACACTGATAGAGTTAATATTAATAATCCGCAAAATGAATTTTTACTTAGAGCTGTAATAGGAAAATTAAAAGGACGCGCTCTTGAACTTGTAGGGAGTCGTGGAAATTTAAATAATTGGTTTGCAATAAAACAATTACTTTTAAGATTCTTTTCGGACCCGCGAGATGAAAAATGTTTACTTGGTGATTTACTTCACGGTAAACAACAAAGAAACGAAAATGCTGTAACATTTGGTAATAGATGCCAAGATTTATTAAGTTTAATTTTAACAAAATTACAATTAGAGGAAGCTGATATAAATGCGCGACAAATGAAAATTCAAATATATGAAAAACAAGCGTTAGACGCATATTTAAGAGGTATTAATAATAATTTGCCTATTAGATTAAGAAAACCCGAAAATTTAGAACAAGCAATTAGTTTTGTAATAGAAGAAGAAAATTTTGAGTATTCAAAAAATAATTTTTCAATTATAACCATAATAATAATAATCATGCAAACGTAAATAAACCACGCGCAATAGGTCAACATACTTTTAATGCAAGTTCACATTATAATAATTATTATCAAAGTAATTCTAATACACCAACTTATCAGCATAACAAACCTGCATTCTTTAATAATAATTCTAGACCGCATTTTAGCAATAATTTTAATAATAATTTTAACAAAAATGTTAATTCAGGAAACTCGCGTTATACAAATTTTAGAAATAATAATAATAATAATAACTCTAAACCATTTCAGTCGTTTCGACAAAATCAAAATTTTCAAAATAAACAAACGCCAAATTTTAATGAAAATAGATCTAGGCAGTTTCGTCCAGAACCAATGGACACATCAAGCGGAAATACTATTAGGCGACCCCAAAATAACTTTAATTCTCCAAGATTTACATCTGAAGAATTATATCAAACAGAATTTGATAACAACGATGCAGTTAATGAAGAAAGGGAAGAACAAAATTTTCAATGGGAACACCCATCAAACGAGATGACATAATCGATGTAACAAATATTAATACGTCCGCGCTACCATACATAAAAATTCCTCACGTAAATTTTAAATTAATGATTGATACAGGATCGACTAAAACTTTAATTTCACCACGTATAGTTGAAAATTATTATAAAAAATTTGTTAGAGAAAAACCTTTTAAAATTAGATCGGCTCATAAAACTACATTTCATAAATACGTTGCACGAATTCCGCTGCCGAAAACTTTTCAAACCAAGGAATATTATGATTTTTGCATTTTTGAATTTAACCCTAGATATGATGGTTTAATAGGTATGGATTTATTAAAACATTTAGGCGCGAATATTGATTTAAAGCAAAACGTTTTGTAAATACTAAACACGGTGTAATACCCATATATTTTGAACCATTAGAAACAAAACAATTTAAATTACCACCGCGACAACAACAATTTATAAAAGTTCCCATAAATTCAAATAGTTTAGATGTAGGAATCGTCGAATATAAAAAGTTAGCTGAAGGGGTAGAAATTCCTCAATGTTTAGTTAAGATAAAAAATAGGGAAGCCATTATTAGTATTACAAATAGTAGCGAAACAGAAAAACTAGTAAATGTAGAACCATTAAATGTATTAGAGACAGAAAATGCAGAAATGATAGAAGTTAATTATGATAAAAAAAAGATAGGTTATTAAAGGAAAATTTAAAAAATCTTAGATTAGGTCATTTAAATAACGAAGAAAGAAAAGCAATTCAGCAAATATGTTATGAATATAGGGACATTTTTCATTGTGATGGTATACCGTTATCATTTACAAATATTGTAAAACACGAAATAAAAACTAAAGATGACGTACCGGTATTTAAGAAAGCTTATAGGATGCCATATGCACAACAAAAAGAGGTAGCCAATCAGGTGGCCGAACTTTTGGCCAATGATATAATACAACATTCGCAAAGTGGGTGGAGCAGTCCAGTAATTGTTGTTCCAAAAAAATTGTAAGCGTCGAGCGTGCAAAAATATCGAATGGTGATTGATTATAGATTATTGAAAGAAAAATGTCTCGATGATAAGTACCCCCTCCCCCATATTTCCGATATATTAGATAAGTTAGGAAAATGTTCTTATTTTACTACATTAGATTTAGCATCGGGTTATCATCAAATTGAAATGCATCCTGATGATCGAAAAAAGACGGCTTTTTCAACACCGCGAGGTCATTATGAATTTAAACGCATGCCTTTTGGTCTAAAAAATGCCCCTCCTACTTTTCAACGAGTTATGGACAACGTTTTACGCGGAATACAAAATGAAGCATGCATTGTTTATTTAGATGACATAGTAATATTTTCTACATCCTTGCAGGAACATATTGAAAAATTAAGATTAGTATTCGATCGGCTTAGAAAAGCAAATTTTAAAATACAAATAGATAAATCGGAATTTTTAAAAAAAGATGCCCAATTTTTAGGTCATGTTATTACGCCGGAAGGTGTTAAACCAAATCTAGCCAAAATTGATGCAGTAATAAATTATCCAGTCCCTAGAACAACAAAAGAAATTAAAGGATTTTTAGGCTTAACGGGATACTATAGAAAATTTATTAAAGATTATGCAAAGGTAACAAAACCGCTAACTATATGTTTGAAAAAAGGTCATAAAATTGAACATACTAAAGAATTTATGGATTCATTTAATAGATGTAAAGACATTTTAGTTAATCATCCCATTTTACAATATCCAGATTTTAGTAAACCTTTCATAGTATCCACGGATGCTTCCAATGTGGCAATCGGTGCCATTTTGTCCCAAGGTACTGTAGGGTCGGACAAACCAATTTGTTATGCATCGCGAACGTTAAATGATTCGGAAAGAAAATACAGCACAATCCAAAAGGAATTGTTAGCAGTTGTATGGGGAGTTAAATATTTCAGGCCTTATTTGTATGGTCGAAAATTTATTATCTACTCTGATCACCGCCCTTTAGTTTGGTTATCGAAATTAAAAGAGCCAAATTCGAAATTGCAAAGATGGAAAATTAAATTGGAAGAATATGATTACCAAATCATATATAAAAAAGGTAATCATAATAGTAATGCCGACGCATTAAGCAGGGTAGAAATTAAAAACAATAGTAATAATCCTAGTTTTAAAGATTTTGAGACAAAATTCACTTGTAAACAAATTGTAAATTCTCCTACAATTATAGAAAAAGTTGTAGACCTCTTTGAAGCTCCTTCGGAATTTTCCTTGTGTCATTGCGTTAGTAAAGACTTATGTATGAGTGCAGGAATAGCCAAGGAATTTAAAGAGAGATATGGACAAGTTTTAAAATTAATAAACCAAAATCCACAATTAGGCTCATTAGTTTATTTGCAAGAAAATCAAAAATACATATTTTATTTAATAACTAAAGATAAACATTACGAAAAACCAATTTACGAAAATTTATTTAAATGTTTGGTCAATTTGAAAGAATTTTGTTTGAAAAATAATATTAAGAAATTAGCAATGCCAAGGCTAGGTAGCGGGTTAGATAAACTAAATTTTGAAAAAGTGCGTCATATGATTAATTATATATTCGGGAATCAATTTAATATAGAAATCTATTATTTAGAAGGTAATAATTATTGTAATAGAAATATGGAAGTAGATATAAATGCCATAGAAAATGAATCTATGATAAATAATTTTGATGAAAACGAAATAGATAATTCCATAGGAGAATTTTTAATGAATAATGAGCAATGGGAAGATTGTGTTATGACAGAAGGCGAATTAGATTCACTTTTAGAACAATTAGATAATTCAGATACTATAAATTCAGTTAGTTGTAATAAAGAAATAGCTAATATTAAAATATGTTTGGATGTAATAGATTCAAAACCGAATCAGTATTTCATATACGAAGTATACGCGCTCATGAAACCGGTCAAAATAGAGACAATAGGTAAAATCAAACGATATCATGTTCAGATAAATAGTAACGATGAAGAAAGCATAATCAAATTTTTAAAAGAATAATAATAATAGTATAGCTCTACAGGCCTTGTAGGCCCATGGCTTGAACAATCTTTCTCCATCTCTTCCGATCTCTCACCAGAGCTGTCCAGTTCTCTACACCCATTGTCCTTAGGTCCTCCTCCACAGCATCCAGCCATCTTCTTCTCGGTCTTCCTCTTCTTCTAGTACCTATCGCACCCTGTCGTAGGACTTTGTGGGTTATTCTCTCTTTCGGTAGTCTTTCAACATGGCCCAACCACCTGATCCTTTGGGCTCTGATTATTCCAATTATATCCGTCTCTCCATAACGACTCACTACCATATAGTACTGCCGGTCTTATCACTGTCTTGTAGATTCGTATTTTTGTTCTTTGTGATATTTGTTTGTTACGCAATATTGTACCTAGGCTTGCAGCACTTTTATTTCCTCTCGTTATTCTTGCGTCGATCTCTTTGCTGTTGTTGAGTTTACTCGTTATTAAAGTTCCCAAATAGATGAAACTTTCTACCTTTTCAAAATTATATTCCTTCATTCCTATTCTAACCGCAAGTCCTCTCTCAATTGTAGATCCGTTATCGTTTGCGCTCATAACCATATATTTTGTTTTTGCTTCATTTATCAGCAATCCCATGTTCTGCGCTTCTTTAATGAGATTTCTTATCATTTTCTGCAGTTCATGTCGACTTTTGGAAATTATCACACCATCGTCCGCGTAGGCCAAAAACTGGTAGTTTGTGTTGTATATCGTTCCGTTTGTGTTTATTCCACTATCTCTGATTATTTTTTCCAATACCAAATTGAACAATACTGCCGACAAAGGATCTCCTTGTCTCAAACCATTTTCAACTTCAAAAAGAATACACGACCGAATCAAAAAAATATTATATTCATTTTGAAACTGATACGCTATTTCAGCAATTTAATCGAGTAGGTCAAAAATTATTTAATGCAATTGTACGGAAAGAAGAGAAATTTTACACGAGTAAGACATGATAGAAATAGCTATACGAAATCAACATGAGGGTAAAACAAACCATCGAGGTATTTCCGAAATGTTAAAACAATTACAGAGAAAATATTATTTTTCCCTTATGCAAGAACACGTAGCAAAGTTCATTGCCAATTGTGAAAGATGTAAAAAAAGTAAATACGAAAGAAATCCACCCAAAATTGCAACAATGTTAACGGATACACCGCACCGCCCCTTTGAAAAATTACATATCGATGTTTATACGGCAGAAAACAATAAATTCTTAACTATAGTTGATGCATTTACAAAGTTAGGTCAAGCAATTGAAATTAAATCTAAAAACGCGGTAGATATATTGAACGCTGTAATCAATTATTTTTCGTACTACGGAACACCCGAAACTATTAGCGCAGATCAAGGTTTAGAATTTCACAATCACATAATTGAAGAGTTGCTCGAATCGCATAAAATAAAAATTCATTTTACAACACCTCATCATCCCGAATCTGACGGAATAATAGAGAGGTTTCATTCTACTTTGGCGGAACATATTAGGTTATTAAAAACAAAACACAACGAGTCAATAAACTCTTTAATAAAATATGCGATTATTGCTTATAATAATTCAATTCATTCCAGTACAAATTTGACTCCATTAGAATTGACATTAGGTCACACAAAATTAAGAGATCCTTACGATTTATTTTACGACAAGCAAATGTACAGCGATTATCTTCAAAAACACAAAGAAAAATTAGCTTTAACTTACGATAGAGTCAATGAAAAATTAATAACAAATAAAGAAAAAGTTGCTAATACGAGAAATAAGGATATTAATAACCCCTTTTCAGAAGGACAAATAGTTTACGAAACGAGTTATAAATACAAACGAAATAAAACGGGAGAAAAATTTAACGGTCCATTCGTATTAAAAACAATGCTTCCCAATAATAAAGCAATTATTCAAAAAGTAGGTAGTTCGGATAAGAACCGGGGTAGAACAGTTCATTTAAAAAATTTAAGACAACCCATTGTTGCAGAAACGTCACCATCATTGCCCTCGTCACCGCAACCATCCACTTCGCAAAATGCTCCAACATAGAAATAAACCAAATTTCAAATAATCAAGGATTACTCCCATTAAAATTAGGTATAGCTCAAAATATAGTTGATTATTGGAAACTAATACAAATTTATGATTTATCTAGTTTAAGATTAGAATTAAATAAGTTAGTTGATAATTACAATAAGTTAAATAATTCATTTCACGAAAGTAACTATGGCATAGCCTATGCAAATGAAATGTTTACTTATAGATATCTGTTAGAATATAAATTTTTACAAATAGAAAGTAAGTTCAAACAAATGACAGTAACAATTAGTGACAAAAATAAACGTCCCACACGTGAATTGATAAACGGGTTAGGTTCAATTTGGAAATCAATTTCGGGAAATCTCGATCAATCGGACGCCGATCGATATGACGCGGCTATTATACAAATTAAGGAAAACGAAAATCAAATAAAAATTCTAGCGGAACAGCAACTTAGCATTACGGATAAAGCGTTACACATATTTAATGAATCAATGACTAAATTGCAACACAATCAAATATTGCTCGAAGCCCGAATAAATGAGATAGCTAATGTAATGCAAAATGTTACCACCCTATATTTCAATGAAATTGATAGTTTTGTCTTATTAAACACTATTTTTAATCA
This sequence comes from Cantharis flavilabris, assembly GCA_949152465.1. NCBI lineage: Eukaryota > Metazoa > Arthropoda > Insecta > Coleoptera > Cantharidae > Cantharis > Cantharis flavilabris. Next base: position 27,994,124 of record OX424436.1, on the reverse strand, counting down.
TTTAATTTCGGCTGCAGAAATACTAGTAGAAATTTTGGATAACACGGAAAATTCTATTACTTTTGCTAAATTAAACTTATTGCACCCGTCAATAATTATGCACGACGATTTAAAATTAGAATTAACAAAAATAAATGCTCATTTAACGAATTTAAGATTGCCATATAATTTAGAGGAAGAGGACTTCGTCAATTATTACTCAATAATAAAAATTAAAGGATATATACGCCTGGAACAAATAATATTTGTTTTAGAAATTCCTTTAGTAGAATTAAAATCATACGATTACTATAAACTTTATTCCTCTCCTGTGTTGAAAAATAAGTACCATCAAATCATCATTCCTAAATTTCCTTACCTAATGTTGAACGACAAACAATATGGATTAAGTGACATGTGTAAACAAATAAATCAATTAAATTATTTGTGCGACGAACAAGTTACTAATTTAATATCTAAAAATAATCCTTGCGAAGTTGACTTAATAAGTCTTAGTGAAAATTATAAAAACTGTGAAGTTCGGAATAGTTATTTAACAAAAACTAAAATTCAAAAACTGTCAAATAATAAATGGATGATTATTACAGTTAAAGCAACCATAGGTTCTAGTAATTGTTCAAATATAGTAGAAAAGGTAAAATTTAACGGAACATATGTAATTACAATTCCAAAAATCGGATGTGGCCATCACATAACTTTCCGAATATTATTATTTATCCGGGGTGTAACGTTATACGTTATACGGAAATATAATTATGAAGAAATTTTAGAAAAAAATTAAAATAAACAAAAATTTAATTTTTTTTTTATTTTAGAAAAAATTTTATAACACAAAAGTTGTAGGTAATTTGATATGGATAATTTTTGTCTTAATAAACTTTTACCTATTTCATTGCGTTTCGGAGTTATAATGGATTATGTTTTATCGCTTCAAGTAAACCCCCCTTCGTGCCACAACAGATAAAAACTTAAATTTAAAATTTGGAGTGATTTTGTTATTTCGTTTGGTTGCTATCGTGTTCACAGACATACATACACACACACACACACACACACACACACACACACACACATATACACACATACAGACATTTTTCAAAAATTGTAGAAATGGTTTAAGGGAACCTCAAAACATAAAAATTTTATGAAAAAATTGGGGGTCAATTTTTTTTTCAATTTCAGATTACAATACTTTCCTTACTAAGGAGTTCGGAAAGTAAAAATGTGTAGTTTTAAAATTGATAAATTAATTTTAAAAACGTATCAAAATTTAAATCCTTTTATTAAACATTTTAATATGCCAACAATTGAAATGCCAGATGGAAAGCATCATGTTCATATGGAACTCGATCCAATTCACCTGGATGACATCAACCTCGATGAAGTCAAGCATTTAGAAATGCAGCTGACCAATACACAGAGAAAATTTTCGTCAATAAAAACAATACCTTTTCACTATGATAATATTAGTTTATATACCATTTTTATTTACATTGTAATCATAATTTCTATCTTGTTATTAATTCTAAAATACTATCCCAAACTGAGAGCAAAAGTTCCAAAAATTGATAATGATAAAAATGATAAATCCTTTGGCAGAAATATCTTTAAAAAATTAAGTTGTTCAACTGTAATTTTTTCTCTTAGGCGTGGAGGAGTTATATTGTAAGCACTTTATATTTTATTTTATAAAAACACAAGTATGTAATAAGAATATTATAATTAAAATCCAGAATGTATTAGATTCTTGTAAAGTTGACAAATTGTTGAAAACAACTTGTCAACTGTTAACGTTAGTCTGTATTTAGCATTCTCACAGTAAAGTTTAGGATCAAAGTAATTTTGTATTTTTATTTTTAAAAAATCAAATTTCAAAGGTCTAAACATATTTTGCGTTATTATGAAAAACAATTTTTTGACAATATATTTTTTTTATTATTTTTATATAACTTAATTAAATTTTTTAATTATTTACAATGATGAAACTTAACTTATGTACAACTTGATTATAAAAAATCGAAACAATAAAATGAACTTAAAACTAAAAAGTAAAAATTAGTGATGTGGTATCTACCGCCACAAAATTTAAAAAAATTTAAAAGAATATAAGAATAATACAAAACGTAGAAAATCAAAAATTCAAAAAATTTAAAAAAAACAATTTTCAACATAACAGGTCTGGATCAAGAATATTTGAAATTATGAAAAATCCATAATGTAATATAACGTTATTTCATGGTTATTACCAATCGTCAGTTACATTTAACGGATATAATTGAATAAAACTTTAAAAATAAGAAAAATATTCAAACTAAACAAAAAAGAATTCAAAAATATTGACCAAAATTGACTTACCATAACCTCACAAAATTATTAAATCTGAACGTTGTCACGTGTAGAAATGAACAATTTAAAATAATTTGAAATTAAGAAATTCTGAACTGGTACTACCAGCGTGAAATCTGAAGGCACTGCCCCCTATACTTGATTTCTAAAAACTTTGAACACATTCAAAATTCAAAAAATTTACCACGTTTTTAACCGTAAGGCGTAAACTAGAAATTGAACTCAAAATAAAAATAAAAATTTAAATAAAAAATAAAAATAAAAAAAAATAAAAATAAAATAAATTTTTTATTTTGAGTTCAATTTCTAGTTTGCGCCTTACGGTTAAAAACGTGGTAAATTTTTTGAATTTTTTCAAAGTTTTTAGAAATCAAGTATAGGGGGCAGTGCCTTCAGATTTCACGCTGATAGTACCAGTTCAGAATTTCTTAACCCTTATGTTATCGGATAGGGGTACCTGGTACTTTTTTGACTTTGACAGTGTATATCTCTGTTCTTATTTTTCACAGCGTTTTGGGACTTTGTGACATCTTATAACAAATAGTTCTAAATAAATTAAAGTCATTTTAGAAGTTTTTAGATTTTTATAAATGCATTTTTTTTTCAGTTTCTAAAACGGATTATTATATTTAAAACAAGTGATTTATTTGATTTAATGCAAAGTATTATGTTGTTGTTCTTATATTTTGTTATCTAAACAAATTTTGAATAATATATGAAAGATATTTATAAAAATAAGGTTATGGGTTTACTCTTATTACCTAACCTCAAAAACTAAAATTTGATCATATATAAAAGAACTTGATATTAAAACATAAAAAAATTATAAATAGAATAGCTGCAGAACACTAATAATTATGAAAAAAGCATTGAAAACACATAAATCCCTAAAAACTATGCCGTGGTACCGGGTACCTCATCTGATTGATATACGTTGTCTCTTTATTCGATAACATAAGGGTTAATTTAAAATTATTTTAAATTGTTCATTTCTACACGTGACAACGTTCAGATTTAATAATTTTGTGAGGTTATGGTAAGTCAATTTTGGTCAATATTTTTGAATTCTTTTTTGTTTAGTTCGAATATTTTTGTTATTAATTATAACTGTTAAATGTAACTGACGATTGATAATAACCATGAAATAACGTTATATTACATTATGGATTTTTCATAATTTCAAATATTCTTGATCCAGACCTGTTTATGTTGATAATTGTCTTTTTTAAATTTTTTGAATTTTTGATTTTCTACGTTTTGTATTATTCTTATATTTTTTTAAATTTAACCATTAATACATACTACATACCACAAATTTACTTAAAATTTTTATTTTGAGTTCAATTTATAATGGGTTTCTTAACAGGTACAAGTAACCGCAAAAGTAAAAAAAAAATTATTTTAGGTGGAAAATCGACATTGTATTGGGGGGGTTTGGATAAGAAAAATTTGCAGATTCGCTAGTTTTGCACTGTATTGACGATATAACTCCTATTGTACTCTATATCCGTTAATCCGCTGATCCGTTGATACTCTACGGCTAATCGTGTCTACGGCTAATTAGATGACCGAATAATCGACGTAATGAATAACGAATATAACGTAATGAATTCAAAGTGAAAAAATAATTTTTCATACGTGATTCTTTTTAATAAATATGATTATCAATAACGAGCTACAAGGTACATATAAATCTTATTGTATGGATTTTGCAATCCTATACATTTAAAGTTGTAAAAAAATTATTTATGATTGAAAGTGCTTACTGTTCATTGTATCTTGTAGCTCGTTATTGATAATCATATTTATTGTATTTTCAAGAGCTAATAATTATAATTAATGTGGTTCTTTTTATTGGAAAGCTTTTGGGTATACAATATTTAAACTATTTGCTTACCTCCTTCTCTTACTCCCGTATTTTGCTTCAAGGTATCATCTGATGAACGTATCGACGGATAATTATATAATATATTATATTGTAATTATAATAAAATATAAAACAGCTTATAATAAAATAAAGCCCAAATAATTTAATTTATCAAAAAGTAGATGTATATCTAAGAACTGTCGCGAAAGCGAGTTCCACCTTGTTTATTTAAATCACGACGATTATGTATTTTCTGTTTTGTAGGGAAATTCAAGCAGTTTCTGGGGAATGGATGAACGAATTTGTAAGAAGACCTAGCAGAAAAAGAGATAATCGTTTGTATGTTCCAACAGCAGATATCATTAAATGCACAATTCGTAGGTCAAAAACAATTTCAAGTAAGTATCAAAAGAAAATTTTCCCCATCTCCAAATACTATAAACTTATACATTTAAATCGTTAAAAAGGTATATCCTTGCAATAAAAAACAACTCTTATTACCAACCGGTTTCGATCTTTAATTTGATTATCATCAGGGTAAACTACAAAAGTTTTATATAAAAGTAATTTAAAAAGATATCGGGATATATGGAACGCAATCAAACTCATAAAGTTGTCAGGTCGACGTTTCGGAGGACTTTATTCGCTCCATCTTCGGGACTAAAATAAAAATTGAATATGGAAAAATATAGTGGGTAGTAAATATTACCTAAACAACCAGGATGTATATTGTTTGGTACATGACGCGAGGAGTAAAAAACATGGTGCAATACTATATAAGGAAAACGAAAAATATTAACACTATGGGTTAAAACGAATAAAATTAGAATAAAATATGACACAAACATTATGTCAAGTTATAAAAGATAACAAAACATATCATGTGTAGATCAACTTCAAAGTATGGCCAACTCAATTGATAACAAAAATTTTTCAAATTTTAAATTAAAATTTAAAATTTAAATTTTTGAATTTTTAAATAAAATTTAAAATTTTTTTATATAAAATATCAAATTCAACACATCATACAGTTAAACTTATGTGTTAGCACAAAAGTTTGCAATGAATTCTTGTAAAATCATATTCAACAATGGTCAATCTATAAAAAAATCTTTCTAAAACCTCTTAAAAACTTTCAAAAAACTCTACAAAACGCTCTATATAAGCAAAATAAAACAAAATAAGACTATAAAATAAAATAAATAAATAACTATTCAATATATGCAAATCAATCAAATGTGTTACATTCATTTCTATTTGGGATTTTATATCTTTTATTTGTTTCTTTATCAGTGTACTTGAATACAATTTAAAATAAACCGCTATATATTGGTTTAAAACCTAAATTAAGTTGATCATTCATCATTACTTCATCATTATTATTTCTCTTTATCCTCTCTATCTCGTATGCTTCTAGTAGGTTTAATTTTATGCATTTCTTTTGTTTATGCAGGATTTCTGTTTTTGTATCATCAATTTTGTGGTCACTTTCTCTCAAATGGATTCCGAAGTTAGATTTTGTGTTTTTTCCTAAATGTTCTTTAATTCTAGTTTTTACGGCTCGTCCTGTCTCACCCACATAAACACCGTTGCAATCTCTGCAGTACAGTTTGTACACACCACTATTTTGTAACTGATCCTGATCTATTTGTTTATTTAATAATTGCAGAATTGAACCCCTTGTTTTTTCTGATAGCTTTATATTTTCTTCTTTGAAAATGGTGTTCATTCTTGTGGAAGTATGTCCTTGATAAATTATTTTTCTATAATTTTTTATTATTTCTTTCTTTTTATAATTTTTGTGAAGTTGTGAATATTTCATTTCTATCTGTTTCCTTTGTATCAGTTTATCTATTGTTTTTGTTTGATAACCATTGGCCTCTGCAATTTGTTTTATGATTTGTATCTCTTTTAATATTCACAACTTCACAAGAATTATAAAAAGGAAGAAATAATAAAAAAATTATAGAAAAATAATTTATCAAGGACATACTTCCACAAGAACGAACACCATTTTCAAAAATGAAAATATAAATCTAGCAGAAAAAACAAGGGGTTCAATTCTGCAATTATTAAATAATCAAATGAATCAGGATCCGTTACAAAATAGTGGTGTGTACAAACTGTACTGCAGGGATTGCAACGGTATTTATGTGGGTGAGACAGGACGAAACATAAAAACTAGAATTAAAGAACATTTAGGAAAAACCACAAAATCTAACTTCGAATCCAATTGAGAGAAAGTGACCATAAAATTGATGATACAAAAACAGAGGTCGAATTCTTGTTTTTTACGAAGTTGAACGTATTATAGTCTAGAGTATTTGCCATCTCTCTGTAATAGCGATAGACGATACCAACTTAATCAAGTTCAACGAAAAGTTTACTATAATATACAGGGTGACCGGTCGACCATCTGAACATAGGAAATTAACATAGGAAATTGATTTTTCTTTAATTCCTGCTTTCCATCACAACGAATAAGAATAACAATGGTATCAATTTAAAGAGATTTTTATTCCGCTTCTAAAGATACCTAACACTCGATATTTTGTTTTTAATTACTGGTAAAAACTCACTAATAAAATGCAAAAAAGAGATTTTAAAAATAATTTAGTTGCCTTGATTGAATTTTATTGCAATTATTCAACAGTAATAGGTTATTTGACCAAAAAAACTCAAAAAATCAATCTATTGTCGACGTTTCGCCGTATCTCACGGCTTCTTCAGGACTAAAAAATCTTTATTAATAAAATGTAATCAAAAACAATCACATCCTACCTCTAGTTTGACCTGTGTATTTGTGTATCTGTCAGTGGCATCATAGCACCCAAACGGATGGACCGATTTTTATAAATTTTGTTTTGTTTGAAAGGTGACTTCATTGAGAGTGTTCCCAGATAGCACAATAACGTATTTTGGACATATCTAGGACGAATATTTTTATCCAAACGGACGTACCACGTACGTACCGATATGCAAGTTGCACGTACTGTTTACGTACCTAGTACGTGCATTATGCACAGTGTTGTACGAATAAGGTACCTCCATTATTCGTACAAATGTGTACGTACTTTGTGCAAATATTGCACGTACCTAGTACCAACGATGACGTACCACGTTAGTACGAGATTCGTACATTTGTAGGAGGTACGTACAAATTTGTACGACTTATGGAGGTACCTGATTCGTACAACCTTGTACATAATATGGACGTAAATAATCATGTATTGGTTTATTGCAATTGTTTTTACAACTACCATTGTAATATAATTTTACCATAAAAACTTTTTCTTCCACAGAATAAGTGCTTGCGTTCATGGTTAACCAAATTTATTGAAATCTGTCAAAGTAACTTGTTGGAAATTATTGGTTTTCAAACAAAAACAATTGCAATAAAATTCAATCAAGGCAACTAAAATTATTTTTTAAATCACATTTTTGCATTTTATTAGTGAGTTTTTACCAGTAATTGAAAAACAAAATATCAAGTGTTAGGTATCTTTAGAAGCGAATAAAAATCTCTTTAAATTGATACCATTTTCATTTTTGTCCGTTGTGATGGGAAGCAGGAATTAAAGAAAAATCAATTTCCTATGTTAATTGCCCATGTTCAGATGGTCGAACGGTCACCCGTATAAAGTTCAGGTGTACAATTATGAAATGTGGATTTTTTTCGAAGAACACACGTTAAATTCAGAAGAATGATAAAAAGTGGTCCAAGGACGGCCAGCTAAGCGGTGGATCTCTTTTTTAATCCCCGACGCAAAAAGAGGGGTATTATAAGTTTGACCTGTGTATTTGTGTATCTGTCTGTGGCATCATAGCACCCAAACGGATGGACCGATTTTGATAAATTTTGTTTTGTTTGAAAGGTGACTTCATCGAGAGTGTTAATTCTTAGCCATGATTAAAAAAAATCTGTCCAGCCATTCAGAAGTATCGTTAATATTCTTGTTGTTGAAAATTTTTTATTATATTTTACAAGTTGACAGCATTATTATTACGTGGGTTGCTTATACCTTATACTACTGTAAATACATGCTACAAATCATGTTACAATAACATGTGTTTGCTATGTTGTATCGGGTTTCAATTTCAGCACGTTAAAACTGTTGTTATTCTTATTATCTTCTTTCACATTATAATTTTAATTCTTAACCTTTAATAATTATTAGGTAATTATTATTATTAGGTAGGTCGATAAATTAGGGCTTTCCAAAGCTTTAAAAAGTATGAAATAAAAATTAAATTAAAAATTTTAAAAATCCCCGACATAAAAAAAACCTCTAAAAAGTTCAAAAATAATAAAAAAAACCTTAGGCTTATAAAACAGACCTAATAAAAAGGCTCTTTAAAAAGAAAATAATAATTCCACTAATTAATGTTTTACATTCTAAATATCAATTCCGGTTTTACTTTATACAATACAAATACTACTAGTCGGGGAGCTGCAAATACAATCTTTGGATTAATGTAGGGTAAATACTTCTATTTAACCTACCATAAGTGTGTATGATGGCATTCTACAAATTGGTATATACTACATAATAAAGTTGCAGCTCCCCGACTAGTAGTATTTGTATTGTATAAAGTAAAACCAGAATTGATATTTAGAATGTAAAACATTAATTAGTGGAATTATTATTTTCTTTTTAAAGAGCCTTTTTATTAGGTCTGTTTTATAAGTCTAAGGTTTTTCTTATTATTTTTTAACTTTTTAGAGGTTTTTTTTGTGTCAGGGATTTTTTAAATTTTTAATTTTTAGCGGTATTAATTAAAATATTCCTAACCCTAACTAAGATCGACCGATGTATCTCTATTTTATCAACCTAAATGAAAACAAAAATGTTTCTTAATATTGCCAATTTTAATTGTTAGTCTTCGCGTTGAAACGTCCCCACATTTCATATAACTAAAGGTACATACTATAAACAAATTTATTTGTTGATTTATAAAAAATAAATTATTGTAGCAAATAAAATATTTAGCACTGCCTAAGTGCGTTAGTACTTCCTTGTACACAATATATTTCGTGTACACTGCTAGTGAACATTGAATCAATTTCGCTTGTTCTTTTCCATCGACTATTTTTATCTTCACATAAAGTTTATTACCCAGAAATTTTATGCGATTATCCGTTTAACCGATTATCCGCTTATACACTTAAGTCCGCTTTTACAATAGTGGTTAAGTATGAGTATAACAAACTAACCTAGTATAGCTGCGAACCAATGAACGATAAACACAATAAACAAAATACCAATCAACATCCGTATAACGTTACACTCCGGATAAATAATACTTAACCGACTATTGTAAAAGTAGACCTTATTCGGTTATTATTCGGTTATCCGGCTTTTTTTAACAAAAAAAATGACACTCTGTAAGAGAAGAAGCTTCCCGGCCTTCTAATTTTTAAATAGTTCGACCGGTGGATCTCTCTTTTAACGGTCTCAATTATAAAACTAATACTGTGGAGCTCCATTGATGTGTAACTCGATTAGTTAGGATTGCGATTGAAGTATGTCACCGTGGTATTGGTAGTTATAAAATTTATATGGTTATTGGATTTATTCATGTGCAGAACTGTAGTTCGTTGAAGAAGTTCTCCCTATTTCTATTTATGTTATTCTTTGTTTTATTCTCTTCTCTATTTCTATTTATCTTCGTCGTTTCTATTTATCATTTTCTTTTTCTTTTGTCCTCTTTAATTTTTTCTTCATCTTCATTTTATATCTTTGACTGGCGATGAATCTTCACTTATAATTTATAATTAACCAGCAATATGATGTAAAACCTACACCGGAAAACTCGGAAGCGGGAAACCGCGGTTTAAATCCTGGTTGTGTCGAATAAACTGTTGTGATTTAAAGCCCAAAATATATCTGTAGGCTATGGGGAAGGCAACGGGAAACCACCCCATTGGTTTACATAATACAGAAAACTTTATAAATAAAATATAAACTAGACAGGGGTGATTTTAGAGGGTGTGTTTTTATATACGTCCGTTTTTTCCGCATTCATCATAATATTAAAGAAACTTGATCCAATACGGTAACAGTAAAAGCAAGTGTGTTGAATATGTGCATACTTATTATAGGCGCAACCCTAGCCATTACATAAGCAAGTTATATTCACTGTATACCTACACTTATATAATATAAATGATAACTTACTCTTATTGTTATCAACCAGCAAGTAAGCATCTTATATTTTATCAACCATTTGTAACATTACTTTTGTACTTAGTTCTAATTATTAAGTTCGATCTTATAGTCATAATAAATTTTAACTCCGTGCTTTTGGCAATAAAACTTAAAAAAAAATGTTTTACTAATTTCCACACAAATTGGCGCAGTCGGTAAGATTTAGTCAAAACGTCCTAAAATTTTCATCGCGAAAATCGCTCTGTTTTTTGACAAACGAATCTAGTGGCAAATAAAAGCACGTGATTAGACAAAATGTAGACAAAAATCGCTACAGCCAGCTTTCAATGGTCAACAATCAATCCATCGAGGATACAACTTTAAAATTAGGAAGACCTGGGACACCGGACAAAAATAAAAACTACGAGTTGCTTGTATATTTGCTTGTATAATTGTATATTCTTGTTATAACCCTAGTATAAAGCCTACACGTTTCACTATTAGGGGAAAGGCTTGCAGGTTGCCATCCCATATCTTTTTTGGTCATAACTCGTCATACAATCAACGTATTGTTGATATAATAACATATACAGGAAAGGGGAAGTATAAAGCCACGATCCTGCGCAAAAAATCATTTTAATTCTCAAAAACTAAAAATTTACAGCAAATTTTCAAAAGTATCTAAAATCGACACCTTGAAATTTCGGCTTGCAGGTTGCCACCCCTTGAAAAATTGTTGAAAATGTAGAAAAACTCAAGTAAAAACATATGATTTATATTAATTACACTTAGTGGCTGTGAACAAAAAAAAATGAGAGTAAATTGACAAGAAAAAAAAGTTAAAATTGAAAAAAAAATTAATTTTTTTTTCACTAAATCTAAAAATAATTAAAAAATGCATCAATTATTAGTAAATAATTATTTATATTAATTTTTGAAATATTTAAGAAGCGTTAACGTCGATAGGTATATAAAATATGCAATGGGGGGGTTAAGCGAAGATATGCATCGGTTATGGAGGTTAGTGTTAGTTTATGTCATTTTTTAGTGAAATTGTAGGTAAAACAGAAATCTACGCGAAGATATACATCGGTTATGTAGGTTAGTGTTAGTTTATGTAATTTTTTAGTGAAATTGTACGTAAAACAGAGATCTACGCGAAGATATGCATCGGTTATGTAGGTTAGTGTTAGTTTATGTCAATTTTTAGTGAAATTGTACGTAAAACAGAGATCTACGCGAAGATATGCATCGGTTATGTAGGTTAGTGTTAGGTTATGTCATTTTTTAGTGAAATTGTACGTCAAAAAGAGATATCTGCTCAAAAATATGCAACTGTTGGTTGTTGGTTAATTTCAGATTTTGAAATTGCAATAACTCGTAAACTAGATATCGAAAAACTGAGCAAAATATTTACCCTTCTCGCTAGTTACACAGCGCCCGTGAATTATCGGTAGGAAGGCATATGCAAAATTTCAGATCGTTCGCGCGCAATAATGGCATAAAACAATTATTTTGAGGTTAGAATTTTAACCTACTTTAACATCGAATTTCTTTTTTGTTTATTTTTTTTATTGTTTGTTTCCGCAACAATTTTTTTTGATTTCCCTGCTAATTAAGACACCCCCTCCCTTTTCCCCCCTAAAAAGTTTGATTTTGCGACATCACCGTTTTGGAAATTCATTCCTATTATTGATTTAAAACGTTTTGATACTCTAAAAATTATTATAATCTAGAAAAACTCATTCTTTGATGTCTCTTGTTCATGACTATATATATTAAAACCCTTATTTCAGTAATTCCAGTATAAAAAAAGCAATAAGAAATCCTCTTATGGGAATTTGTATGCGGAATGGTTTTATTTGGAAAGGTTTTTGAACTGCGCGCGGGACTTGTGACGTCAGGACTTACGTAGTCTATTCTACTAGATTGCAATAGCAGTGCCGTACAAGAAAGGGTTTGGTAATCTTTCAAAAAGGGGCGCGCACAGGTATAAGCCCCGTTTCACAGTCACACTCACTACGCGCCGCGTAGCGCGTTTTCCCGTTTCACACTAATCAGTATTAAAATGAACGCGTACGAGTATATTTCGAACATTGTTGCCATAGCTGCATACTACGAGCCCTAACAACTATATATTCGGCCACTTCAAAATTTCTATTGAAATAATTTTTCAATATACCTTTACTAGCAAAATATATTTAATAAAATGATATCTTTAAATAGAGTCTTTAAAATAATTATTCAGGTTATTTTATCCTGAAAAAAAATAACGGAGCAAATCAAATTTTTGTTGGAAACAATATTATTTTATTGAACTATACATCTGACAATTTAATGTTCGGCCAAAATCATATTTAATTTAGATTAAATCTGGTTACCGTTGTCATCAGTAAATAAATCTGCATTTGGCGCTAATATAAAGTTTAAACAATCGAGGCTATACCTGTCTTAATTAATTTGCGAAATTTGTCAACTTTGTATGACCAATTTGCTTCAAAATGGTTCAAGGGGCAGCAACTCCAAAAAAAATGAGAGTTTTAATAATCAGTATGTTTAGTAAGGGGAAGAAAATGAGACAAATTGCTTTAGATTTGGAATTATCAAAATCAACAATTTCCTATATAATAAAATCATATGGTGAAAACGGTAACACCGAAGTTAAAGGAAAAAGCTCAGGATGTCCGTGTTTAGTTACTAATCGTCAAATAAGGGAGTTAAAATCTGCAGAAAGAAAACAGGAGAGGCACTGTAAGGGAAATAACATCGGAGTGGAACGAAAACACAAAATTATCACTTCCTAGGGAAACTTGAAGAAACTGGATTCACAAAAAGGGTCTCAGTTTTTATAAGGTACAATCATTTCAATATTAAATTAGGTTTACTAACATAAACGTAATACATAATTTTAAGCTAAAGCAAAGCCATTACTGACCAAACGTCAGAAAAAGAAACTTTTGGCTTGGTGTAAGGAACGCATGCAATGGACACAGGAGCAGTGGAATTCGGTTATTTTTAGCGACGAGTCTAAATTTAATATATGTGTAGAAGATAATCGGAAAAGAGTGATAAGAACTAAAAATGAAGCATTCCATAAGGACTGTTTAAAACGAACTGTTAAGTTTTCTTCGGGAGTAATGATTTGGGGCTGCATGTCCTCTAAAGGTGTAGGAAGTATACAGTTTTTAAATGGAACTATTAACGCACTCAAGTATCAAGATATACTGGAAAATAACTTTTTCCCCTGTATTGAAAAATTGTACCCAGTGGATGCATTTATTTTCCAGCAAGACAGTGCTTCATGTCATACGGCTAAAACCACCCAAATTTGGTTTAACAACCATCATATGACAGTTATGGATTGGCGTTCCAGCAGTCCTGACTTAAATGTCATTAAAACCCTATGGCATAAAATGAAGCAAAAGCTGAGAAACAATCCACAAAGGACTCATGAAACTTTAAAGGCAAAAGTTCAAGAAGTCTGGGATTCAGTAACAGCAGAAGAGTGTCAGGCTCTTGTAAATTCTATGCCTAAAAGAATTCGGGCAGTAATTTTAGCAAAAGGTAATGTTACGCCATATTAAAATTGGTTATTGTTGTTTAAGATCGCGGCTTGTTATTATGGCCGAACATTTATTTGTCAGTTTTAGCTCAGAATAATATTTTTTTTAGAAATCAAAAATGTTATTATTTTACTCCTAACCATCATAAAGTAGCCAGAAATGGTGATTTTAAAATATAAGCAAAAAAATTGTAGTTATAAAAATATATTTAGCTAGTAATGGTATATTGAATAATTATTTCGATAAAAATTATGAAATGGCCGAACATATAGTTGTTAGGGCTCGTATTACAATCAAAGTGCAAAAACCAAAACAACACGATTATGGGTTTATCTATTGATTGTGAAAAGATTACTAAAGGCGCCTTTGTAACTTTATATTCAAATTTAAGAGAAAACCCACAAAATTTTTTTAATAATTTTCGGATGTCTATAGCCACTTTTGACAAGCTAAACAGCTATGCACTTAGTGCACACTTGCTATGCACACTTCTTCCCAAGCTTTTTGGCGGCAATCTCGGTTTTTATACGTTTCGTCCGAAGCGTTCCAAAGATTTTTCTTTTCCTGAACAGCATTTATTAACATATCCGTGTCAATTACCTCCATCTTGCTTGAAATCACACAAACCACACAACAGCAAGAAGTTCTTTAATGAACTGGCAACCTCATATATCTACGCGCGCGTGTCAGGGGCGTTTAGTGTGAAAGGCTCCATAAGATACAAGCCAACACGCCTCGCGTAGGCACGCGAGGCGTGCGGGTCGCGCGTTTGTCCTCGGCATAAAACAGCACGCGCGCGTAGCGCATTTTCAACGCGTGTGACTGTGAAAGCAACCATAAGGTACAATGCTTTCCAACACGCGCCACGTAGCGCGTAGCGCCTAGCGCGTAGCGCGTGTGACTGTGAAACGGGGCTAGGGGACACAGATTAACATCACATGTTTAATTGGCGCCTAACGTCAGAGCTAGATAGAAACGTCGCAATATATGTGTACATATTTTGATTTTTTTATTACATACTAATCCGTTCCTTAGTTATGATAAAGCAATTGTCTATCAGTGGCGTCCTGCATGTATATTATCCGCGGGTTTTTATTGTTTTCAATGTTACCTATGTATTTTCGTCCATCTCGATTTAATATATAATCAGATTTTTGGGAATTTTGGACACTTCAGGTAGAAAAAAACTACTGTATAATTGCCGACGTTTCGCTCAACCTTATTGTGAGCTTCTTCAGGGCTAGAAGTGCTTTATTAGAAAAGGTTTTCTTTCTTTTTTTAAAAAATATAACTCACCTAATTACACCGTAAACCGTGTGTTGTTACAAAATTTAAAGTACTTCTCAGGTTGTTAATTAAGCGGCATAACATCGGCCCAAGCAAAAAATACATAAAACATAAAAACATGAATAAAATGTAGTTAATAAATTAAAAATTTAAATGTAAATTACAAACTAATAACACGCAAGTAAAACCAATAATTGATAAACATTCAACAAAATTTGTTAGATGATAACTGTGTAGTGCAAGGACGCACATTATCTTTTCACATTAATAGATCACCATATATCACGCTAAGCTTCCGCGTATCTTCTCGAAAGTTGATGCTATTTTTTGTGGTTTTTATATGGAACATCTCACTTATTGACCTCTTTATATAATTTTCTTCTAGGTCCAGCACTTCTGTTCGTTCAACATCAAACGAGTGTTTATGCTCAATGTGATGCTGAACCAGTGCCGATATGTTTGTTGGTTCATTATTAACAAGTCTTCCTGGAGTTGCTTTCTCGACATCTCTTTATCCGATTTTTTGCAGTCATTTTTGTGTTGGTACAATCTATTTTGCAACCACTATTTGGTCTGACCAACATATTTCCCTTCACAATCTTTGCATGGAATTACATATACCAATTCTGATTTTTTTTCCTTATCCATTTTTGTCTTTAAACTCGTTAATAGACTCCTATGGTCTTTGATGTTGAAGGGGCGAGCGTGCAGTATGGTTTTAAAATTTTTGTTAGTCTTTCTGTCAAACCTCTTATATAAGAAAATTTGAAATATTTTTGTTCTACATCAGTTTCACTTTTTATTTCTCGATGTTGTATATTCCTTTCTGCCGCTTTCACAAACCAGTTTGGATATGAATTTTCTTTAAGGAGAGCCTCTTTTATTTTTCTATTTTCCTTCTCAAAGGAATGGTGACCGATGTCTGTCACTCTTTTAATTAGTCCAACTATCAATGCCCTCTTAATTTTGTTGTGGTGGTAGGAATGGTACCCAACTAAATTTCTGGATGCATATGGTTTCAGATACCAATTCGTTATAATACCATTTTTGTCATCTCGAATTACCTTTATCTCTATCTAAAGGTATCTCCCTGTTTTTTTCCTTTCCTTTGTGAACTGGATGCTGCTGTGAAATTCATTGAATTTTTTAAGGATGTATTCTTCTTTGCCTTTTGGGACTGCCATAATTGAATCATCTACATATATGTAAAAGAATGGTATTATGTAATCAATGGTTCGTAGTACTCTTTTTATCAATGTTTCCATCACTAATCCAGCTAGTGCGGGACTCGCTGGGTTACCCATGGCCAGCCCCTCCAGTTGATTATACATTTTGTTTTCAAATTGAAAATAACTAGTCGTAAAACAAATATTAATAAGTTCTAGCATTTCTTCTAATTGTAATTCAGTATAGCAACTAATGTGGTTCCAGTTCTCCTGTATAACTTTCATGTTTTCAATATTATATATTTTAAGAAAGGATCCCGCACCATTCTTATGGGAAAATGTCTTTCTGTATATTTGGCTAATTTTTGGATATGTTGTACTTCTCATCATTCTGAACAAATGTTCCAATAGGCACAACTTGATCTTATGTACAGTTTCCGAGTTACAAGTTCTTAAAGGTCTAGATTTAACATGAAAATAATAAATTTTTGACTCGAAATATGTGATCGTCAGTCGAAAATTTAAAAAAAGCTTAAAATCTGCATTAAGAAAGTGTCGCAATTATGCAGCCATCTTACAAAAAAAAACTCTACCATTCTAGAAAAAATTTTTAATGAAGATCAGTTGAAATATCTAGGAACAGATAAACGTAATAGTTGAATGTGGTTAGAGGATACGATAACCAACGGGTTAAAGTTTGGCTTGTGGAACTGAAGGTTATAATGAGATTCGTCGCCAAAAACTTCCATATCCAAGCATTCGAACGCTTCAACATCGATTAAGAAATTTGAAATTTAATGCAGGTTTGGTTGAAGATGTGTTTAAAATATTGAAGATTAAAGTTAGTATTTGGATTATTTAGAATTTATATATTATTTCATATTAAGTGAATGGAAATTAAATTTATTTTTTTGTACAGATGGAAAACTTGAAGCCGGAAGAAAAACATGCAACGCTAATATTTGATGAGATGACTATTAAACCCGGTTTACAATTTTACAATTCTTCTTGCGTGATAATTGGAAGACAAACAATGATGGCATCCGGTAATAAAGATTCATCAGATCAACTAGCAACACATGCATTAGTTTTTATGTTGGCGGGAGTTTCTTCACGATGGAAACAAATTGTAGGATATGAATACACTGCTTTTTTTATGCAGATAAATTGCATAATATAATTATTACAATAATTAAAAGATACCACGAAATTGACATAACGATCCAAGCCGTAATATCTGATATGGGCCCTTAAAACCGTAGTTTATGGAAAAAGCTAAATATAATTGCTGGAAAACACAGCAAAATTAATAACCACATGCAGCACTCTTGCTTACCAAATAAAATAATACATTATAAATTAAATGAGAGAAACACACGATATTATTCACTAGGTGCAAGTTTGTGGCCAAAGGGCGAAGCCCGAGGGCTACTTACAATGCACCAAGGGAATAATGATGTTCTTTCCTGTAGTGTATATACTATTTTTTACACGCCCGAAACCAAGAAATAAATAAAAACTGATTTTTAAATCATGACAGAAAATTGAAATTATTTTATCGTATTTAGTAGCCTTTGAATTGTAATAGAGCGAATACTATGACAACAAACAAAATTGTGTAAACAAACTCAGTTTCAAAATGCAAGAACCATAAAGCTGAGAACACCCACAGCTACTTTTGCTGCCCAGTTTTTGCACTGCGGCTGCATAAGCTGAATGTTAGGTTGACAGTAATCAAGTTTTCATCTGCAGCCTCTTCGAAAGTTCATCCAAGTTAATAGTTTTTACTGCAGTTCCAACTCACAAATATGTCGATTCACATTAAGCTACTTTGCAACGATTTGCACGTTAAAAATGTTGCAAGTAGCACTACTGCACACGCTGCTTTTTAGGTTGCAGCAGTGTTCACACGACAAGCAGCTAAAGTTGCGCAGTTTTTTAATTGGCAGCGCAGCAAAAGTAGTTGTGTGTGATATCACCTTAAGAAATTATTGATGCTGCAAGTGTTGTAGTCTCCGAATTATTACCAACAAAATCGAAGAAATTGTACGATATTGTATGTAATCGTAAAAGAGTGGTGCACGGAAAAAGAAGTACAGTAGAAACTCCATCATTCGACACTCCATTATTGGACAATTCCGAGAATTTCTCATGCTAATGGACAGATAATTATGAGCTATGACGCACAAGTTGTGAGCTTATCAAAATCCACGACTGCATTTCAGCACGTAGGCAGACAGATTGATTACCTACGTTATAATGCTTACATGATAATAGCAAAATAACGTCATTTTCAATGCTAAAATAAAGGATAATTTAAATTTTAAAAAGAGGTTATTCGAAATTAATAAAAATAAAATATTTACATTCTAATCGTATAATAGTTATGTTATTTTGGTAATGCGTATGATCACAATTTTGTCATTTAATCTATAAAATTTATTCGTAAAATATAAAATAATTTTAAACTTTATATTATGCAAGTATCTAATAACATTTTTGCAAAATAATTCTTTTTACAAAATTTGTATATTTAAATTACATCATCAAGTTTGCTGGGTAAGGCATAGTGTAAATAAATTCTTATCGTAATCAAGAATAACTTGATATGTTTATATCATATATTTTCATATCAAAGATATTTATTTCAATTCTCTATTCGACAAATTCTATGTTTGGACAGGAAATGGGTCCCGTTTATGTCGAATAATGGAGTTTCTACTGTAAAAACATATTCCGAGAACGTCATGTTGGCTTATTTTGCAGAAAATGCATGAATATTTAATGAATAAAGTAATTTTTCTTACCGGACCCCGTTCATGTTTTCAAAAATATTGCTGCGGCATTCACGAATGGCTACAAATTTGTTCTAGATATGCAATTGTAAAGAAGTATGAGTTACCATGTAATACTGCATCAATCGAACCCATTAAACAACAGCATGAAATTGAAAAAAATGATACTTTAAAATTATATCCTCGTTTGAAAACCAATGTTATTAACCCTTCACATTTTGAAAAAATGAATGTTAGATTGAGTGTGGCTTTGATAAATAATGATGTGGCAGCAGGTATTTTATACTACATTGCACAAAATAAAATTGATTTGATACATAAAACCACAGCTTGGTTTTTAAAGCAGATGGTTTAAATTGATGACAGGCCGGTTACCTGGGTTGGCATTATCTAAATACAAGAAAGAAAATTATGATGAGACTATTGCTTTCCTCAAGTCAGTACAAGAAATTGTTTATAACATAACTGTCGGAGGTTTATGGAAACCTTTCCAAACTGGCATAGTTCTGGCAACAGAAACGGCGATTGGTTTCCAAAAAATTTATTTAGAAGAGTACAGTTTTAATTACTTAATGCTGGTCAGATTAACCTTAAGGCTGGTGTCCACTTGAGACAAAACAGTCTCGAGACTAGACTCACAAATGGATAAGGGCTTGAGAGCAGTCTCGGAGATAAGCAGGTGCAGGTATCAGAGACTGCTGTGTCATTTCTGCTCTCGTGACTTAGTCTACAGCTTTCCGTAATTGTTGGAAGAGCTGAAACTTTTTCAAGTGACGAAAGTTTTTAATTTTTTTTTTAATTTTTATTTTAATTTTATTTAATTTTAATTAAGTAACTTTAATTTTTGTTTCGCAATAAATATAATTTTTTAAAATGAACGTGAAGAATATAAGGTTGTACCAAATAAATGAGAGTGGATTGATGAAGAAATTTTTGAGGTAATTCATCTTTATATAAACATGAGTTTTTATGGAATGGACCTTCCAGAACTTGCGGTTGTAATTAATATTAATCACTATCTTGTTAGGAATTTTGAAAAAAAGAGAAATTATGGTAAAGCCTGGTATTCCTCAATTTATTCCTACTGAATTTTATTACGACATTCAATTTCAAATGATATGTTTATTTTCACTAAAATTTTCGTACGTGGTTAAATAAATTGTATTTTTTTCACTAAATAAAATTAATTGAAATCCAATTTTATTCAATATTATTATATTTATTATATTATTCCTAAAACTATTAACTTTATGCATTTGTTTTAATAAGTATCTGTTTTTGATTTTCATAACCATTACATGAAATTATTTAAATTAAAGCGTGTTTTATAAATTATATTATTACACGCGAGTGCACTAGTTACAATTATTATTATAAATTGTGTAGGTATTGCCAGTGCTCTTTTTTTAAAAAAAAGTGGTGGAACGCTAATAAAAAATGATTTGTTTGCAATTTTATTTAATCTTCATAATTGTATTGAAACTGAGAATTGAAAAAAAGTGGTTGAACGTCGTTCCAATGCGTTCAATGACAAAAAGAGTACTGGGTCGCGATAAAAAAATTATCATCCTTGCAGAATTTCAAGCAGACTCAGGTATCAGACTGCACATGTCACAAGTAGAAATTTATTAATTTATTTCTTATTTACAGTGGAATCCGCTTAATGTGATCACATCGGAACTTGGGGTTTTTGATAACAATAACCGATTGATAACATAAAAGGAAAAACATTTTTATTGGTAAAATTTTTATTAGTATAATAAATAATTAAGTAATAAGAAAAAATCAAATTAAAAAATCTCATCTAGAGTTTTTTGCCTCTGCTGTAAATGAAAATGTAATGACATTTCTATTGGAAATGGAAACATTATGTAAACGATTGAACCCTAAAATTTCGGATCGTGAATTAATCGATCAAACAATTTGAAACCTAAACCCCTATTTTTCCGATCGCATCGCTTTGGAGGATTCGATAGCCTGACAAATTTAAAAGTACGATGCCGGCGAGTACAGGAATTAAAGAACAAAAGCGAACAATATCCGCCAGCAGCAAAACTCCCACAAAATTCCGCCTCCGGACTTCAACCACCATCAATCAGGCAAGAAGAATGTTTGGCCCACCGTTACGATCTAAAACTTTTGCAACCACGGTTAACGATTTTCGTTGTTGGAATTGCCAACAAGAAGGACACACGGCCAATAATTGTGATAAGGAAAGAAAACTTTTTTGTTACGGGTGTGGACAACCGAACGTGATTAAAGCAAAGTGCGCGAAGTGTTCACCGGACCAATCAAACAACACTACAAATTCGGGAAACGAAAAGGAGGTTGCGAAACAGGAGGGTGCGTCCAACCTCAATCAATCCACCAGCCCTCCCGAACAACAAATGCGGCAATTAAATATTCGTCCGCGCGGGGCACCCCGAGGTCACAATTGGAAAAGAGGCCGCGGAAGACCCACATAAACCAATCATTTAAAACTTTGGACAAAAAACAGTGGAGTGCGTGGTTACGATTAATAAACAAATTTTACAATAAACAATCAGTGAAAATTGATCCCATACTGATGAAAAAACCATTAGACAACCGTCCACATTTAGAAATTGTGATAAACAACAAAACGGTAACGGCATTAGTGGATACGGGCGCGATGACATCCATAATAGGTAAAAAAGGCTTGCAATATTTAAATTCCATGCAAAAGAAAAACATTAAGGTGTCCAAAATTAACGAAATTAAGGTAACTAATGGGGGTAGGTTAAAGGGGTTTTGCCATCGGAAATTCGACTTGGAGGCTTAATCAAAACTATTGACTTTTTAATTGTGCCGGACTTGTCATATGAAATTTTGTTGGGAGCCGATTTTTGTAGAAAATTTGAATTAACGTTGCACTTCAAAAACTTTTTGTGGCAAATGCCAAAATCAAGTAAAATAGCTGCTACAAAAGGCATTTTAGATAAAACCACATTGAACGAAGGTCAGAAACAAAAATTACATAAAATAGTTGAGAAATTTAAAACTTTAGCCACTAATGAATTAGGTTGCGTAAAGGGGGTTGGGCATTTTATATATACGGGCGATGCGCTTCCGGTTAAAAGTAGGCCATATCCGTTAAGTCCGGTCATGCAAGACAAATTACATGCCGAAATCGACCAAATGTTGGCCGACGGGGTTATTCAGGAATCCACCTCTCCGTGGACCAGTCCCCTAATAATGGTAAAGAAAAAGGACGGCCAAACTCGCCTCTGTTTCGATGGCCGCAGATTAAATCAGGTTTCAAGGAAAAATGGGTTTCCGCTCCCTAGGCCAGATAGTATCCTAAATAGAGTACGTAACGCCAAATATCTGTCCTCTATCGATCTTAAAAAAGCTTTTTGGCAAATTCCTTTAGAGGAATCATCTAAACAAAAGACTGCATTCGTAGTACCGGGTAAGGGGTTGTTTGAATTTAAGGTTATGCCCTTTGGCTTTACCAATGCGCCAAAAACTTTACAAGTTATGGAAAGAACGTTAGGTTCAGTATTACATCAAGGGGATGCCTTCGTGTATTTATATGATATCATTGTAGCCTCCGAAACTTTTGAACAACATTTAGCCACTCTCACTTTGATTTTTGAACGATTAAGAGACGCCGGATTTAAGGTTAACATAGACATATGCGAATTCTTTAAAAAATCAATTTTATTCTTAGGTTTTGTAGTAGATGAATTAGGATTACGCACTGACCCAGAAAAAGTTAGAACAATAAAAAATTTTAAAACACCAAAAACCACAACGGAAGTTAAGCGGTTAATAGGTTTGATCAGTTATTATAGAATATTTTTACCAGATTTATCTTCCATTTCATCCCCCATTTCAAACTTGATTAAAAACAAAAAGAAAGGACAAAATGTCCAGTGGACTACAGAAGCCGATGAAGCATTCAAAAAGATTAAAGAATTAATTACCAGTGCTCCAATTTTAATCAGTCCCGATTATAATCAAAAATTTTATGTACAAACCGATGCATCTGCAGTAGGAGTAGGAGCGGTTTTATTTCAGGAAAAGGGAGGACTAGAACATCCCATTGCGTACGCCAGTAGAGCCTTAACTGCCGCGGAACAAAAATATTCGGCAACCGAACGAGAATTGATAGGTATTATGTTCAGCATAAATCGATTTAGGGGTTATATTGATGGCACTGAGTTTGTGGTAATTACGGATTGTTCCGCCTTACAATTTTTGAATAACATTAAAAATCCGTCCGGTAGATTAGCGCGCTGGGCTCTTTATTTAGCCCAATACGATTTTGAGGTTCGTCATCGTCCGGGTAAACTCAATGTTGTACCAGATGCATTATCACGGGATACAGCTTCTTTAAATATTGACAATTTAATCCCCGATGAGTGGTACACTGACATGCTTGATAAGGTTAGGCGAGCGGAGGACGATTTTTTTAGTTTTAAGGTAATTGAGGATCGTTTATATAAATTTGTGCCGTCCCTTTTACCCAACCCTTCGAATGTCCCTGAGTGGAAACTTGTTGTCCCCACCGCAAATCGAGCTGAGGTATTAAAACAATGTCATGATGAACCCACCGCAGGTCATTTTGGGGCTGCCAAAACCATAGCTAGAATTACCGAATTATATTATTGGCCAAAATTAAAGAGGGATGTTCAAAAATACGTGGCCAATTGTAACATTTGTGCGGCTTATAAAAATTCGACTCAAGCCAGACCTGGATTAATGGGGCAATATAAAAAGATTTCATTTCCGTTCCAACTAATTTCGGTAGATCTGTTAGGCCCCCTTCCGAGATCCAAAAAAGGAAATCAACATTTACTGGTAGTTTCAGACTGGTTCACCAAATTCGTATTAGTACAACCCTTAGCAAAAGCCACTGCGGCTGCCGTAGTCAGGTTTATAGAAAACCAGGTTTTCTTATTGTTCGGAGTACCACAAATTATAATTTGTGATAATGGGGTTCAATTTATTTCAAAGGAATTCACTAAATTGGCACTAGACTACAAAGTCCACCATATTTGGAAAAATAGTGCTTATCACGCACAGCACAATCCGGTCGAACGCGTAAATAAAGTCTTAGTTGCGGCCATATCGTCATATTTAGATAAGAATGAACACAATAGGTGGGATGAGAATATTCATAAGATCGCGCAAGCCATTCGCACAGCAAAACATGAGGTTAGCGAATTTACCCCTTCATATTTAATGTTCGGTCGCTACATCCCCATCGATGGAAGTTTCTTTGGTCCCGCACCCGACGACGAAAAGATTCCTGAATTTGAGGAAAAACTTCGTTTAGACAAGGACCAACAAGAAATCCCTGAATTATACAATAAGGTACGCGAAAATTTAAAACGATCATATGAAAAAAGTAAAAAATACTATGACTTGAGGAAGAGACCCTTATCTTTTCAAGTCAGGGATAAGGTGTGGAAAAAGAATTATGTGTTGTCAGATGCTAGTAAGAAATTTGCAGCTAAATTAGCACCAAAATATGTTTTGTGTACGGTCATTAAGAAACTAGGTCAACTATCGTATGAGTTACGAAATAAAGAAGGAAAAAATGTAGGTGTATGGCATGTTAAGGATTTGAAACCATACAGGGGGGAGCAAAATTTGTTAATTCAGTAATAATACGAAAAGGTTAGTCCAATGTTTACTGGTCCGGGTGGATTTTGTTGTCCTGGCAAATTGATGGAACGAACGTGTTTGTTTTGTAGGTGACTGAGAGTCACCCCTGATCAAAACTACACTAGCCCAGTTATAAGCAAGGACACCTGGTTTACACGAGCCTGGAAATATTGGGTAACTAATGTAAATTTTGTCAGAGAGGTAGTTCTATTTGAAAAATTTGTTTTAAATGACCTGGGTAAGTCAATAAACTGCACCAGATCACGAAATTTTGGTTAAACAACTAGAAATTAGAAAGGTTAAGGGTAATAAAATTTGGTTAAGTAAGGTTAGTTACGATGTGAAAGACCAGTTGACCTACGACATATTGAGCTTGTGTTAGCCATACTTAAGAATTTGATTGTGATTTACGAATTTGGTAATTATAAATTCAAGTTAGTTGAGTAAAGCTAAATATAGGTCCAATAATCAGTTAGTTAGTTATGTGGAAATTGTTTTGAATATTTCGTTTCGTTTTGTTAAAAGTGAAAACCTTGTAAGTACAACCCTGTACATTCAATTGTGTTTAGTACGACTTGACCTAGTAACGTTATCAAGGGATTAAATTACGAAGGTTACGCGACGTCTGGAGGAAGTAGATAATTGCACTGAAGGCAAGGAATTTGAGTGTCATTCGTTTGTAATTATGAATTCAGTAGGTGGTGACCTTAAATTAATAATGAGTCAAGTTAGTCGATTAATCAGATTGGTTTGCGATTTGATTTAGAATTTGAAAATTCAGCAACGAATTCAAGATTCGATGATTCAGTACGTCCGCTTTGATAAGCGCAAGTTTGCTTTGTTGTTCCGAATTCAAGATTCGACGATTCAGTACGTCCGCTTTGGTAAGCGCAAGTTTGAATTGTTGTTCCGAATTTAGATTCGATGATTTCGTATGTACGCTTTTGATAAGCGCAATTTTGATCAGTTTGCTGTTCCGAATTTAGATTCGAAGATTTCGTATGTACGCTTTTGATAAGCGCCGTTTTGATTTGTTTGTTGTTCGAATGTGAGATTCGAGATTTCCGTACGATTCCGCCTGCGCGAAGTCAGGATAATGTTAGAATTTTGAAATTTTCGTACGTTTCAGTTGAATTACAGTATGCAGGCAAGCACAGGACAGTGTGAATTGTCCGCGCGGTAGACGCGCCTCTCAATTACACATTGGCGTGCCAATGAAAGGTAATTTGGACTGGCCACCCAATACTACCAACTTCAATTAGGATCAGGATAAATAAATTTGACTTATCCCATAGATTCCTTCTATTCATTAATATTGATTTTTATTGTCAATAATAATCAATCAATTCATCTCAATTCACCTTGGTAAATTTAACCAGTGAAATAATGCTATTAATTTTAATCTTACATTTTTAATTTTTTAGGTTAAGTGTAAATATGATTTTTAATTTTCCCTTCTGCGGCCAGCAATCTTATTGTACCGATCAGTTTGTTGAATGAGCTTAGGATTTCAAGGAACCCGGTCCTCTAGGGTGTGCGTTGCAGTTGGAATTTTCTTTTATTACATTCCCTAATTTAATTGTAAATATGATCCACACTCGTTACTATCTACTAGAATTCCTTGTACCGACCAGTTTGTGAAATGAGCTTAGGATTTTCAAAAACCCGGTTCTCTGCAATTCCTGTAGATTTGTTAACTTTTTAAATAATATTAAATGATTTCCACGTCATCTAGAATCATTTTGCAACTTTGTCCTGGGCAAGACGTTAAACTGCACTCAAAACAATTAAGAACCTAAATAACAAAAAATATAAAATAATGACTCCCAATTATAAACAATTAAAAGAACACGTACAATGATTAATAATTCAGTAAACAAAAATTTAATAAGACGAATTAATATAATAACATTCTATGTCTCTCGAATTTTCTTATTTATTTTGGGAGATTTAAACTTCGTCCAAAATAAGTGGCGCTCAACAGCCTCCTGAACCTCGGCTTCACGAGAATGTAGGCTTAGCATGTCCATTGGTCATTTGGACTAACATTGGTCTCGCAACCACCTTTTCAAGGGATGAAATTGTCTTCCCTCTCGCGTCGGCTCTCCTGGTTAGTTTCTCGTCTCGGGCTGTATAAAAAATAATCCGATAAGGAAATTAATTATTATATTAAATAATCCATAAAATATATAGAATTAATAAAATAAAGAATTATGAAATCTAAATATTCTACACCCATAATCATATATAAATCAAAAATAATTAATATTATTCAAATGAAGAATAATTGTCCAGTTATGATCATACCGGTTGCGCTCTCGGTTGCGTTTAGGTGCGCTTTCGGTTGCGTTTTAGGTGCGCTTCGGCTACACTTTAGGTGCGCTTTCGGTTGCGCTTTAGGTACGCTTTAGGTGCACTTTCGGTTGCGCTTTAGGTGCGCTTCGGTTGCGCTTTCGGTTGCGTTTTAGGTGCGCTTCGGTTACACTTTTAGGTGCGCTTTCGGTTGCGCTTTAGGTGCGCTTTCGGTTGCGCTTTAGGTACACTTTAGGTGCGCTTTCGGTTGCGTTTTAGGTGCGCTTTCGGTTGCGCTCATTTGCGCTTTAGGTGCGCTCTCGTCGTGTTATCGTGAAGGGGATGCCGGAACTACGGCTTCGGAATGGGGTCACCTGGTGGAGGGTAACCTAAGATCGCATCGGATGCCACAATCAGTTGCCGTGGAATCTTGGGTCACTTCCGATAACGGTTGGTCAGCGTAGGTGGCCAACGTACGAAACTTTTGCCAGGGACAAGATGATTTCAGTTTGGATGGTGGTCAAAATTTTTCCTGAGTGTTGCTTGCCAACGCTATACTACTACGGTCTAGTGCTGACTGGGTAGTGAATGGTTAACCCGACTGGGATCCCGTCTTGTACGGAGTTGGTTTAACCTCCTATTACCGCACCCATACGGTAATAGGGACGTTTCCGTGTTTTTACCTTCGGGTCCCTGCCCCTAAAACTTTGATACGTGTTTCTTGATTAGATTAGATTTGGTTCTTAATGCAGTCTGGGAGGTATGCTAATTTTTGTCCCTACAGAGTTAGGCACTCTGTTTTTTTTTCGTTTTTTGTCACTAATCCCGTGGCTTAACCATGGATTTGCGCATTTTTTTTCGTTTTTTGTTTGACTAGTTAGCGGGTGTTACGCCTATGATTTTTATGGTGTTTAAAATTAAATTATTTTTAATTCATGCTTAATAAGCACCGTCCCGATGGCGTGAGATCTGCGCCTTCAGCAATACATCAACCCAATTTGTTATGCTTACCAGCTTCCGTCGCGTGTGAAATCCAACATTCAGCGTTTGATAAATATTATTATGCTTTACCAACTCTTCCGTAACCGTGGGATTATTTACGATTCAGCGTCTGGATTTACAGACAGTAGGCGAACCCAGCGTTGAAGGGGGGTAATAGAAAGAATACATAAGAGACACACACGTTGAAGAACGGGCAGTCCCTAACAAACCATAGAATTGGTAACAAGCCTTCGCGAATCCAATTAGAATTTGAAATTGTTTAAGCAAGTGCTTGGTTAATTACGGTTTCGGGATTCAATGAACTCAATTTGTGAATTATGTGGTTGTGGGTTGATCAAGCCTCCCATGGATCATCGGCAATTTAAATAGGATTAAGGATTGTAACTTAAGGTCAGACTTATTTGTAATATTTAGCAGGGTTCCAGCCAGGGCCAAATGTAACATGTAATATTAGAATAAGTTTATTTAGGTCCAGCCACGACCGTGGTGATCACTCGGATTTCGATAATCTGGATTGATGATTTAGCATTGAGTTAATGTTAGGTGTTGTACACCATAATTGTGTAAATAATATTAAAATTCATTATATCGTTATGTTAAAAGATGTGTGTTTTTTTGAATCTTTTGGAAGTTTGTTAATTAATCGCCACTCACGCCCGTCTCATCTCGTCGGGTTAAGAAAGTATAAATAAGGAAAGTTGAGTAAGTATCAATAAGTAACAAAGATTACTCCAGTTCCAGCCAGAAGAGGAAATGATTCTACATATTGGATAACAGACGTTCCAAACGCATTTTTGGCAGTAGATTACAACAATCAACAATATTTCGAAAGGAACAATGAAGAATTTAAAGATGGGATAATAATTTCAGAAAATAATTGGATTTACTCTACAGTTACTGTAAAAAACTTAGAAACAACTCCAAACTGTAATTGATCAAATTTATCAACGGCGAAATCCAACCATGTGCAATACAATTCAAACAACTTTAAACAATACAATATGGAAACAATTATACACACCGAACGCATGGATAGTAGTTCCTCCCAACACAGTTACATGTGCAATTATATGCAATAACCAACGCCAGGACATTTTAATCAAGAACACAAGCATACTACAGTTATCTCAAGATTGCATCCTAAAAACAAAACATAATCTCATAACACTGCAAAGAATTAACACAATCCAAATATTAGGCTCATTTCACATGCAAGTGCCAATGGACAACAATACTCTACAAGTTCAGAAAATACAACAATTGAAAACATAGAACCTGTCTTAAAACATTCAGATGAACTTAAGAATTTACTTAACGATCAGATGGACATTTCACAGGATCTTAAGGATTACAACTGGAAAACAATTCAGCATCATTCGCTCTGGTTCAATATCTCCACAGGTGTAATTTTACTAATGGTAATGGGTTCCATCTTAATAGCATATCATTGTTGGAACCACAGACAACAACGCACTGAGAAAACTAAGTTGTAAGTAATATAAGAAAAATGTTATAATATAACAGTTGTAGTGTTTGAATAGGGTATAACCACTACACATTATAAATAATACCACTACAAACTGATAAACCGAAAATATTATCACCAATCATGTTGTAGTGTTAGAAAATAACACTACAAAGCGGCCTATAGACAAATACTACGAAGTTGTAAATGCAATAACTGCATGGTTGTGTATATGTCAAAACTATGTTGTTGTAAATTGAACTATTTCTTATTATTTGTAATAACATTACAATTTTAGGTTAATACTACTGTACGCTTTTTTGACAAGACAATATTAAGTATTTTGTAATAATAATATGTAACGTTATTGCATATTGAATTTAGGCATTAAGCAATAAGATGTCACTATATTTATTAAATAGTGGACTGTGGTGGTAGTAATAAAACATTTTTGTTTTGTAATAATATCATATAATGTTATTTCAAAAAACAATAATATAACAAAAAAAAATTATTAATTATAAAAAAATAATAATAAATTAAATAATAATTACAAGTACAAAAAGATTATAACTAACTATATACAGTAGAATCCGCTTAATGTGATTACTTTGGGCCAAGGACATTTTTATAATACGAGTATTAACTGATAACTGATAACAATTAGCAAAATTTAGAAAAAGGAGACTTGGATTAGAACAAAATAAAAAAAAAAACGATCTAATAGTACTAAAATACCTAACACATTGTACATATCCACAAGGATATAAATTTGTATTAAAGTGGAAAATATTATAATGCAAAAAATATGCTTTTGTGTTTAAAAACGACTTATCACATATCTTACACCTCATCATAATAGAGTAAAAATAATACCTTACAATAAATTAATCAATCTAATTTAATATTATACAAAAATCGAATCCATCAAATCACTTAAAATTTCACTAAAAACTCACGATTAATGTACCTATACCTTAATGTTTTTGGTCCAACAATATGTCCGACTTCAGGGCAGTTGTCGACGAGAATGTTGGGTCATGTTTGGTTTTGATTTTATATATTTCTTGTTGAATATATACCCAACACTGTTCACTTTCGATCGGATATTTCGCATTTAGCACGAAAAAGGACTTGAAACAAATGTCCACACATTTAGTTAATGATTCTATACCATCGTATAAAACCTCATTAATTTTTAAAATGTTCTTTGGATTTGCCAAATTTCCCGTCGTGTATACACTCGGTTGCTCCTTAGCCTTATTGGCCCTCAAATTGATTTCACCTTGCTCAAGTTGACCATGAAAGTTTTCCTCTGCCTAAAATAATTAAAATTAATTAAATAAATTTCAGTTCAATATATCTATTTAAATATTACTTACTATATACCTCAATATAATTTTTGATCTTTGATCTTTTGAAACTTTGATCATTTAAAATAATTTTTTTGTTACAAAAACTGTTATTTTCTATTAAAATGGCGACAGACCATTCTATCTTAAAATTTCTTCGTACATAAGTAAAGTATTTTTAAATAAAATTTCATACTAACCTTTAAATACGGGAATTAGTTGAGCTAAACCCCAAGCTAATAGTTGGTCTTCCATAACACTCTCAAATAAACACACTAACTAACAATAATCAATTTACTTTCAACGTATAACGTATACGATGCTTATTGTACAACGTAAAGAGATGAAACTGAAATATTTTTTAAAATCAGTAAATGCTTTAATGGCTACTATTCGGACATATGGCATTTGCCAACTGTACTTCATTCTGGAGCACATCCTGAAGCAATAAAATATACCCTAAAATTGCCCTGTGCACGTAGCAAACAATTTTTACAAGATAAAGATGGTTTAAAATTCTTAAAATTAGGAAAACTTAAAGAGATACCGCGTTTCGTTTTATTGTAATTCTACAACAACAATAAAATTAAAAAGATTCATAAAATAATTTTTGCCTAAGAGAAAAATGGCAGCAGAATTCATAAAACATATGCTATGCAGATATGAATCTTTGAAAGCAAAAATTATAAGGCCGTTAAATTTTATAACGATTTGCTTAAATCTCAAAATTTGTCGGTAGGTATAATAAGTATTTTGAATAAATTATAACACTATAATATAATAATTATGTATTGCATTTTTATTAACATTTTTAAAAGTGTGTTCTATATCAAGAAACTTGTCTTGGTTTATAACATGTAAATTGACTCAAATATACACATTTGTGCAATATTAATTTTTTAATTATTATTATGTTTTCTGCAAATATAATAAATACTTTAGCATTACAACTTCGTTGTTATAAACGGTACTTTTTAAGAAGCAAGATGTTTATAATATTATAAGTTACAAGCTCGATCAACTTGTAGTGTTTATATATACCACTGTAGTCATATTTACCATCTTACTTTTTTACCAATTTGTAGTTGTAATGTATAACAAAGCCAGTTTTTGGTAGTATGGAGATAAATGTCTACGTTTACTACAGATTATATTATTACATAATGAAAAGAGCTAAATACTACGTTTTATATTAACAGGCCCACGGCTCCTGGACTAATACTTTTTCATGCTTCGTATGATAAAATAATAAAAATAAAACGTATAGGTATTCTAAAAAAAATTTCCCTGACCCCTGGCGCCGTCACTCAAACAAAGAATCCGTGGAATATACCGAAATGAACTCTTTCCTCTATAAACGGTTTTATTATTATGCGATATTTACCTCGAAACACTTTTAATAAAATATTAAAGGAATTACAGGTTGATTGGGATTTTTCAAATCAAACACAATATTTCAATTTGTCGACGTTTCGGATCATTTATTGATCCATTCTCAAGACTAGGAGAAAAAAAACAAATGTTATCGACAAAGTACACAGAAAAAACCCTTAGGCTAACTCACCAAGAAATTGAAAGGTGGTAATTGGTTCGATGTAAGAAAAACGTTAATGGTGCAAAACGCGGGCCAACAAACGGTCACAGTCAACGACGTCATTAAAATTGTATAAAAAATATATAAAAAAAATGTATAAAAAACTTTTAATAAAACTTAATTTTATAATTTTTAGATCTAACTTCAAGATGGAGTTCATCGAATAGCTGTCCGTTAATTCGTGCATATTATAGCTTACCAAGAGAGCATACAGGCGATTATCCATATTTAGCAATATATGACACGGTTTTTGCAAATAGTAAATCATTGGCTTGCGTTAAAAATTTACCTGCATGCAGGCCACAATCAGGGAATGTCTCATCTGGACGAAAAAAAACACTATGGCACGAATCAGCAATTCGTAGTAATATGTACCCTAGTAATATGCACCCTATAACACAATCAGTTACTACGAATTATACTAGCAGCGTAAGTACGGTAACATCATTGACTTCACAAAAAGAAGATGAAATTATTACTACAGATTTAAAATCTCCATCTTTCCGAATAAATCCTCTAACTAAAGCCGCAGCTGAAGGTAAAATTGCAAGAGCAGTTCCATTTGAACTGGTACAAGGTGAAAAATATTGTAATCAGTTATTATTAAAAAAGAACTCTTTTAAGAACTCTGGTTGTAACAGCTCTCGCAAAAAAAAATGTGAAACTTTTTTTTTTAAAAATGATGTAGATGATAGAAAAGGAGACGAAAAACGTGTTAGTTTTAACGAAATTAAAAATAATGATGATTGTTATAATTTTGTTAGAACTTTGAAGAATAACGAAAGAAGCATACTTAAACCAATATCCAAATCACTGGATTCTACTGTAACTTCAGATCATAAAATCACTCTTCACTCAACAAATTCATTACCTGAAGAAAATTCAAATTTGACTGCACGACCGAATAAAAATGTTGTAACTTCTGTAGAATTTCCAAATGCACGCATTGTTGTTAACGACCTATGTGATATTGAACCAACAAGTGGAATAATATTTCCTAAAGTGACAGTTCGAAAACGCCGTCAGGATATGAAGAAACATGTTGCTATCGATAATGGTAAGTTGAATAATATAGATTTGGTATTTTTAGTCTAATGTTCTGTTCACACGATCAATATATTCATCATCTTTTAAAATCTTGATCAACATGTTGATGTAAAGTCTAGGGCCGCGTTAAGGCATGTGATTGCCCTAGGCATATTTTTTTGCCGCCCTTTATAATAAAAATTTGAAATTATTGTTGCAGCGTAGTATATTTATTAGCAAAAAAAAATGTTAACTCTGAGAGTTAAGAACTTGATTTTTATTTAAGTTACATTTTTTATTAGAATTAATTAGAATTTTTGCCGCCCCTAAAAGACTGCCGCCCTAGGCAGCTGCCTTGCTTGCCTAATGCATAAATTGACTCTGCTAAAGTCATAACAATATTATAGAAACACAATAAAAAATATTTGGCAGGTCATCAGTCAAAACGGTTTTTATCCAAATTATTATCAATAAAGTCATTTTATCGGAAAACATAGTCAAAGCGATGCTTTCCGAATCTCCTCTCGGGTGAGAAAGCGAAGTGTTCTCTAGTCAGTCACTTAACAAATCGACTAGTAATGCAAAATTGACTGGTAATGGTTTTCATTACTGGTCGCTTATGTCACTTCAATATGTCAAATCATTTTTATTATAAAATGCTATTAACAAAATTTGACGGACGTGAGGACCGAACTCACGATTTCCAAGCGATACAATTATGATCCAAGCACGCTACCCATTTCGCCACACTGGATTGACCTCCCAAGCAGCATTTTGAAGTTAAAAAACAGCAAATTGCTAGGTAATTGCTTTATTTCGCAGCTGCATCAGCTGCGGCAGCCAGCAGAATAGCGCTTAATATGCAGCAATTTTGCTGCTATATTGCTAAAATGGCCCACTATTTTTGATCAAAAAGCACTGGCGTACCTGATTCTAGGTAAAATAGTCTAAGGAAAAATAGTCTACGGTAAATTGGGAGATGTCAAATTGCGTCTCACGGTCAAGGGTACGGGTAAATTGCGTCCCATCGGTTCTCATGGTCAGAATGGTTAAGTAAAATCCTCTTATTCCTTAAGCTGCACAAAGGTTCACAATGTTTTGGGCATTTTATAGTACAGGGTGTTACATCTATTATTACTATTATTATTATGTGTTTCTATAAATATTTTTCTCTTATTTTTTTTATAGTTATTGCCTTGGTGAAAAATTATTTTATTCACTCAGAAAAAAAATCTGAAGCAAAGAAAATCTTTGTTGTAGCATCAAAGAAAACTTGATTTTTTAACCCCCCTTATAGGTATATAAGATATAATTATCCAGGGTGTCCGCGCAGAAACCCGACAGAAAAAAGTATATTAATTAATTCATATAATAGTATAATTATGTTTTCTTTTTAAATGTATTGCTCGAAATTTAAGAACTTCGTTAAAACGAGTCCCAAGGCTTGCTAATCGCACCTTTTCTACTTTTTCCCACCCGGGGATGTTTTTAATTACTTGCAGCCACCTCCCATCAATACATTAATAAAATAAATTCATAAAATACCTACTTAATTCTGAATTCTGAAAAAGATAGTTATGTAGGTTAATGTTAGTTTATGATTTTTCTTTAGGGGATGTCCATTAATTATGTGAGGCGTGTAAGGGGGGGGGGAATTCCAAATCTCACACGTAAAATTGCGAGAGAACTGGATTAAATTAAGTAAAACCATCAATAATAGATTGATACGTGGTTTAGGTAGTGTAACTCGATATTAATCATGAAAATAAATGAAAACAAACAATCTCACGTGATATTAGGGGGGATCGAGCCAAATCTCACATCTCATCAGGCGGGAAGGTAGTCGAACAATCGCGTCACGTAATTAATGGACGTTCCTTAGCAAAATCGCTCGTGAAAAAGATATCCGTGCTTAAATATGGATTGGTTATGTCTTATGTATGTTGTTTATGTTTTTTATTTAGCGAAATTGTCTGTAAAAATATTTATAAAAAAAAACTTTTAAAAAACCACGTTTTACTATTGATTTTTCAGTGGACTAAAAATTAGAAAATAAAAATTTTTTCAGTGCCTTGCAGACCAGGTTGATATACATACTCAAAATTTACTGTAATTTTCCATGACTAAAAACGTTGGGCGCATTTTCGCAAGGAATGTTGATCAGTCTGCACATCAGCATTGAATCTAAAATTAAAATATTTGACCAAGTTGTTGATAAAACATTATATTCATTTGGAGTTTCAGCATTAAATTTTTCTTCGTCAGTCTTTCTCTCATAGTTTTTCAAGTCTCGTCTATCGTACATTGTCGCATTCCTAAAATCAGCTTTTCTTACTTTGCTTAAAAGAATTCATTGCTGTTAATTGATTTGCTTAACAGTAATTTCCGTAATTTTTCAACAAATTTTATTTCTGTCTATTCGGGAGAGTTAATGCGAAAATGCGCCCCACGTTTTTAGTCATGGAAAATCACAGTAAATTTTGAGTATGTATATCAACCTGGTCTGCAAGGCACTGAAAAAAATTTATTTTCTAATTTTTAGTCCACTGAAAAATCAATAGTAAAACGTGTTTTTTTAAAAGTTTTTTTTTATAAATATTATTTAACACTTTTTAGTCATTAAATTCTGTTGTCAAATTTTGCAATCGATTTTATTAATGTCTTAAATTAAAACAAAAATTTTGCACTGAAGTTGAACTGTTCATTTCTTTATTTAAATTTTACTTAGTTAATTATAATTATAATTAAAATCCGAACTTTTAACGACGTAAAGTACGTTTAGTACGACTTCTGTTAAAGCGACCAACCGCTTTCAACGACGTATTTTTCTAAAATCGTCCGATTAAAACGACGCTCGTCTCAAAACAATTCATAATTTCAAGAGCAAATGCATACATTGCATTATATCGCCGCCCCCACAAATGCCTTACACAAGTAAAATGCCTTCTATGCATTGCTTCTTGTCTGGTGGCGTAATTATTAGCTGATTAGATTACATCCGTCTGCTGACGCCTTTCTTGCTTCATCTATATAATATAAATTACATTGATACTACTAATGTGTACTTAATTTTTTAAAGCGAAATTTTTTTTTTTTTTTTTTTCAGTTTAACATGTAAGTAATAATTATTAATCTTTGATAATTATTATAATAATTTCAGCATTTAAACAAAGTTGCATCATTTTTTTTTAACATGAATAATAATTTATTTTCATATATTCATATATAAAACTTAACATAGTTAATTCTGGCTTACATGTTCATTTTCAAGCCACAAAATTGTTAAAGTATTGCATTGTCATCGAAACCCAGCCTAACTGAAAAATTTCAGCTCAATTGACCTTCGGGAAGTGGTCGAAAAATCAATTGCAAGATTTGACAAACAGAAGGACAAACAAGATTGTAAGTTAAGTAAAACGTGGTAATAATAAAAAAAGAGATAAAAGTATTTTTTTTCGAATTTCAAGACGCATTACCCCACCCCGATCTCCACGTAAGGTTGTCCAAGTGTTACATTTTGTTTTCTTTCTATTTCGCTTAAACACCGGTGCTATCTCACTGGTAAATTGCGTCCTATGTTTTACTGCTACCCACAGGTAAATTGTTGGAATTTATGTTAGAGATTACCGCTAATCTGATTAGGGTTCGGCACGCAATTTACTCGGACCTTTCTTTGACCACTTCAAAAACCTTCAAAACTAGTGACCGCAGGACGCAATTTATTTACATGCGCCCGGTAAATTGGTCTAAGTAAAAAGGTCTACGGGTAAAAGAAGTCTAGATAAAATGGTCTAGGCTAAAAATAGTCTAGGTAAAAAAGTATATAGGTAAAATGCTCTGGGGCAAAATTCAAGGAAAGATTCTATTTTTATAACTTTTTAATAAAAAGTTGCGATTACACCGCTCATATAAATACAGGGTGACCGGTCGATCATGTGAACATAGGAAATTGATTTTTCTTTAATTCCTTTTTCCCATCACAACGGATAAGAATGAAAATGGAATCAATTTAAAGAGATTTTTATTCCGCTTCTAAAGATACCTAACACTCGATATTTTGTTTTTAATTACTGGTAAAAACTCACTAATAAAATGCAAAACAAAAGATTTTAAAAATAATTTTAGTTGCCTTCAATGAATTTTATTGCAATTGTTTTTGTAATACAACTACCACTGTAATATAATTTTACCATAAAAACTTTTTTATACAACTGACTATTCTTATTAACTATTCTTACGTTCTCCCGAATAGACAGAAATAAAATTTGTTGAAAAATTACGCAAATTACTGTTAAGCAAATCAATTAACAGCAATGAATTCTTCTAAGCAAAGTAAGAAAAGCTGATTTTAGGAATGCGACAATGTACGATAGACGAGACTTGAAAAACTATGAGAGAAAGACTGACGAAGAAAAATTTAATGCTGAAGCTCCAAATGAATATAATGTTTTATCAACAACTAGGTCAAATATTTTAATTTTAGATTCAATGCTGATGTGCAGACTGATCAACAGTCCTTGCGAAAATGCGCCCCACGTTTTTAGTCATGGAAAATCACAGTAAATTTTGAATATGTATGTCAACCTGGTGTGTAAGGC
The DNA here is from genome assembly GCA_949152465.1 of Cantharis flavilabris. NCBI lineage: Eukaryota > Metazoa > Arthropoda > Insecta > Coleoptera > Cantharidae > Cantharis > Cantharis flavilabris. Next base: position 27,955,988 of record OX424436.1, on the reverse strand, counting down.
ACTGAAAAAAATTTATTTTCTAATTTTTAGTCCACTGAAAAATCAATAGTAAAACGTGGTTTTTTAAAAGTTTTTTTTTTATAAATATTTTCATTGTGAAATTACATTTAACCGATGCAGAATTTATGAGCGGTATGGAAGACATGGGTCCAGCTAGTACCCAACCAAAAAGAGTTTTGTGAAGGATTGGTTTGTTTTTGCCCAATCTGATTTGACCGATACATAAAATATTCCAAAAAAGATCCGCACCAATGAGAATGTCAGTATTGTTTGATATGTGAAAGGTGGGATCTGCAAGTTTTATATCGCTAGGAATATTTAGCAGAGAACGATCGAAAGTGACTGATGGAATGCTGCCCGTTACTCGAGGCACAGTGAAGCAGTGAAGATCTATATTGAAAGCGTTGATTCGCGACCGAATGTTTACTACGGTTTTGTAAGAAAGTTTAGATTCCACTTGGTTTATTCCAGTTACAGAAATAGACACCTTTGATTTTGGTAAGTTCAATTTGGCGCAAAGACCTTCCGAAATAAAACTTGATTCAGATCCCGAATCTAAAAGTGCTCTGACTTCTGTGAAAATGCCTTTGTTGTCTTTTACCTTAATTATAACGGTAGAGAGTATACAATGAGTGGAGAGACCACATACCGTGTGAGAAGTAACTGCTGCTGATTCCTGATTTATTACTAAGTTGGGTGCAGATGTGCGTTCAGAAATGTTTGGAACCGTAGGTAAGAGGGGGGGTGATTGAACATTATCAATGTTTAAATGGAGCAAAGTGTTGTGAGACTTGAGGCATTTTTTACATTTTAAAGACTTACAAAATCTATTAGAGAGACCTTTTTGTAGGCAATTGACACAGAGACGCAAGTCACGAGCTCTCTGAATTCTCTCCTGAATCGGGAGATCTAAAAATGTATTGCAATTACTAATATTATGATTGGAACCGCAGCTAGTACACGAAGAATTAGAAGTAGCAATATTGGCTACGACTTTGTCGCGTTTATAAATTGAACGTGGTTCTACTAAAGTTTGTTTGGTTTGCTTACACTTCTCAAGCATTCTGCAACGCGTTTCCAGAAACTCTATTAATTCTGACATCGTAGGCATGTCAGAGTCATGTTCCCAATCACGTAGTGTTACGGAATCCAGTTTTTGAGTTATTATGTGAATTAATAACGTTGACCACTGGTCCACCGGTTGATCTAAAGCTTTGAGAGCGCTTAAATTTGTCGAAGTATCATTAAGCAGTTGACGCAAACCGATTAGAGATTCCTTAGCTAATGAAGGAGTGCTTAAAAGAGCTTTAACATGATTATTTATTATTAAATGCTTATTATTGTACCGATCGCGTAACAACGTCCAAGCGGTGGTGTAGTTAACATTAGTCACCGGTAATGAGTCTATGAGTCGGAGAGCATCTCCCTTCAAAGATGATTTCAAATAATGGAATTTTTGAACGTCGGGTAGATCGGGATCGTCATGAATTAGAGACATAAATGTGTCGTAAAATAATACCCAGCTCTCGTAAGCACCATTGAATGATTTTAATTCTAAAATCGGCAGGCGTACATTTTTTTTAAATTGAGAAATATTCGAGTCGTGTAAAACTCCCGTAGGACAAGACCTCGCAGTTTCTGGCACCTTTTGATTGTCGCGAATTAATTAATTTACATGAGCGACTACCTCAAAGTAGGAATTTTCAAATGTATCACGTTCGTTATCATGAGTAGTGCTTTCATCATCAAGCAGTTCTATGTTAGTTTGAATATCATCGAATTCTTCAAATAACGGTACAATTTTTGATAAACGAAGTTCTAGTTGTAATAGGGCAATATCATTAATTTCCTTTAAACTAGCTAAATGATTGTGAAATTTAGTAATACGTGATTTAACGTTACCACGTTTTACCTTTAATTCGGCAATAGTGGCCATAATTAAAAATGAAAATTATAATAATTTAAAAATTATGATAAAAGAAGCAATGAAAATTAGGAGGTTTGTCTATTGCAAAAAACGTCTATTACACAAGTAGTAATATTAACAAAATAAGGAATATTGGGAGGATAATAAAGGAACGCACTAAAGCGCGGGTCACATTAGGCTTCTTACCAGCGCTGGTAAGACGCGGCTGGTAAGAAGCACCAGCAAGCGGCCAACTCTGTCAAACAAAATGCGGGTCACATTAGGCTTCTTACCAGCGCTGGTAAGACGCGGCTGGTAAGAAGCCGTCGATCAGCTCAATGTGATCAAACAATTCGCCGCTGGCGTTTAGAAGCCGGCGAAGTTGGACATGTTCAACTTTGGTAGCTAGAAGCGGCGTCTAAAGATCACGTGGCCGCTGGCTATGCTGCTATTCGCCACTCGCCAGTTTGTTTTTTTGTACCTTTTGTAGTTCTTTGCGGTAGGTATCCCGTAAACTTTTATTTTTTTTTATTGAATTAAAGGAACTGGGTATTTCTGAAATTTTTAACTGTCGTAATAATTTGTTAATGGACACATCTTTTAAATTTCGGTTTAAGTAATCTTTAGAACTAACGTCCCACAAACACGGATAATTTTGAAAAATGTCTAAAAAAGAAATAATTTCCTTCGCAGTCCACTTTACCTCGGACATTAATACTAATTTAAAAAAAATTTTAATAACCTTTTTACAAAAAACTACCTGTAGAATGTAATTATTAGAATTACTCGCTGCTGATTAAAAGTGATAGTGGTCAGATTGCGCTGCCGGCTGGTGCCAGCGGTCACGTGATCTTTAGTCGCCGCTTCTAGCTATCAAAATTGAACATGCCGAACTTCGCCAGAGCTGATAAATACTCGCCGGCTTCTAAACGCCAGCGGCGAATTGTGTGATCACATTAGGCTTCTTACCAGCAGCTTCTTACCAGCCGCGTCTTACCAGCGCTGGTAAGAAGCCTAATGTGACCCGCGCTTAACCTTATAGTTTTTACCAACAAATTGCGTAGTGGAACTTGCACGTTTGATTGCTGTCGGCTCCGGACCTGTCTTTCAATTCGACCACGAGGACATCGGCACGTGTGTGGAATTCGTTTTAATGTAGAATTTGTTAAGTTTTCTTGGATGGGGGTCACCAGATGGAATGCACAAAGATGAAGTAACTTACAAAAATGTGTGTAATCAAGTACTGTTGATATACACCGATAAATTCTCTCTTGCATGCACTATCACGTCGGGGTCACCAAAATATGTTGTTTGCTTCTTGGCTTATAATACAAATAATAATTATTTTGGCTTCTCACTAGATTTAATTGATAAATAACACTTAACAAATGTTTACATTAATTATATACAAAATTGGAGTTCTTGTATTGTGAACTCCGAGTTCTTATTATGCCGAAACAAAATTTGAGACTGAGGACCAAAGGGTTTCTTTGGTCCGACTTTAACAATAAAAATATGCTGATACCTGTTGGGGAAAATCCCAACAGGTGAAACAATAATGCATAAAATAAAAAGGTCTATTGTCCAATAAGTTAACGGCGCCGGCGAGGCGTCGGGTGCAAATATTCAAAATGCACTTAACAGTTACTGATAATTGAAAAACAAATTTATCACAATTATTGCATGGTTTCGAAGTACAAGATAAGAATATGAAAGATATTAAATAAACTGCCAGATATCAATCGCAAGCTTAGGCGGATTTATGGGGGGGGGGGCACCCCTCCCTCAGATGTTTAAAAATAGACAAGGGAACAATCCCAAATCTGAAAACACTTTTTGCCCGTCTGATCTTTTTGCTCCTTCCAGAAAAAATTCTGGAATCGCCCCTGATCGCAATATGGATTAAGCAGCGACTTGTAGTTTGTCATATTAAGGGGTCAGGGGGGGCCGAAAAATTAAAAATTAGGGCAAATGTTTAAGCAGGATTTTCACTTGTAAAAGTAAAGGAATTGAGAATTACACAAATTTGGTCAGGAAAAGTTGAGGAATCTTTTATTTTTAAGGAAAAGTCGTAGAATTAATTATGAAAAATTCTTGGAAAATTCGACAAATATAAAATTTACAATTTTTAAAATTTGAAATATTTTTAATTTTGATCTAGGGCAGGGGTCGGAAACCTATTGAAACGGAAGAGCCAAAACTTACAATTTACAAAATTTCCCAGTTTTTAAAGAGCCACTAACATTTTTATTTTCATATTTATGGTATTTTATCCTGTTTTTATCTTGTGTTTTTACCCTGTTTAAAGTTTACCCTGTAAAAAGTAAAGTTTTTGCAGAATAATACTTTTTATGAGTTTTGAAAATAAAATAATAAAATTATTAGGTAATATTTGTGCGTGGACCTGGAGAGCTGCATCTCGATATCAAAAGAGCCACAGGTTGCCTACGCTTGCTCTAGGGGAAGACTTGGAAAAGTTAGGGATTTTGTTTTTGTAAGTTTGACAGAAAACATACACAAGTTTTCAGTTTTTCACCTAAACAAAATTGGTCCCAGAATCTAGCTTTATATAGATTTTTCCAAATATTTTTTGTAACCTAGATTCAGTAATGCCCAGTGGAATCACAACTTTAAAACTGGAATCGAAATCTGTTTGCTATTTGTGTTTTAATTCAAATTATAAACATAGGGTGTTCTGCGGAGCACTTTCCGAAAGAGTCGAACTGACATGTCATAAGGACAGTACAGGGGGATGTTGAGGATTGAGCCTCACTCATAACCTTAAGGTTATTATGGCCGTAGCTTCTTCTACCTACTGAGAATTTTAATAATTCAAAGTTAAATCAATATAATCAAGAACACAACAATGATAGACATGTTTCGACCTTATTAGGTCTCATCAGTATCATATAGTTGCATTCTTGAAAATATTGATTTGATTTTTTACCTTATATAGCATTTTTCGCGCAATGCTATATGTTGGTATCGACCCCCGAGTATAAATTCAAATTATAAACACAGGGTTTAAGGGAGGAGATCAAGTTGTTTCGGTAAATATCATGTAATTAAAAAAAACAAATTTTACGATCTCACTAGGGGGCGAGGGGGTCGAAAAATCGCCTCACGTAATTAATGGCCGCCCCCTACTTATTTAACTTTACCAATTAAATCAAAAAAAATATGAATTAAATCACAATTCGTGACTTCTCGTTTAGCGTTTTCTTCTTTTTATTCAAAATTTAATATTTTATAGAAAATTAAATTAAAAACGCTCAATTTTAGAGCCTTCTGAATTTTGGCGCTGGGTGCGGCCCTGAGTGATGTCATAGTTTAGTGTTATAAAAGAGTACTGATGAATTGCATTAATTTGAAATTGCAACTAGAAATTCGTCCGGATTGCAGAGATAAAAAATATAAATAGCCGAAGAGCCGGAATGTCCGGATTACTGGAATGTCCAGAATAAAGTGTGTCCGGATAAGCGAGGCTGTACTGTATAACGTTATTCCTGGTATAACAATTACAACGTTGCAGGGTGCCACTTAAATTCTGGAAATTTAAGATTTAAGATAAACAATTTAATTAAAATTTTTTTTTTATATTTAAAATGTTTTTAAATTTTAAAATTGAATTTATTTTATTTAAAAATTAATTTGTTTTAAATAAAAATTTAAAAAAATTATTGGTTTCAATTTAATTATAAAATTAAGATTTTTTTACCTACTATTTATTTTCTGATTTATCGAAATGTCACGGAAAATTTTTATTCTTTGTCAGGGAAAACCTGGAAATATCAGGATTTGATTTGGAAAATTTAGTGAGAACACTATTGATCATAATGATAATACTAAGTCTAAACTTTATACCAGGTTTATCCGACTATTGTAAAACCGGCCTTTTTACATTATTTTATTATTATTTTTTAACATTATTTTTTCTATTATTTTAAATTTTTTAAAAAGATTCCTGGGGGCCTTTTTAGCCGGGGGCCCACGTGAGTCGCACCCACCGCACCTTGGTAGTTCCGCCACTGAATGTTACACATACTCCTGCAGTACCAAATTTAGACCCGCCTGAAGTACTAAATGTAAGACCTAGATCTACTAGGATAAGACAACAACCTAGTTATTTAAGGGATTATGTTTGTTAGATTTTTATATGTTTAATATAGTAGTAATTAACAAATAATAATTAATTTTTTAAATGTTTAATACATAGATACTAATAAAAAAAATATTTTTAATTGGTAAATAAGGGGGATGTTGCATATGTCACAAAAAACATGTTATTAAATCATAACGTAATGCAAGAACACTTAACTACTAACCACAAGCTGATATAATACCCAGTACCTCAAGAACGTCAGAACATTGTAGTACTCTGTTATTAGTTCAAATAAATACATAATAAATATGTTTAGTTTTATTTGTCTAACAACACAACAGTAGTGGGGTTTACGGTAGAAAGGTAAAAACAAGGTGTTCGTCGCCATTTGTCAATCAGGGGTGCCACTACAAAAAAGTCCCACAAGATTTTTAAAAGCAATTTTGTCTTGTGATAAGTTATTTTAAAAACCTTTTTTTTTTTTAATATTTTATTACAGGTTCAACAATACATTTTGTTTTTCACGGTAGTGTTAGAATTATTATATTGCATACATTAAATTATTGGAAAAAGTAACTTCCATGGACACTAATTTGGTTATTAACTTCACTCAATAAATGTCTATTGGCATTTTTCTTTTTAAACGTGTATGGATGTTTTTGTCACCTATTTCATAATATGTGGCTCCTTCGCTCGTATTCAACCTATTATAAAATTGTGTGGTTGTTTTCTTAATATATTTGTGAATGGTTTGCATGTATAGTTCTTCGTGTAATTGATCGTTGCGAATAAACTATGGAGCGCCTACTCGGAGAACTTTATTTTGAAAAATTTGAAGTTTTTTTAATTTTGTTTAAGAGGCATTTCCCCATACTTCGCATCCATACATCAAAAGCGGACGTAATAGTGATTTGTAAAGCATTAAAGCACACTTGGCTCGCAAAGATAATTTACGATTTAAGATTGAATATAATTGAGTTAATCTTGCATAAGTCTGCTGCAATTTTGTGTTTATGTGATATTTCCATGTCAAACGGTAGTCTAGATGAATTCCCAAATATTTAACTGCTCGATCCTTAGGGTTCCATTCAATTGTTTTATTGTTAATATTAATTTTTGGTGTTTCTTCGAATCGCTTCAGTGTGAATATTTTTACTTCGCATTTTGTTTCGTTTAATTTAATGTTCCATTGCGTGAACCACTCGCATAAGATGTTAATTGCCGATTTTAGTTTTGTAATTGCTTCGATAATAGACCAGTCTTGAGTAATAGGGCACTTCCACTCCCCCACTCCAACATGGCTTCCGAACAGCAGCTTGGTGGTATGGTTGGTGGTATTCGCCATAAGATTTGTTAAGGATTCAAGTGTTTTAGTTATAAATAATGTATTTTTTATAGAATTCTAACCAGTTCTTTTAGCATTTTTAGCTTTTATGACACGGTGGTGATTGTTTTATAATAAATTGGGCTACTAAAATCCACTATACTTGCAAATAATTGAATAAATTGTGTGTTATTAAATTTTTCAAAATTATTAACCTGAAATATTAAAAGTTACAATAATTTAATAATTTTAACAGTTATTTAAATGAAATACAATACAATAAATAAATAAACAACATTTCAGCTGTTATGTTTTGTAATTATTTGCCAGCATTTTTGTGTTTCAGTAATTTGTTTGACTTTCCGGTTCATGTTGAAATAGCAGGGCTATACAACCAGAATTTGTTATTTTCCAACTTCTGCCGGTTTGCCTTTAAACAAAGTCAAATATTTACAGAATAAAAAGTACAGTAAAATTAAATGAATGATTAAACTTAACGAAATCAAACTAGAAAATATCTAATTTAAATGGTTTTTCGTCAGTTTAAGTTATAGGTAGGGAATTTTCAAACTTTTTCAAATTTTAGTAGCCCAATTTATTATAAAACAATCACCACCGTATCATAAAAGCTAAAAAAAATGCTAAAAGAACTGGTTAGAATTCTATAAAAAATACATTTTTATAACGAAAACACTTGAATCCTTAACAAATCTTATGGCGAATACCACCAACCATACCACCAAGCTACTGTTCGGCAGCCATGTTGGAGTGGGGGAGTGGAAGTGCCCTATTACTGCTGTATCATCTGCGACCATTGCGAGGTCAGCGCTAATTTCGGGTAAGTTACTCATAAAGATGTTGAATAGTATCGGACCCAAGATACTACCTTGTGGAACTCCTGCTTTTATAGGTTTGTGAGAGGATCTGGTCTTATTTATGGTAACATGAAAGCTTCTATTTTCTAAAAAGGAAAACAATATCGCTTTGATGTAAGTGGGAATATCCAGTTGTATAATAGCTTGTACTTCAATCCCTCGTGCTAAACTCGATCGAAAGCTTGTGCAATATCTAAAAATGCTACTGTGCTATATTGTTTGGATTCATAGCTTCTTTCGATTAATTCTATTATTCTTGCAAGTTGTTGGTTTGCACTACGTCCTTTTCGAAATCCAAACTGATAGTGCGGTATAGTATTTGTTATGTTTGAATAATGCGTTTTATTATCTAGTACACTTTTATGTCATATAATCAATTGAGTTTTTGTTTTATGTTATCAACATTACAATTGTATTTCCTTTTTAAATAAAAAACTATTTAAAAGAAAATCAAAGATACAATAGTGGTGTCAGAAGTGGGATAAGAAGAAAAATACAAGAATATCAAATATGGAAGAACAAAGTGAATTTTTACGATCGATGACCAATATGTTTGATACCTTACAAACATCCATCACAAAAGCAATAACTAGTGCAAATCCGAGAGCAACAGTGGTGCAACCAAGGACACCATCGTTCTTAATTGGCGAATTTCTGCTAACAGAAGGGGCGACAGTCGAAGATTACTTTAACCGCTTTGACTGAGCGCTGCAACTCAGTAAAATTCCCGATGAGCAACATGGTAACTATGCACGAGTGTATATGGGATCAGAACTAAACAATGTCCTAAAGTTTCTAATAAGTCCAAAAAAACCCGAAGATATTCTCTACGATGAAATGCGAAAGGCACTTATAAACCATTTTGATCGCACCAGAAATAAATACGTCGAAAGCATAAAATTCCGTCAAATCACACAAGAAGAAAATGAAACTATCGCAAAATTTATATTACGTCTCAAAGAAGGTGCCGCCTTTTGCGAATATGGAAATTTCCACGATAGAATGTTGATCGAACAACTTCTTCATGGATTGAAATCTCTTGAAGTTTGTGACGAAATTATCACCAAGAAATCGATAACATTCAAAACCGCATACGAGATCGCACAAACAATCGAAGCGACGCACCTCATAACAAAGGAAGTCAAATTCAACAATGAACGATTCACAATGAACGAACAAGCAACTAATCAAATAGGATACACGCCACCACAAATAAGAAATCAAGCATCGCACCGAATGCCATCACAAAACTGGAAACAACCACAAAACGCAACTTACAGCTCATCGCAACAAAGTCAATCAGGAACACAGCGAGGCTGTCAAAGATGTGGAGGACAACATGTACGTGACAAATGTCCATTTAAAAACACTACATGCCATAACTGTGGAACAAAGTCGCATATTATTGCAAGAGTGTGCAGATCCAAGATGAACACGCGAACAAAAACCCGCAGAAGAGATCGATGGTTTACAAAACTTCAACCGTGTAGAAGTAATCAACTCTTTAAATCCACCCAATAAGTTAATAGTAACCGTTTCGATCGATGGCCATTATATGTAGTGGAAGAAAATTTTGACACACTACTAGGAAGGGAATGGATTTCAAAATTTTTAAACGAAATTGATTTTTATAAATTGCTACACTAACAACCTCAGCACCGTGTTTAACAACAAATCAAAAAACACAACTCAATATCCTAATTGCCCGCCACAACAATATTTTTAGCGAAACTGCCGGTAAACTAACCGGACCACCGGCTGAAGTGCATTTGAAGCCAGACGCAACACCAGTATTCGCCCGTGCCCGTGAGGTACCTTTAAGCGCGGGTCACATTAGGCTTCTTACCAGCAGCTTCTTACCAGCGGCTGGTAAGAAGCCGTCGATCAGCTCAATGTGATCACACAATTGCCGCTGGCGTTTAGAAGCCGGCGAGTATTTATCAGCGCTGGCAAAGTTGGGCATGTTCAACTTTGGTAGCTAGAAGCGGCGACTAAAGATCACGTGACCGCTGGCACCAGCCGGCAGTGCAATCTGACCACTATCATTTCTAATCAGCAGCGAGTAATTCTAATTACATTCTACAGGTAGTTTTTTGTAAAAAGGTTATTAAAAAATTTTTAATATTAGTAGTAATGTCCGAGGTAAAGTGGACTGCGAAGGAAATTTTTTCTTTTTTAGACATTTTTCAAAATTATCCGTGTTTTAGATTACTTAAACCGAAAGGGTATCCATGGATAAGATAGTCAAAATGCCCTTATCTTTAAATTTTTTAATTTACTTGATAAAAGGGTGCCTTGAGGTGTAAAAATAAGGTTTCCATAATTATTTGCTCCAGATGCTTTCTCCACCCCTTCTGAGGGGCAAAAAATAGGATTCTTCAGTCATTATTTTTTTTATGACGAACTAGCAAATAAAAAATTTTGAAAAAATTTATAGATATAGTCATTATAGTCATCTTTCAACACAATTTTTTTCGATCCTCTGAACACTCTATATGCCCTCTAAAAATATTCCGAAAAGTTAAAAATCGATCTTTTTCTAATTTTTTGAAGACCGACAAAAAAAATTTTTTTGCCATTTTTTAGGATGTACTTAAATCTACCTTCCTGAATTTTTTCAGATTTTTTGCTAAGGTGCGCCAACCCTAAAAATTATATTTTCTGCATTTTTTAACATTCTTGGCTATTTTAGACTTCTTAACGCAACTAAAACTTTTTGTAAAATGTGTATCACGGGCATTTTTCACAGAAAATTAATCTTACTGACATATTATTCAATATTTTTCAACCAAAAACTCAAAATAAAATCGAAAACCTCATTATAAGAGTTAAACAATTAAAAATGTTTCACTTTTTTGTTATTTTTAAAAGTAAACAGTGCTAATTGGAATCGAAAAAGTTCTCCGTTTCAAGATTTATCTTCACGAAACTTGTTAGACTTTCCAGAATTGACTATTAATGATTTGGAGATTTACTTTGGTGGATCTAATCAGCTGTCACAAGCAATCTCATATTTAGTTAAAATGGTTAGAGAAGACGATTCACTAAAATTAATTTTTATGAAAGATAAACCAGAAATAGTTCATTTTGATGTAAAATCGCGACATATAAATCAAAAAATTTATAAATATTATATCGAATACGACGTAAATGTTTTGGGAATTGATGCCATCAAAGGGCACTGCTGCAACTGTGCAAATGGTCTGCGGACTGTTGGGTGCTGTTACTGGTTCCCACGTCGCCGCGCTGATATATAATTTATCATATGGAAGATTTTTATCTATAACTTTCGACCTGCGCCTGTCCTATCAGGGATGTAGCAACAGTGGTGCCGCGCACCAGGGCCCGGGCCCAAATGGGGCCCGGTTACCCTTCCAACACCATTTGAATCTTATGCAACCTGTAGAGTAGAAATCAAAAAAAAAAAAGAAAGAAAAAAAAAATTATGTTTGGGAGCTTGTAATCTAAATCCAGAATATTCAACTATTATTACTAGTAGTTATTGATTATATCTTTTGAAACACTAATTTAAAAATTAAAACAATATGAACCAGTACAAACATTTGAGATATAATTTTCGATCTTGAAATTGGTAAAGAACTAATTGTCACAAAGCAGACTTTCTAGCTTGGCAATTTTATCAATAGAAAATGAGACAGCTAGAACTTTACTTAATAAAACAATTTAGCCCAACATAGAAAATTAACATGTAAAAACTTATTTATGAAAATTCCTGCTTTCCTAATTATTTTAGAAAAAAATTGTAAAACAAAACAAAATAATGCAGAAATATAAACTACGAATGATAAGAGCATTGCTTTCATCTAGCTTATATTTAAAGGTCAAAAAATGCTTTTGAAATTGATAAAATTTTCATTTATCAGACTGGCCAGGTAAGTTTCCAATGTAGTTATTATTGAATTTATTACATGGTCAGCAGAGCCGGATTAAGAGGGAGTAAAGCGGCTGCAGCCCCGGGCTTCCAATTTCCCTGGGGGCCTCAAAACTATTAAAGCAACAAAATTTAAATCACCAAAGATTACATTTCATCTAAGAGCTGTTGACCTTCAAAAATCAAAAAATTTTGCCTACGGCGCATTTTATTAAAACGTGCAAGACTAATGGCCTCCAAAAAAAGTTAGCCCCAGGCCTCGCATATCCTTAATCCGACTCTGATGGTCAGTCTGTGAAATGAAGATTTTACCGAATTTCAAAAACATTTTTTGACTCTTTAAGTAACAACTCCAGATGAAATCTAATGCTCTTATTATTCGTAGTTTATGTGTTTTGTGCAATAAAATTGTAATTTTAAATTTTAAAATTATCATTTTAAAATGATAAAGGGGGCCCGCTGTAACCCACTTGCACCAGGGCCCGGCTTTGACTTGTTACGTCCCTGTGTCCTATAGTCAACGAAGATAGCGATGAGGACTACATAGTTATTAAATAAAAAACATAACTCAATCATAGAATGCGATAACGAAGTGCTGTATTGTTTTTTTAGAATCGTTCGTTTATTTTTTATGTTTTTTTTTATTCTTTAATTCATGTGCATTATTTGTTAATGTAAAAGTAATTGTATTAATGTAGTCTTGTTCGTTTTCATGGCTTGCAAAGTTTCGTATGTAAGAACAACCATATTTCAATTAGGCAGAGTAAGAGAAAGAGGCAAAAAACATAATGAACAGACTTGACCAGTTCAAGAAAGATCTTGATTTCCGTCAAGTATTATCTAGCCTCTATAAAGGAACAAAAAGGGGCAAAATAACAAAAAAGTGAAACATTTTTAATTGTTTAACTCTTATAATGAGGTTTTCGATTTTATTTTGAGTTTTTGGTTGAAAAATATTGAATAATATGTCAGTAAGATTAATTTTCTGTGAAAAATGCCCGTGATACACATTTTACAAAAAGTTTTAGTTGCGTTAAGAAGTCTAAAATAGCCAAGAATGTTAAAAAATGCAGAAAATATAATTTTTAGGGTTGGCGCACCTTAGCAAAAAATCTGAAAAAATTCAGGAAGGTAGATTTAAGTACATCCTAAAAAATGGAAATAAAAATTTTTTTGTCGGTCTTCAAAAAATTAGAAAAAGATCGATTTTTAACTTTTCGGAATATTTTTAGAGGGCATATAGAGTGTTCAGAGGATCGAAAAAAATTGTGTTGAAAGATGACTCTAATGACTATATCTATAAATTTTTTCAAAATTTTTTATTTGCTAGTTCGTCATAAAAAAAATAATGACTGAAGAATCCTATTTTTTGCCCCTCAGAAGGGGTGGAGAAAGCATCTGGAGCAAATAATTATGAAAACCTTATTTTTACACCTCAAGGCACCCTTTTATCAAGTAAATTAAAAAATTTAAAGATAAGGGCATTTTGACTATCTTATCCATGGATACCCTTTAAAAGATGTGTCAATTAACAAATGATTAGAACAGTTAAAAATTTCAGAAATACCCAGTTCCTTTGATTCAATAAAAAAAAATAAAATTTTACGGGATACCTACCGCAAAGAACTACAAAAGTTACAAAAAAACAGACTGGCGAGTGGCCAGCATAGGCAGCATAGCCAATAGCAGCATAGCCAGCGGCCACGTGATCTTTAGTTGCCGCTTCTAGCTACCAAAGTTGAACATGTCCAACTTCGCCAGCGCTGATAAATACTCGCCGGCGACTGAACGCCAGCGGCGAATTGTGTGGTCACATTGAGCTGATCGACAGCTTCTTACCAGCCACTGGTAAGAAGCTGCTGGTAAGAAGCCTAATGTGACCCGCATTTTGTTTAACCGAGTTGGCCGCCGCTGCTTGCTGGTGAATTTTACCAGCCGCTTCTTACCAGCGCTGGTAAGAAGCCTAATGTGACCCGCGCTTTAGCATTACGCGAGACATACGCAAAGGAAATTGATGCTAAAATACAGTCTGGATTTTATGAAAGAGTCGAACACTCCGAATGGGCATCAACAACCCATATTGTAGCAAAAAAAAAATGGAAAGCTTCGAATCACAGGAAACTACAAACCCACATTGAATCCTCGGATGGTTATAGAAGAACACCCCATCCCAAAAGCTGAGCACCTGTTTAATCAAATGAAAGGTGCCAAATTTTTTTGTCACTTAGACATCACTGACGCGTATACACACCTAACTGTTAACGAAGAATTTCGCCACGCATTAACCCTTAATGCACCAACCCACAGATTAGTTCGACCAACACTTGCAGTTTATGGAGCTGCAAACATTCCCGCAATCTGACAACGACATATGGAAACCGTTCTTCGAGGACTCCCAAATGTTAAAAACTTTTTTGACGATGTACTGATTTTTACAAACAATTTTGATGACCTCATGGTCGCTTTGGAAGCCACCCTAAATCGCATGAAAATGCATGGTCACAAGATAGATTATCAAGGCATACACAAATCTGACAAGCATATTGAAGCAATCCGTGATGCACCCAAACCCTCTACACCAGAAGAACTACAGCTATTTTTGGGAAAAGCCACTTACTATAACTCGTTTATCCCAGATCTTGCGACAATAAACCGCCCACTTCGCGAGGTATTGAATATCAAACCATTTGAGTGGACACTAGAAGCTGAAAGTGCTTATGAAAACATTAAAGAAATTCTGATTTCGCCTCAAGTTTTAATGCCATACGATCCAACATTACCACTTTTTAAGCCACAGATGCCAGTAAAACAGGATTAGGTGCCGTTTTATCCCATCGATTAGAAGGGGGACAAGAACGACCAATTGCATTCGCCAGTCGGACAATCACCACTACTGAAAAACGTTATCCACAAATTGATAAAGAAGCACTTGCCGTTGTTTGGGCAACACAAAAATTTATTCATTACGTATATGCTCGTCACTTCAGGCTCATCACAGATAATAAACCACTGGCGCAAATCTTACACCCACAGAAATCACTACCTGTACTATGTATAAGTCTTATGGCAAATTATGCCGACTACATGGCACATTTCAACTACGATGTTATATTCAAACCCACCAAGGATAACGCAAATGCTGATTATTGTTCTCGCGCACCGTTAGCAAATTGCATCAATGAAATCAACAACCTTGTTGTAAGGGGAGAAGAATTAGATGAATTTGATCATGTTACATCAAGTAAACCAATTGCCTGTACGTTCCGAAAATATAGTCAAAGAAACACGAAAGGATCCCCTCTTAGGTAAAATTATCCAATTACTAGAATCAAGGCAGAATCTATCTCGCTTTAATAATAAATCTCCGGAATCTAACTACATGCTTGCTGCAAACTGTTTACTATTTGAACACCGAGTTGTAATACCACCATCTCTAAGACAAGCAATCTTGAAGGATTTACACGCAGCTCATGTGGGTATTATGAAAATGAAAGGTATAGCACGCTCATTTGTATTTTGGCCAGGCATTGATACCGACATCGAAAATATAGCAAAGTCATGTTCCGAATGTGCAAAACACGCACACGCTCCTCCTAAATATCAAGATCACCATTGGGAATATCCGAAAGGACCTTGGCAACGAGTACATATCGACTATGCGGGCCCGATCGCAGGTACAATGTTACTCATAGTAGTCGATGCATACAGTAAATGGCTTGAAGTTAAAACTACCCTTTCAACCACAACCGCATCAACAACTGCAATTCTTGATGAACTCTTTGCAACGTATGGCACTCCAATAACAGTTGTTTCCGACAATGGTCCTCAGTTTACTTCGTCTGAATTCAAGGCATTTTTACAATCAAGTGGGGTAAAACATCCCAAAACTATCGCACCATATCACCCAGCAACCAATAGTCAAGCAGAACGATTACGTCCAGTCGGTGAAGAACTCCCTAAAAGCGATGGCAACGACGCGAGGTACAATTCAGCAAAATTTAAATGAATTCCTCAGACAATACAGGAAAGCCCCACATGCTACAACTGGACAACCACCAGCAATGTTGTTTCTCGGACGTAACCTAAGGACACGCCTGGATCTGGTCAGGCCGGAAGATATCCACACACGTATAACTGAAAAACAACAAGCTGAACATGACACATCTTTCCGTACGCTTCAACCAACCGAATTCATCTACTTCATGTCAGGCAACCCAAACATGGACAAATGGGTCCCAGGTATAATCAAGACAAGGCTGGGAGACTTACATTACGAAATTGACTACAATGGGAAAAGCTATAAACGACATATAGATCAAATACGACAACAACAAGAAAGCACAGCCCTAAATGAAGACATTATAAAACCATATCGACGAACCCATGTATTTGGAAGCATCATCACACAGCCTACAGTTTAACAGCAACAGATGCAAACACCAGAGCAGCCTCCAGTTGAACAGCAACAGATGCGAACATCAGAGCTTCCAGCTCAACAACAACGGATAGAGACAACACAAGAAGTAGCCCCGCCACCAATCAATGTCCCACAAATACTCCGCCGCTCAGAGCGACGACGACGACCACCACAACGTTTCTGTCCAAGTTAAAGTACACAGTCATCAATACCCCTAAGGAGGGAAGAAATGTTATGTTTGAATAATGCGTTTTATTATCAAGTACACTTTTATGTCATATAATCAATTGAGTTTTTGTTTTATGTTATCAACATTAAAATTGTATTTCCTTTTTAAATAAAAAACTATTTAAAAGAAAATCAAAGATACAATAGTATTAGTTTCGCTTAAGGCATCATCAAGTCGAGATAAAATTATTTTTTCAAGTATCTTGGACAGATACATAGCAAGCTGATTGGGCGATAACTTTCGAGATTTTTCTTATCTTTTCCTGGTTTGTGGAATAGAAGGATTTCAGCGTGTTTCCAGTTCATCGGAAAGTAGCCTCTCTGAAGACATGCGTTAAAGAGTGACGTCAAAAAAGCAAGGAATTTTTTGGTTACATTCTTGAGAACAATGTTGGGTATTTGGTCGGGATCAGGCGATTTCTTTATAGGAATAGACTATAATTTGTTTGATTTCGGTGGGAGATGTGGGTTTAATTTTGTCAGGAAAAGGTGAATTTTTTGCTGAGTTGGTAATTTCATTGGTATTATTATTTTGTAGTACATAGGTTTGGTATAAAGACATTCATAAGATGGATTGCAAACATTTCGCTTTTTTCTGCGTAATACACTTGATTGTTTGTAATTATTGGAGAGATCGTTTCTTTTTTTCTAAAAATTCTTTTGGTGGTTTTCCACATTCCTGGATCGTTGGGTTTAAGTTCTTCAATATGCTGATTAAACATTTGTAGTCGTAATTTGTCCAGTTTGATTTTGATTTGGTGTGAAAGCCTATTAAGAGCGTTTTTGGTTCGCATATCCCTGGTTCTCATATACTCTCTTCTTACACGACTTTTTTGTTTAATTAAATCGAGAATGTCGTTAGGTGTTTTAATAAAGTTTGAATGACGTTTATTCTGGGAGTTTGGTTTTGTTGCTTTCTTAATGGAGTCGATTAGATTGGCGGTGTAATTTTTAATTTGAAGGTCGATATCTTCTATGCTGTTTATTTTAGGGCATTTAATTTCTTTATCAAGAATGTTTTGAAATTTCTTCCAGTCTACTTTTCTATCTATTAGACGTGTAGAATATGGTATCTAGTAGGGAATGCTATTAAAATGCAGCAGGATTGGTAAATGATATGAATCGAGCTCAGTTACAACCGTTTGTGTTAATGTTTTGTTGAAGTTTTTAGCTATAACGATATCTCGAGTGTCAGGTAAATGCTCATTTCCATAGGGATAATACGTATATTCTTCGGGGGCTAAGGGTCGTATTCTCTAACTCTTATCGGTAATTATCGGTAGGAAAGCATGTGCAAAAATTCATTTTTACAAATTCTAATTACGGTCAAAACTTATACAGCTTATTATTTTAATAGTCTTATAGAAAGTATAGTCTGAAACACGTTTGGAATGGCTATTGCGCACTCGTGAACCGTCCCCAAACTTTTCCCTCATGCGGAATATGCCTAATTCCAAACTCGTTTCAGAATATTTCAGGAAAAAAAAAAAAAAAAAAATATGCCATCATCAAGATGGCGAACGTTAGTAGTTGCGCGTGTGATGATTGCGGGGAATTGGTGGATCTTTCTGAGGGCTTGCATGTGGATTGTGCCGGGAGTTGTGATGGGTGCTTCCATATGAATTGTGCCGGAGTAACGAAAGCGAATTGAATTGCTTGCTTGCAAATGAGAGATTGAAGTGGTACTGCGGTAGATGCGCTGTTGATTGCCATAAGGCTGGTTCAGATGAAGTTATTAGAGAATGTTTGAAGCTGATTAAAGATCAAGGAAGTTGCATTAAAGATCTGAAGAGCGAAATTGAAAAATTAAAAGTCAGTATTTTACAAATTAATCTTAACCTTCAAAATGTGAACAAAGATAACGCTGTTAGAAATGTCAATATTTTTCAACCAAATGTTGAATCTGGATTGTCGGCGGTCGGTAGTGTTGATGGTACCGGACATGGTGTAGTTGAGAGTCGTCGAAATGTTTGACCTGGGATAGCTACGGGCGGCATGGAATATGGAACATACGCGAATAAAATTAAAACAGAAGCAATTCCGAAAAATACCAAAAAGCCAAGAACGAAATCTGAATCGGAGGTTGTAACCGTGATTAGTGACTCGCAAAAAGATCAATATGGTGGCATATCCCGAGGGATTAAATCGAAAGATATAAATCTAACGGTGGGGAGCGTTGAAAACGTAAACAATGACGTTATAGATGATGGTTTCAAACTAGTTTCACATGGGAAGCGTAAAACGAGAACCTCAATAGTAATTGGTACTGGTGGATCGGGTACTGGGTGCAGGCTGAATGCTGTCGAAAGAAGATCTAGTTTTTTCGTGTCACGTTTGTGTCCAGAACTATCCGTTGACGACTTCAAACTGCACTTGTCTGACCTGGGAATAAATGATGCTGATTGTTTTTCAATAAAAACAAAATATAATACCTACGCCTCTTTTAAAATAAATGTACCGGAGAATTACAAAAACAAAGTAATTAATGCTGAAAATTGGCCAAGGGGAACATTTATAAATTCGTTTTTCACAAGAAATTCCAGTACAGGGGAGGGTGCTCTTTTTTCTTCTTTTTTGGGACCACGGTTCCAACGGGAAGCAAGAAAATGAATACCACTGAACAAGAAAATATTATGTACCCAGATGAGGATCGCTGTAAATGTGCATTAAATATGTATTACCAAAATGTAAATGGGTTGCGTTCTAAAGCTCGTGAATTCATGGAATTTGAACTTAGTAATAATTATGAAATAATATGTCTTACAGAGAGCAAACTAGACGATACAGTAAGTAGTCAAGAACTATTTCCCTCTTTTTATAATGTTTACAGATTAGATCGAAATCAAAATAATTCATGTAAAGAAAGAGGAGGAGGCGTAATTATTGGAGTTTCTTCTGCATTATCAAGCCAACAATTAATAATAAACGAAGCAAATACATTAGAACTTCTTTGTGTACGAATTGGAAAGCATAGCTGTTATTTGATGGTGATAGTAGTTTATATTTCCCCTGCTAGTACTGTTGTTGTTTACGAAAAAGTGGTACTTGTTATAGAAAATCTCATGTCAGAATACGAAAATGAAAATATACATTGGACAGTGATGGGCGATTTCAACCTACCGAATCTTCAGTGGTGTGAGGCTGGTATTGAGGAAGAGGATTTGATGGATGGTTCTTGCGTGCTCATTCCAATCAATACAAATTCGCGTACGGAAACAACATTTATTGATGGTATAAATTCAAGTGGTTTGTCGCAGGTTAACTTTATTTGTAATGATTTTGATAAATTGCTGGATCTTGTATATGTTGATAATTCACAAATGTTTTCTGTTTTTAGCCCAGAGAGTATACTGCATGGCAGGGATAGGAATCATTGTCCTGTAGGGGTATCATTTCTTCATGATGCTAACACTAGTTTTTCAAACCTTACGAATCGTGGTGAAAACAAAATTAAATTTAATTTCAAGTCTATTGACTTTAACGAATTTACAATTTATTTGTCTTCCATTAATTGGTCGAGTGTTTTAGATGATACGAATATAAATGCAAATGTCTCTAGGTTCTATGAGCGTATTTACGGAGGCTTGGAGCATTACGCCTCAAAGATCAAGTATAAAAAGAGAAATTTCAAGTATCCTGGGTGGTTCGATTCGCACCTTATACATCTACATAAACAAAAACAAAAGGCATATAAAACTTATATTCAATCTAAATCTGCAGTTGATTATGAATATTACTCATATCTGAGAGGTAATTTCAAGGCCCTTCACTCGATTGCCTATGATATTCACTTACTAGATGTACAAAATAATTTAAATCAAATCCAAAAATGTTGTGGTCATATGTAAATGAAAAACGGAAAACGGTGGGTTTACCGTCAGAGATGTATTATAACGGGAGTTCCTCATCTGATATAAGCGAGATAGTCGGTTTCTTTCGTTCTTTTTTTGCATCTGTGTATGTTAAACATAATATGTCAGCAGAATTGCCGAAATGTAATTATAATAACGATGGGTATATTATTGATTCTGTATTAATAGACGAGCAGAGCGTTTTGGAGGCCATTCGAAGTGCTAAGCGTGGGTGTGGTCCTGATGGAATTCCAACCGAATTTATTCAGAGATTTGGACATCAATTGATCTTACCTCTTGCCTTGTTATTCAACCAGTCACTTCAATCAGGAGTATTCCCTTCTCAATGGAAAGTTTCTAGTATTACACCTAATCCCTAAACATGGGAAGAGGGAGTTTGTTGAGAATTATCGTGGGATCTCGATCCTGTCTGTAATACCTAAGATTTTTGATAGCATAGTGGCAAGTCATCTGAAATTTAATACGTTGTCCATCATCAATGATGCCCAACATGGTTTTATGTCGCGTAAGTCAACCATAACTAATCTGGTATGTTTCACTAGTTTTGTTTCTCGTGTTATTGAATCAGGTGATCAGGTAGATGTGATATATACGGATTTTCGCAAAGCCTTTGACTCGGTACAACATGATATCTTATTAACTAAATTGAGCGGCCCAGGTCTATCTGGCCTTTTGGTGAAGTGGTTGGAATCCTACCTTAGTGGGAGGACCCAATACATTGAAATAGGTGGAATACGATCTGAAATCATTAATGTACTATCAGGTGTGCCCCAAGGTAGTCATCTTGGACCATTGCTTTTCCTATTATTTGTGAACGATTTGACATTTTTGATAAAGTTTTGCTCACTATTGCTTTTCGCAGATGATCTTAAATTATTTGCAAAGTTGAAGTTATTATCCGATTCTGCGTTGATACAACGTGATCTGGATGTGATTTGTCGGTGGTGCAATGAAAACAAGTTATTTTTGAACGAGCGGAAGTGTAGCATTATGTCGTTTCACCGCAAGCATTATCCTTTGGTTGCTGATTATTTCATTGACGACTGGAAATTGGTGAGAGTATTTGAAAAGATTGACTTGTGAGTTACGTTTGTTTCTTCTCTAGATTTTTCGCAGCATGTAAATTTGGTGGTCACCAGAGCAAGCAGACTCATCGGTTTCATTATGCGCATTTGCAGAGAGTTCCGTGATCCTGTTGTCCTGGTTCGGCTCTATAATGCTTATGTACGATCGGTATTGGAATATGCTTCTCAGGTATGGTGCCCTTATTATGAGGTTCACTCGTCGCGAATTGAACGAGTACAGAAAAGATTTACAAGGTTTATAGCCGGGAAGTTAGACTCTACCTTCCCAAGTGATACTGTAAGCGATGATATTAGTAATAATTACGTGAGTAGATGTGTGAGGTTCGGACTTGAGCCGCTCAGTATAAGACGGGATAGGCACCGTGTCCGGTTTATTACTAATTTATTGACAGGGAACATAGTAGGGTAGACTGGGTACGGTTGTAACAATTTTCGTTTAAATGCTCACAGCACAGCTATTCCAGCTATAAGCAGCGATTAATACCTTTGCGATGAAAACATAGTTATTTGTCTTTAAAATAATATCAAAACCAGTAGCTCAAGTATAACAGTTTGGTTGGAATATGTCATTTTAATAAGTGCGTGCGATAGTTACAACCGACCCCATACCAGGGGCGGTTGTAACACCAATGGGGGACAGTTGTAACACTCAAAAATAATACATAAATCAAGCATTTAATATCAATTTTATTGATTAAAAATACTGGAATGTACTTAAAGCATATATTAAAAATATTTAAGTAGTTTTTGTTAGGTAATTATTAGAACTAAACTATATAAAGCAAGTTTACAGAAATAATATTTTTTTCGTTGGAGTATATCACTCCAGTAGTTTTATAATTAGACTAGCCAAACAAAAATAATCTCTGAATAATAATTACAAAAAAAAAATCGGATGTGGCCATCACATAACTTTCCGAATATTATTTATATATAGAATAGAAAAAATAAATAAAAAATAAAAAAAAATAAAAAAAAATAAAAATAAATAAAAAAAAAATAAAAAAAAATTTTTAGAAAAAATTTTATAACACAAAAGTTGTAGGTAATTTGATATGGATAATTTTTGTCTTAATAAACTTTTACCTATTTCATTGCGTTTCGGAGTTATAATGGATTATGTTTTATCGCTTCAAGTAAACCCCCCGTTCCCCCCATACGATTTTATCCATTTTCAA
This sequence comes from Cantharis flavilabris, assembly GCA_949152465.1. Lineage (NCBI taxonomy): Eukaryota > Metazoa > Arthropoda > Insecta > Coleoptera > Cantharidae > Cantharis > Cantharis flavilabris. Next base: position 27,933,109 of record OX424436.1, on the reverse strand, counting down.
TAGGCTTCGTGCCACAACAGATAAAAACTTAAATTTAAAATTTGGAGTGATTTTGTTATTTCGTTTGGTTGCTATCGTGTTCACAGACATACATACACACACACACACATACAGACATTTTTCAAAAATTGTAGAAATGGTTTAAGGGAACCTCAAAACATAAAAATTTTATGAAAAAATTGGGGGTCAATTTTTTTTTTCAATTTCAGATTACAATACTTTCCTTACTAAGGAGTTCGGAAAGTAATAATCAACAAAATCTAAGTTTAAATAATAGTATATTATACATCATGGGACTAAGGTGCTGCTTTTCATCCCGCGTGCAAAGGTTTTTGCACGAGGTGTTAGCCGAGTGCAAAAATCGCACACGGGATGAAAAGAACCTTAGTCCCAAGGTGTATATACTATTTTTCACAATTTCGCTGAAAATGTTGAATTACATTGGTTAATCCTAAATTCGAGATTTTGAAATTGCAATAACTCGAAAACGACGCTAGATATCGAAAAACTAAACAAAAAATTTACCTCCGTTACAGTAACCTCCCAGCGATTTGTCGTAAGAAGCTATATGCAAAATTTCAGATCAATAGCGCGCAATAATGGCGCGGGAAAAAAAGTATTACTTTAGTCCCGCAAAAGCGGGAGTAAAGTGAGCACTTTACTCCCGGAATTGTGAAAAATATTTTTTTCGTTTAATATATTTAATCAGACTCATTGCAGTTATGAGATTATATAATATTTATTCTCATCAGTACAAGTTGCGTGAAACCATTGCTTGCAGCCCTCTTAACACTGAATCAAACTTTCTTCAGATCGACTCGCTGAATACGTCTCTAGACAAAGAAGGCAATAATATTCTTCTTTAGACGATTCGGGTGGCGTATTAGTCTTCTTTTTCTTTGCGTTGGTGTCTAGCACCAACAATACCTCTTGAAGTCTTCTTTATATACGTTTCCTAGGCATCTGCAATAAAAAATATTATAAAATTACTGTTACAACCGTCCCCAACCTCCTTTTTGGTAATAAGGCTGTCACAGATACGAAGTAACACAACCTATACAAGAACGAATCAACGTATTAGAATCTCTAAAATACGACGATTACGTAAATACATTTTGAAATACAATACACGCAAAAAAATATTGCAGTAAAACTGAAAGCATTGCACTAAAATTAACATTATTTGCTTTTAAAAAGGGCGTAGACATCAAAACTTTCAATTTTACAGTAGCACCACTTTTATTTTGAAGTAATACTACTGTTAATTCGAGAGCAACTGCTTTCGAAAATAATATCAAGTTTCAAAAGCGGTTACTCTCAAATTAATCTTATTTTTATTCGTTTTAATGTTAGTCCAACATCAAATCAACAACACTAGTTATTTAAATTGAAAGTAGATTGATTTGTTTTTTTGAATTGATGCTAATGTTAATTTAAAAGTAGCTACTGTCAAATTAATATTACTTTTATTCGTTTTAATAATAGTTATGATTTTTTTTTGAATTAATGCCACTGTTAATTGGTTAATGGTTTTTATTTTAAAATAAAAGTATATAGGTATACTTATATTTTTAAAAAACTAAAACAAAATAAAAACTTAAAACAAACACTATAAAACTAAAAATAAAAAATGAAATTGAAGAAATAATACTAAAAATAAGAAATAAAACAGAATACAAAATAAAAATAAAGAACCCACAAAAATTTAACTCTAACAAAATACTTAATTTTATATAAATAAATATAAATAAATACTTATGACAACATAATTTACATGATTTAGGAATCTTCAAAAGAAATAAAAATAAAGTGTTTTAAAATAATAAGCTTCTTTCGTTTTCAAACTGCTACCCTGTAGATCTAGACAAGAAGACACTTCAAGTTTCACTTTCGCTAGAAGAAGCTGCAGATTCCAACCATTTTTTAATATTTGATGTAACTGTTAAAGTGCATGGAATTATCATCACCTTCTCCAAACTTAAAAAAAAATTAACATTATAAAATAAAATTGTCAACAAATTATTAAAAGGATATATAAAAGTAAAAAAAGAAAGAAATAATTAAATTAAGTTCAAAAAAGTAAAAACTAAAAAAAGATTCTTTTATAAATACATTTTGTTAAAATTTAAATTTCATATTATCTTGTAAGCGCCTATTCAAGACCATTTTTGACCCATAACAATCGATTTTACAGCAAAAGTTTTTAGACATTTTTTATTGAAAATTTCATTGCCTTCAATTTTGTTTATATACATTTTCCATTTTGTCGCACTATTTCCGTGTTACAGTGATTTAAAAAATGCTCTGTAAAATACAAAAACTATTGTTATCTGTATTTCAGAAACGGTACTATGTATATAAACAAAATTGAAAGCCATGAAATTTGCAACAAAAAATGTTTAAAAAGTTTTGCTGTAAAATCGATTGTTAGTTATGTGTCAAAAATAGTATTGAAAAGCTACAAATTGCATTGCAACGTAGAACTGCCATCAATTCTGTGAGCCACTGTATATTATACATAATTATGTTCATATGTAGGTAGATACTTACTTCAGTTGTAGCTTTCCAATGTTTAAGTTGCCTTCTCAAATATGTTCTTAAACCAAAATTGAATTCGGGTATCAATTCTTGCAAGTGAAAATCGTTAACGTATAGGTACTTGTTATTTGCTTTCCTAAATAAAACCGTTGTATTTCATCTATCTTATTTACATCTTTTAAATAAAAATTCTATGGGCTATAATGTACTCACCTTTTAAAAAAAAATCATAAGCCAGTTCGATTTATAAACTTTTTAATAAACTATCAAATTAATGTATTTCACTATAACAACACCAATTTCTTCTAAATCGCTAACAGGCGGTAATTCAATATAGGTTGGATTTACCTTAGACGGATTTACTGTAGTTAAAATGTAAAGTTTTGGTAATTATCCATTAAAATTATAAATATTTAACTTACACTACATCAACTGTTAAGTTAAGAACTGAAATGGGGCTGATACCAACTAATTTTTATAAATAGAACCTGCATTTTGCAGAATTGCAAGTTACATTGTAATCTTATTAAAAACTAGCACATCAAAATGAATATTTATACTTTCAAAATAACATATAAGTTTTCATTTTAACAAGAAGTTACTATATTAAAAGCTTTTGCTTTTGAAATGATATGACACGCATACTTATTTTAAAATTATTCAATTTCAAATAGGTTCTTTCTTGCTAATCAAAAGTATATACAATTGTTTTGACAACAATTTACTTCAATTTAACAATATTTAAATCAAAAGCAGTGTTTGAAAGTAGCGTTAGTCGCAATTCTTTCAAATTAAATGTAAGGCTTTTAACTTAAGAGCAAAACTTTCATTATTCATATTAAAAACTAAATCTTTTATTTTAAAAGTACACTTTTCTTTCTGTGTAATTATATTAATATTTGAGATATATCATAAATAAATTCGCCAAAAATACTTACTTTTGGTTGACAAAACACAATAGGCCTCCTCGTAAACACACTTTCCGCGCGAAAGACGACGCAACGCTGGAGTCATGTCGGGACTTGTTGCCCGCGTCTCGCTTTTTTTTATTTCGCACCTACCATGCATAGGTACGATAATATTCGAGTTGTTACAACCGGTCCATGTTACAACCGTACCCAGTCTACCCTATGCCCTTATATTTTTGAATTTGCTATCTGTGGATACGCAAGTAAGATTAACTAGAGAAATGCGTTTCTTTTATTTACCGTGGCATCGTACAACTTATGGCATGAACGAGCCCACTCAGTGCTATGATGACGTTATTCAATAAATATTATAATGATTTTGATTTTCACCGTGGTGACAGGTAATTCAGGCGAACGTTACTTGATTGTTAATTGATATAAGTAAAGTAAATATCGTAACCTAATCATCGTTTGTTTTGTTTTCTTGAGAACATTACAATGATTCTATGCTTGTCCATATATATAGGTATATATTGTAACCTTTACAAGTGCTCTCTTTTTTTCTCTGTTTTATATTGAGTTTTTTTTTATGTGTATTGCAAGTTTTGTATAATTTCGTTTATCAACATTTGGGATTCGTCCCGTAGTTGTAATGTACATATTAAACATAAACATATAGATAAATTTATAAATTATTCAACTAATTTGCATTTTGTTATCCTAAAAAACAGTAGTTTTTTCAATTTTTAATTTTTAAAAATTTAGTTAAATATTTTAAATTACCGCAATTTAAATTTTGACTATAAAACTATAATTTTGTTTTTCGCATACTAGACAGAAATGTAGTACGTTACTACAAGTTAAATCATTCAGAAATGTGGTAGATTCCTGCATAGCAACACATTACTGCACAGAAACACATTATTGCATAATAAATTTTATTTTCTTCAAATACATTGGTACACAACGTTACAATTATTATTCTTTGAAATTTTTATGATAAATGTTGAATGTACAATTGTTCATGTTAGTTAACAATATACCGCTTGATTGTAAATTACCAGGTGCCACTGACTGCAAATCAGAAAATGAAGTTACAATTTGGTTTAATTACGTTCTCCATTGTCAAAATCTTTGATATTTTGGCATCATATCCATCATTTTGTCGTTTCAAAAATGCAATAAGCTTTGCATATTTTGAAATATCCACATTTTCATTTATTTGTACTGTACTCTTAATCATGGAATAAAGAGCCCACAATGTAGAAGCTTTTAGAGACTTGGACTGTAATAATACGAACATATAAGTGTGGAACATATGCCATAACTTATTTTAAGACTAACCTTTTCAAAAAAGTAAGCTAGCATAACATTCTCATCAACTCCATGTGCTTGCTTATTTATTCTCCATTCGCAAAATATCGCATAGCTTCTCGTACCTTTTTTCCCTTGATTTTGCAGGGAGTAAGTTTGAAGATGCCTCTAAAGCTGCTTTTAAAATATCTGAATATTCTTCATTCACATAAACTGTATTCATGTTTGGAAAATAAAAAAATTATTATTTGTGATGTTTATTTACTAAACGATATAATATTGTTTTATGTTGCTATGTTAAGCAACCTTCTAAATTTTTTTTTAAATAAAATTAATTATTTTTTAGAGTTGTCATACATAATATTTTTGACAAACACAATTTTAAAATAACAATTTTTTAATTTTTTTCACATTTCTGTCTAGGATGCGAAAAAATAGTGTACGCAATATGTTTAAGAAAGTGATTTTACTGAACTCGTAGGCTTTCATCGCTCGCCTTACGGCTCGCGATGAAACATGCCTACTCATGCAGTAAAATGACACTTTCCTAAACTAGATGCGTAATCTACTATTAATAAATTTTTATTTTAAATTACCGTACTTCCAATTTTTTTCAATTACAAATTGTCGTTTATTGTTTCTTGACGTTAAACGTCAATTATTTTATAGGTTATTTTTTTAAATCAACCAATGAGAACACAATACTCTTATACACCACGTGTACTATTACGATTAAAAACATTAGCCTCGTCATTAGTTAACGACAATTGCCAGGTACAAAAATTTACCTGAAGGATGAATTAGGGTCGTATTCTCTAAGTTTTAAAGGATCTTAACGGAGAGGATCACTTAACTAATGACAAAACCTATTCTGTAATAATAAAAGATTCTTTAGTTAGATACCGCTCTTCAAGATCGATCTTTACCTGGCAGAGTGGTGAGGGATCTCTTCAGGTATAAGGATTTGCGCATTCTGTAACTCGAAGGGATCCATAATCAGCGTCAAAATACACCAAGTTGATCCCTTAACTGAGAGATGGTCAGTAGGTGTCATTAAGAAAATTGAAGGGTTATTTCTATTAGTGAATGTGAACTTGAATCTTGAAAAGTGAATTTATTTTCAAAATAAATATTCAATTAAATAATATTCTTGATAAATTACGCAAAAGGTATATTTTAAACGCATAATATACCTACGCAAAAATTATAGAAACGTTCTTATGAAACGATTTCCTAACATGTCTTTATTTAAATTAAAAATTAATAAATTGATTATAATTATTTAGCAATGAATTACCACCCCACAATTATAACTAAAATTATTTATGCCTGCAGAATACTGCATAACATCAAGCAATTGTATAATCTGGAAGTAGTTATTGTTAAAAATTTGATAATTGTTGTAAAATAATAATTACTATAAATTGTAAAATTTTAGATGATGATTTGAAAGAAATTGAAGAAGAATTGAATAAAGAAGAAATAAATAATAATTTATTAGGATTATTAGGAAGACGCGCTCGTAATAATATTATTCTTTTGTTTAATGAATTTTTATTTCAACTAACTATGGTTTTTGTTAAATAGCATGTGAAAATATTTAACAAATTATTATTATTTACATGTTAGATAAATTTATAAATTATTCAACTAATTTGCATATTGTTATCCTAAAAGCAGTAGTTTTTTCAATTATTAATTTTTAAAAATTTTGTTAAATATTTTAAATTACCGTAATTTAAATTTTGACTATAAAACTATAATTTATTTTGTTATTGACTATAAAACTATAATTTATTTTGTTAAATAAATTTTTATTTTAAATTTCCGTACTTCAAATTTTGTTCAATTATAAATTGTCGTTTATTGTTTCTTGACGTTAAACGTAAAATATTTTATAGGTTATTTTTTTAAATCAACCAATGAGAACACATTACTCTTATACACCACGTGTACTATCACGATTAAAAACATTATCCTCGTCATTAGTTAACGACAACTGCTAGGTACAAAAATTTACCTAAAGGATGAATTAGAGAATGGGTTTTTTAAACCCATTACTTACTTTTCAAGTACTTTTCAAGTACCCTGTCCTTAACTAAGAGATCCTTAACTAAGGGATAATTTAGTGAATACGACCCTTAGAGAATGGGTGTTTTAATGGATCCCTTCAAGTACCCTGTCCTTAACTAAGAGATCCTTAACTAAGGGATAATTTAGTGAATGCGACCCTAAGACTTCTATTCCTTCTTCTGCCGCTATTTGGTATAATTTAACTCCTGATGGATTATTTGTTCGGCATCCCCATATTTGGTTTTTACTATTTAAGTCTCCTATTAAGAGTGTTCGTAAGAAAAATTTCACTTAAATCTTGATTAAGAAGAGCTTTGTTGGGTTGTTTATATGCACTTATTATATTTAGCAGGCTATTATCTGAAAGTTTTATTTAGACACCAGTTACCTCTAAGTTTGTGCATTTGAATTTCATTAGCCCACAGTGACTGACGTTGTGTTTGACAAGAATAGCAACTCCACCTGATGGGTGACTTGTGATGCGATCTGATCTGTATATATAGTAACCAGGGATTTTGAATGGGAAATTTTCGATTAAATGTGTCTCCGATATGCATGCTATTGATACATTATGTCTCAGTAAAAAATCAATTAATTGTGGTCGCTGAATTTTAATACCATTAGCGTTCCAATTAAGTATTGTTAATTTTTGAAGAAAAACGCAATTATTTTTGGCCCTGACTTTGGAACAGCTGAGGGATAATTTGATTTAGGAAAAACGTTTTGATTTGATCTATGAAAGGAGTTATTAAATTGGCTAGGAAATTTAAAATGGAATCTACAATTGATGATGATGCTGTTTGGGATGTCGAAGGATTAGGAGGGATGCTGTTTGATACTGCTTTGGCATAAGTGTGAGGTGGGTTCTGGTAAGTAGATAGTGGTATTTGTGAATATTGTTGGTTGTTATTTCTTGCTGGAGGTGCATTGTTGGGTTTAAAACGGTGTTGTTGGTTTTGGATTTTGATATGGTGTTTACATCCTCTATAGTTGGCTGGATGATGTTCGCCGCAATTAACACAGGTTGGAGGAGTGTCAGTTGTTTGTTTGCAATCTCTATAAGAATGATTACCAGTACATTTCACTCATCTGTACTCCATTTGGCAGTAGTTGTGAGTGTGGCCATATCTCTGGCACCGGTGGCATTGTGGAATGTTTTGGCTACCTCGTCTTGGTTCCACTGTTACAATAGAATGATCTAGTTTTTCTAATTTAAAGATTTCTCTTGATTGGTCATTATCTGTTAACTCGATAGCTACTGTTTGTGTTGGTTCGCGGTATTTATTAAGTAATCTGGTGGTTTTAGTGACGGGGTATTGAAGTTGTAGCAGATGGTTGTGTATTTCTTCGTTGGTTAGCGATAAAGGTATATGTTTGATTACTACAGATAAAGACTTGTTAGTTGGGTTCTGATAAGTGTAATTATGAATTCCGTTCTCTTTATAATATTTGGTTAGTGCTCTGTTGTCGTCAATTTTCGTGAGGTTAACACGAATTCGGTTTTGGCTAGATGTAGTTGTAAAATTTCCTTTACTTATCTTTTTGATATCGGATACAATTTCGTTGTAATTATTTTGTGAGGATAAGAAAATTGGTGGAATTTTAATTATGGGTTTGGTTGGTTCTTTTGTGGTTTTTTGAGAAGATGAAGGATTGACGTCACTTACCTCGTCATTTAGGTTTGATAACGGGTAGAACTTGTTTCGTTGGTGTAAGTATGTTGCGGAGATGTCCAGTGATAACGTTTTTGTGGAGTATCTTCTTGAGGTGATCTGTCTTTATTTTTACATTTATTTTGACTATCGGTGTTGTAACGGAATCAACTCTCCTAAGTCCTCCCGTTCACTGCCGGCCGGTAGCTCTGTGGTAAATGGGAGAGCGAGTCGCAGGTTCCAAAAAGAAATTGAAGCTATGATCTTATATGGAATTGTATGTCTTATTTTTATACTTTTTTATATATATATATATATATATATATTTTTAATCCAAGTAGAGATCCTTATAAAACTAGGACTACCAGAGATCCCCTTTAAATATTACAAATTAGCCATATATATTTTCATAAAGAATCTGGAAACAGTAATTCTGAATGTTACCACCATAGAGGGGAAAGAATATTCCATTTTAATTTTTAATGTTAAAAGTTGAGACAAGGGAGATCCTTAAAAGAAAAAGGACAGGTTGAGATCCTTTAATGTATAAATTGTAATCTATAGGACAAGATGAGATCATGTAGTGTTGCCAAGTTTATATAAACTAAAAGTTGCAAGAATAGCAAAAAAAAATTTAATGCTTGCATTATTATAGTGCATTAGTATAACTTATATTTCATAAGCATAATCGTGTTTTTAAGAGAACTTAAATTTATTATATTAATTTTAATTTATAAAATTATTAATCTTACATTAATTATTGAATTTTTTAATTAATAATGAATACTCGTGGTAAACTTATATTAGAATTGTTAGTACGCAAAGAAGAATATAGGTACTTAGGGCCGTGATTTTAAACGACGAATAAATATTTCCTTATGAAGTTCTGGAATTAGTAACTTCTGATTGGTCAAATTTTACATTATACTTAACCCGTAAGTAGCGAGGTGGGGTGTGACAGCTCCCAGTAGATTTTGAAAATGCCGTCAGTTAACGATATCGATAGGTGTAATCATTGTATCATCGGGCTTCATGTACCCCTCGGGCATGTGTTTCACATCGTCTGATTGAATTTATCTCTTTAAAACAAAATTGGGGTAAAGCATCTCGTTTCTTGTGCGACAAGAAAGCCACCTCGCTACTTACGGGTTAAATTTGACCCATCAGAAGTTACTAATTTTTATTTAAATTTAATCAATCAGAAGTTACTTATTCCAGGTCCTCACAAATAAATACTTATTCATTGTTTAAAATAACCAAATTCCATTAGACCAAAGTTGCGCTACAACTCAGGATGGGTTTTAGCTGACCGTTTTATTTTATAAAGGGTTTTCAATGCAGATTATCGTGGTGGTTCGCCTTCACATGACCAGGGAGTACAGTTAATATAAAGTTTTTGCTCCACTCAAGCTGAACCACCGAAACATCAGACCGTAACTGTCCTTTAATAGAAGTAAAAAATCTATGGTGGGCGATAGAAACAGTACAAGTAAAAAAAAAGGCAACTTTACAGGAGAGCGAAAAAACTGTATAACTTTTGATATTATAATTTTAAAATTTTTGATATTTTACTTGACATTATGTAAATCATGGGTCTCCAAACTACGACCCGCGAGCACCACCAATCCGGCCCGCAATAGCGGACCTGGCGGGCTATTAATTATTAATAATGATTAATAATAATCAGATATTTTATTTACCGACTAAAAGTAGTTGTCAAAACACATCACATAGTTGTCAAAAAGTAATCGTAATCTGATGAGCTAGATCTTGGCTCTTGGGGCATTGTGGAGTAATCAGGCTGGCCCTTAAGCTAAATAGTTTGAAGACCCTTGATTTAGACCGTTGGCAGTTCGATTTATTGCCGAAAACCCGAACTCGATTTGACTTTGAATTAAAGTGTTAACTAGCGTTTTGCAAAATTCACAGGTCCCCCCCCCCGTTTTATGGTATGATAATTTAGACCGTTGGCAGTTTTATTTATTGCCAAAAACCCGAACTTGATTCGACCTTGAATTAAATTGTTATTTAGTGTCCCACAAAAATTGCAACCTTCCACCCCTATTTTTAATTTGGATTATTTAGACCGTTGGCAGTTTGATCTATTGTCAAAAACCCGAACTCGATTTGACCTTGAATTAAAGTGTTAGCTAGCGTTTTTAAAAAATTCATAGGCCCCCCCCCTGTTTTATAATATGATAATTTACACCGTTGGCAGTTTGATCTATTGCCGAAAACCCGAACTCGATTTGACCTTGAATTAAAGTGTTAGCTAGCGTTTGTGAAAAATTCATAGGTCCCCCCCCTGTTTTATAATATGATAATTTACACCGTTGGCAGTTTGATCTATTGCCGAAAACCCGAACTCGATTTGACCTTGAATTAAAGTGTTAGCTAGCGTTTTTGAAAAATTCATAGGTCCTCCCCCCTATTTTATAATATGATAATTTACACCGTTGGCTGTTTGATCTATTGCCGAAAACCCGAACTCGATTTGATCTTGAATTAAAGTGTTAGCTAGCGTTTTTGAAAAATTCATAGGTCACCCCCCTGTTTTATAATATGATAATTTACACCGTTGGCAGTTTGACTTATTTCCGAAAACCCGAACTTGATTCGACCTTGAATTAAATTGTTACCTAGCGTCCCGCAAAAGTTGCAAGCGCCCATCACTATTTTAAATTGTTGTTATTTAGACCGTTTGCAGTTTGATTTATTGTCGATAAACCGAATTCGATTTGACCTTGAATTGAAGTGTTAGCTAGCGTTTTTCAAAAATCACCCCCCCCCTCCTGCTTGATGATTATTTAGACCAGGGGTCTCTAAACTACGGCCCCCGGGCCAGATCCGGCCCGCGAGCATCAACAATCCTGTCCGCAATAGCGGAGCTGGCGTACTAGGTGTCCGGCCCGCCCTTTAATTTATTTTAATCAATCAAATCAAACAAAGTCATCATATAAAATAATAATCTGATATTTTATTTACTGACTAAAAATAGTTGTCGAAACACATCAAAAAGTTGTCAAAAAGTAATCTTAATCTGATGAGCTAGATCTTGGCCTTCAGGGCATTGTGAAGTAAGTAAATAATTAAGTTAAGTTTTTAAAAAAGTTTTTTTATTAATGCCTTATTAAAAAAATTACATAACTTTAATGACAGAAATTGACTTGTATTGTTTCTATCGCCCACCATAGAAATAAGATAATGATCTCTAAACCATTTAATTTAGCAAGGTTAGCACCTAGGTTAGCATATCGGTTATCAAGACGCCAACGTTTTTTGTTGATTCTAGAGGCTAAAAAGTAAAACGTGATTACGAATTTTTAAAAATAACGTTGTGATTTAACCATCCAGTGAGAGGGTTTACTTTATATGGTATAATATAAAATGTAATTTATTCTACCCATTGGCCGTTTCGTATTACCTAAAACCCGAACTCGATTCGACCCTGAATTAAATTCTTAGCGTCCAAAAATTACAAGCGCTCCCTTTACTTTAAATCGGATTACCCATTTAACTAATTAAATTAAGAATCCTAGTTTTGTTGATCTTAGCAATTATTTCTAATAATTTATTATTTTTGCAAAATAGAAGTTCATTTAAGTTCATTAAAAGTTTATTTTCCCATACGTAACTTGCTCGGAGGTCCAAAAAATTTTGCACTACTTGTATGTACTGTGTAGTTTTAACATTTATTATAAAAATTTAAAAACAAATCCATTTAAATATTAATTTAATCCACTAAACATTTTAATTGACTTGTTATAAACACAGAAATAAACTACGCCAACTAACCCAGTAACTTATCAAACTGATGAAACAACTTCATATTCAAACCTAAATTCTTAAATTTTCGATTAACCCAAAAATATTACGTTTATCCGAAACAGAAAAGAAAAATAACTATAACAAAAACTGAACAGAAATTTTCAATAATTCATATATTATATTCTACAAGAATTATTTTTCAATTTTCTAACTTGCAATAGAAACGTTTAAATTTTTTTGGTAAAAATTTAGATTTAATTTTTTATATTGAAGTTTATTAACTAATAACAAAAGATATTAATAATATTGTTATTTTTTTCTTTACGGAACATTTACTGCATCATTGTAATCATTAAAACATTATCTGCTAAAATTAGTCAACTCGGTTATGAATGCGTGCTTTGCTACGTTGCCAAGTTATCGGATCTCAGCGTGGCTTAAAACAATTACAAATATACATATATACACTTTGCCGATAGCAGCGCTCCACCTTACTACTCGAGAACTACTAATGTATATAATACGAAAAATATCGGAAAAACGAGATCCAGCATAAATTTCAAATAAGCGACCTACCTTACCAACATTTAACGGAAAAACTCGATATACACGTTAAAAAAGTCGAGATCCGAAAGTGGATCTCGACTTTCTCCAAGTGATCTCGCCTTGCTAACATTTTTCTCAAAAGGATCTCACTTTTCCTCTTTTTAAATCTATATATATATATATATATTTTATATATATATTTATAAATTAAAATTTATACGGCGCCACTGACTCAATTAGACAAACAAATGTTTTACTATTTACGAGCAAAAAGGTAATAGAATAAACCCTCAAGTCAGAAAGGACTAATCTTTTAATAGATAAACAGATTAAATAAATCTTAACAGAAGAATACGGCGTCTTCAAAAGCCGAATAAACAAAGAACAAAATATACAGGATTTTAATTTACCTAACGCGTATATAGCTATATACCTGTGGTTTTCATTAATCTTACAAAATATAAAAATTGATGTAATAAATCCAACAAAAATTCTCGAACTACTATATTTATCTTCTTCTGCCGCAACGAATTCAATTCTGTTTAAATCATCAAACGTAGTACCCGTAAATATACAAATTTCGCAGTTAATCTTCCAACTAATGATTTGACAAGTTTTACAACCACACAAGTACGCCAAAACCAAATCTCTTCTATGAGTAATTAAATTAAATTAAATATACGACCTTTTGAATACTCGGAGTCGGTAACAGGTTGAATAACGGAATGATAGGTACTCTTATATAGGCACTCAGCAATCATGGAACCAAAAGAAACAATTGCTGCAACAACCAAACCAATCCCGGACTAAACCTTGGAAAAGATACCTGATGTAATGACTTTCCACCACATATGACTCGGATAAAATAAATTTGATGTCATACAAGAAACTCTACTGAGAACCTACGAAAAGGAAAATTGGAAATAAATCACAAACCATCAAACTATAAATTGAATTACCTGATGGTCGGTTCTCTGGAATGAAAATTTAAGACAACTAAGGAATTTCCAAATTATAAGTGTAAGTTGACTCTTTAAAGGTTTGACAGAAAGTGTAGTGTATTTCCTTTTCGTTATCGCTCAGCCGTCGCGCCTGCTCAAAACGCGTTTTTTGGAAAGTCACATGAAAATATACCGAGCAGTCAAAAATAATTGTTACAGTGTCTTCGATATTATGTTCGATAATGACTTCCATGTTCTTTCTTTTTCTTTACTTAGTAGGCAGCACTATAAAGTGCGCCATAAGTTATATTTATGGAGAAAAAAGACCCCAGATAAGCGGTTGTATCGTTTTCAATTGTGAAAAATTAAAAATTTAATAAATAGGAAGACTATTTATAGATTCGAAACGTTTATGGTCTGTCGATAACGGAGCTCAAATCCGCACGTCTACACAATGCAAACACTCGATCGCGAATTTTAAAAACCTTAAAATGCTTTATCCAGAATAGGTGAAATTAACTTTCTATCTGTCTATATAGACAGTCTATCTATGTCTATTTCTATCTATATAGGAGCATTGCTCCCACAAGACTTGACAGCATATGGAACCATTTGATAAAAATCAGAAATTCAACATGAAAAAAAAAATTACTTTATTTTTTAACTGACTGCTGTCAATCGTTGCCCCCCTGATAACCCGGCAGGAGTCGATTTTAGGTTTCTGTAGGTCTAATATGACACAAATAAACTAAAACTAATCTTTATAAAATGTGACAATGAAAAGTGTCACAACAAATTAAAATAAATAAAACATAATAAAACTACTGAAATTACTAAAAACTACGGTTAAAAGTAATTAAAGTTGTTTATTGGGCAATACCTTTTCTAATATTTTATTCAATTATTTTTAGCTTTCCCGTCTGCCACTCGTCAGTGGCAGCGTTAACTTGAGAGCGGCGCGAGAAAAGGGGAATTTTTCGGTTTAACTAAACCATAAGGTACATGGAAAAACTTTATATGAAAAGATTTCTTTTTTTATGGAGATTTCGAATATAGTATGACAGACGGTTTTAAGTGCAGCGCACATAGCCGCAGACGCGTTTGAAAATACCGAGCGAGCGAGAGTAATGCGCGGAATAGTATAACAAACAGAGATATGTTTAATATGTTTAATATGTACATTACAACTACGGGACGAATGTTGTTGATACAAATGTTGATAAACGAAATTATACAAAACTTGCAGTACACATAAAAAAAAACTCAATATAAAACAGAGAAAAATAGAGAGCTTTTGTAAAGGTTACATTATATACCTATATACGGTCTAGGACATTTGAACGCTGCCGATTGAACGCGGCCGTTTGAACGCAGGGACGTTTGAACGCAGGGACGTTTGAACGCGAAGACGTTTGAACGCAGGGACGTTTGAACGCGAGGACGTTTGAACGCAGGGACGTTTGAACGCGAGAACCCAGATGCAATTGCACCCCCCCTCCATTATATTTAACCCCATTATATTTATATATTTAAATAAAATTAAAGATAAATATAATAAATGTGACTTTTTTTTTACATTGCAAAGAATAAAATTACACAAATAAAAAGTTTATCGATATATTTATTTATTATACAAAACTTAACTATTCATTTCATAATTAGGATAAATGAGTTTGGGAGTATCAGAAATCTAATACGGATCCTTACGTGGAGAGGGGGGATCAAAAATTCCAAAATTTGTCCTTGCATAATTTATGGACGCTCCCTTTATGGACGCTCCCCAAAACAAATTTTAAGTATTAATTTTGAGGTCAGGCGTGAAGGGTAATGGAGAATTGTTCCACTTGCATAATCTGTTTAAAGATTCCATATTAATCCATGTTAATAAACCGTCGTGTAGCTTGTCGCTTGTCCATAAATTAAACCGTAATTATTACTTACCAAAGAATACTCCCCCCCCCCAATTTCAGAACTATAATAAATTTTAAGTATTAATTTTGATGGCAGGGTTCAGGGGTAATGGAGAATTGTTCTGCTTACACAACCTAATTCCATATATAAAATTATCCCATTATCACTGATCTCAAAATTAATATTTAAAATTTTGTTTTAAACTCAATTTATATTAGGATTGCCAACCTTTCAAAATTCCAAGATAAGCCCCCTCGATTTGGTATTTAATAGTGAACATAAATATTAATATTTAAGAGTGTTACATTAGATTTAATAAACAGTGTGTAAAAGTGCGATCAGCATGCAAAGTTCAAAGATGGAAATTTTAAGCAAGAGAGGAAAACCGAAATTTCATAACGATGGATATTCGTATGTTTTCAATCGAAAAAGTGCTTGTGGGACTAAAGACTTTCGGAGATGTGGTAAATGGAACATCGATGGTACATCTCGCTGTAAAGCACGAATTCATGTTTGTGAAGGTGTAATCCTAAAAAAATAAATCACCATTGTCATGATAGTGCTGCAATGCAAATAGAAGCTAATATTAGTCAAACCGCAATGAAGAAAAGAGCTGCAGAGACAATGGAGCAGCCTTCACAAATAATTAATGAATGTTTATCAGTTGTTTGAAGGTTTATCAGTAAGTGCTAAAGTAGCTCTACCCAAACACCAAGCACTGAAGAAGATGATTAGAAGGGAAAAAAAATGAAATTAGAAAAGCATCTCCGGCACCAACACATTTAGAAGATTTAATTATTCCGGAAGAATACACAATGTTTAAAGCAAATGGTGTTTTAGAAAAATTTTTGCTTTACGACAGTGGACAACTCCCAAATCGCATGTTAATATTCGGTCGTCAAAGAAGTTTACAGGTAATTAAATTATAATATACAACGTAATGTCAGCATATGCAAATGTTATTAATTATAACCCAATTTTTTTAGATCCTCGGCGAATCTAAACACTGGTTTGTGGATGGAACCTTCTCTTCAGCACCCCAATTATTCCATCAGGTTTATGTAATTATGGCTCAGCGATTTGGAGGTATGCACCATGCAGTTTACGTGCTATTGCAAAATAAACAGAGTGTTTCATATTCTCATAAAATCACTGCACTAAAATCGTTAGAGCCAAATTTAAACCCCGATAAAATATATTGCCATTTCGAATTGGCTGCAATAAATGCTTTCAGAGAAGGTTTCCCCAATGCGGAAATACTGGGATGTATGTTTCATTTAACAAAAAATCTAAAGAAGCACATCGGAACCCTTCACCTTATGAGACGTTACAATGAAGAATCTGATTTTGCATTATCAGCTCGGATAATAACATCTCTGGCATTTGTTCCAATTGATGATTTAGATGAAGCAGTAGAGCAGTTGTCGAACGTATTGCCAATAGAATTAGAACCCGCTTTGCAATGGTTTGAAGACAATTACATAGGAAGAGCAAACCGCAGAGGAAATGGTAGACGTCCTCCAATGTTTTCACCTCAGCTTTGGTCTGTATATAACCGCGTCATGAATGATGTAGACAGAACAAATAAACACGCCGAGGCAGCACATAGACGACTACAAACCCAATTGGGCATGGATAATCCAGTAATTTAGAAATTTATTAACGCACTAAAAGAAATACAACATGGCAGAGATGTATTTTTCGAACAATTAATTGC
Organism: Cantharis flavilabris; assembly: GCA_949152465.1. Taxonomy (NCBI): domain Eukaryota; kingdom Metazoa; phylum Arthropoda; class Insecta; order Coleoptera; family Cantharidae; genus Cantharis; species Cantharis flavilabris. Next base: position 27,915,741 of record OX424436.1, on the reverse strand, counting down.
TGGGCACGAACCTCCACAAAAGCGCAAAAAGTACGTTGATGAAGACTACACAATAAAAAAGCTTGTAATGGATTGCAATAATCGCAACATTGTTGATTTTTTGAGAAGCATTTCTCATAATTACGAAATGAATAGTTAAGTTTTGTTTAATAAATAAATATATCGATAAACTATTTGTTTGTTCCAATTCCAGTTTCAATCTGGAATACCAATTCAGGTTAGTTTTTATTTGTTTGGTACTTAAGCTTCTTCGAATTCTATTCTTTGCAATGTAAAAAAAGGTCACATTGATTATATTTATTTTTCATTTATTATTATATTTAAATATAATGGGGGGGGGGGGTGCAATAATTGCATCTGGGTTCTCGCGTTCAAACGTCCCTGCGTTCAAACGTCCCCGCGTTCAAACGTCCTCGCGTTCAAACGTCCCTGCGTTCAAACGTCCCTGCGTTCAACCGGCAGAGTTCAAATGTCCGGCTCCGACCTATATATATGGACAAATATAGAATCATTGTAATGTTCTCAAGAAAACAAAACAAACGATGATTAGGTTACGATATTACTTTACTTTACTAATGGCCGGGATTATAAAGGATAGTTAAATATTTACTTGCTAGAATAAAATTTACTCGGTAGATTTGCGTATTATAAAAGACAGATAAATTTACTAGCTAGGTTAAATCTATGGATAAATTAAACTATCGATTTCTAGGGATAAATATTTACTTGACTAGTAAATATTTGCAAAATAGACCAATGAGGGTTATTTTTGCGCTATTTAGTTGAATGGTGGTATTAATTTAACCTATAAATTAAGTATAGTTGCAAATTTCACCACGATTTCGTCAATCTTTTTTGCCATGCTCTAAATTCAAACAGATTTGGTTTTAATGAATCGCTCGCTGCACGCTTGAAAATCGCCCGCCCGCTGAAGTTTAGTGTGGCCACTTGTATGGTAGTCGGGTGTTTAAAATAATTGCTCGCTCGCTCGTCGCCCGCTTGACGCCCACCCGCTCTTCAGTCTGGCCGAGCACTTACTTGCGTATCCACAGATAGCAAATTCAAAATATAAGGGCATACTATGTTCCCTGTCAATAAATTAGCAATAAACCGGAAAAGGTGCCTATCCCGTCTTATACTTAGCGGCTCAAGTCCGAACCTCGTACATATACTCAAGTAATTATTACTAATATCATCGCTTACAGTACCACTTGGGAAGGTACAGTCTAACTTCCCGGCTATCAACCTTGTAAATCTTTTCTGTACTCGTTCAATTCGCGACGAGTGAACCTCATAATACGGGCACCTTACCTGAGAAGCATATTCCAATACCGATCGTACATAAGCATTATAGAGCCGAACCAGGACAACAGGATCACGGAACTTCCTGCAAATGCGCATAATGAAACCCATGAGTCTGCTTGCTCTGGTGACCACCAAATTTACATGCTGCGAAAATTCTAGAGAAGAAACAAACGTAACTCCCAAGTGAATCTTTTCAAATACTCTCACCAATTTCCAGTCGTCAATGAAATAAACAGCAACCAAAGGAAAATGCTTGCGGTGAAACGACATAATGCTACACTTCTGCTTGTTCAAAAATAACTTGTTTTCATTGCACCGCCGACAAATCACATCCAGATCACGTTGTATCAAAGCAGAATCGGATAATAACTTCAACTTTGCAAAAACTTTAAGATCATCTGCAAAAAGCAATAGTGAGCAAAACTTTATCAAAAATGTCAAATCGTTCACAAATAATAGGAAAAGCAATGGTCCAAGATGACTACCCTGGGGTACACCTGATAGTACATTAATGATTTCAGAGCGTATTCCACCTGTTTCAATGTATTGGGTCCTCCCACTAAGGTAGGATTCCAACCACTTCACCAAAAGGCCAGATAGACCTGCGCCGCTCAATTTAGTTAATAAGATATCATGTTGTACCGAGTTAAAGGCTTTGCGAAAATCTGTATATATCACATCTACCTGATCACCTGATTCAATAACACGAGAGACAAAACTAGTGAAACATACTAGATTAGTTACGGTTGACTTACGCGACATAAAACCATGTTGGGCATTATTGATGATGGACAAAGTATTAAATTTCAGATGACTTGCCACTATGCTTTCAAAATCTTAGGTATTACAGACAGGATCGAGATCCCACGATAATTTTCAACAAACTCCCTTTTCCCATGTTTAGGGATAGGTGTAATACTGGAAACTTTCCATTGCGAAGGGAATACTCCTGATTGAAGTGACTGGTTGAACAACAAGGCAAGAGGTAAGATCAATTGATGTTCAAATCTCTGAATAAATTCGGTTGGAATTCCATCAGGACCACACCCACGCTTAGCACTTCGAATGGCCTCCAAAACGCTCTGCTCGTCTATTAATACAGAATCAATAATATACCCATCGTTATTATAATTACATTTCGGCAATTCTGCTGACATATTATGTTTAACATACACAAATGCAAAAAAGAACGAAAGAAACCGACTATCTCGCTTATATCAGATGAGGAACTCCCGTTATAATACATCTCTGACGGTAAACCCACCGTTTTCCGTTTTTCATTTACATATGACCACAACATTTTTGGATTTGATTTAAATTATTTTGTACATCTAGTAAGTGAATATCATAGGCAATCGAGTGAAGGGCCTTGAAATTACCTCTCAGATATGAGTAATATTCATAATCAACTGCAGATTTAGATTGAATATAAGTTTTATATGCCTTTTGTTTTTGTTTATGTAGATGTTTAAGGTGCGAATCAAACCACCCAGGATACTTGAAATTTCTCTTTTTATACTTGATCTTTGAGGCGTAACGCTCCAAGCCTCCGTAAATACGCTCATAGAACTTAGAGACATTTGCATTTATATTCGTATCATCTAAAACACTCGACCAATTAATGGAAGACAATTGCAAATTCGTTAAAGTCAATCTTGAAATTAAATTTAATTTTGTTTTCACCACGATTCGTAAGGTTTGAAAAACTAGTGTTAGCATCATGAAGAAATGATATTCCTACAGGACAATGATTCCTATCCCTGCCATGCAGTATACTCTCTGGGCTAAAATTAACATATACAAGATCCAGCAATTTATCAAAATCATTACAAAGAAAGTTAATCTGCGACAAACCACATGAATTTATACAATCAATAAATGTTGTTTCCGTACGCGAATTTGTATTGATTGGAATGAGCACGCAAGAACCATCCATCAGATCCTCTTCCTCAATACCAGCCTCACACCACTGAAGATTCGGTAGGTTGAAATCGCCCATCACTGTCCAATGTATATTTTCATTTTCGTACTCGGACATGAGATTTTCTATACCACTTTTTCGTAAACAACAACAACAACATATAAACTACTATCACCATCAAATAACAGCTATGCTTTTCAATTCGCACACAAAGAAGTTCTAATGTGTTTGCTATTTTAAAAAAGGCGTAGGTATTATATTTTGTTTTTATTAAAAAACAATCAGCACCATTTATTCCCAGATCAGACAAGTGCAGTTTGATGTCGTCAACGGATAGTTCTGGACACAAACGTGACACGAAAAAACTAGATCTTCTTTCGACAGCACTCAGCCTGCACCCAGTACCCGATCCACCAGTACCAATTACTATTGAATTTCTTGTTTTACGCTTCCTATGTGAAACTAGTTTGAAACCATCATCTATAACGTCATTGTTTACGTTTGGATTTATATCTTTCGATTTAATCCCTCGGGATATGCCACCATATTGATCTCTTTGCGAGTCACTAATCACTGTTACAACCTCCGATTCAGATTTCGTTCTTGGCTTTTTAGATTTTTTGGAATTGCTCCTGTTTTAATTTTATTCGCGTATGTTCCATATTCCCTGCCGGCCGGCCGTAGCTATCTCAGGTCGAACATTTCGACGACTCTCAACTACACCAATTCCGGCACCATCAACACCACCGACCGCCGACAATCCAGATTCAACATTTAGTTGATAAATATGGACATTTCTAACAGCGTTATCTTTGTTCAAATTTTGAAGGTTAAGATTAATTTGTAAAATACTGACTTTTAATTTTTCAATTTCGCTCTTCAGATCTTTAATGCAACTTCCTTGATCTGTTATCAGCTTCAAACATTCTCTAATAACTTCATCTGAACTGGCCTTGTGGCAATCAACAGCGCATCTGTTCAATCAACAGCGCAGTACCACTTCAATCTCTCATTTGCAAGCAAGCAATTCAATTCGCTTTTTTCTACTCCGGCACAATTCATATGTAAGCACCCATCACGACTCCCGGCACAATCCACATGCAAGCCCTCAGAAAGATCCACCAATTCCCCACAATCATCACACGCGCAACTACTAACGTTCGCCATCTTGCTGAATATCTTGCTTTCAGACGATATTTTATATTGCGTTTCACTATGTGTTTAATTTCTTTATTATAACATAAGTCATGAACTGCAATGTTTGTGTTTGAAAAGGCTTATATTAAAAACGAAAATGACCAACTTTTTTTATATATTTTTATGTTACGCGAAATTAAAATTTTGAATGTATAGCAACAGCAACTATGAAAAGTTTGATAGTATAAGCATGCTTACGAAATATCTCATGGTAATTAAAGCTTTATCAAGTTCCAATTGAATTGGTGCATTATAGTGTCTATTTATTATTTCATAAATTGCATTCTTGTAGATTTACTTTGATTCTATCATAAATAGTGGCTTGAAGTAAATTGTAAATTTTACCTAGATTATGTAGTACTAATCACTACAAGTGCAACAGTCGCAAACAAGATTTTCAGAAACGAACCATTTTGGAGTTATACCAGTCAACGGTTATACCTTATACGCAAAATTCAAAATGAAAATTCTTAAAAAACCTGATAATTTACGTTGAAATTCAACTCAAAATCTGAAATAATTAAAAGTGTTACATGTATAGGTATATTGCGGTTATAATGAAAACCTCTAACTTTAAACTTATAATTTACCAAGTCAGCATTATTTTTATGTAAACCGAAAAAGTTTGATTTCATTATGACTCAAAAACGATACGCTTTTGACAAATTTTATTTGATTTTTTTCTTTATAATGATTAGTAAAATTTACTATCTATTTTAGCTCATAAATTTTGCCGAAAATATCGAGAATTTAATCAAAATTTCGTTTTTTTTTTCCTTGAAAGGCAATGCCATGGGTGTTTTCAAAAAATGTTTTAACAGTTTCCATAATAACGACAATAAATTAAAAGTGCTTCTAACTTTTGGCCAAGCTGTTCATAATTGAGTTTATAAACTGTATTTTTCCTTCACCCGAAGCGTCCACATACCCCCATAATAAAGTACTGTGATGCCAATCTCATATTTTACTATAGAGTTAAAATTTTGTATTTTCAACTGTTCATTAGGTTTACGCCGAACATTTTCTTTTCTACCGCATCGGATTCATGAAATTAACTTTTATCCAAAAAAACACCAGATTCCAGATGTCTTATTCTCTTGTTTTCATGTTCTTTAGTTAATTCTAGTCTTGGTAGTTTATTATTATTTTAATTAGGGTGTATTTTTTGCAATGCTGCAGTGAAAAAAAATTTTTGTTTAATTAATATTTCTAGTAGTTTCGTCAATGACATTAATATTTAACTCATTTCGCACATCATTCTCTTTTCTTTTCTTTTAATTTTCAAATTTTCGTACAATTAATCTGTTTCTGTCAATTAATCTATTCACCATTATTAAACATTTTTAATAAATAATCACCGCCCCCCCTTATTTAAACCTATTCGAGCGCATATTTCCCCCCCGTTTTTGTTATCACTTCAAATATCCCCTTCTTTTTTCAAAGTACTTGCTACCACCACCCCGAACAATATTTAAAGGATTCTCTCTTAATTTTCTTTCTAATTCACCGCCTGATGATGCCATAGTATGGTGAAACCGTTTGAGATTTTATACTTATAGTGTATTTTACATGTGTTAACTTAAAAACAGTTTAGTTCTGAAAAGTGTTGAGTGCATTTTTTGGCTTTTCTAAAATATTGATATGATTAATCTGTTTATTGCTGTTTATTGCATTATCTAAATGTATTAGGACATCCAGTACGAAGCTTAGTTTTTGATCTTCTTGTATTTTCGTAATTTTTTATCACGGTCTGGACACTCCACTTTGATCTTCTTGTGATTTTGCCAATTTACATCTGTTACGCCTAGAAAACAGAAAGCAAATGATAGTAAAGAAAACGAAATGCCCTTAGAAAATAGAAAATTATTGTTAAAAGTGCTGATAAAGATATTAAGAATCGTATTTATCTTTACACCGCACCCCGTATGTAGACTTTTTTGTAGTAATTTTAGTAGTATTATTACGTTTTATTTTTTTAAATTGTTTAATGAATCAAAATTAAATAAAATTGGGTTCAATGTTACCTATAAATAATATCCTTCTTTATAAAATATAAAAATTGCAAAACAAAAAATTAAATAAAACCGGTGTAAATAAATACATTTTTCGTTAAAACGATGCCGTATGTAGACTTTTTTGTATGACTGTATATCAATTTATTGCTGATAATGATTATTTAGTCAGTTTTGTTGATAATATAAAATAAAAAATTGTTATTGTACACATATTTCATAATATTATTACAAAAAATATAAATAAAACCGGAATTAAAATTGTTATTTTAAGAAAAGAAGATAGGTATCTATCAGATAAATTGTAGTGATACCAAAATACTCATATTCGAACATTTTATAATTTATTTATTTAAGCATAAATGGTCAACAACGAAGAATCAAGAAAGAAGAATCATTAAAACATGTAATGACAAATTACCAATTTTTTGAAGTTCAAATAGGAAGGGTTTAGTTGTTATGTTTCAAACGAAACTCGCAATTTAAGCACGAGCTGGTGTCCGGTCCGACGAACTTCTCTCGGCTCTGGGAAATGTCGACGATACCGTAGGTGAGCGGGCAGGTGCGTCAGTCGCGAGTTTAGTTGTTAATAGTGAAGTTTATCATGTCTCCTGTTATATTAGTGTTGTAATGATTACGCAGGAACCTGTTACATCTTTCCCTCAAGTAAGTGTGGTGACTAGTGATACTACTACCCTTGTACCTGATAACAATATTGCAGTGCGTCGTAGTAATTGGAAAATTTTAAATAATAACGAAAATTTAGAATGCAATCAACATACTTCAGAAAATTCATCGAAGCGAATATCCCGTATACAAGAACGAATTGTAAATTTGCGGCCTGAACATAATCGAGACGTAATGGTAATTACTCATTCTAATTCACCTATATGCTTAGATAGTCAAAACGAACAGTATGTTGAAAATATAACTGTCGTAACAGGTGGCAATTCATTGTCTGCGGTGGTGTGCCTAGAGGATGGCCTAGCCGATGATGACTCGTGGGTTGAAAATTTAAGCAACGATGGAGATGATTTAGTAGTGACAACTTCTACTGAAGATTCTTCATCTGGAGACGAAATTACTTTAAGATGCACTGCATCTGTAGATCACGAAGATGAATTGCGTGGTTACCATCGTGCAGCTATCGATTTCACTCTTCATACAATTGTAGAAGAAAGTTGTGAAGAAAGTGAAGTAGAACAACTATCAATTGCTAATATGGTTAAATCTACGTCGGCTACAAATTTAGAAAAATATTTTTTTTTTGACCTTGCCGAGGGTAATATTACATCGGTTAACTTGAATCGAGATAATGCTCAATCTGAAACTAGCAGTATTTGTAGTGAAGGGTTGGATTGTTCGGGGATCGCTGAAGAAGTTTTATTACACGACGGAATTGACGATGGGGAGTTGGCTTCGTCTAGATTGGAAAAATATTTTTTAAGTGGTTTTATGGGATTTATTGCCGAAAGGCGTGATTCTGATGGCAGCGTAGGGAGCGATAGTGAGGGTCACCCAAGTCCCGAACAACGAAGAAAGCGCCTCGTTCGAGCTAGAGGAACTGGACGATCTCATTCGTCTTCCTTAGATAACCTTCTAATTAATAATGAATTATTAGGCGATTCATATACTGGTGATAATCAAATTAATTCAGAAGATGTTTCAAGTTCTGATGCTGATATTAACGAAGAAGGAAATAGTTTTGACAAATTTGAAGGATCGGTCGATACAGTTAAAAGGAAGAAAAATAAAAAATTAAAAACCATTTTAAGTTGTTCTACTTCGACAGAAGAATTAAAAGTACAAATGGAAGAACATGATATACAAAATATTAACGAAGAAAACATCAGAATTGAAGATTGCAACAAAAGTAAAATGGAAATTGCAGGAACCATTTTGCTCGATTGTCATAACAATAAATATTATCAAGGTCGAGATAGTGGATTTATAGGCAGTTGTGACGACTTAGTAAAAGAACAAAAAGAATTAAGTGAATTACTGTTAAGTACAAAAAATAATTTAAAACTAGAATTAGAAAAAATTGCAGAAGAAAAAAAATATGAAGAGATATCTACAACTCCATCGACGAATCCATCTATAATTTCTTTAAATAGAAAGGACAGTTTTAATAATTGGAGTTCGGACGAAGAAACCAATTTAATGATGTGTAAAATGAGACAATTTTTTAAAACTATGGTAGCAAATAGTAATAACACACATACATTAACTTCTTCCAAGTCGGTCATTCCTGTTATAGGAAATGATAATATGTCCCCTAATATAGTTCCTAGTCCGCGTTTTAAAAACCGACATAAACCCCCTCAATTAGTTTATTTTGAAAATGAATTGACCAGATTAATGAAAACTGTGCCAGGAATAAAAGACGAAGAAGTGAGAGAAATAGTGGAATATCTAAGCAGCGAAGACACTTGGAGTGATTCGTACGATTCGTCAGATTACACCAGTTCTGATCTCGAATGTGCAACTTCGTGTAATAAAAGTATACTTCGACAGCAAATATCAGATAGCTGTCAAGAAATTATTAGCAAATTTGAAAATGTCGATCGAACGTGCGAAAGTAATTTAAACTTGAATAAGGAATCTTCCTTTGTCTATGAAAAGTTAGTAGCGTCATTTGAAAAAATCACAACTGATTTGCCCGATTCTACTACAATAAATGCACCATATAGTTCACCACCTCTAATCGCAAAAGTCATGCATCATATAGGTAGTCGTTTGGTAGCTTTGATGCATGAAGTTTCTAATGGTGAAAGTCACGGTAGTAACAGTCCCAAAATGAAATACTACCATCGACGTTTTCATCAAAAGCTTTCCAATGCTTCTAGTACAACAACTGAAGATGACGATAGTACGTTTGACAACATAGCTGATAAGTCAAATAATTTAGATGATGTAATTACACCTTTCTCTATTCTGTCTAGAAGTAAATCGCACGATTTACTCCTGAGTGAATCACGAACATTAACGCAATCTAGTAGTGGAGTTTCGGATATTGCCGAAGAGCGTGAAGCTAGCGATTATGAAAGGTTTAGTTGGCGCGGTAGTTTTGAATCTACTCTAATGGCTACAGATTCTAGAAATAAATTATCACTTCTAGGATCAGAAGGATCTGCATCTGCTTCGGCATTAGCTGTGGCATCAAAAAGACGTTCGGCTGGAGATTTGATGTTTAATCACATGAGTTTAAGTAGAGAACAATTAGATAGAGTACGTAGTTGTGGAAGTATTGGAGGTGGTAGTAGTGAAGATAAATCTTGGATAGCACCTGCAATCCGACCTAGAATGAGAAGATCCAGCGTTCCGGATGCTACATCTGGTTCAGCCGATTCAGCAGATTGTGATGAAGATGAAGATTTGGAAACCCGAGCGACACTACCTAGAAGTCTTCAAACTAGTACAGCTAATACAAATTCACTGCCTCGTCTTCCGACTACAGCTTCGACATCAACAATGTTTAAAGCTCACAGCATGCATCATTTTTTGCAACACAACGTGAAAAGTGCCCGTTATCGACCTCCTGGTTTTAATAAAAGTTCCACTACATCACCAAAACGTGCTTCTTCCGCACCAGGCTTACAAATTTCTCATCAACGTCGAGGAAGAAAATCTCAGCAATCAAATTTAATTACAACTGGTGAGTTTTTAATTTTATAACCGCGAATGCCATTTCCTCATTTTTTTTCAAGCTGATCTAACGTAAGTCACAAATAATTACGTTTAACAAAATCGTAATCATTTCTTTATAATATAACGTCTCGAATCGTTAATCTTATGTTATCTGTCACTTGAAGATACATAAATACTATTATTTATTATTATAAAATTATTATAAATATTATTATAAAAGTTAATAATTTTTATTTGTTTATTGAAATGGACTCGTCGGAAATTAAAGTTCCTGCATAGCAGATGTGCGCTTCGCTTCAAAAACAATTTTGCGCGTTGGTATTTTTCTTTTATTAATATTTTAAAATTTGAAGACTATTTTCTTATGACTTTTAAGTTTTCAGTTCCTTAATTATAATTAAAATTTTTGTTGACTTACATTTTATTTTATTATCTTCTTTATCTGTTTTTCTCGTATATTTCTTTAATTTCTGTTATTTTAAATTCTTCATCAGCAAAAAACTTTCTTTTCAATGATAATTAACACACTTTTAACCATAATTATACTCTTTTTATCATAATTATTATACTTAATTTTTTTTAAATTAATTAACACTGTTTCTTCGACTTCCTATTAGTCATCACACCATGTTTTTATTACTCATCATGAGTATCGCATACTTGTTGTTATCACTTGATTGTGTGCACATGATCGGCCACTGGCTTTTAATTTTACATATGTAGACTAATACGTAGACTAAAAACAAATAATAATAAGCGCTTTAAAAAGTTTCAAAAAACAGAAAAAAAAAGTCATACAAAATTGAAAAAAAGCACAAAAAATCAAACATCAAAATGTTATTTTTATTAAATATTAATTAAATATTCGCTTCATAATTATAAAAAATTAATTTTCATATTTTTACAAATTTTTCAATTTGAAAAATTTATTGTTATCTGTTCTTAATGCCTGCTTATAAATCAAGAAAAAAAATTTTTTAATAAATAATTTTTACCGATTCCACTAAAGGCCAATTTTTTTTTCAAATTGTCGATGGCTGATAGAATTAATGTATTCTTAAACATTTTTTTACATTTTTTTATTGCTGCCGACGACGATTCTGACAATTGAGAAACAAATGTTTGAAAATTTTCAAAATTTGTTGCAAAATATACAGTGGCTCCAGAAATTATTATTAATACACTCCTATGTTAACGATGTAAATTGAAATATAAAAATCGATTTTATAGCTAAATGTTTCTGACATTTTTTGTTGCAAATTTCATTCCCTTCATTTTTGTTTCTATACATATTAGTGCAGTCAAATTAGGGTTTCACCTCGGAATGAGAGATAATAAGCTGAAAACTCGTATACACCTTCATTTTGGCATTCTAAAAGTTGTCTCAAAAGTCTCATAAAATCTCGTGTCTGCGCCGTAAGTTATTCAAGGTCGAAGGTCACAAAAATCGGTTTTTCTCGATTATCTCGGTTTCTATAGCTCAAATGATTCAAATGATTGAAATGTTAAGATCTATTATAAAAATTGTAAACATGCATAATGACCATGGCAGTTAAAAACGCTTTAATATCTTAAAAAAAAAAAAAAAAAGTTTTGGAAATTGCAATAAATCATAAAATTTTGAAACTTGGCAGAAAGTTTCGTCTTAGGGCACTGTTTAACCAAAAAAAGTCACCATTCCTCCGAGGTTTGGAAGTGTCTTCTTGGATTTTAAATGACAAGTTATGGTTTTTTAATAATATCTTCTAAAATATTATCTTTACGAAAAAATAGTTCGTATAAAAATTAAAGCTCGTTAAATTCTCAATAAGAAAGTTTATATTCAATATTAGCGTCAGTGTAATATTTAATCGCCAAAATCCATCCAGGCTGTCGTGAAATGCGTTGCCGCGTCTCATTATGACTATATCGACGTTTATTATTATTTATTTTATTTTTTTCAGATTTATACAATTACATATTAAATTATCAATATTGTAGAGAATTTCATTATAAATTACTATATTAATTTTATTACTTTTATACATAATATGTATATGAAGATATAGATAGAAGGTGTGTCCACTCGATCATACGACTCTGTGCAACAAAAAGGCCCCATCAATCACATATACTGTACTGCTGCCCAACAGTGTACTGTCGGAGGGTGCAGATTTGTTCTCACTTGGTCACAAGTTATACATTCCGGACGAGACATTATGCACGCACTTAACAACAAAAACTTTAAACGGGCACTAATAACCAAGAAATATTGTGCAATAATAATATTAAATTAATATAGTATAATATAAACATTCGACTAATCCACCCCAAGATAACGGCAGATAGGCTGCAAAACACCAGACAGGTGGTTCACAAAAATATTCTTCACAAATAAATAGAATATTCAGACATTAGAAAATAATGCACTGTCGTGATTTAGGAGAGTGAATTGAATGTGCTTTAACGTGGTATAAGGGTTTTTATTGATAACCTGTATACTTTTCGAGTTGTGGGGGATAATGGTGGGCTATTTTGATGTTTTAGCAGAAGGACCAAAAAATCGCTGTTTTTCAGCGCGTTCCAGCGCTGAAACCAATTGCTACAAAATCAAAGTTGACTAGCATTTTTTGTAGGAAATTTTATCTACTTTAATTTTATATAGATTGATTATCTTTGAAAAGCTGATAGTTTTCGAGATATAAGCAAAAAACTGAAAAAGGTTCAAAAATTTTGAGGTTTTTTGTAGTTTTTCTTTGTGAAGCCGACCTCCTATAAGCAGCAAACTTGAAATTTGGATTCATGAGAAAGAAACTTCCGCAATTTTATTACGAAAACGGCAGTTTTAAACACCGATTGACTGGACTATCGTATATCATATTGTGCATTTAAGCATGATTCACCGTAACATGTTTTACCTGCAATTGAACATTTCAACCTTTGTTTCCTACAGCCACAAGCCGAACCTCAGTTTTTTAGGCACACACAAGAAATATTTTCTAAAACACTTTTTGGTGCTGGTTCATCATTGGAAAGTATGGGTTGTAATCCGTATTTTGTTAGTTTCCATACCCAATCCTCTGCATTGTTTTCACGTCCGTATCATGTACCAAAAGTAACGATAGTTGTTAAGGGGGTCGTCCCGCGCGTGGGCGATAGATGTTCGTAAAAATTCATTTGTAAAGTTGCGATACGTAGTGAGTAGGAGCGAAACTATTAATCCTCAATTATTATGCTATTTAATAGCGTTTGACAATTGCATTTTTAGATGCAACTCGACTTGGTACTAAACCAATTCACAAACTCGCAAATAATAATTTTTTTGGTGCTATCGTATTTATAAACAATTTGCTACATAATGCAAAAGCTTTCAATAGCATTATTTTATAAGAAATTATTTAATGTTCAATCTCTAAAAATCAATTTTAGGGAATTGAATTAAATTAATTAATAAATGAGAACCACATTTTATCAAATATTTTTAAACAGAAATTATGTTTATTATAAAAAAATATTTTAAAAATTTACTATACTTATATAAATAATTTATAATTGAATAGAAACATACTTCTTATCAAGAGTAGTAAAAAATACAAGCAGAGTTATTCTTGCAGAGGGCTATAAATAGATCTCACGATTATTTCTTTCAAATATGTACTGAATTTGAATATTTGGTTAAATATGTTATCAAAATTAATTAAATTTTATAAAGAATGTTGGCTCCCCAAATAATTTTAAATAGGAGAGAAAAGAATTTAAAATGCAGAGATCCTCCTTCAATAGCAGTAGAACAAAAACAGAAAAAATCTAATATAGTAAATACTTACAGTGGCTCATAATTAAATCCGGACACCCCTATGTTAACAATGTCAATTGCAGGTTTTCAAGTCATTTTTTATCATATAAAAATTGCTTTTACAGCAATACTCATTAAACATTTTTTGTTGCAAATTTCATTGCCTTCGTTCTTGTTTATATACAGTTTTTTATTCCGTTGCACCGTTTTCGAGTTACAGTGACTTAAAAAAGACTGTAAAATGCAAAATATGTATATTTTCGTCTGTTTCTCATGAACGGTACAACGACAGAGAAAAATTAATAAACAACTTTTCTTATAAATGTCATTCTCTATATTTTTGTTCATATACATTTTTCAATTTTTCCGCACCGTTCTTGAGATACAGACGAAATTTTTTTTTTGCATGTTATAGTCTTTTTTAAATCACTGTAACTCGAAAACGGTGCGACGGAATAAAACTATATATATAAACAAAAACGAAGGAAATGAAATTTGCAACAAAAAATATTTAATAAGTTTTGCCGTACTTAAAAGCGATTTTTATATGACAAAAAATTACTTGAAAACATGAAATGTACAGGGTGGCTCAATTTCGATCCTTTTTATGGGGAAATCGGTAACTATAGGAGATATCAAAAAGTGGATGGAGATCCTTCTCGATCTCCTTTTTTGAGAAAAGTTTAATGGTGTAAACCCTAATTCGATATCTTTTTTCGTTTTCGAGTTATGGCCAAAAGTTGTCGATATCTTGGTTGTTTGTAAAGTTATAGAAAAAATATTTACACTTTCTTCAGACACTTTTTTAAGGGCAATAAAATGGGCTAAAGAGATTTTAAATATCTAACCTAGTGTTCGAGTTATAATATTAAGTTGTGTTTTTTTAAATAGAAACCATAGTTGGCTATAAAATATTTAAATAGAGGTTTTTATCCTCTTTTCAATTGTATATAATATGTGGGGTCTATTGGGTCTATTATTTCAGTTTCATCCCGTTATATTACAAAATGTTAAATAAAAACACAAGAAGATGGGAAAATTAAATGTTGACTTTTTCAAAACAGAACACTATACAAAATCATTATTTAATGACATTTAAAACAATTGTCTCCAGTTGTTTTTAAAGAGTGTTTTAGTACCTACTTCGATACCTATTTTTATTTAGTATCCTATTATTTCACAAGAGTGTCAAATGGCTTATGAAAACTATGAATTATTATAATATAAATGTATAATGGATTGTTTTGACAAATCCAACATTAAATTTTCCGATCTTCTTTTGTTTTTATTTAATATTTTTTAATATAATGGGATGAAACTGAAATAATAGACCCTACATGTTATATATAATTGAAAAGAGGATAAAAAACTCTATTTAAATATTTCATAGCCAACTATGGTTTCTATTTAAAAAAACATAACTTTATATTATAACTCGCAAACTAAGTTAGATATTTAAAATCTCTTTAGCCCAATTTATTGCCGTTAAAAAAGTGTCTGAAGAAAGTGTAAATATTTTTTCTATAACTTTACAAACAACCGAGATATCGACGTTTAACGAAAAGTCGAAAAAGTGAACTTTTAGCCATAACTCTAAAACGAAAAAAGATATCGAATTCGAGTTTACACCATTAAACTTTTCTCAAAAAAAGAGATCGAGGATGCGCCATCCATTTTTCGATATCTGCTATAGTTACCGATTTCCCCATAAGTAGGATCGAAATTGAGCCACCCTGTACATTGTTAACATAGGAGTGTCCGGATTTCCTTTACTGTCTACAAAATTGAATATTATTTTATAATGTTTTCTTTCAAATATTTGTGGGAAATATACCTACATACAGTGACTAACGAAAATATTTGAATTCTCCTATATATGTTAACAATGCAAATTGCACATTTTAAAATGTTTTTTTACGTAAAAATCGCTTTTACAGCAAAACTTTTTAGACATTTTTTGTTAAAAATTTCATCGTCTTTAATTTTGTATTTATACATTTTTCAATTTTGTCGCTCCGTTTTTAACTGACAGCGACTTCAACAAGACTCTGTAAAACACAATCAAATTTGGTCATTTATATCTCGAAAACAGTGCTAAAAAATAGAAAAATGTATATAAACAAAAATTTAGGGAATGACATTTGTAAAAAAAATATTTATTAAATTTTCTCTTTCGTTGCACCATTTCTGAGATCAAACGAAAATATTTTTTGCATTTTACAGAGTCTTTTCTAAATCGCCGTAACTCGAAAACTGTGCGACGGAATTGAAAAATGTACAAAAATAAAAATGAAGGCAATAAAATTTTCTACAAAAAATGTTGAATGAGTATTGCTGTAAAAGCGATTTTTATATAAGAAAAAATGACTTGAAAACGTGCAATTTGCGTTGTTAAGATAGGGCTGTCCGGATTTCATTATGAGTCACTGTACGAGTATATTCAATTTTTTAAGTTTCCCCTATCTAATTAGTATATAATCATGTTTCTAAAACACGCCTATATACCCTAAAAGATTCTGTTTATTTTTACACATCAAAAATTTTACACATCATTGTTACCTTATCATGAAAAATAAATTACGGGCTCAGCAACATTTTCATTTAAAATTCAGTAGCGTAGCGTAGGGGGGGGGAAGGAAATTCACCGAGCGGCTCTTCTGTGGAGGGCGGCAGGAAATGGCTGAGCTGGATAATCCTGTCCTTATTATTAACCCTTTCAGTCACTCTTTAAATCTACCGAAGGAAAAATTTTCCTATTTGCACCATTGATTAATTGAATTTTTTGAAAATTTTTGATGAAAATTGCAATGCCCAAGCTATCTCCCCGGGGGAGTTATGGTATGTGATCAAATAACTACACTTTTTTTTTGAAAATTAAAAACAAACTGATAAATTTACAAAAATATATTTTTTTATTACTACTTTCGGACAATTAAACATTTTTCTTTATGTTTTTGAAGTTTTCAAACTGATATTGCAATAGTAGCAGTTTTTATAAATGTTTTTACAACGACGCTGTAATGCAGTATAGCGTATAAATGCACAGTGTAATGTACATTTATTTTTGGAAAATATTCTGCAGTTTCAGCTTTTAAACACCAAATGCTACCATTAGCAATCTTACAAGACAGATATACAGTGAGTAACAAAAATATCCGGACACCATTATATTTTTCAGTTAAACATGAGTATTTTAACTATTTTTGAAATAATTTTTTCGAAAAAATTATATCTTATTAATATATTCACTTACCATTCGGAATATCAAAAAAAAATTTATTGCAGTAGTATGGAAATAGAAATAAGCCATTTTGTATGCACTATCAGTCAATTTTAATGCAACAATGATATCCGGACACTTGCGAAAAAATCATTTGCTGAAGAACAAATTTAAGTTTTTAATATTTTGTTGGATATCCATTGCTTTCTACAACACACTGCAACCGTTTAGGCATATTACCAATAATTTTTGATAGGTAATCTTTACCTATCAGACTCCATTCTTCTTGTAATCTTTGTTTTAATTCCAATATAGATTTTATGGGGCTTAATCGAATTTTTCTGTCCAATTTGTCCCATAAATTCGCAATTGGATTTAAGTCTGGTGTTTGGTGTGGAGGATGTAGCACCTTAGAGCACTTATATAACAAATATTCTTGTACAATCCGTGATTTATGTTTAGAGTCATTCTCCTGATAAAATTTAAACGTGTCTTTTATACCCGTAAGTTCGGCACATTGTAATAGATTTTTTTGTAAAATGTTTAAATACTTATACTTGTCCATAATCCCATCGATAAATACCAAATTACCAGCCCCTGCAGCCGAGAAGCACCCCTAAACTAAAACACTGCCTTCTCCATGCTTCACAGTCCCACACAAATGTTTACTTTCCAATTCCGTGTTGGGTTTTCTCCACACTATTATTCTTCCATCTGAATTTGTGATGTTGTATTTACTTCCATCGACGAAAATAACATCATTCCACCAATCAGAATCTTTGCATCGAAATTTTTTAGCATACATTAAGCATTCTCTTCTATTAATTTCATTTATAAAAGGTTTCTTTCTAGCCACTCTTCCGTAATATCCATATTTTTTTTAATTCTGCGGATAGTCTGTGAATGTACATTTTTACCAATTTCTTGTAAAAGACCGGTTGCAATTTTTGGTGCGCTAAGTCTGGGATTTCTTCTTATTTTTCTAATTAGTTGGACTTCTTCTCGTTTACTTAATATTCTCGGACGGCCTGATTGAGGGATAGAATCAATTCTGTCTTCACTTTTATAACGTTTAATAATGTCTGCTATCGTACTTTTGGGTAGGTTTAATAATTTTCCGGTTTCCCGGTATGACATCTGTTTTTCTCTATGAAATATCACTAATTGCCGAATATTGAAACTTATGTTACTTTTACCGCCCATTTTATTCAAGTTGATTAACACTTTGTAAACTACTGATATGAAATGTACCTTACTAATACATTTAACTATGAATGCGCGTATAAAAATTGCATTTAAGCTTTTCATAAAATGCATATTGAGCAAATTTTGCAGGTGTCCGGATATTTTTGTTACATTGAAATTGCGTGGTAGTACAGACAATTAGGATTATTTTCATTTCTATATTACCGAGAGAAATTTTTATTTGTTGTATTGAATCGTAAATAAATACATTGTTTGATTTAATTTTTTCAAATTTTTAATTTCAAAAATGATTAAAATACGACCGTTTTATTGCAAAATATAGTGGTGTCCGGATATTTTTGTTACTCACTGTATAAACAATTGATTAAAGTTAGAATCAACTGATTCTAGCATCTAGTGCTTTTGCAAAAAAATATTAATTTTAATGTAGCCAATTGACTACAAGGTGACCGAAAGGGTTAAGTAATCCTTATTAATTTCTTTTTAATAATATCTAATAAATTGATATAAGAGATACTTTTTTTTGCTTAATTGCGAAAACAGGGGGGGGGGGCAAATGTAGGGTTTGCCCCGGGTACCAGAAATCGATGCTACGCCGCTGTTAAAATTGGTTCATTACTGTGTTTTTTTTTTAATTAAAAGTTTTTTTTTAACTTTTTTAAAATTTTGTGCGTAGATTTTCTTAATGAAAATACACAGTTTAATATTCTTCATTTTTATTGAGAAAATTTTTAAGGGCAGGGGGCCCGCGAAGTCTTACCACGGGGCCTGACGTGGCTCTCGATGACCCCGTCAATGTAGGGCTTTTTTATCAAGCTAAAGATAAAAGAATTTTAAAATTTAAAAGTTTTAAAAACCTCAACTTAACCCTTATGTGCACACCCGGGTGCCCACCAACGGACGTTTTACATTTTTTTTTATGTTTCATTCAATATTTCTCAAAATCCTTCCAGATCGTCTTGATTTGACCTTTTTCCAATCGAATTATGCTACCTGATACTTTTGTGGGCATTATTAACAATAAAAATTTCAACGTTAATTAAATCAACACGCCTGTCACACCCGGGTACCCCTGTATAAAAATACATGATTTGAGTAGAATTCCTCTGTTATTTATTATGCAGTTAAATTATTTATTGAATATAATCAAATATAAAAGATTATGAAATAAATAATAACAGATCTAAAACCATAAAAAAAATTGTCTTTCGATGTTATTCATTAGTAATAATAATAATAATCAACTTATACTTTCCAACTAATAGTATCCTGTAGTAGTAATATATTAGTACTATGACTAATATTATATTAAGTAATGGTAGTAATATGTATACTAGTACTTTTATGAAACGGGATCCTTTTTTCTCTTGCTTTTACATTTTTGAAGAGCTGATGTTCCCGAATTGAATTTGATACTGTTACGTATCAAACCTGGGAGGTTGCCTTTTACGTTACTTTTCGCCCTGTATGGTGAAAATGTCTAATGCGCATAGACGCTATCATTTTTAATTTTTTTCCCCGATTTTTCAGAATTTTGGAAAAACCAAATTATAGTATAAAAATTTACCGCAAGTGAAAGCTGTGTACCAAATTTAGGACGTATGTAAACTCCACCGACGGTCAATAATTAATCCGTCCTTCCAAAATGGTCAGCGTCGGTCACCAGTAAATTCCACCGCTAACCGTAATTAGGGATTATAACGTATTAGTAGGTGTAACAATAGCCAGATTAATAAAATTTAAATCCCTTTGGAAGAGGTTTTTTATCGACCATGAAACTATCAAAATATTTTACCGAAAATCGTCATCAAAACAACACTTTCCTGCTTTTTTAACTAAAATTTTTTTTAACAACTAACTTAAATTAAATCAATTTTACAGGTCTGAAATAACATTTTATTTTTATTAATATTTAATTTTTTTTGCCGCATGAAAAACTGCACGCAAGCGCTACTTATGTTGCTACAACCGATCCATGGATCAAAAAAATCTATTTTTAAAAATTTTACTTTGTGACAGCACAATATTTGAAACCCCCCAGACCCCCTGTCACATTTTTGTCACAAATCTGAGATGACCCCCCAACCCCCTAACGTAGGACGAAATTTATAGATGGCCCCTAAGCTGGAAAGGGTTAATTTAGAAAATATAATTAAATGATTTTCGCTGTCATTCAACATTAAAAAGTTTTCATTTTTATCCGTTTCAACTAGTATGGAATCAAACGCTGAAAAAATAAAAATTTGTTAAAGAAATTTTCAAGGGGGGGTGTTCAGTTAATTAAATGCAAAGTCAACAAATAACTTCGACAGATAACTAACCTACTTCAAAATTGCTATATATCAATAAACAATATAAATTAATGCCTGATTTCATAAAACTTTTAACAAGCCGTTAAAGTTAACGGATGATTTCTATTGGTTAGTTAGCTTTAAGGAATAATTTCCATTGGTTAGTTAAATTTAACGGTCCGGTAAAATTTTTATGAAATCAGACATATAAGTAACCTAATACACTTTTTATGCAGTGTATGAAAATACGCGATGGAACATTTACATAATTTATTAATCAAAAATATAAATTAACTAACTTAATAACCTAGTCAAAGTCTTACCTACTTAATGACGAATTATAAACTTAACAATTAAAAGATTAAATGTCTGACTAGTCTACCTGCCTAGTACGCCGGTGGAATATACATATGGGATTATGGGACCCTTTGACCATCGGTGGAAATTACAATCGCCCGATGTCCATAAGACCAGTTGCTGCTAAACAAAAAATGAAAAATCGGTGGAATCTGTAGGTGGGTACCCCGGGTGTGTAACAACGTAGGTAATTCCGGGTGTGCACATAAGGGTTAAAGAATTCAAATTGTAATAAATTTTTCAACAAACTGGAATAAAATTTATCTAGAAATTAAAAAAAAATTAACAACGAAAATTTTATAATTTAGAAACAAAACTAAAGATGCTAAATAATTAGAAGTTTGAATTTCAATGTTACATTAATCGCACAATATGAAACATGTGCTATCAAAAGCAAAAATGGAAATTATTTATGTATAACTTCTTATCTCAACGGGGTAAAGAAAACTGCACTCCAAATCTACCTGATAATGGTAAACTGCACCCCAAGTAAACTGCACAAAATTTTGCAAAGTAGTAAACTGCACCCCGAACATTTTTCAGATATAAGCTGCACCCCAAAAATACGGGTATATACAGAGTATAACAAAAATTATTTTTTTATACGATTAAATTTATTAATCCCATGATCGTTATATAAAATTAACTCAAGTTTTGTTTTTTTTTGTTACATTATTTTTGTAAAATAAGCATTTAATTACTGGATTAAAATCATTTTATCTAATAATTTTTTTTTATTGGTACTACTTGATGTATTAATATTTTCTATATAAAAGATTTACATTTTTTAATTGATATAAAAAAGATTTACATTTTTTAATTGATATAAAAAAGATTACTTATTCATAAACATTAACGAGATCAGAAGAGAATGTCCGAACTAACAGTTACAACAAGCCAACGAGGAAAGTCCGTACTACTTTATCGGCAAAACAAATTTTATATGGAACGTCTGCTGAAAACAGGCGAACAAAAATGGCGATGCTGTAAAAGAAAATGTACCGCGTTTATTAAAGTGTTGGGAGAACGCGCTGATATGCACATTAGATAATATGTTCAAGATAACCACACACGTGAATCTAATGAGAAGCTTTTGCATAGGCAAGATTTGTCAAGTCGAATGAAAATTCTAGAGAGTGAACAACCGTTGCAAACGCCACAACAAATTGCGAATACGTGTTTGGACCAAAACCCGTCTTCTACTCAGGTTTTGCAGAAAAGAGATTTACAATATGCCAAAAAAAATACTTACAACATGCGACGGAAAAGTATGAGTACTCTTCCAAAAGATATTGCAGAAGTGCATCAGAAGCTACAAGAGATGGATATAAAAACTAGTCAAGGTGAAAATTTTCTGACAGTTAACGATTCCACTTCGAATATTATTATATTTTCGTCCTCCACTAATTTGGCTGCTTTGGCAACAGCTGAAGCTATCTACATGGATGGTACATTTGAATATTGTGCCAAATTCTTCTGCCATTTATTTACCATCCATGGACTATTTAATGGTCATTATATACCGCTGGTTTTTTGTTTATTACCAGATAAGAAACGAGCAACATACCTTGATTGTCTTAAACAAATGTGCACACTTGGTTCTTCCTTTTTAATAGATGATACCATATTCGAGATGTTTAAGCTGTTCCAAATACGCAGAATAGTTATAGATTTTGAAGTAGCGATCAGAAACGCGTGTGCAATTCAATGGCCAAAAGCATCGATTGAAGGTTGCAGGTTTCATCTTGGTCAAGCGTGGTACCGTGCTCTCCAAAAAAAACGGCCTAGCTTCAGACTATCAAGATCGCGATTCTGAAGTTGGTAGGTGGTTGCGCTATTGCTTCGGATTGAAGTTTTTGAAAGCGGACGACGTTGTGGAAGCTTACTATGATTTGTTAAAAATCAAACCCATTAATGCCAATCTCGAAAAGTTTTGTGAATATGTATTCACTACATATGTGGATAGAAAAGCCATGTTTCTTCCAGTGGTTTGGGCCAAGGCGTCTGCGGATTTGATTTCAACAACCAATGGTTGTGAATCATTCCATGCCGCATTTAAACAGAGCTTTAATTCTATTCGCCCAAATATATACAAATTTTTTGAAGCTCTTAAACATGAGCAACATAAAGTTTATATAGCATTGAACAGTGTTGGAAAACCACCTTCCCAAAACAAAACTTCTAAAAAAAGCAAACAATTGTTACTGATTTATTGCGAAAATACGAAGCAGATGAAATATCGCGGTTGCAATTTGTAAAAGCTGTCTCATTTTGCAGTTGCCCCCACATTAATTAAATGCCATACCTTATTATTAGGTTACCAATTTTATATGTTATTTTTTAATTTTTTATAAAATTTTAATTAAATTAAATTTTATTTTTTGATTTGATTTGATTTAATATTTTTACTTCTATTTTCAAATAAACAATACATTTACGTTAATTTTTGGGATAACAATTTATTAAAAATAATAAGGATTCAACTACCCGATAGAAAACCGAAAATAATCCTTATGGTAAACTGCACGAATTTCGAGTGCAGTTTACCATAGGGATTACTTTTGGTTTTTTTGCTCGGAGTGCAGTTTACCACTTTTTTTCAGCTACCTGCAGTCGTTCGTGCAGTTTACCGTCACCCATCTCAACATACCCGTTGATGAATCACGGTTTATCAAGTCAAGATCGGAACCATTACAAATTTTTGCAAAATTAGTGCCATAGCGCATATAAAAGTAGAACTATTTTTTGTGGAAGTCGCAATATAAACATAAGAAAGTAATAGAAACCTACTTAGCATTACAATTTCTTTCATTAAAACAAGACAAATTCTAACATCACTTTGTACTTAAAAGAACTTTTTTAAAAACGGATATAATTAACCAATTTCTTTCACAAGCAAGATTAAATAATTGTCCTGGATGTGATCTAATTCAAACACTTCTATTAATAACGGTAACGATTATAAAAATTATAATATGGCTATTTCTGTTATCTGAAAAATTGAGTAACTTTGCAGCAAAATTTTCAATATTTGTAATAATCTGATTGTAATAAAAATTAGATCACATCCAAGAGCCAAGTTTTATCTTTAAAATGATTACAAAATCATTCCCTAAAAGTTAGAACTTTTTCACTTCTTGTACATACAAATGAGCGATCTGTCCCATACAATTAATAACATATAGACGGAGAGCTGGAGCCGAGATTTTAACGTCATCCGTAATATGGACAAACTTTACGGTAACATGTTCCGATACTAAGGGTGATTACGTTCCTGTGTTTGCTGACAGCCCAGTGGGGGCGAAAGATAGATATAAGGGGTTAAAGTAACACTTTTTTTTTGTAACTAACGTGATCGATATAGTGCATGAAAATTTGCACATATATAGATAAAAATATGCTTAATCCAAATCCAAACTTGCTGACGCGTAGGTTGGGGCAAAACGAATGCTGACAGGGGTAAAGCGGTCTAGGACATTTGACCGCGGCCACTATACCGCGGCCACGAGACCGCGGCTGGTAGACCGCTAACCATTAGACCGCAAGACGATAATACCTCAAACCCATAATACCGCGGCCATTTGACCGCAAGACTATAATACCGCGATCACTATAATAATGCAAGTTAAATACCACGAAAGTTTTTATTCTCGGATTTATGTAAAGCGATTTTTGTTAGTAACTACTTAATATCATTATTTTATTATAATTCAAGTTTAAATTATGAAATTAAAATTTTATGGATTATTTTGTATTATAAATATTATACGTTTAGTATATTATAGTTGATGTGAATACAATGAGTTTTTCGTAATTGCTACTTTAATTCTTCTATTCATTTAAAACCATTTCAAACAATAGTTTAAGAATCCCTAATTTTCTGTTGTAAATTGTTAGGAATTTTTAAAAGCTTTTATTGCAGGGCCCTTTCACTACAAACTCTAACTACCTGTTCTCTTCTTATAATCTCATAAGTTGAACTTAAGTACAAAAGATTATGAAATTTGGGTTTCCCAAAATATTTCGTTACAATAGATTTACACAATATGTAACTGCGACAATTTGTTTCAAAAAGCTGGATATGAACCACCAAAAAAACTAAAGTGCTATATAGACGCAGATAAAAGAATTAAAATAATTGTGACGGAATATACTACTACTCGTAGTTTTATTGACTATTTAAAAGCAATTTCCTATAATTATGAAATGGAGCAATAATCCTTGTAAATTGGTATCTGCTGTACAAAGTTATAATATATAACTGTGTATAAATATAACTATAACAATAAAAGGGTACTTTAGAAAATTATTAGATCTTCACATAATACTAAATATTTACTAGGATAGTGGGTTTATTTTATTTTTTAAGAAGATATTTTTTAAGAAGATAAACCCGCTATCCTAGTAAATATTTAGTATTATGTGAAGATCTAATAATTTTGTAAAGTACCGTTTTATTGTTATTAACTTTGTAACTATAAAATTATTTAATAAAATTATTATACAAATAATTCAGTTTGATTTCTGTAGTTCCTGGTATTGGTATTTACAATTTTCACTTTCGGGAATAAAAAGATTTTTAAAGTAAATCGATGATTTATTTACAAATGCTATATTGAACATCGCAGAAGCTTTGGTGTATTTTTTAAAATTAATTTTTATAAAATCAAAATTGTCACAATTACATAATTATTATGTGCTAATCTATTGTAACAAAATATTTTGGGAAACACAAATTTCATAATCTTTTGTACTTAAGTTCAACTTATGAGATTATAAGAAGAGAACAGGTAGTTAGAGTTTGTAGTGAAAGGGCCCTGCAATAAAAGCTTTTAAAAATTCCTAACAATTTACAACAGAAAATTAGGGATTCTTAAACTATTGTTTGAAATGGTTTTAAATGAATAGAAGAATTAAAGTAGCAATTACGAAAAACTCATTGTATTCACATCAACTATAATATACTAAACGTATAATATTTATAATACAAAATAATCCATAAAATTTTAATTTCATAATTTAAACTTGAATTATAATAAAATAATGATATTAAGTAGTTACTAACAAAAATCGCTTTACATAAATCCGAGAATAAAAACTTTCGTGGTATTTAACTTGCATTATTATAGTGATCGCGGTATTATAGTCTTGCGGTCAAATGGCCGCGGTATTATGGGTTTGAGGTATTATCGTCTTGCGGTCTAATGGTTAGCGGTCTACCAGCCGCGGTCTCGTGGCCGCGGTATAGTGGCCGCGGTCAAATGTCCGATCCCGGGGGTAAAGTACCCTTAAATTATTGCAAAAAAACGTCATTCTAATAATGTCAGCAAATTGAACTACCGTGATTGTCTACATTTAAGAAACAATATGCCAAAATTGCTGACTGCTAAGTGGAGGCGATAAGCTGTAAAATCCAAAAAATAGTTCATTTAAATCCTGCATTTTTTACATAACATGAAGCGAATATGAATTACTTTTTGTTCAGTAATCGTTTTTATATTATCGCTACTATACTCGTATTTATAGTATTTATAGTTAAGATGATAACAATAAATGAGTGTAATATGACACGTCTGTATCGCATTTACTATTTTTTAAAATCTCGGCTCCAGCTCTTAGACTAATAGGGAGGACAGCAGCCTTAATAGAAGTTTCGCTTTCAGGTGCACCATAAAGTTTAAGTATATATTTTTCGCCTGATTTTAAAATATCGTCTGGTAACGAATGGGGATTATTACATATCTTGATGACATCTTAAAGTTCCGGATATTTATTCAATAATTTAAAATGCTTAAGTTTCCCGACATTAAAAAACATAATACTGTATCGCAACCACTTATCGAATGTAAAAATAAAATTGATTTTTTAATTCCATTAATTTTAAGGTTCCTGGCTAATTATATTTTTTATAATTATAAATAATTCCATTATTTCCTTTTTCGGATTTTAAAAAGATAATATTATTTTCTTCTGGTGTGAGAGAAATTAATAAAACTAGTAAGTCTATGTCTTCTCCAATTACAATTACACCAGGCTTCTTCGAAATCGCTAATATTGAATATAAACTTTCTTACTGAAAATTTAACGAGCTTCAATTTTTATATAAACTATTTTTTTTTCAAGTTAATACTTTTGAAGATATTATTGAAAAACCATAAATTATCCCTTAAAATCCAAGATGGCGGACACTTTTGGACCTCGGAAGGATTAGAACTTAATTCTTACATATTTTTATATCGTCGGAAAGTAGACATTTCAAGCTTAATAATAGTGTTAAAATCATCTTGGTATCCCTATAGGAAATTTCAAGTACGAACAATTTCAAAAGTTCCTTCAATTGGTTAAATTAAATAAATTTTTGTTTTGTTTTTGGATTATAACTTTTGTCTCTCACAATTACTGATGTCCTAAACTTCGTATTTAGGTCCAATAGGTTAATACGAACATTTTGATATATAATTAGTTTAGAAAAAGAACTCAAAATAAAAAATTTTAAGTAAATTTGTGGTTTTTAGTATGTATTTATGGTTAAATTCAAAAAATATAAGAATAATACAATACGTAGAAAATCAAAATTCAAAAAATTTAAAAAGGAGACAATTAACACATAACAGGTCTGGATTAAGAAAATTTGAAAAAATGAAAATTTCGTAATACGAAGTACAATATAACGTTATTTCATGGTTATTGCCATTCTTCAGTTGCACGCATCGATTACGATTACATTGTAAAATAAGAAGAAAAAATTTTTCAAACTAAACAAAATTATCGACTAAATTGTACAAAATTGACTTACCATAACCTCCAAAGATTATCAAAACTGAACTTGTTACACGAGGTATGAATAATTTAAAAATGATTTGAACTAAGAAATTCGTTTACCTAGCACTGCTAGTTTGAAATCCGAAGGCACTGCCCTCTTAATATGATTTCTAAAA
This sequence comes from Cantharis flavilabris, assembly GCA_949152465.1. Lineage (NCBI taxonomy): Eukaryota > Metazoa > Arthropoda > Insecta > Coleoptera > Cantharidae > Cantharis > Cantharis flavilabris. The sequence goes on along the minus strand of OX424436.1, from coordinate 27,887,868 downwards.
ACTTTGAAAAAATTCAAAATTCAAAAATTTACCACGTTTTTTAACCGTGAGGCGTAAAACTAGAAAAAGAACTCAAAATAAAAAATTTTAAGTAAATTTGTGGTTTTTAGTATGTATTTATGGTTAAATTCAAAAAATATAAGAATAATACAATACGTAGAAAATCAAAATTCAAAAAATTTAAAAAGGAGACAATTAACACATAACAGGTCTGGATTAAGAAAATTTGAAAAAATGAAAATTTCGTAATACGAAGTACAATATAACGTTATTTCATGGTTATTGCCATTCTTCAGTTGCACGCATCGATTACGATTACATTGTAAAATAAGAAGAAAAAATTTTTCAAACTAAACAAAATTATCGACTAAATTGTACAAAATTGACTTACCATAACCTCCAAAGATTATCAAAACTGAACTTGTTACACGAGGTATGAATAATTTAAAAATGATTTGAACTAAGAAATTCGTTTACCTAGCACTGCTAGTTTGAAATCCGAAGGCACTGCCCTCTTAATATGATTTCTAAAAACTTTGAAAAAATTCAAAATTCAAAAATTTACCACGTTTTTTAACCGTGAGGCGTAAAACTAGAAAAAGAACTCAAAATAAAAAATTTTAAGTAAATTTGTGGTTTTTAGTATGTATTTATGGTTAAATTCAAAAAATATAAGAATAATACAATACGTAGAAAATCAAAATTCAAAAAATTTAAAAAGGAGACAATTAACACATAACAGGTCTGGATTAAGAAAATTTGAAAAAATGAAAATTTCGTAATACGAAGTACAATATAACGTTATTTCATGGTTATTGCCATTCTTCAGTTGCACGCATCGATTACGATTACATTGTAAAATAAGAAGAAAAAATTTTTCAAACTAAACAAAATTATCGACTAAATTGTACAAAATTGACTTACCATAACCTCCAAAGATTATCAAAACTGAGTTTGAGTTCTTTTTCTAGTTTTACGCCTCACGGTTAAAAAACGTGGTAAATTTTTGAATTTTGAATTTTTTCAAAGTTTTTAGAAATCATATTAAGAGGGCAGTGCCTTCGGATTTCAAACTAGCAGTGCTAGGTAAACGAATTTCTTAGTTCAAATCATTTTTAAATTATTCATACCTCGTGTAACAAGTTCAGTTTTGATAATCTTTGGAGGTTATGGTAAGTCAATTTTGTACAATTTAGTCGATAATTTTGTTTAGTTTGAAAAATTTTTTCTTCTTATTTTACAATGTAATCGTAATCGATGCGTGCAACTGAAGAATGGCAATAACCATGAAATAACGTTATATTGTACTTCGTATTACGAAATTTTCATTTTTTCAAATTTTCTTAATCCAGACCTGTTATGTGTTAATTGTCTCCTTTTTAAATTTTTTGAATTTTGATTTTCTACGTATTGTATTATTCTTATATTTTTTGAATTTAACCATAAATACATACTAAAAACCACAAATTTACTTAAAATTTTTTATTTTGAGTTCTTTTTCTAGTTTTACGCCTCACGGTTAAAAAACGTGGTAAATTTTTGAATTTTGAATTTTTTCAAAGTTTTTAGAAATCATATTAAGAGGGCAGTGCCTTCGGATTTCAAACTAGCAGTGCTAGGTAAACGAATTTCTTAGTTCAAATCATTTTTAAATTATTCATACCTCGTGTAACAAGTTCAGTTTTGATAATCTTTGGAGGTTATGGTAAGTCAATTTTGTACAATTTAGTCGATAATTTTGTTTAGTTTGAAAAATTTTTTCTTCTTATTTTACAATGTAATCGTAATCGATGCGTGCAACTGAAGAATGGCAATAACCATGAAATAACGTTATATTGTACTTCGTATTACGAAATTTTCATTTTTTCAAATTTTCTTAATCCAGACCTGTTATGTGTTAATTGTCTCCTTTTTAAATTTTTTGAATTTTGATTTTCTACGTATTGTATTATTCTTATATTTTTTGAATTTAACCATAAATACATACTAAAAACCACAAATTTACTTAAAATTTTTTATTTTGAGTTCTTTTTCTAGTTTTACGCCTCACGGTTAAAAAACGTGGTAAATTTTTGAATTTTGAATTTTTTCAAAGTTTTTAGAAATCATATTAAGAGGGCAGTGCCTTCGGATTTCAAACTAGCAGTGCTAGGTAAACGAATTTCTTAGTTCAAATCATTTTTAAATTATTCATACCTCGTGTAACAAGTTCAGTTTTGATAATCTTTGGAGGTTATGGTAAGTCAATTTTGTACAATTTAGTCGATAATTTTGTTTAGTTTGAAAAATTTTTTCTTCTTATTTTACAATGTAATCGTAATCGATGCGTGCAACTGAAGAATGGCAATAACCATGAAATAACGTTATATTGTACTTCGTATTACGAAATTTTCATTTTTTCAAATTTTCTTAATCCAGACCTGTTATGTGTTAATTGTCTCCTTTTTAAATTTTTTGAATTTTGATTTTCTACGTATTGTATTATTCTTATATTTTTTGAATTTAATAATTAGTTTAGTTCTACGTCGTGATAGGGTTAGTGAACGCTTTTGACGATCATCTGCTCCATTATAATCATAATGTCTATTGTCTATTAAATATTACACTGACCCTAACTCAGATTAAATATACCTAGACAGAACATATACAAACATAACTTGAAGCAAATTTTTCTATTTGTTTACATATCTGGTGTTTACCGAGTCCCGAGTTGTAATTGGTAAAAAAAAACGCGCCACTTGTGGTTAAAATACGAAAAATTTTTTAGACATTGTGAATTAATTATTATAGTTGTTGAGTCGTGTGTGGAATTTATAATTTAAAAAATGGACAAGCAATGCATTGTGTATGGTCCAGTGTATCAAAAGTCTTTAAAACATAAGTAAGTAAAATTTAACCTATAAACATTCATAGGCGTAACCACTGGACGTTGTTTAATAACAAGTAATGTTTACCAACAGTGATGCTTAAAATTTACTTCAAAATAAACCTCTGTGTTAACATAGCTATGCTCTGTCTAGTAAATAGTTAGTCTGATGATGCTAATATTGAATATAAACTTTCTTATTGAGAAGAATTTAATGAGTTTCAATTTTATACAAGCTATTTTTTCGTAAATTGTCACTTATTGTGATCCAAGATGGCGGACACTTCCGGACCTCAGAGGAATGGCGACTTTTTTTTGGTTAAACAGGGACCTCAGACGGAACTTTTTGCCAAGTTTCAAAACTTGATGATTTATTGCAAGCAGACATCGTTTTTAGGATATTTGATAAAAAATAATGTCTGAAAGCAAGAATATCATTTTTTGAGTTACCTATTCTACTGAACCGCAATTATTTCGTGATATTAACCCGGGAGTGGTCCCCAGGTTGATTTTCACGCCATTGCACAGTGGGACAAAAACACGAAAAAGTGGCCAAAAATAAAATTTTAACTTTAATGACTTAAAATTGACATAATTAACACGGGAAAATTAATTAAAAAATTCAAAATCGACAGGGGTGGCTTAGAGGGGTGTTTTTTATAGGAGGGGTTATTAAAATATGATTTTACTTTTAATGACTTAAAATTGGTATAAATAACATGGGAAAATAAATTAAAAAATTCAAAATTTACAGGGGTGGTTTAGAGGGGTTGGTTTTTTATACGAGTGGTTATTAAAATATGATTTTACTTTTAATGACTTAAAATTGGCATAAATAACATAGGAAAATTAATTAAAAAATTCAAAACTTACAGGGGTGGTTTAGAGGGGTGTTTACTTTTTTAAAAGTTTAAAATACTATTATTATACTTTTAATGTCTCAAAATTGGCCTACATAATACAGAAAACTTTATAAATAAAAAAAAACTAGGCAGGGATGATTTTAGAAGGCTTGTTTTTAATATACGTCTGCTAAAAAATGTTTTAAGGTTGCCGTCACGCCTATGCTAAATAAATGAACAAAATGGTGTTATTGTATTTGCTTAGGAAGAAAAAGTACAAACTTTTAGGAACCAATTTTGAATCCATTTAAAAGCTAAAAGTTGTCTCTCGGACCCTAGCTAGTTTTTTTTACGATTAGAAAGTCGAAAATATTAAAAATTTTGCTGTTAAATTTACAATTTTTCGAACAGCAAAAGTAGCCATATAATAATTTTTATAAACTTTACTTTAATAAATGGAAGTATAAGAAGTAGGTGACTTCCAGCACAAACGTTACATCTAACTTGAAAAAAAAATTGGTAGCATTATATGCATTTTTGTAGAAACTAAAGCAAATACAAATTGATAGTATACAATATTTCTTGTATGGCGAATCAACTTGAAATATTTGATAGAAATCTGCCGTATTAAAAGAAAAAGAATTAAATTTTATTGAATACTAGTTTGTCTATTTTCTCAGCAATGGCGCTGTGGGTTAAACCTACCGAGGTTTCAAACTTTGCTAAGTGCATAATAATACAATGATGAAATACCTATGATGAGAGTAAAGGTGGTTACATGCACTTGCGTTTTGCGATTTGCGGAATGCGTTTTCCGCAAAAATTTAACAGTTCATTACATGCACTTGCGATTTGCGGAATGCGAAAGTTTAGTAACTTTTTCATAAATTAATAGGGTGTTTTGTAGAAATTGGTTGAGTTAGATTGGCACTAGCGATTTGCGGAATGCGAAAATAGTAACTTTTCGTGAATTGATAGGGTGTTTTGTAGAAATTGGTCGAGTCAGATTGGCAATTCTATAATAACCTAAAATACAGTAGTTTCACTCGTGGTCCCATAATGGTATTTTGTTTTGGATTAATCCAATTAGGACTTCGACAACACTGTCCCCGACTGTGATTTCTAGTTAATTAAATATTAAATGAATGTAGTACCTAATATACACATTTTATTCAACGACTTTGCTAAACTAATTGATTGCAAATTGAAATATACATAATAAATACATAATATGCACCTCTTGTACTTCACTCATGATATCAAAATCAAAGCTATTGATTCTATTTTTTATTATTAAAACAATAAAAACAGCACTTGATTTATTGTAATTGTATTATAACAAAAATTATATTAAGCTGTAAAAAATTCGTATTTATATTATGTATACTAGGTATATAAAAAATAGTTCATTATTATATTGATAATGTTTTTAAAATCAATTTGAAATCCACATGTATTTTGAAAAACTTGAAAAATTGCACCGACTAAATGCTGACCGTCTACCCACACGTATATTTTGTTCCTTATATTACCTACTAGTACATGATAAGAATAGGGCACTTCCACTCCCCCACTCCAACATGGCTGCCGAACAGCAGATTGGTGGTATGGTTGGTGGTATTCGCCATAAGATTTGTTAAGGATTCAAGTGTTTTCGTTATAAAAATGTATTTTTTATAGAAATCTAACCAGTTCTTTTAGCATTTTTAGCTTTTATGACACGGTGCTGATTGTTTTATAATAAATTGGGCTACTAAAATCTACTATATTTGCAAATAATTGAATAATTTGTGTTGACGCCGGATTTTATTTGTAATCGTTTTGAAATGTTTGTTAGCGCCCGGTAGAACCGTTCTGGTGGAGAGCATGCGCGACTTGGGGTAGTGATGGCTCGAACGGCGCGATCCCGGCAATTAGATAGTAAAGCTTGTGAAGATTAGATGTGTTTTACACTTTATCAGTTTTGTATTAAAAAATATACAGTCCACATTTGTTTAATTGAAAAAGAAGGAACCAGCGAAATTAGCCCAAACATTGGTCCTATCGATCGGATAGAAGAAAATAATAGTATTGGTCTATCGACAAATTTGAAAATTAGGAATCGAACACTTTCGTGATTTCGAATCAAACTGGAATTTGGAAAATTAGGAATCGAACACTTTCGTGATTTCGAATCAAACTGGAATTTGGAAAATTAGGAATCGAACACTTTTGTGATTTCGAATCAATTTGGAAATTGGTAAACTGGAATGGTAATATTGTCAGGCACGCAGAAAGCTCACACGGCTCACACATCCAGCGATCTATTTTTAGAAGCGTACAAGGTCAGTACCTATCTTTCTTTCCTACCATAATCTCAATCTGTGTTATAAAAATTTGTAATGTCGGACTTGGGTAGATTAATTAGGGAGAGGGGCGTTATAAAAAGCGCTTTAACTCGGTTCGAAACCTTTTTAAAAGATCACGCGGATAACATTCAAAACATTAGATTAAGGTTAAAAGACGCTGTTATGTTGTTAAATACCTTTAATGGGGTTCAGGTGGAAATTGAAGTTTTAACGTTACCAGACGATTTAATAGCAATGGAAAATAATGAAAAATATAGAGTCGAATTTGAAAACAAATACTATGCGGTTTTGCAAGAGGCGGAAAAGATAATTGACGATGGAGCCGCGTCAGAAACGAACTTGTCGCGTTCAAATTCACCGGCATCGAGCATAGCTAACGGTAGTTGCAATTCGACACATTCTACTAGTAATAATGTACGTTTACCAAAGTTGAATTTGCCAAAATATGATGGACGCTTGGATGAATGGTTATATTTTAAGGAAACCTTTGAGTCGTTAATTAATAACAACAATGCCATTAGTAACATAGAAAAATTCATTTATCTACGCTCGGTTTTAAAAGGGGAACCCGGGGACGTAATCGAATCGTTAGAAGTTACGGGTGATAATTATAAAATTGCGTGGGATTTGTTAAATGAAAGATTTAGTAACGAAAAATTATTAGTATTGAACCATGTTAAAGCAATATTTGAATTGCCAAATAGTACGAAGGAATCTTTTAGCCACCTAAGATTAATTTTGGATAGTACAACAAAACATTTGCGCGCTTTAAAAACATTAGAGCAACCGGTAGAGCATTGGGATACCCTGATAGTGTATTTAGTGTCTACCAAATTAGACAATAAAACGCAACGCGAATTAGAAAAAGAATACTGCAATGAATTGCCTACAGTAGCCGAGTTGGTAAATTTTTTAAAGGCAAAATGCAGAATGTTAGAAAATTTGAATGCAAACAATAGTTCGCATATTAAAACTCAAGGTAAAAAAAGCGTAAGCAATTTTGTTGATGCAATAGAGGAAATATGTTCCTATTGCAAAGGTAAGCACGTGATTGGTAGGTGTGAGGAGTTTAGTAAAATATCGGTCGGGAAACGGTTTGAAGCAGTGAAGGCGGCTAATCTGTGCCTAAACTGCTTAAAGCAAAATCATAGAGTCATTTACTGCAAAGCGCCTAGGTGCAAAACATGCAACAGAAAACACCACGTTTTGTTACACGATGAGGAGAAAATTATGGCTAACAAAGAAAAGGAAACTGCCCACACTCAAGTTGTGGAAGCAGGGGGAAATACGGGCCCAGGAAATACTAGTACAGTCATGTGTAGTACCTTTAGTGGCATGAGCCAAGTGTTGCTGTCTACGGCAAAGGTCAATGTGCGGGACAGGGAAGGAAAAATGCACCTCGCTCGTGTGCTGTTAGATTCAGGGTCGGAATCACACTTTGTTACAAAGGAGCTAGTAGATAAATTAAATCTCGCAACCTCAGAGGTTGATTTTCGGGTTAAGGGGTTGAGCCAGGTGTCAACAAATATAACTCAGAAAACTAGTCTAACCTTGCAATCGAATAATTCAGAGTTTAAAACTAAGATAGTTTGTTTGGTTATACCCAAAATTAGTGGTCACATGCCGTCCGCGCCAGTAGATATGAAAGGGATAGAGATACCGGAGTTTATTAAGCTTGCGGACGAGTCTTTCAATGTATCGGGACAAATAGACATTTTGATAGGAGCGGAACGCTTTTGGCAATTATTACGACCAAGACAGCATAGTTTAGGAAAAAATAAGCCTTTGTTACAGGATACAAGCTTAGGGTGGATCGTGGCGGGACTAGTCCCAACTAAACAAAATGCAACAAAAAGTAGTTATAGCGGATTGATTACCAATCAAACGTTGCATGATGATTTAGTGCGATTCTGGGAATTAGAAACTTGTCCAGACAGGAAGATTCTGTCACCAGATGAAAAGTTTTGCGAAAGCGATTTCAAGGCCAACACGACGCGGTTGCTTAACGGGCGTTTTGTCGTGCGGTATCCGTTAAGGCATTCGGTAGATAAGTTAGGAGAATCGAGAAAGGGTGCGTTGAAAAGATTCGCGCATACTGAAAGAAGGTTAGGTCGCGATTTAAACTTAAAATTAGAGTACAAAAAATTCATTCGCGAATACGAGGAACTATAGTCCATTTCATTTAAGAAAATAGTAAGAATTTGTACTAAAACGATGACCTCGAAATGTTTACCAATGAAATTGGTTAGAAATTAGGCGGCTTCACACTAACAAAATTTACGTGTTGATGACAGATAACATTTAATTTTTTGTATTATATTAAATAGTTCCTATGCAGTATTTCTTTATTTATTTCATCAAAATCGCATTAAACTTGAAGTAAATTTGTGAAAATAAGTTTTGTAAAATTATGTTGTAACTTTTAAACATTCTTGGTTAGGCAACACATATAACGCATTCAATTTGAATTTTTAAAATGACGTTTCCCTATGTGAATGTGGTTTTGTATTTGACCTGCCACCTACATTTTTAGTATCTGGGATGGACTATAGGACACTTGACGAGGGTGGAAAGAGTTGAGGACTACGGAGCCTATTATCTGCCTCACCATTGCCTTTTAAACCATTGTAACCATTGTTACCGGGCCTGTTTTACAGGACGATTTGTTTTCAATAGTCGTTAGGTTTAGAAAACACGAGTACGTAATAACCGCGGACGTAACAAAAATGTATAGGCAGATTCTGCTTCACGAGGATCAGAGACCTCTTCAAAGAATTTTTTGGAGAGATGAGATCGAGGAGGATATAAATTGTTACCAATTGAATACGGTGACTTACGGCACCGTCAGTGCCTCGTACCTAGCAGTTCGCTGTATGCTAGAATTAGCAAGGGAGGAGAGAAGTAAACCGCTAGCTAGTTTAGTTATTGAAAGGGACTTCTACATGGATGATTTGATCACGGGAGGTGAATCAGTCGAAGAGATAAGGCAAATCTACCAGGAGGTAACCGAAATATTAAAGGGCGGTTGCTTTACGTTAAATAAGTGGAGCTCAAATGATCCTAAAGTTTTAGAGGAAATTCAATGCGCAGACAAACAAGTCATTTTGAACATGGGCGAAGGTGGCGAATCAAAAACCTTGGGGTTAGCTTGGCAATCTACTAAGAATGAATTTCAGTATTCCATAATACTAAAAGGAGCAGCCGACGTAAATACGAAACGAAATGTATTGTCTGTAATTGCTCAAATATTTGACCCTCTTGGGTTGCTAGGTCCAGTTATTATTGCGGCAAAATTAATTTTGCAAAGATTGTGGCAATACAATTTGTCATGGGATGACCCTATCCCAGCGGAATTGAACGATAGTTTTTGTAAATTTAGGGAGCAACTACCTATTCTAAATTATATGAAAATAAAAAGACATGTGCTTTGTAAAAAGCCAACTAGAATTGAATTACACGGTTTTTCGGATTCGTCCGAGGTGGCATACGGCGCAGCGATCTACCTACGTAGTATTGACAGTCAGGGAAATATTTGTTGTCATTTGTTGTGCGCAAAAAGTCGGGTCGCACCGTTGAAAACATTAACGGTGCCACGCTTAGAATTATGTGCCGCGTTTTTGCTCGCGAATTTATACGTTAAGGTCAAAAGGGCGTTAGGAATTGAATTCGATAAGTGCTATTTCTGGTGCGATTCCAAAATTGTATTAGCATGGATAAGTAGTGCACCACATTTATTAAAAATTTTCATAGCAAATAGAGTATCGGAAATACAGAGCGTAACAAAACCAAGCGAATGGGGGTACGTCAACACCTTGGAAAATCCCGCGGACTTGCTAACTCGAGGGATAGAACCTCAGGAGTTAGACAGTAGGCAGATATGGTGGAATGGGCCTTTGTGGTTAGTAAATAGACATGAATCTTGGCCAACCGCAAACGAAAATGAATTAAGCGCGGCAGTTGAAGCTGAAGAGTTCAAAAGAGAGGTTCGAGGGGTGAAGACGGTGCTAGTAACCACAATCAAAATTGATGGTATCTTTGACAAATTTTCAACGTTCAAAAAATTGCAAAGGGTTTGGGCGTATTGTATAAGATTCTGTAGAAACGCAAAAATTAATAGCGAAAATAGGCAAATAGGGAGATTAACTAACGATGAATTGTCGAATGCCACAACATCGTTAATTAAATTAGCTCAACGTGAAACATACGAAGACGATTTGCGTGAATTGACAAAAAAGGGAAATGTCAAAATTTCCAGTAAAACCTTGGCGTTAAACCCTTTCCTAGACGGTGAAGCAATTATTAGAGTCGGTGGCCGATTAAAGCATTCTGATTACGGCTTTGAAAAAGCCGCTAAGCACCCTTTAGCTGAACTATTAGTAAGAGCCGAGCATGTAAAAATGTTGCATGCCGGACCGCAAGCCGTTTTAGCATCTTTGCGCGAACGAGTTTGGATAGTAGCTGCACGTAGCTTAGTTAGAAAGGTAACTAGAAGTGGCGTAACTTGTTTCAAAGTCAAACCCGTACCCGTTAGTCATATTATGGCAGATTTACCAGAGGCGCGAGTAACCGCAACACGACCATTTATCAATTGCGGAATTGATTTTGCGGGACCCTTTTTGTTAAAGGATAGGAAGGGTCGAAAATACAACACCGTTAAGGCGTATGTTTGTTTATTTATTTGTTTGTCATCGCGTGCTATTCATTTGGAATTGGTGAGCGATTTGACTACGGACGCGTTCATGGCGGCACTCCATAGGTTCGTTTCTCGACGCGGTAATTGTTTAAATATTTTTAGCGATAATGGCACGAATTTCGTCGGTGCAAAAAGAGAGCTGTATAACTTGCAAAATTCAATTAAAGACAACTCTTCCTTTGAAAATTTGAAGTGGCATTTCATACCGCCTCGTGCACCTCATTTTGGAGGTAGTTGGGAAGCGGGGGTTAAGAGCTTCAAATTCCATTTGAACCGATTAATCAAAGACGTGAAAGTAACTTTCGAAGAGATGGTCACTGTCATAACACAGATTGAGGGTTGCTTGAATTCCCGTCCTTTATATCCTTTAAGTGACGATCCAAATGATCCCACTGCCTTGACACCAGGACATTTTTTGATCGGACACCCGATTACCGCCTTGTTAGAACAGCCGTTGCAAGAAGCAAAAATAAATAGTTTGAAGAGGTTCCAACTTCTGCAGTTATTAAAACAGCAATTTTGGGCAAGATGGTCTAAAGAGTACGTGTCCGAGCTACAGGTGCGAGCCAAGTGGAAGGTCCAACATCCAGTGTTGTTGAAACAAGGTATACTGGTTATAGTTAAAGAAGATAAGAGTCCTCCGTTAAAATGGGAATTAGGCCGAGTCGAGGCTGTTCATCCGGGAGCAGATGGAGTTGTGCGCGCAGTGACTTTAAAGACAAAATCTGGCATTATCAAAAGACCGGTAGTGAAGGTGTGCATCTTACCGATGCAAGACAATTAAAGTGCTCGAGTAAAGATGTTTGTTTAAAATACTTATGTTATGTTAAATGTTAGATTAAGTTGATTTTGAGTTTTTTTTCTCTTTTCTAGAATTTTGTGTGTATTAGTTTTGAAAGGGGTCCTTTCAAGAGGAGGGCCATGTTGACGCCGGATTTTATTTGTAATCGTTTTGAAATGTTTGTTAGCGCCCGGTAGAACCGTTCTGGTGGAGAGCATGCGCGACTTGGGGTAGTGATGGCTCGAACGGCGCGATCCCGGCAATTAGATAGTAAAGCTTGTGAAGATTAGATGTGTTTTACACTTTATCAGTTTTGTATTAAAAAATATACAGTCCACATTTGTTTAATTGAAAAAGAAGGAACCAGCGAAATTAGCCCAAACAATTTGTGTGTTATAAAATTTTTCAAAATTATTAACCTGAAATATTAAAAGTTACAATAATTTAATAATTTTAACAGTTATTTAAATGAAATACAATACAATAAATAAACAACATTTCAGCTGTTATGTTTTGTAATTATTTGCCAGCATTTTTATGTTTCAGTAATTTGTTTGACTTTCCGGTTCATGTTGAAATAGCAGGGCTATACAACCAGAATTTGTTATTTTCCAACTTCTGCCGGTTTGCCTTTAAACAAAGTCAAATATTTACAGAATAAAAAGTACAGTAAAATTAAATGAATGATTAAACTTAACCAAATCAAACTAGAAAATATCTAATTTAAATGGTTTTTCGTCAGTTTGAGTTATAGGTAGGGAATTTTCAAACTTGGGCGAAATTTGTATCTGCCGGGCTTAATGCATTCTCGACTAGAAGATTTGCTGATTTTTAAGACATAATTTTTACATTTTTTAGTAAACTCCTGAACTGTGCTAGTTACGATTATATCTTACACTAAATCTGAATGTATTTACAGTGAGTAACAAAAATATCCGGACACCACTATATTTTGCAATAAAACGGTCGTATTTTAATCATTTTTGAAATTAAAAATTTGAAAAAATTAAATCAAACAATGTATTTACTTACGATTTAATACAACAAAAAAAAATTTCTCTCGGTAATATAGAAATGAAAATAATCCTAATTGTCTGTACTACCACGCAATTTCAATGTAACAAAAATATCCGGACACCTGCAAAATTTGCTCAATATGCATTTTATGAAAAGCTTAAATGCAATTTTTATACGCGCATTCATAGTCAAATGTATTAGTAAGGTACATTTCATATCAGTAGTTTACAAAATGTTAATCAACTTGAATAAAATGGGCGGTAAAAGTAACATAAGTTTCAATATTCGGCAATTAGTGATATTTCATAGAGAAAAACAGAAGTCATACCGGGAAATCGGAAAATTATTAAACCTACCCAAAAGTACGATAGCAGACATTATTAAACGTTATAAAAGTGAAGACAGAATTGATTCTATCCCTCAATCAGGCCGTCTCAGAATATTAAGTAAACGAGGAGAAGTCCAACTAATTAGAAAAATAAGAAGAAATCCCAGACTTAGCGCACCAAAAATTGCAACCGGTCTTTTACAAGAAATTGGTAAAAATGTACATTCACAGACTATCCGCAGAATTTAAAAAAAAAATGGATATTACGGAAGAGTGGCTAGAAAGAAACCTTTTATAAATGAAATTAATAGAAGAGAATGCTTAATGTATGCTAAAAAATTTCGATGCAAAGATTCTGATTGGTGAAATGATGTTATTTTCGTCGATGGAAGTAAATACAACATCACAAATTCAGATGGAAGAATAATAGTGTGGAGAAAACCCAACACGGAATTGGAAAGTAAACATTTGTGTGGGACTGTGAAGCATGGAGAAGGCAGTGTTTTAGTTTAGGGGTGCATCTCGGCTGCAGGGGCTGGTAATTTGGTATTTATCGATGGGATTATGGACAAGTATAAGTATTTAAACATTTTACAAGAAAATCTATTACAAAATGTGCCGAACTTACGGGTATAAAAGACACGTTTAAATTTTATCAGGAGAATGACTCTAAACATACATCACGGATTGTACAAGAATATTTGTTATATAAGTGCCCTAAGGTGCTACATCCTCCACACCAAACACCAGACTTAAATCCAATTGCGAATTTATGGGACAAATTGGACAGAAAAATTCGATTAAGCCCCATAAAATCTAAATTGGAATTAAAACAAAGATTACAAGAAGAATGGAGTCTGATAGGTAAAGATTACCTATCAAAAATTATTGGTAATATGCCTAAACGGTTGCAGTGTATTGTAGAAAGCAATGGATATCCAACAAAATATTAAAAACTTAAATTTGTTCTTCAGAAAATGATTTTTGTCCGGATATTATTGTTGCATTAAAATTGACTGATAGTGCATACAAAATGGCTTATTTCTATTTCCATACTACTTCAATAAATTTTTTTTTGATATACCGAATGGTAAGTGAATATATTAATAAGATATAATTTTTTCGAAAAAATTATTTCAAAAATAGTTAAAATACTCATGTTTAATTAAAAAATATAATGGTGTCCGGATATTTTTGTTACTCACTTATGTAAATTACTCAAAAACACAAAAATGCTGGAAACTAATTATTAATAAACAGCTGAAATGTTGTTTATTTTTATTTAAAGCAATTTATTTCAAATTATTGTACCTAAATTTTAATATTTAAGGCTAATAATTTTCAAAAATTTAATAACACAAATTATTCAATTATTTGTAAGTATAGTGGATTTTAGTAGCCCAATTTTATTATAAAACAATCAGCAATCAGCTAAAAGAACTGGTTAGAATTCTATAAAAAATACATTTTTATAACGAAAACACTTGAATCCTTAACAAATCTTATGGCGAATACCACCAACCATACCACCAATCTGCTGTTCGGCAGCCATGTTGGAGTGGGGGAGTGGAAGTGCCCTATTCTTATCATGTACTAGTAGGTAATATAAGGAACAAAATATACGTGTGGGTAGACGGTCAGCATTTAGTCGGTACGTTATCAAAGGTCAACCGTATACTATTTTTATAATATTAACCCTACAATGCATAGTGATGCATATATGCATCACTTGCATTTAGGCTTATATAAATTTGTTTTGAAAACATTTTATGTCGCAAATGCATGCTGTATCTAATTTCAACCAGTAGCCTCCTAATGAAAACATGAAAACACAAAAATAATGAAATTACAACCAATTTATGACCATTCGAACGTGCGATGGACGAATAAATGAATTCCAGCTATTTTGTGCTATTTTGTAAAATGATAAAGCCTGTTATGTATTAAAGGTATGTATATTTTTTACTTCTTTGTTTTTAACGGCAATCAAAACTGTTCTAAAAATTTTCATAAAAGTTAAATATTACTATTATTTCATGCCCTACAGCATAGGGATGCAAATTTACATCGCCCAATATTTTTAATAAAAAACTATGAAAATTTAAAAATATATTTTTTTTTGTATTTTTCCCGTAATGTAATCATTATTTCTTCTTAGTTTTTAATTTTTATTTTACAAAATAAAATGTCATGCATTGTAGGGTTAAATACGCTATTATATAGGTTATAGGCCATACTAAATAATATAAAAGAGAAAATAAATTTTAATTCTTCTCTGAACTTGACGGCATTACTGAACTATTTTGATGTGAAAAAGCTCAATAGGCAATACATAAATATAAGCAATGTAAATTAAACTTTTTGAAGACATTTTTTGTCATACATATAAAATTCGCTTTTACAGCAATACTATTTAAACATTTTTTGTAGAAAGTTTTATTGCTTTTATTACTATTTATGTACATTTTTCAATTCCATCGCACAGTTTTCGAGTGACAGTGATTTAGAAAAGACGCTGTAAAATGCAAAAAATATTTTCGTTTGTATCTCAGAAACGGTACAACAAACGAGAAAATTTAAGAAACATTTTTTCTTATAAATGTTATTCCCGAGGTTATTCCCTAAATTTTTGTTTATATACATTTTTCAATTTTATCGCACTGTTTTCGAGATATAAATGACGTTATTTTTTGTGTTTTTGTTTAAGTCTCGTTTAAGTTGCTGTCAGTTAAAAACGGGGCGACAAAATTGAAAAATGTATATATACGAAATTGAAGACAATGAAATTTTTAACAAAAAATGTTTAAAAAGTTTTGCTGTAAAAGCGATTTTTACGTCAAAAAACCATTTCAAAATGTGCAATTTGTATTGTTAACATAGGAGAGTTCAAATATTTTCGTTAATCACTGTATGTAGGTATATTTCACACAAAAATTTGAAAGAAAAAAATTATATAACATAAACAATTTTTTCGGATTCAATTCAAAATCATTTATTAAAGTGGCACTTTACCACATAGAAAAGTCACTTTACTATATAGTAATGTCACTGTCAATAAACAACCTACACAAGTACCTACTATGAAATATTTTGAATTAGCAATAACTCAAAAACGGCACTAGATATTGCACAAAATCCGAAAAAATAGTATAAACAAACCTTGTAAGTAAAGCATTTTTACTAAACTCATTAGCTTTTAAGTTACTCGCTCGCTGCGCTCGCTCGTACTCAAAGGCTAAATTCGTTTAGTAAAACTTTGCTTTACTAAACTTGTTGTTTAATATACTATTTTCGAATTTTGACTGATAATGTGCTATTTTATTAAATTCAAAATCATTTATTAAAGTGGCACTTTACCACATAGAAAAGTCACTTTACTATATAGTAATGTCACTGTCAATAAAACACAGTTTGACAGTAATTGTTTATTTAAATATTGGAAACATTGTTATAAATATTAAAAGTACAATTATTCAAATTTGAAAACTTAACAACACCAAATTTGTTCGATTCTATTTGTTCTTCCTGAAAACTCTTTTGATTTTCCATCTGCATTCCGGAATGATCTTGAGGTGCCGCTAGTTCTTGCTGATGAAATATACTTTTGGAAATTTTCAACTTATTGGTGATGCTTTCCTCGATATACCCTTCAGCTACAGTAGTTGAACGCCATCCTCCATGCCTTTTAAGCGTTTGAATATCAGCTCCACTATCAGCGAGGAAGGTGGCAGACGTTCTCCTTAAGCAATGGCCAGTGTAACTAGATGCATCAGGAAGTTTCAAGTACTCGGCAACTTTTTGGGGAATTTTTGCAAAACTGTTGATGCCAACTGGTTGTATTGTGCACTTACCGTGATTATAGTAAATGAAAAATCTATTGTGTTTGACTTGTTTGGGTCTTAGTCGTGAATATTTATGATAAATTTCATATCCATCGCAGTCTGATCCTACGGTAAATACACGTTTCCTTTTGGTTTTGGTATCGTGTAAGGTTATAACCAAAATTTTTCCCGTGTCTTCTATATTTTCTACAGTTAAGCTGCACAATTCTGCACGCCGACATGCCCCATTTAAACCAAATATTAGTACCACTTTCATTAATAAGAACTTATCGTCTGGAGCCTCTTTAAAAAACGTAGTAACGTTTTCCATACTCAAAACTTTTGATTTCTTTGCTTCATATGTGTCATTTTGGCGTTTTAAAAAAGCAAGTAACTTTTTGTATTGTGATATTTCCACATTTTCGTTTATTTGTATAGTGCTTTTCAACATGGAATATGTAGACCATAAACTAGATGCCTTAAGCGCTTTTGCCTAAAATAATGAAAGATATTGTAAGAAAAACACAAAAATATTATGTAAAAACATAAAATAGCTTACCTTCTCAAAAAAATACGCTAGCATTACACTTTCGTCAGTTCTTAGTGCGTTTTTTATCATCCTCCAATTACAAAATATTTCATATACCTTCTGGTATTTTTCCTTGGATTTAAAAGGAAGTAAGCTTGAAGACGCTTCTCGAGCGGCATTTAAAATGTCTTCAGAACAATTTTCTAAATTGTTTTCAGTAGCAACACTCATTTTTATAATAAATTAATAGTGTGTAACTTAAGCAAAATTCGAATAGAAAATAAAAATTGTTAACTGTTGTTATGTAAATAAACAAATTCGTGTCAAGTTACTAGATTACCGAAATCCTACACAAGTACCTACTATGAAATATTTTGAATTAGCAATAACTCAAAAACGGCACTAGATATTGAAAAACTGATCAAAAAATCCCCCCCCCCTCGCCTCGCACTCACCCCCCGTAAATTATCAGTAGGAAAGCATATGCAAAAATTCAGATCGATCGCGCGCAAAAAAATCTACTCTTGAACCTAGATTTCTTGGGTTAGAATTGCACAAAATCCGAAAAAATAGTATAAACAAACCTTGTAAGTAAAGCATTTTTACTAAACTCATTAGCTTTTAAGTTACTCGCTCGCTGCGCTCGCTCGTACTCAAAGGCTAAATTCGTTTAGTAAAACTTTGCTTTACTAAACTTGTTGTTTAATATACTATTGTAGACAGTAAACTTGTCAAACAATTTGTTGAAAATTTCATTGCCTTCGTATTGGTTTATAGTATATATTTTTTTATTCCGTCGCACCGTTTTCAAGTTACAGTGATTTAAAAAAGACTTTGTAAAATCAGTGGCTGTGCAAGAGCAGCTAGGGCCCGTAAGCAAATATAATGTATTATAAAATTAATTATTTTTTTTTTTTCAAAATTAATTTTGAATTGCATATATTATTTAAAAATCTCCTTTTTGGGATTTACTAACCTTTATGGTCCCAAGCCCCTAAGCTTTGCTTATAGATTCGCTTATTGATACTCTGTTAAAAATGTATGGAAAACTACAATGATTTTTATTGTAAAATTAACGTTGAAAATCTATGTAAATAGACCAATGTAAATTTACTGGTTTAGATAATGTAAAATTAATTTCTGTTCTGTAAATTTACAAAAATGTTGTGAAATCACAATGATATAACTAGTATTTTTACAGTTCCATATGAGTACACACCTATACCTCAGAAGCATAACACTGTATGTCAAAAATTATTATTTTACAAAACAAGCTCAATTGTCTTAGAAAATGATTACTTTCATTATCAAATTAATGAAACTGTTAGCCAAGGGTTTTTTCTACTAAATCTCATAACTATGATAATGTATGTACCTACACTGATAAAAATCATGTTTTATTCCCAAATACGCCGCGTATTTGGCCAATTCGCATTTGAGTTAACTAAATTTCAATCGATTCGAGAACACTGTATTTGAAATCACTACATTCAAAAATTTGAGTAGATGGCGTAACAAAATTGAACTTATAACAGAAATACTCCTGGCAAAAACGATGTATTTGAAAGAATGAAATGTAAGATTTATTTAGACAAATAAGAAACGGGACTAAATGCGGCCGTGCACACACCCGAAGAGAATATGAATTTGAAAAAAACACAATTTGGAATTGATGTAGATAAACAATTTCTTTCGATTAATTTCATGAATGGTTTTCCCAGAAAGTTTTAAGTAATTATATTGAAGTGTTTTCAATTTCCGTGAACAAATTATATTAGTAAGTCGATTATACTTGTTTTTTTATTATTTAATTAATTATTATTCAATTGGGCAATTTTTATTGATTTATAAAGAGCCATGTGGAAATTAAGTATGGAATATGAATGCAGTTATTTGCATCTTTTACATTTTAAATCATTGTAGGTAGAAACAATTACGACGTTTGCAAGCAATAAGCAGGAAGTGGTTGTTATTTTAAAGAATGCAACTAACCACTAACGTGCTACGTCTTTTACAAAATTTTCCCGCTTCATACTGCTATAAAATAACTACAGTAGAAACTCCATAATTCGACATAAACGGGACCCATTTCCTGTCCAAACATAGAATTTGTCGAATAGAGAATTGAAATAAATATCTTTATTATGATATAAACATATCATGTTATTCTTGATTACGATAAGAATTTATTTACACTATGCCTTACCCAGCAAACTTGATGATGTAATTTAAATTTACAAATTTTGTAAAAAGAATTATTTTGCAAAAATGTTATTAGATACTTGCATAATATAAATTTTATAATTATTTTATATTTTACGAATAAATTTTATAGATTAAATTACAAAATAGTGATGATGCGCATTACCAAAATAACATAACTATTATACGATTAAAATGTAAATATTTTATTTTTTTATTTTCGAATAACCTCTTTTTCAAATTTAAATTATCCTTTATTTTAGCATTGAAAATGACGTTATTTTGCTATTATCATGTAAGCATTATAACTTAGGTAATCAATCTGTCTGCCTACGTGCTGAACTGCAGTCGTGGATTTTGATAAGCTCACAACTTGTGCGTCATAAGCTCATAATTATCTGTCCATTAGCATGAGAAATTCTCGGAATTGTCCAATAATGGAGTGTCGAATGATGGAGTTTCTACTGTACTTACTAAATACAGTTATTTATAGTAGGTCAAACAAACCCTACTCAAAATGATTTGTAGCAACATATTTTTGCATGAAAATTTGGTACTCCTTAATATTATAAAATTGCAATAATTTTCATGTAATTCATTTATTAAAGAAAAACAGCGCTGTCAAATTACCAAATTAATAAATCATATTATGTAACAATTTTCAGGGAACCAAAAACATAAAAATAATTTAAAATACTAACTAAATTATAAATAAAAAAAGTGTTCAACACATAATTTATTAATACTGGGATCGCTGGGATAGATGTCTGCGCCTAGTGCAACTTGATACGTAGCACTTATCAAAAGTTGCTGACTACCCTTACAGTTACATTTTTTTATTTATTTTATTTTATAAAATAGATTACATTTTTAATTCATTATAAACCTAAACTATTTTTATGTACCTATACCTGATAAAATAATAAGTAATAATTCACCTATGAAAGAATACCGGAATAAATCATAAGATATAAATAATAATTAGAATAACTAACTTTTTTTGAGAAGATGTGATACAATTTAATAAAAAATTAAAAGAAACCTAGTACATGTTTTTTAAATAAGTAATAATAGATTTTCAAACATAATTATTACCCACGTACTCGGATGTTTGACACCAAAAAACTATACGATCAGAATAATTACTGTTTATTTAGCAATAATATAAATACGAATTTTTGCAAAACGTTTAATTCTTTACGACAATCTTCCACCTTTTTTAAGAAAAATAATTAATTGTTTTATATTAATAAATATTACTTAAGTCAATATCCGTCATTATCACCTCAAATATTTAAAAAATTACGATAGCGTTGTTTGTATTTGAGACAATCAATCTGTGATCAAACGAAAATTATTAAGAAATTAAATAAAAGACAATGTAGATTTCCGCTACTATTTGTATGTTCGCTCAAATTCTGAAAGAAGTAGACAGAATATCTTTTTTTTTTTTCAATTGAATAAAAATGTTATCGTAAGAAAAACATTGGTAAGCCAGAGAAAATCCTTAATATATTAACTCAATCACATACATTTTTGAATTAATTGCGTGCAAAGTCTCCACAAATACTGAAACAATCGTTACGAAGGAGATCGCTCACTCAAATACATGGCGTATTATACGCCATGTATTTGAGTGAGCGATCTCCTTCAAATACGTATAGGGTACTTAAACCTATGTCGTACAGTACTTCGCCGTATTTAAATACATGGCGTATTTGACTCAACTCAAACCAAGTTGGCTCCTAGTTTTCTTTTTATCAGGGTAGGTACTTATTTTCTAAGACAAATTGAGCTTGTTCTGTAAGCATGATTTTCCACATACAGATATTACTTAGGTATGTAAAATTACATCTTTATGTATTGTAGTGGTATTTTATGAAAAAAATTAATTTTTCACAAAACCATCCCTACACTTCTGTTTTGCTCCGGCTAGCTCAGTATACGCAGCTCGTCGTAAATCGAAATTATTAATTTTCTATAAATGGAAAAATAGATTTCTAATTCATGTGGCGATAAACCGCCAGACCACATTATCGCTTCAACAGACGCTCCCTTGAACGTATTCTCAACCTTTTTAAATTTAGAAAAAGAACTCAAAATAAAAAATTTTAAGTAAATTTGTGGTTTTTAGTATGTATTTATGGTTAAATTCAAAAAAATATAAGAATAATACAATACGTAGAAAATCAAAATTCAAAAAATTTAAAAAAGAGACAATTAACACATAACAGGTCTGAATTAAGAAAATTTGAAAAAATGAAAAATTCGTAATACGATAGTACAATATAACGTTATTTCATGGTTATAGCCATTCTTCATTTGCACCCAATCGCTTACATTGTGAAATAAGAAAAAAAATTTCAAACTAAACACAAATATCGACTAAATTGTACAAAATTGACTTACCATAACCTCCAAAGATTATCAAAACTGAACTTGTTACATGAAGTATGAATAATTTAAAAATGGTTTGAACTAAGAAATTCGTTGACCTAGCACTGCTAGTTTGAAATCCGAAGGCACTGCCCTCTTAATATGATTTCTAAAAACTTTGAAAAAATTTCAAAATTCAAAAATTTACCACGTTTTTTAACCGTGAGGCGTAAAACTAGAAAAAGAACTCAAAATAAAAAATTTTAAGTAAATTTGTGGTTTTTAGTATGTATTTATGGTTAAATTCAAAAAATATAAGAATAATACAATACGTAGAAAATCAAAATTCAAAAAATTTAAAAAAGAGACAATTAACACATAACAGGTCTGGATTAAGAAAATTTGAAAAAATGAAAAATTCGTAATACGATAGTACAATATAACGTTATTTCATGGTTATTGCCATTCTTCAGTTGCACGCAATCGCTTACATTGTGAAATAAGAAAAAAAATTCAAACTAAATTGTACAAAATTGACTTACCATAACCTCCAAAGATTATCAAAACTGAACTTGTTACATGAAGTATGAATAATTTAAAAATGATTTGAACTAAGAAATTCGTTTACCACACCAAACAACGCATTGTAATTGTTTTCATTCCGTTTTCATCAACTTCACCCAATTCCTCAGCTAGTTTGTA
Organism: Cantharis flavilabris; assembly: GCA_949152465.1. Classification (NCBI taxonomy): domain Eukaryota; kingdom Metazoa; phylum Arthropoda; class Insecta; order Coleoptera; family Cantharidae; genus Cantharis; species Cantharis flavilabris. Next base: position 27,865,363 of record OX424436.1, on the reverse strand, counting down.
TTCTTCTTTTCCTGCTTCGATTATAACAGATAATACGGTGTCATGTAATAGCGTCGATATCTCCTGTTGTTTTTCCTGATATGTGCTCGAAGACATAAACGGAATATTCATCGTAGATAGAAGTTCATCGCATTGTGAATATCCAATGCCAGTCGATATGGCTCAAAAAGTAGCAGCTTGATTAATATTCATGGTTTCTTTGGTTGGTTCTTCTGTGTCGATGATTTTAATAATTTGCCACATTTGGCATTGGAGAGTAAATTTGGAACGTAAACCAAATCTTTGCTCTTTCACCACTATCATATCGGTAATCGTACAATCGAAAGTTTCGTGTTTTTGTGCATTACAAATTTGACTAAATAAATGTTTGACGTTAATAATTCTCCTTCCATCAATAGCATCTTGTTTTATCGGTGTTTCTCTAAAATTTATGTAAAAATTAAAATGGAAATTTAATTAATTTTGTTCCAAATTAAATTACCTCATAACTACTTAGTTATTTTCTTGATCCATGAAAGAATTTCCAGGTAAACATTCGCCCGATTCATCTATAATTGCTATTGTATGTTCTCCTGGAATGTCTTCTTGGCTTATATCCATGAAACAATTCCCTGCAATATTTTCTTCGGATGCCACAATATTTTCTTGTTCGGGAATTTCAAGATTAGTCAAGTCAACAACAACCTCTTCATGGTCCACCATCATTTCTCTAAAAATAAAAAGTATTACTTTATAAATGTACCAAATTGCTAAAATGTAATGCGGTAATGCAAAAATTTGTATTCGTTATTCAAAATGTATAGTTTGGATTATTAAATTCTACTCGTAATTAAAGTTAAATAGTATAGGTACTTACGTCGGAAATGTTTCGTCGGAAATATGTAATTGGTTGTATTATTTTTCAACAGCACTAAAAAAATTTATCATTAATATAGTGCAACTTTTTAAAACCTAGAAATCACAATTTACATAGCACGAGCATGTTTCAATCGATTTTTGATACTTTTTCTTCTTGTACTTAATGGTAAATTAGTTCGTTTCTTATTAATAGCCTTGTTCTTAGGCATGTTGAAAAACTTCGATTCTAAAATAGTAAAAATTATTGAAAACTTCATATACTTACACAACAATAATAGCTATTTATTATACAAGTGGCTTATATGGTAAATAAGTTACGAAAGAAATGTTTAGCCACGAGAGCTAGCTCGAGTGGTTAATTTTTTTTGAGTAACTTATTTGCTGTTAAGACACGTGTGTAATACAAAGCTTTATCCAATATCTCGTAATAATAGTTAAAAATGTAATTAAAAGTTTTGACATTTGACGTTTTAAAATATCAAATTTAAATTATGAAAACTATTAAGTAGTAGGTGTACTCATAATTTACATATAAGTCATTAGTGTGTAATTATGAATTCATAAGTCCACTAGTGTGTTATAGACCCCATAAGATATGTAAAATCGGCATTATTATGCCTTCATAAGACGGAGGTGTTGGATAAAATCAGTAAAACAATAAATAATCCGCGTTCGTTATAAGACACTGTAAACTATAAAAACACTGAAAATCAAATAATTTTTAAAACACTAAAATATCGGTTTTATAAAAATTCACTGGAAACAACAAAATCACTGAAAATTAGGTATTTTAGAGTACCCAAATAACACTTTTATATTTTACTAGGGGGGCTTTGACCCACTGGTCGCTTCGCGGCCCAACCCCCTGGGGCCGCCTTGCGGCCCAATTTTCCAGAACGATTTACGATTTCGCCCGATCGTAATTACATGTATTTGAAAAATCCTTCTTTTTACAAAATTTCTTTACCTTAAACATTTGTTATGTCGCTTTCACTTTGAATTTTTATTCCATTCTGTGCTTGACATTTTGATAATGCTACATATAACATAACTGTCCACGACTAAAAATGCCTATAGATATATACTATACCAGCTTTGTCAAAGCTCTGCCCTTGAGATTTATTTATAGTCATAGATCATATAGTCTCCAAGACGATGATCTGATGAGAGATCAACATCTCATCGGATCAACGGATCATATATTCTCTATTAAGGTAACAACATACCAAGGAACAACAAAGTTTGACTTCTTGTCTTTAGGATTTTTAATGTTGGTTGTCAGATTATCCGACTATTATGAAATAGCATTGCATTAAAACGTTGCATTTTAGCACTGTGTTGGGAATACTTGTTAGATATCATATTTTGATTGAGTAATGAGAAGGTTAGTTTAAAAAAAATAATATTTCATATAAGTAGTAAAATTTCTTAGTTGGTAATTAACCAATTAAATAATTAAGAGGTTAATAATCTTAATCTGGATAAAAAGCCTTATCTTTTTATATTAGAGATTTTTTTCAAACTTTTAATCCTTTAAACTTTTATTTTGAGTTAGCAAATAAGCAAAATTTGAATAAAAAGCTTTATCATTTTGTATTTTAGGGTAGATTAATATTGGTTACAATGGGGTATTATGAGCTCCCTGTAAATACGCCACTGGACAGACCAAAAATAATACAATCCGAGTCATCCTTGGGGGGTCACTTGCCCTTTTGCCCCACGGCACTGAGCGTTGCATTTTACGTTGCATTTTAACGTTGCATTTTAGCGTTGCATTTGAGCGTTGCATAAAAAGCCTTATCGTTTTATATTATAGGGTAGATATAGGGTAGAGTATATAAAAATTTATGATAAAATAAATTTTTTAGTTTCAAATGCAGCTTCGAGTGGCCCCATACATCTGCCAAAAAATTGCGCAACGGAGGCTGTTGTGCAAACAGTTGTATAGTGTATAGTGTTGTTTGACGTGCTGTGCAACTATGGGCATATATTGCTGACCTTATTACAACATGTTTGTGCAAACAACCTGTTTGCACATCTATGGGGCCTAATGGTATTTAAAATGCAAGAGTGCAAATTGCATACAACATAAGTTGCGCGCGACAATACTAGGTATGCTAAAAATAGACGATGTTGATTGATAAGGGAAAATGTTATGTTAAGCTATCAACTGCGACGACGTGTAAAAAATTTACACATAATAGAAAACTTATATTGTGTTTGTGTATAAAACATAATTGGAGATGCTTAGTTTTACAAATATTTGCTACAAATCTAATGGCAGCACTATACAGTTATAAATTTAAATCAAAAATTTTAAATTTAAATTACAACATGTGTTGTTAATATACATTAATTTTTATTATAAAAATTATGGGTGATGTATAAAGTCATGACGTTTAAGTCTGTAGCGATATAAATTGCAAATTCGAAAATATGCGTTTTCAAAATTAATTTTTCAAAAAGGACCTTGCCCTTGAATAGTGTTTATTGTTTTATACTTCCAACGAAATTTAAAAGCATAAAAATTAAAATTGTAGAAATTATTTGCTCTTTAAAACTAATGTCGCGAACAGCTGATCATGATTCCCCTTAACCAGCCAGGAACATTCTCCTGATCTTTACAAACATGCTGTCAAAGTGTCAAAAGAGTATGTCGCTTTCTGTAACCGTTCGGGAGATATGGTGACACAAACATATAAATATACAAACAAAGATTGTACATAGTAACATCATGTACCCTGTGTTTTTGAAAAACAGTCAGGGATAATCATATACCCTGTGTTTTTTGAAAAACAGTCAGGGGTAAAAATATTATGTGTGGGGATGGAAGCGAAAAAAAAGCGTGTGAAACCCGATGCATTACGCATAGATGGGTTAAATTAAAATTTTGAAAACTATTTATTCAATAAATTAGCGATAGTTTATTCAAGAATTTTAATAGAACAATATTCTAGAGATCACTGATCAACAAAATCAAATCGGTTATATTAACTACATAAATGAACTATGCACCGCGCAAAAATGCTCATTGCATTCATAAGCTCGATTAAAGTTATTGCTATAAACACACGGAAAGATAAGATACTTCGCTACTATAGAAGCATCAACATAAATACAAGCAAGAGCGACAAAAAAGCGTTACTATGATCGCCACTCTTTTCACAGCTCTCACTGTTCTACTCATAGCTCCGAAATAAACGTACCCTAAGGTATCTCTCATATCTTAAACTGCCGCGCTCGAGTATGCCCGAAAAATCCCCTCTTCGCCTCCCTAACTACAAGATTAAGTTCGAACTTTGCCAGAATTTTTTTTATTACGCAAATAATATACTGTAAAAATTTCAAGAACTTCTCATTAAATTCATTTTCTTTCTAAACAACGTTAACTCATTCAGTTTTGATTACTATGATTACTAAATTTTAATTTTTTTTATGACGTAATTTTTCATTATTTTCTTTCTTTAATATTTTTAATCCCCAATTTTTCGGTTGGTAAAAAAAGTTGACCAATCAGAGTGCTTCTTTTTTCACCAAGAAATGACAGGCTTAAGCAGGAGCAGCGTGCTGGGATTTTATGTATTAGGATGTTCAGTTAACTCATTCAGTTTTGATTACTATTATGATTACTATAATATGATTACTAAATTTTAATTGTTTTTTCTTATACCTGAATTATTCATTATTTTAGTTTTCAAATATTTTTAGTCTTATGCCCATATTCACAAACGTTCGTAAAATTTTTAACGAGCTGTTTATTTAAACAAACCAATGGAAATTATTTGCTTGTACTACGAGAAGATTTTCATTGGTTTATTAGATTAAACGGCTCGTTAAATGTTTTACGAACGTTTGTGAATATGGGCATAAATCTTAGTTAAATATATTTCTCGGTTGGTAAAAAAAATCGACAAATCAGAGTGTTCATTTTTTCACCAAAACATGAGACGCTGGAGCAGCAGCGTGCTGGGATTTTATGTATTAGGATTAAGCCGAAAGCTTAAAATATAATTTCAATTATATTATTTAACTTGTTCTATTGAAGATTTATTGTTTATATAAAATTATTATTTTAAATTTTTATATGCTTCTACAAATTCTTCCGGGGGGGGGGGGAGCATTTTGTAGTCTACGGGAGGGAATAGCTCCCCGGGCACCCCTTGAATTTAACACCGCCGGTAATTGACAGTATAAAGCTATAAAATTACTTGCAAAATTAACCATTTGAAAACACTATAGCCTCTACATACACGTATGAAAATAAATTGCAATTATTGCACAACGTGTTGCACAACGCCCATACACGATGCAATGAGTTGTGCAACGCACTCGTTGTGCAAATAATTTCAAACAATTTTGAATTTCTACAACTGGTTGCACAGCACGTCAAACAACACTATACACTATACAATTGTTTGCGCAACAGCCTCTGTTGCGAAATTTGTTTGCAGGTGTATGGGACATAATATATGGGCAATAACAAAACTCGTATATTCCACACGTCATGACTTTTGCCCGTCCACGGACGGGCAGCTAGGCGGTGGATTTTAATTAAAAAATTATTGATTATTAATTTTTATTAAAAAATTCCTTCAGCTACACTGCTTGTGAACCTTGAATCAATTTCCCTTGTTCTTTTCTATCAACTATTTTTATCTTCAGAAGTCTGTTCTTGTTAAGGCTAAATCTATGCTAAATTGATTGCTAAAAATATGCTAAATAGAAATAGAAAATATGATTCAACATAAATATCCGATTATCCGCTTATACACTTATCCGATTAACCGGTTATTCAATAAGACGTTGATACATCATCAATTTTGTATCATACATTTTACATACATACATATACAAAAAAATGACACGCTGTAGGAGGAGCTTCCCGGCTTTTTTAAATTTTTATATATTGAAGTGTAATTTTTCTGTGTTTCAATTTCCAAATCCGATTTTTTGGGGAAAAATACACTCTTAAAAAATAACTTGCCAGGCCAGCCGAAACAATCCAAATTTCTAATTAAAATCTGTTTAAGAATACCTCGTATAAATCCAAATTTTAAAATTTTATTTAAAGTGGAATGTAAATTAAACTGATAAATCGACCACACCTGAACAGTATCTCACTTATTTTGCGATACCTTTAATTTTCAAATTTTCAACTTTATAATTTCACCAATTAAATTAAACTTAAATTAAAAATAAATTCCATTAAATTTTTTTTAATTCTCTGAATAATCACATCCAAAAATATTCAATCTTTAAAATAATCCAGCTTCAAAATAAAATTCTATTCTTCATATAAAAATAATTTTAAACCATAATTTCATAAGAAATTTTAGGATACATAAATCTACATTCCGCTTTCCGCGGCCATTATCGGCAAAAAGCCTGGTTTCCATCACCCATTGCTGCCACTACCATTCTTTGGCGGGAAAACCAGCAAATACAAAAATACAATTTTTACAAAATAAATACACAAGTTCCAAATTAAATACAAAATTCCAATGAAGGATTTTGGAACATGACATCATAGATAGCTTGAGGGAGGTTGTAATCTGATGCCTAAGTGCGTCGACTACTAAGCAGGGAACTCTGGTTCGAGCCCGAGTGGAGCAAGAACTGTATTCTAGCTGTCCTCGGTCGGCGCGCAATAGCAAACCACCAAGGTAATCTGTCTTAAAAACCCTTCATAAAATGAAGTGGTTAGGCAAAACCCACCCTGGGTTGTAGCGCTACACTGAAAAAAATATGTGTCTAAAACTTACACAATTACACAATATTCCTGCACAATTTGTGTCTAGATTGGCGCTAAACCCATTATTGTGTAGAAAGGGTGTCAACGTTTGGGTCAAGGATATTAAGCAGGTAAAATACCCAATTGGGTAATTTGTAGGTACTAGATTTGGGTACAAAAATGTCCCACCTACTAAGTTTAAAATCTGCACAATAAAATGCTCGTTATCTGAAATAAAAATTGTGATAAATCTACATCAAAATATATGTATTTCTATCAAATAATTCTACATCTTTCAAATATAAAAATTTGAGTATTTCTAGAAAAAAAATGCTGCATACTTCTGAACAAAATAATGCAAGTTTCATGTATATTGTTATAAAAAAAATTAATATGCAATTCTGCACATTTCCACATCAAATTTGTGTTTAAATAAAAATTCAGTAATGTTTAAAATGCATATTTATTTATTAAAACTTTAAGTAAAATTAATTATACAAAATTCACAAAAATATATACAAACTATATAAATTCACAATACAAACAATACTTTTGAACAAAATTTATTATACATTATATCTTAAACAAGCATATAGTACATTGTTAACAGTCGTTACAAGGCAAGGGACGTACATCAATAAATCATATGCATTAATGCTGGAAATGATGGAAGTTTTTTTAATTTCATATGAATGAAAATGTGGTTCAAAACCAATTGCAAAAGCAAAAATATGTTTAATGCCAACTCAAAAAAATTAAAAGATTAATCCTGATAATTTGAGTGGCTGCGCGGAAAAACCAGACACCCTGTATATGTATACATATATAAATTTTTTTTAAATTATAGTAGCATTATTTCAAATTCTGAAAATTTTTTTTAATGTTATTCAAAAAAAAAGGATACACAACTAGCCGAAAACAAAAAGTAGTGCTAATAACCTACGTTGATGCACTTTTTTGTTTATTCCATTTTACTTTGTATCTGATAATAAAAAAAAAAAAAAAATTTTTTTCCTTTTTCATACATACTCGTGGTTAAAAATATGCACAAATTGGGATTAAAACCGTAAAATTTAAAACGCACAATATTAGGTAGAATTAGTGTAACCAGTTCTGAAGATTTCAATCGAAATCTTCAGGTACAAAAGTTTACCTTTTTCTAGTAAACAGTAGATTTAAAAACTGCACAATTTGAGTTTACAGTTGGTACAATTTCACATGCACAGCGCTATGCAGATTTATCTCACACGATTTATTTCAGTGTACTCTGTTATATACAGCTTGACCGGTGGATCTCTTTTTTAACGGCAACTCTATTGATGTGTAACTTAATTCGTTGCGATCTCGATTGATGTGCAGCATCGTGGTATTGGTAGTTATAAAATTTATATGGTTAATGGATTTATTTATGTACAAAACTGTAGTTCGTTGTCGTCTCTCTATTTCTATTATTTTATTTAATTTCTTTGTTTTGTTCTTTTTTACTTTTGCTTTTGCTTCTTCACTAATTGCCGTTTTTCTTTTTTTTATATTTCTTTTGTCGTTTCTCTTCTCATCAATTTAGTGTTCATCTTATATCTTTGACTGGAGATGTATCTTCACTAATTGCTGTAACTTCCTCTTTCTCTTTGTTTTCCTTCTCATTAATCATGTTTGCGTCTTCGAGTTTTTCTAACCAAAAATATAAGACGCTGTAGCGCAGCGTTTTGACTTTTTACCCGACTGCCGAAGGATGGTTATTATATGGTTTAATTGTTTTGATTATAACGTAATTATTCATTATTTTCTTTTTCAAATATTTTTAGTCCCAACTTTACGTTAATATATTTTTCGGTTAGTAAAAAAAATCGACCAATCAGAGTGTTCCTTTTTTCACCAAAAAATGACACGCTGGAGCAGCAGGAGCAGCGTGCTGGGATTTTATGTATTAGGATGATTACTATGATTACTAAATTTTAATTAGTTCCTCTTATACCGTAATTATTCAATATTTTATTTTTCAAATATTTTTAGTCTTAATCTTAGTTTAATATATTTCTCGGTTGGTAAAAAAAATCGACCAATCAGAGTGTTCCTTTTTTCACCAAAAAATGACACGCTGGAGCAGCAGCAGCATGCTGGGATTTTATATATTAGGATTCCTTTTTGATTTTTCCATTATCTGAGATTTCATTGGCTATAAACTTTTCTGGATTTTTCGAAATATCTTAAGATACCTTAGAATTTTCCATTTCGTAGAATATCTTAAGATTTTTTCGACTTTTCTGAATTTCTCTCGATTTTCTATTTACTAAAATTTTCTAGAGTTTCCCGAGATTTTCTTGAAATTTCTATGGATTTCTTGAGATTTTTAATATTTCTACAAATTTTCTAAGAATCTGTTTCTCGAGATGTCTTGGAATTTTCCAGAATTTCTTCAGATTACCCTTCACTAGTACACATAATTTTTTCGTCGATTTCTCCTTAGTTCTGTACTATAACTGGAAAACCGAAGGAAAAATCGTGATATACGAAAGTGAAAAGAAATCCAAGCAAATTTTAGGGTATCTTAGTGAAACTTTAGAATACTAGTTTCTTCCCAAGGAAATCTTAGGAAAATTCATAGATTAATTCTTATATTTCCTTCTTCAAGTTTCTGAGATTTCCTTGGCTATTGGCTATCTTAAAATTTTCTAGAATATTCTAAATTTCCCCTTTTCTAAGATGCGCGCTACATTCTTATCAAAATACATAATATATTTATTCTCCCATCCTATTTATTCCCTAATTTTGTCAGGGAATTTGTCATTTTCAGTGCCAAGTTAAGAAAATTAAATTTTCAGTCAAGGTAAACAATTTAGTTTAAAATTTAACATTGTTTTTGTCTTTATATTGTCTGATTTATCGAAATGTCATGGAAAATTTTTATTCATTGTCAGGGAAAATCTGAAAATTTTTCAATTTTAATTTCAGGGGTTTCAATTTCAGCACGTAAAACTATTGTTATTCTTATTATCTTCTTTCACATTATAATTTTAATTCTTAACCTTTAATAATTATTAGGTAATTATTATTATTAGGTAGGTCGATAAATTAGGGCTTTCCAAAGCTTTAAAAAGTATGAAAAAAAATTAAATTAAAAATTTTAAAAATCCCCGACACAAAAGAACCTCTAAAAAGTTAAAAAATAATAAAAAACCTTAGACTTATAAAACAGACCTAATAAAAAGGCTCTTTAAAAAGAAAATAATAATTCCACTAATTAATGTTTTACATTCTAAATATCAATTCCGGTTTTACTTTATGCAATACAAATACTACTAGTCGGGGAGCTGCAAATACAATCTTTGGATTAATGTAGGGTAAATACTTCTATTAAACCCATCATAAGTGTGTATGATGGCATTCTACAAATTGGTATATACTACATAATAAAGTTGCAGCTCCCCGACTAGTAGTATTTGTATTGTATAAAGTAAAACCGGAATGAATATTTAGAATGTAAAACATTAATTAGTGGAATTATACAACATAGCAAACACATGTTGTTGTAATATGATTTGTAGCATGTATTTACAGTAGTATCAGGTATAAGCAACCCACGTAATAATAATGCTGTCAACTTGTAAAATATAATAAAAAATTTTCAACAACAAAAATATTAACGATACTTTTGAATGGCTGGACAGATTTTTTGGAACACTCTCGATGAAGTCACCTTTCAAACAAAACAAAATTTATCAAAATCGGTCCATCCGTTTGGGTGCCATGATGCCATAGACAGATACACAAATACACAGATACACAGGTCAAACTTATAATACCCCTCTTTTTGCGTCAGGGATTAAAAAAAGCAGGTAATTTTTGTTTTAATGTTACAATAAAGAAATTAAACACAGAGCGAATAATTAATAATTTATTGCATTTATTGAATTGAATTATATCTATAATAATATCGTTTGAAAGCAAGACGGACGTTTATCTCTGTTTGTTATACTATTCCGCGCATTAGTACTCTCGCTCGCTTGGTATTTTCAAACGCGTCTGCGGCTGTGTGCGCTGCACTTAAAACCGTCTGTCATACTATATTTGAAATCTACATAAAAAAAGGAATCTTTTCATATAAAGTTTTTTCATGTACCTTATGGTTTAGTTAAACCGAAAAATGCCCCTTTTCTCGCGCCGCTCCCAAGTTAACGCTGCCACTGACGAGTGCCAGACGGGTGGTTTTATTACTAATTTTTAATGTTCTTTCAGCCTGCGTGGTCAAAAATTTTGTACCTTATGGTTTAGTAAACGTGCACGCTGGTTTCCGGACTATTAAGAAATCTTAAAAAAATTATATAATGTAAAAATCATTTTATGAAAAACAACATATTATTATCGAATATTTTAGTTGAAAATATTATGACCAAAATATAAGAATTTTTCAAATTTTCTGTAGTTATAGCTTGTAAATAGAAGAAGGTTTTAGCAAAATTTCATCACGGTTTACTACTCCGTTCTCGAAAAATTAATTAGTAATTGAACAACCGATATAGAGTTGTCACGTTCAATTCTCTAAAAATAAAATAGATTTCGACGTTAAAAGCACCCTAAACATATTTAAAACTTATTGGTATTATAAATATTATGTATATCTCAGTTTTTATCAGTTTTAATAACAAATATCAATTTTAACTCATAAAAATTATTTCATTTTTTATTTTGCTAGTAGGTTGAATTGCAGGGATAGTCACTAATAAAAATTTTGTTATGTCAAATTTAATATTTGTAATTTCAGAAAATGAACCGATTTTAACAAAAACAACCTTTCTACATGCAATTTTATAACTTTGTTTATTGTTTATGATATTTAAAAAGTATTTTACTATACACATAAGACCAATATACGTGAAATTTAAATTAACCCTACTTTTGTCTCCGATTGTACCTTGTAAAATTATTAATCAATAATCGTGTAAATATCATATTTTTGTAAATCTCACCGTTCGCGTTTAAAATTATTTAAAATTATATTTAAAACGCGAACGGTGAGAGTGACAGAGATGCGTTGCGCGCGCATTTCTATGCAACAGACAAAGATGAAGGGAGCTCCCATATTTTTCCCATGTTTCCCATTGTCCGTACGCAATTTAACTAGGCAACCTATGTGCAATGTGTCAATCTGTATATTATCTATCATTTATTTCTTATCACAAATAAATAACAGATGAGGGTAGATCTTTCTTATACCGGATCTCGTACTATAAGACCTTAATCGAATATTGAATAATAGTGAAAGAATTTTATTAGATGCAAAAGGACATTCTAGTTCGTGTACTTTAAGATCTTAATATTATTCGATACTCCATTAAACTTTTATTTGTATTTATATTTTTAATTCTTATGTTCGTCTTACGTTTTACATACATTGTGAACAAGTACTTATACATACGTATACGTATGGGGAAAGTAAAAATCTCCAAGTTTTGATTTGATAACCCCAAAAATCCTGAAAGAATTACCAGAAAAAGCAATCAGAATTATTACTATGATCTACAATTTGGCCTATCTACAATTCCATCATGAAACTAGAATGCTTTTTTTTTTGTGGATTAATTAATACGAACACCTTAAGAACAAGGTAACTTTTATTGAATAATTTGAATAATCAGTATACATTATACAACGTGCGCGTCACTACTTGTTGACTTTTCGACTTGCAGTGCCGTACATATTATAGGCGTGATCGTGCGTGCGCAGTACGACACGAGTTCTATAAATATCCTCAACACTCCCACGTATTTGTTTGAAATGCGAATTTACCATTTTTCTTTTTAATGGAAAGATCAAGAAAGTTAAGGTTACCACGGGTTATCATTTTCATCTTCAATTTCGGTCTTACTGTTTAAGTATTTTAAAAATTCATCTATTTCATTTCTTGGACCTTTCCATAAACAAAAAATACCATCTACGTATTTTTTCCAAATTATAATTTTAATTGTCAAGTTGTTTGTTTTTTTAAACATATCTGTTTCATATCGGGACATATTGTATATATCTGCCATTAATGCCACTAATCCGGTGGATTCGAAAAATGTGTTATTTAACATAAAGAAGATTTGTTCTAATTGATTGTTAACAATTTTAATTAAATGATTTTCTGTTTCTCTCCTCTTCTACAATAAGAGAATCAATCTTTAATAACAAAGATAAAATTAATACATATAATGGACGAAAGCGAAATATATAAAATTAATTGCAGAATATGCAATGCAAAATATGTTGGCCAAACAGGACGGAATCTAAAAACTAGATTAAAAGAACATCAAAATAAAAATAAATTTTCGGCAGTTTCACATCTAGAAACATCACATAACACAGGGCAACAATGATTCTGCGGTCTGGGGTTTATGAGTCGATTTTGTAAATTAAAAAATTAATTTTTTTCCTTTTTTTCAAATTTTATTTTTTTATTAAATTATTCTCTATAATAATATTAAAAAAGTATTAATCAATTATCGTGTAAATATCATATTATTGTAAAAATTCTTTTTTCAGATTTATTTCTATAAATTTTTTAAATTTTATATTTTTATTATATTCTGCTTCATAATAATAATCAAGTGAAAAGTATCTCATCCAAAAATCAAATGTGCAGAAGGAATCTCGGGATATTGGATTATGTTAAATCAATTTGATTAAACATGATTTGATTTAACATAATCCAATATCCTGAGATTCCTTATGCACATAATAATAATCAAAAAGTATTAATCAATAATCGTGTAAATATCCTATTTCTTTATATTTTTGTTATTTAAAAGTATGATAAAGTTATGGGCATTCAAAAACAAAAGGATTTTGGAACACGACAATTGTATTATTACAAATAACCAAAATTCTACGTACAGTGAGTAACGAAAATATCCGGACACTTCTATGTTAACCCGGCGTCATTGTGGCGACCAAACAGAACACCGTCTTTGTGGCCGGGTATTCATACCCATGTACATTATTGCACTGAATCAACAAATATTAGTTTTTCTATATTGGAGTATTAGGTAATTGTAAACATTATTTATAAAAATTAAACACATATTTATTATAAATAATACAAAATGAACCTATTATAATCATTAAAAATTTAAACAATCTTCTTCTATGAATGAATGAACGAAAACATAACTTTGAATATAAACTATATTCAAATACAAAAAATAGTGTCAATTTAAGTACAAAATATAAATGTTTTTTTAGCACGTTAACATAAAATTCTAAATTACGTAAAAACAACGCATATTTATTTCTTATATACTAAGTTAATCGCTATTGAGATCAAATGTTACGTAGCCATTGTGGCTGGGTATAACTACCAGAGCGCTCTTCGCAGACGTGTAAATTCCACCGTAGCCGCAATGACACTAATTAAAATAGCTAAAACGCTTAGTGAGGTCCACAACTTCAGCTACTGTGAACGGCAAATAACGAGTGTATTTTGTTTTAAAGCTATAAGAGATTTAAAAACAGTCGGGTATGAGATACCCGGCCACAATGACGCCGGGTTAACAATGTAAATTGGACATTTGGAAACCGTTATTTGACGTATAAAAATCGATTTTACAGCAAAACTTTTTAGAGATTTTTTGTTGCAAATTTCATTGCCTTTAATTTTGACTGACAGCAACTTAAACAAGACTCTGTAAAGTGCAAAAAATATTGTCATCTATATCTCGGAAACGGTGCAAAATAATTAAAATATGAATAAGCATTTTTTCTTGTAAGTTTTATTCTCTGCATTTTTGTTCCTTAAACATTTTTCTATTTTATCGCACCGTTTCCAAGATATAGATGACAATAGTTTTTGTGTTTTACAGAGTCTTGTTTAAGTCGCTGTCCGTCAAAAACGGCGCGATTGTTATATCTAGGCTTATAGTCAAATCTCAAACTCAATTTTTTTTTTGCGTAATGCCGTTTTATAGTACTGTTATGACATGCATTTTCAGATTTTTATCTGGTCTCCCACCAGCGATATTTAGTTCCAAAAATTGCCGTTTTGAAAAATTTGCAAACTTAAAATTTTTAGAAGAAAAGTGGAGTAAATCTTAGGGTTAATATTGGGTGTGTTATTTCAACTGCTTATCGTTTCTTTGTAAAACAAAAAATTTTTTGAGATATTCACCCTTCATGCTTAAACTTTCATTTAAATATGGCATTTTCTTATAAAACTAGATTAGAAATGAGGCTGCAATTTCACCTTTTGGGATTGCTTTTAGATAAAAATAAGTAATAAGGAATATTGAAGTCTGTTTCTTTTTAAACAATTTCAATCACAATAACAATCACAAAATATCAAAATAAATACCGAAAAAAGCAATTTTGTTCACTGAGACATGCATATTTTTTGATATTTGTGATTGTTATATCTTGGCTTGTAGTCAAACCTAAAACTCAAATTTGTTTTTACGTAATGCCATTATAGTACTTTTATGACATAAAATTTTAGATTTTTATCTGGTCCCCCCACCAGCGACATTTAGTGCCAAAAATCGCCGTTTTCTTACATTTTCAAACTTTGAAATTTTTTAGAAGAAAGGGGGAGTAAATCTTAGGGTTAATATTTGGTGTGCGATTTCAGCTACTTATGATCTCTTTGTAAAAAAAAATTTAACTTTGAGATATTCTCCCTAGATGCATAAACTTCCCTTAAAAATGGCATTTTCTTATCAAACTAGATACGAATTGAGGCTGCAGTTTTACTCTTTAGGATTGCTTTTAGGTAAAAATATATAATAAGGAATATTGTAGTCTGTTTCTTTCTAAACAATTTCATTTTTTGCCCATCTTGATAGGACAAATAAGAGCTGAAATATTTCGGTTGCCGTAAACCCTTAAAATTGCAAAATATGCCGCACATTGCAAATCAAATATGTTTGATAATTGATAATTTAGTACTACTAATATGTTAAGATGTTTACACAAAAGAAATCAATTTTTTTTAGAATGGTCGAACCACGGCGTTGGACCACTTGATATAGAATGACCCTTTTACTACCTTGTTTTAGTTTTTTAGTTTAGTAAAAATAAAAATATAACTATTTCTTACAAAAGCAAAGGATCTATAAGAAACCTGTTTTCTAAACTCAAGGACCCAATAGACAAATATCTAAAAAGCGAGGCATATCAATTAAGTTGTAATAACTGCATAAAAAATATATTGGTCAATCAGGACGTAATTTACTGGAGACTAAAAAACACCAACAAATCAAATTTTGCAGATCACTTACTCGATGAAGACCATGAAGTACCTAGTCGGGACATAAGTTCTGTTACACAGTATTAATTAAATTTTTAATGTTTCAAAATAATAAATTCAATTATGATATATACTGCTTTATTACTTAATATATAAAGAATACATTTTTAATATATTTACTCAAAATGTCCTCCTTTAGCCTTTACACAAGCCTTTAAACGCCGTGGCCAATCATCAATTGCGGCACGGACGACTTGTAACGGTATCGATGCCGCTGCTTTCACCAAATCCCGCTTCAGAAGCTCGATATTTTTATGAGGCTTACTACAAGCCATGTTTTCAAGAACTGACCACAATTTATAATCCAAAGGATTCAGATCAGGACTTCCAGAAGGCCATTGTTCTGCTGCAATAAACGCAGGTAAATTTTCTGCTAGCCACCTTTGGGTTGTCTTAGCTTTGTGTGCTGGTGCAGAGTCCTGTTGGAAAACCCAATGGTTTCCTTGAAAGAGAGAGTCGTTAAGAGGCTTTACCACGTCTTCTAACATTTCTTGGTAAATTGGTGCCGATGTTTTAACGCCTTTTTCACAAAAGTGAAGTTGAGTAACCCCTTCGTAGGATACACCCCACCAAACCATCACAGATGCTGGATAATGGCCTCTTTGAACCGTCGGAATTTTTTCTGCCGCTTCTTTAGAGCTGTGAGCATAAACACGATCGTTTTGCTTATAAAATTTTTCTTCGACGGTAAAAATTTTTTCATCGGTAAACAAAATATTTTTAAAATTATTATTACCGTGCCTTCTTAATAGGGTTTTCGATCTCTCGTGCCTAATTTTTTTTAAGGCTGTTGTTAACCTTTGTCCTGTTGCTCTACGAAAAGCCCCAAGTTTTAGGTCCTGCCTCAATACGCGAGACACGCTTTTTTTTGAAATTTGCATCTCCATAGCAATAATTTTTTGTTTTCGCAGAGGATTTCGTCGTATTCTTTCACGCACTGCTTTAATCACTCGTGGAGTTCTTATGGTACGAGGACGTCCACTTCTTTTTCTGTCAGCTATTGCATTTGTATCGGTAAACCGTTTTATAGCACGACTTACAAACATTTTTGAAATTTTTAACGGCTTTAGCAATTTTAAAATTTCACTATTTGATACACCACATTTATGTAACGCAATAACTGCTATCCGATTTTCTTTCACACCCCAATCCATGTTGCTGGTTGAACTCAAAAATTTTAACTATAGTCTGTACAAGTTGCCAAAAGAAAGGGCTTTCTAAATATGTAATTGTTTTCCACCCTCTGTAATCTTAAGCTGTAAAATCTAACGGTTCTTTACAGGTAACAGAATTTATGTCCCGACTAGGTATATGAACATAACTTTAAAATATTGCATATATGTGAAAAAGGACCAACAATACCGCCTTGAAAGTTTAGAAATAAAGAAAATTCTAAAGAAAAATCCAACCGAACTAATTAATAAACAATTAAATTTAATACACAGTCCATTTATAGAAATATGCATTTAACAACCACGTGTTTATCATGATATCTGTTTTCTGTCACCGTTCAATTTTAAATTTGTTTTTTGAAGTTTAACTTTTTTCGAATATTTTCTTACAACTTTGTATATATTTATTATTAACACTTGATAATGGGTCAAAACCCTAAACATATGTAGTGTAATTCACGAATATATAGTAGAATTTGACTAGAAACTATTAATTGAAATAATTTAAAAAGATTCACCAATTCTACCACATCGGCCAAAACCAGACAAAAGGATGTACTAAACCGTTTTTGATTTATTTTATTCATAATTAATTGACAGACTGTAGCACCCTTCGGTGTTAATGAAGTGCGTGCTCAGATGCCACTTTGTTGGCGGTAGATGGTCAACCGCACAGCTACTATTTGAGCTTTTCGACCCACAGGCCGAGAGCAGGGTGTTGACATGATTCGTGAGTTCTTATTCTACTGTAAAACAACGACCTGAAAGTAAAAATGGAGATGCCGCTGGACGCCAGCCAACGAAAATAAAACAAAAAAGTAAAAGAAATGAAATTTTTATCTCGGTGGCAAAAAGAAAGAACAAGAAAAGAAACAACAAACGTAACAAATAAAAATAACAATACAAAAAAAATAAACTGTCTTAGCAGTAAACGAACAAAATGGCCTGAAGGGATTTAAAAAAAACAAAAAATATAACAAAGAGAAATGAAAACGCAAATGGTTAGAAGATCCATTCACTCACAAACCCGTAGGGCTGTCTACCAGCAAAAATGCTACAAATCAGGCAAAGAAACAAAGGTGCCACTTGAATATTTTTCAGTAGACAAGTGGAAACTTTGTATACAGGGTGACCGGTCGCCCGTCTGAACATATAAAATTGACATAGGAAATTGATTTTTCTTTAATTCCTGCTTCACCCGTCACAACGGATAAGAATGAAAATTTTACTAATTTAAAGAGATTTTTATTCCGCTTCTAAAGATACCTAACACTTGATAATACTTTCCCCATACGTATACGTATGTATAAGGGAAAGTATTGTAATCCACTCAAAAATCAAAAATCGAAATTTTTGCATTAAAATGTTCCTTATCATGTCCTGATAAGTTTTTGATGAATTTTAGTTGGATGTTTGTCTGTATGTGGTTACGAGATCATGAAATGAAATAGTATCAATTGCACAGGTTAAACCACGCAACCAAATGTCAAAAAATTTGGCATAAATGTACATCACAGTTAAACTTAGAGGCCAGCTGAAAATGGTGAAAATTTCTGAAAATTGCGGAAATGATAAAGAAAATAAAAAAAGTTCAAGTGTCAATTACTTTTGGACCACCATTTGTTATTCCAAATTATTTAATAGTGCCGTATCGCATCTCTTTCTAAAGCACGTATATCGAGTTAGACGGAATACGAGTAGCGTCGCAACTCGATTCCAAAAATTTTCGGAAATGAATTCAAGTTTGACGTTGATGAAATTTTGATGTTTTCGGATTTTACACCCCGTGTCCCGCGTAGCGCGATTTTTGAGCCCCGCAGATGCGACCTGTCGTTTCCTTGAGGTCTTGCACATCGAACGGTACATTTCAAGAAGGTGGCGAACGAAAATTTACTCTTTAATTATGTGTGCAAAGAAATAAATCTGCACCTTTAATTAAACTGGTTTTCAAATTTTTCAACTTTTTGACTTTTTGATTTGAACTGTAGCTTCCTCGATGTGTTTCTCCTCGAATGGTACCCAGAAAGAGGAGGTTGAACGATAATTTTTATACACAAATTTAATGGGGAAAGTTATGCAATGTTTACATAGCCAATTTTTTTGTTTTTTAATTACTGGTAAAAACTGACTAATCTTTATTTTTGCATTTTACCTCAAATAAAAAAAAAATTATTTTTGGAAGGTAATCGAAAAAAAATTTCAAAATTTATTTTTACATTTTCGAGATCACCTTCTTCAGAAACGTAAAGATTTGCAAAAAAAAAAAAATTTCTGTGTCGGTCTGTCTGTCGTCAAATTTTGTCTCTCGCTTTATTCCTAAACCGTTCAACCAATCACGACCAAATTTGTTATGGTAGTTATGGTAGCAATAAGGATTGCCACTACAAGAAAATAACACAAGATTTTTAAAAACGATTTTGTCTTGCCATAGGTTATTTTAAAGTCCTTGAAAAGCTTTATCCAGAATAGGTAAAATTAACTTTCTATCTGTCATCTGTCAAAAATTACAAGCTGTCAAAGTTGAAACTTCAAGAGTGAATAACTCATCAAGTACTGAAGGGATCTCAACCAAATTTTGTATGTAGGAACATTGACCCCCTGGGACTTGGCAGCATATAAAACTATTTGATAAAAATCAGGAATTCAACATGAAAAAAAAAGATTACTTTTTTTTGCGAAATCTTGAAAAAAGTCCTTGTCCCTCGATTTTTCTCGGCATTTCATCGTCGATAGCAATCAAACTTTTTGCACGTATGTCTGGTGGGCTCTAGTGGTAAAAATAAGGTTTTTGGCAGAGAAATCTTTGCGAGGGCTACCACAATAAAATAAATTTAAAAAAATGAAAATGTCATTGCATCTCCGGAAATGTACATCCTAATTCTTTTCCAAATTTTGTGAGCTAATAAAGCTTTTAAAGAACAAGTATTGGTGAGAAGATAATTGAACTAAATGTGAAAATAAGAAAATTACATAAAATATTAACTGAAATCTTAATTTATCTATTTTTTGTGAAAATTTATTAGATGGCTTGTAGAAAATTATGACATACTTTCGAAAATTTAATTATTAATCTGACAGTTATCGGTATTTAAATAATATAATAACGATTGAAAATTTGTGCGCTGTATGTAATGCAATGTGTAATGATGAGATATAAAAAATTCTAAAAATGGATCAAATTTTGTAGTAATTGGCATGTGCATCTTAATTTTGACGATTACAATGGGAATTCCGCCATCATATGTAATTCTGTTAAGTTTATCCAATTGAATTGAACCGCAAATTCAGCATTTCTATAAAAAACAATATTTTTGCGTTGAGCGTCAATAATACAGTAGAAACGAACAGATCCACTCTATGTTCCAGAAAAGATGGATGAAGTAAAGTAAAATATTAAAATTATAAATACCACTGATAAACAAATAATAATTTTTATTGCATTCAGAATCAGTTTATTTATGTTGTTCAATTGAGAATTAGAAATCCATCTTCATCACAAGAAAAGATCAATATGGAGAGAAAACATGTGCTATAGACGTCGCGATTCAAGTCTGTTCCCATTACTGTCAATTACAATAGTAGACATCTTTTTGCAACATAATAAACAGATAATATTTCAGTGTCTTTTACATACTTTAAATAAAATGGCGGTAATAAAAATAAAACCCATACTGGTTTGTCCCCACAAACCAGATTCTCGTTCATGCATTCATGCGCGTTAGTGATAAAGATATAACTGAAAGTTCCAAAAATCACAAATATCAAAACAATACAAGCTATAGGTATATAATGTTCAAACCAAATAGTGCTGAAAGTATTAATTTAATTATAATTTTATATTTACAAAACAATCTCCGAATTTCTTTTTGTAATTTTTAGCTAGCCCCACGATACACTTATTACCGGTATGCTCATGCGCAGGTAGCTCTATCCTTCTCGCACTATGTGACGTCAGCTTGGAGCCAGAAATGTCAAATTCGAAACACGAGCGTCTCGCGGCAGATCTGATCTTGGCTGCGAGACGGTAGCGACATCTATACTGCGGTGATGTAAACCGATTCTAGCCGTTGACGTTTAGAAATGCGGTTAGAGTTTCGTGTTTACATTACCGTTTGCTGAATTTGTTTTTGAATTGACGTCTAAATTACGTAGCGTTAATTGGCTGAGACGCTTGACCGCTTTTGTTCCAACTGCCAATCACAACGTGTCTCCAACGTGACGTAATTGCGCAGAACGAACGAGTTTTAAGTTCTTACTGAGCATACCGGTAATAAGTGTATCGTGGCTAGCACTTTCTCGGGAGAACTTCGATACTAGGGTAGAAATAAAATATCATGTCATCTCTCCGAAATTAGTATTATGACGAGACTTGGAAGTTCCGTGACGACTACTAACTGTATACACCAAACAAATCTCCGGAAATCTTTAACCGATTCCGTTAAAATTTGGTGTACTTTTGATTGGAGGTATAGCGGCAGAAGTGACGACATTTTTTCAATAATAAATTCATTAATTAATTTGACGTTTCTATGTCATAGCCTTCTCCTGAAATCGGTTGGAGATATACCGCTCATTACAAAATTACAAAGGTACCGCTACAAGATCGCGTCAATAAATACATAAAATAGGCAATCTTCGGAAGTCCTCAATAACAGCTCCGATTTTGATGATTCTTTTTTTTAAATATTTGTTTTTTTATATTATTTAAAATCAGACCTTTTGAAGCGGGGATATGAGTATTAATATAATTTAAACAATAAGGTTTGATATTTATATAAAAAATCAGTTTTTCGTACAAAACTTATTCTACAATAATTAATATACTGAAAGTAAATTAGAAAATTATTATGTATTGTGGATTATTTATTATTTTATGAGATATATATAAAAAAAATTGTTTATCAATACTTGTTGGGAATAATAGATCCGCATCACTTTCCATTTTATTCCACTGTATATTATTTTCGGCCAGTTTTTTGCAGATTTGCAAATTTTTATTTTTGCTGCTTCCCAAGAATTTCTCTTTAGTTTTCTTTAGAGGCACATATTCTTCAAATAAATAATCTATTGAAGTATTATTTATATATCTACGTATTTTCTCAGAAGCTTTAGTTCCACCATTATCATATCTATCAAAAACAACTTTAACGTTAGGGCCATTGTTATTAAGTAAATATCTAATGTACTGTAGACAAATATCAAGAAACTTATTATTTTTGTCCCATTTTAATCTATGGTGTAACAACCGCCATCAATAATGTAGAAAAATTGGCGAAGCACCGATATCTTTACAACACCAAACATTACTTTAGTAATATTAAAAATTAAAAATAAAACTAGAAGATGCAAAGGAGGAAATGCACATAATTTCAATGAAAGTTATAACGGCTTGCTCTAGTACCACGCTCCAAAGCACCTTCATAATGAATTGAAAAAGATCCTAGCTTGCTAATTTCCTTTCAGTCTTAATATTTAACAATGGTTTTTATGATATTCTAAAAATGCTGGAAGTAATGGACATCATCATCGGTCCTATTGCAAAAGAATATGCCATGGAGAGAGAAAACAGATGAATCAACCAGGTGGAATTACGTCATTAAGCATCCTCAAAAGAAAGACGAACAGCTCGGAGAAAATCTTCAGCTTCTCAGCAGAGGAAGGTCCATAATATGGGCCAGGTATTAACAGTTTTTATGGTAAATATCATTTTATCTTGCAAAAATCCATAGTTAAATCGGTAAACGCGTATATCTCCAAATGACATTTTTCAAATTTCCTGCCATTGTAACTCAAAGAGCAATTATCCGATTGTCCTGAAATTTGAACTGAGTACACTTGAATATATTTTTTTACTCTACAATGACGTAGGATATTTTTGTTTGGATGAAAATCGATTATTTGGCATTGAAGAAACGACCGTTTTATAGGCGAAAAACAGACTATTTTCACAACTACGCCATTTAGTTAGATTTTGATATTTTTCGAAAATCCTACATCATTGAACAAGAAGTACCTTTCACTTTAACGCTATTTTTTCCTTTTTCGGTTTCAGCTATTCAATCGGCCGGAATCATGGCAGCAGTGGAAGAACTTTTTTTTTGGCGCTTCTATGAAAACATTAAGTAATATATGTAGGTCAAATATAGCAAAATGTATTCTTAATTTTCCGAAACATTTAATTGAGTACTTTTCTTTCAAAAAAATTCTTGAAAATCACCCAAATTTTCAGCGTTCACACTGAGATAGCTCCTTAACATCCGTTTCACATTGTTCAAAAATATTATAATATAGTGTTGATTTTGTCGTTTTCCTTATTTCAGCGTTATCAAAATGCAAAAGAGGATATGATGCCAGATCGTAGTTAAAATATTGGCAAAGTTCGTCATTACTTAATATACACGTAACGCATACATTTTTTTACCCCCATGGTGTATTTTTATGCTGATATTATTAAATTATAACTAAAAACTTTTTTTAACAGCTATTCTTTAAACTAAAATAAATTAATATATGAAGAGTTTTTTAGAAAAAAAGCAACGCAAAACAAATTTTTTTATATAAATATCATAGATGTTGTTTAAATTATATTAATAGTCATATCCCCGCTTCAAAAGGTTTCTGATTTTAAATAATATAAAAAAACAAAAATTTTAAAAAAGAATCATCAAAATCGGAGCTGTTTCTGAGGACTTCCGAGAAAAAGACTTCATTGACGCGACTAAGTGCTCGGCCAGACTGAAGAGCGGGCGGGCGACGAGCGAGCGAGCAATTATTTTAAACACCCGACTACCATACAAGTGGCCACACTAAACTTCAGCGGGCGGGCGATTTTTAAGCGTGCAGCGAGCGATTTATTAAAACCAAATCTGTTTGAATTTAGAGCGTGCGATTTTTAATTTTACTTAGTAAAAATTTGAATGTACTTATTGACATGCGTAGATATTCAAAGAACCTGTCGGGAAAATGTCTCAATTCAATATATAGGTGATGAAATTCTCCAAATATCTGTCTTATTCAATTGATAGGATGCGTTCTATATTTTGGAGATTTTTTCAAAAATAAATTCCATTGGATACAGGAAATACCTTCATCAAAATACTTCTTTTGACTTTGAATAATGACATAATATTATGTATTTGCACTACCGACAGTTACAAGTAAAAAAGAGAAACTAAACAATTTCGCGATTTATCGCCTTCAGTATGGCCACAAAATCGCTCGCCCGCTCGTCACAAGCCCGCTCTTCAGTGTGGCCGAGCCCTAAGACGTCAAATCAAATAAATATGTTGCTATTAATGCAAACACATACCTCAAATTATTCTCGAGGCAATAATGTAAGTAGATTATTCCCACTAGCATAATGTTTTGATTTGCAACTTTGATTGAAATTGAAAGTTTCTATTGGTTTTCAAAAACAAAAAAAAATCAATTTTATTTAGATTAAGCCTCCAACATTTCGAAACTGTGGGCCAAACCACGAAGGCATTCTAATATATAATATATCTCGATTCTCAAAATCATTGACTAATGTCAAGATTCTTTGATCTGCAATAATAAACTTTTTATGCTTTTTTGCAGTATGGTTCCCGGCAACTAGGTTTTCATAATACACGTCTCTGTTTTTTTGAACTTTTTTTAATTAGTTTATGAAACGCCAAATAGTCGGTCTTTCGATGCTCAACTGCGAAATTGATAACGGTAAAGTTTAATCCTAACTTACAAAAACATGGAAGGTAAAGAGGTATAAACGAGGGGTAAACCACGCTTAAAAATTGTGTACACCAGACTTCCTCCCACTTTGGACTTCCCAAACTTCCCCAGACTTCCCCAGACTTCCCGGACTTCCCCGGACTTCCTCGGACTTCCCCAGACTTCCCCGGACTTCCTCAGACTTCCCCGGACTACCTCAGACTTCCCGGACTACCTCAGACATTGTGACAAATATTATTGTGTTGCTTTAAGAAGTAAATTATTCATTGTAATTATGACATTTGAGATAAATTTGAGATTTTGAATTTACAATAACTCGAAAACGGCGCTAGATATCGAAAAACCGAGTAAAAATTAGTGCCGTAGAATCCCAGTACTTGGTCATAGGAAGCTATATACAAAATTTCAGATCAATAGCGCACAAGAATGGCGCGGCAAGAATTAATATCATTTTATATTTCAGACTTCCCCAGACTACCTCAGACTTCCCCAGACTTCCCCAGACTTCCTCAGACTTCCCAGACTTCCCCGGACTACCTCAGACTTCCCCAGACTTCCTCAGACTTCCCGGACTACCTCAGACTTCCCCTGACTTCCTTAGACATTGTGACAAATATTATTGTAAATTTGAGATTTTGAATTTACAATAACTGGAAAACGGCGCTAGATATCGAAAAACCGAGAAAAAATTAGTGCCTTAGAATCCTAGTACTAGGTCATACGAAGCTATATGCAAAATTTCAGATCAATAGCGCGCAAGAATAGCGCGGCAAGAATTAATATCATTTTATATTTCAGACTTCCCCAGACTACCTCAGACTTCCCCAGACTTCCCCAGACTTCCTCAGACTTCCCAGACTTCCTCAGACTTCCCCGGACTACCTCAGACTTCTCCAGACTTCCTCGGACTTCCCGGACTACTTCAGACTTCCCCAGACTTCCTTAGACATTGTGACAAATATAATTGTAAATTTGAGATTTTGAATTTACAATAACTCGAAAACGGCGCTAGATATCGAAAAACCGAGAAAAAATTAGTGCCGTAGAATCCCAGTACTTGGTCATAGGAAGCTATATGCAAAATTTCAGATCAATAGCGCGCAAGAATGGCGCGGCAAGAATTAATATCATTTTATATATCCGACTTCCCCAGACTACCTCAGACTTCCCCAGACTTCCTCAGACTTCCCCGGGCTTCCCAGACTTCCCCCGACTTCCTCGGACTTCCCCGGACTTCCCGGGACTTCCTACAAGCTGTACACCAGACTTCCCGGGAGATTTACCCCTCGGGTATAAAAGATAAAATTTGAACCATCTTAATTGACCTGTGTATTCATGTAAATACAAAAGGTCAACAAATCCAATAATTTTCTTCTTGTTTAATTCCGAAGATTATTGATATGTGGCGCTAGAAGCTCTCGGCAAATCGTGCCACGGCGAATCATGCCGCGGCTAATCGTGCGTGGTGAGTTGTACCCAACCCTAATATTATAAACTTTTCGTTCACCCATTACGTCCATAATCATCCAATAGTAAGTGTTTGAAGTACGTGGTACCTTTTCTGCATGCAATGGACCGTATTTTTTTTTTAAACTTAATTTATAACATACATCAATCAATATCTCAAAATTTACACATCTTATTATTTTCATAAATTCACACATTTACTACACCAGGATTGCCAATTCTCAATAAATGCAAACTTGATTAATAAACATATTAAATGTAACATTTTGCAGTTAACTAAACAGTAAGAAAAATATGATGCGGGTTTTCAACACATCATGTAAATAAAGCAAAGTTTCAATTGATCAACGTTTTGAACCTACATATATTAATTTGTTTGCTTCTTAATAATAATATACAAATCTCATTAACCAATGGACTTAGTTATGATAATAATAAATAAAATAGTCAATTATAAAGCGTCGTTCTCAGCCAATTAACCACAACATAGCATAGCATAACTTAACATAGCACTACAAAACAAAACGGTATCGATTTATTTGACATAATTAAATTGACTAATAATTATATAATAATCAATTATACTAATTTGTTAAATTATACTAATTTATTATAGTTCAAAACAAATAATTATTACTTTCTGACGTTTAAGCGTCGTTCTCAGCCAATAAAATTAAAATTAAATTAAAATACATTGAAACTTATGTTTCAAATTGACAAATGACAAAGTTGGCATAACATAACATAGCTTAACGATTTTAGGTCTATTATGAATTTGGTATCATGTCGTTACCCCTAAAACACTTACGACTAACAAGGAGGGGACTCCACGTGCGGGTCACGGAATTTAAAACCCTATTGGGGGAGAAAAGTACTTCCTAATAACAAACTCTAGGCCAAGCGGTAGGACCCACTTCTCAAAAATAAGAAAGTTTTTGAAAAAATTTTTATTAATTTTCTTCATATAGCTGCTCGGTTGCATTAAATAACAAGTACCGGCGATGGATGCGAGGAAGACTCGTTCGACTAGCACCCGGTAGGTCTAGGTTTCAATTCCAGTAAAAGTAAATTTTTTAAAAGTTTTTTTTTGTTTGTTTGATTTGTTAATTTACCTACAAAATGATTGAATTAAGACGCTATTATTTTAAATTATTAAACACTGATTTATATTATTCAGGAGTAATACCTGGCATACTCCATGGTAAGGTATGCCTCTGCAGTCATGCAGTTATAAAAACGAAAAATTTAACAAGTAGGTGATAATCAGTGTTTAATAATTTAAAATAATAGCGTCATAATTCAATCATTTTGTAGGTAAATTAACAAATCAAACAAACAACCAAAAAAAACTTTAAAAAAATTTACTCTTCCTGGAATTGAAACCTAGACCTACCGGGTGCTAGTCGAGCGAGTCTTCCTCGCATCCATCGCCGGTACTTGTTATTTAATGTAACCGAGCAGCTATATGAAGAAAATTAATAAAAATTTTTTCAAAAACTTTCTTATTTTTGAGAAGTGGGTCCTACCACTTGGCCTAGAGTTTGTTATTACGAAGTACTTTTCTCCCCCAATAGGGTTTTAAATTCCGTGACCCGCACGTGGAGTCCCCTCCTTGTAAGTCGGTACGCCTAAGTCTTTATGGCTAAAGAATTTTACGACTAAGGTATTTTACGCCTAACATCACGTACGCCTAAAACTTTTACAATTTTATTTTTTTTGCTTGTAAATATGTTTTAATTTTTTTAAATTAACAGAAATATACTGTATATTATTTTTATTTTTTTATTTTAGACATAAATGAATTTATGCGTTAATATCTTAGGCGTAAAATCTTTAGGTGTAAAAGTTTTAGGCGTACATGTTGTTAGGCGTAAAGACCAAGACCCCTCGCAGGCTGCAGACTTTCTATCGGCCGATAGTTGGATCGGTTTCTTAATCGTATGAAGATGTATGCAAGTCCATACATTATAACGATTCGATATCGGCCCCTCAAAGGATGACTCGGATTGTATTATTTTTGGTCTGTCCAGTGGCGTATTTACAGGGGGGCTCATAATACCCCTTTGTAACCAATATTAATCTACCCTAATTGAAAAAATTAAAAAATTAAAAAAATGATAAAGCTTTTTATTCAAATTCTGCTTATTTGCCAACTCAAAATAAAAGTTTAAAGGATTAAAAATTTGAAAAAAAAACTCTAATATAAAAAGATAAGGATTTCTATCCAGATTAAGATTATTAACCCCTTAATTATTTAATTGGTTAATCACCAACTATGAAATTTTACTACTTATATGAAATATTATTTTAAAAAATTAATCTTTTCATTACTCAATTAAAATATGATATCTAACAAGTATTCCCAACACAGCGCCAAAAAGGCAACGTTTTAATGCAACGCTATTTCATAATAGTCAGATAATCTGACAAACAACATTAAAAATCTTATAAAAACAAGAAGTCAAACTTCGTTGTTCCTTGGTATGTTGTTACCTTAATAGAGAATATATGATCCGTTGATCCAATGATCTGATGAGATGTTGACCTCTCATTAGATCATCGTCTTGGAGAATATATGATCTATGACTTTAATAAATCTCTAGGGCAAATGTCAAAATCTCAAATGTCAAGCAAAGAATGAAATAAAAATTCAAAGTGAAAGCGACATAACAAATGTTGTATGGAAAGAAATTTTGTAACAAGAAGGATTTTTCACATACATGGTAATTACAATCAGGTGAAATCTTTTCCTAATTATTTTAGAGAAAAAATAAAAGACACAAAAATAATGCAGAAATATAAACTACGAATGGTAAGAGCATTAGATTTCATCTAGCTTTTACTTAAAAAGTCCAAAAATGCTTTTGAAATTGTCAAAATTTTGATTTATCCGACTGGCCATGGAATAAATTCAATTTAAGTAAAATCTAGATGAAATCTACTCTTATCATTTGTAGTTTATATTTCTGCATTATTTTTGTCTTTATTTTTTCTCTAAAATAATTAGGGAAGTAGGAATTTGCATCAATATGTTTTTACATGTTAATTTACTATGTTCGGCTGACTCATTCAGCACCCTGTATATAAAAACTCCGTTTAAAACTTGCCAGTAATTAAAATTTTTACTAAAACACAATTCCTGGTCAAACATGCGGACTAAACAAATTATTAACTTATAGGTTAATTTCGCGAAAACTTATAAATTGAAACCGGTGTATTTAATTGGATTTCTACTTAAGCAAAAAAATTCAATATAATTACAGATGATGCCATCGTATCAGAACAAATTCAATTGCCTATGTCGTTGCCTAAAGGAATTAGCAAGAGTGCATCACCTAGTCCTGTCGCACATGGAAAAAGAAGAAATACCACGACAGTTTCCAGTCAAGAATGGCCTAATCATGATGAAGATATTGATAGATACGTTGCAATACAACACAATAGAAGCTCGTTATCTGCTTTGGGTGTAAGTAGATACTGACTTAATACTTATTCATGGTTTTTCAATATCCCAAACAGAACATTAAATTTCAATTAAACCAAAAGTACATATTTTAATAATAATTATTCCTCTTCTTTTTCTTAAATTAGGCACAGTACCTGTTTTTTGCCACCAGTAACCTCGGCAGTGTATTGAAGCCAGTATTAATGCTGCGAGCATATTTTTATTGTTTTTTATCCGGGGTATCTTGCTAGGCCTTGCAGAGGACGGTTACGGTTTGATGCTTAAGTGCGTTGGCCACTAACCAGAGAATCTTGGTTCGAGCCCGAGTAGAGCAAGAACTTCATTCTAAAAGCCGTCCTCCCTCGGCGAGCAATGGCAAATCACCGAGGTAATCTGCTTTGGAAACTCTTCATAAAATGAAGTGGTTAGCCAAAACCCACTCTGGGTTGTAGCGCTACTGAATGAATGAATCTTGCTAGGCTTGCCTGGATGTGCCTGCTTTTTACCCGACTGCGCGACGCAAAGAAGGGTTATGTGTTTATCAGTCTATATATGTATGTTTGTTCCTTTGTGGCACTCTAGAGCCGAAACGCGTGGACCGATTTTGACGATTTTTTTTTCAATCGATTTGTATTAAAACTGCGAGTGTCACTAGAGACAGGACAATAAGTAAAATTT
Source organism: Cantharis flavilabris (assembly GCA_949152465.1). Taxonomy (NCBI): domain Eukaryota; kingdom Metazoa; phylum Arthropoda; class Insecta; order Coleoptera; family Cantharidae; genus Cantharis; species Cantharis flavilabris. The sequence continues at coordinate 27,835,025 of OX424436.1, read as the reverse complement.
TATATGACGGCCACCAGACGCCTTTTTGTAGCCAAAACGACACGTATCGGTGTGTATTTTTTTGTTGGTATAAAAAAGTCACACACAAACGGATAAATTCTTTAATTCACCCCATTGTAGTGTAAAAATTTTGATTGATAAGGGTTTTTAGTCAGTTCACGGATTTTTGCGAAAGGTCAGGCCTATTTAGCCTTGAGCCGGGTCAGATCTTTAGACGGATTAATCATCAGTAGCTTAGATCACCTCAAGTTTCTTAATAATCCACTCTTATCCTCCCTTAATGCATTGACAAGATTGCAAAATTTACCATCATATCATAACTAAAAAAGGCAAAATAAAATAAATTATTAAATAACAAAAAACCCAACTGCGTTAAAAAAAGAGCTAAAATAAAATAGTAGTTGAAAGAGGTATTGCAGGCGGGGACAAGCAGAGAATTACAAAATATATGTGTTTTAAAAATTTACGATTAGCTTGTCCCCGCCTGCAATACCTCTTTCAACTACTATTTTATATTAAATTCAAAAAAATATAAGAATAATACAATATGTAGAAAATCAAAATTCAAAAAATTAAAAAAGAAACAATTAACACATAACAGGTTTGAATTAAGAATATTTGAAATAATGAAAAATTCGTAATACGATAGTACAATATAACGTTATTTCATGGTTAACTTCCATTCTTCAGTTGCACATAATCTATTAAATTGAAAAATAAGAAAAAATTTTCGAACTAAACAAAAATATAGATTAACGTGTACAAAATTGACTTACCATAACCTCCAAAAAATTATCAAAACTGAGCTTGTTACATGAAGTATGAACAATTTTAAAATAATTTGAACTAAGACATTCTTTTACCTAGCACTGATAGGGTGAAATCCGAAGGCAATACCCTCTTAATATGATTTCTAAAAACTTTGAAAAAATTCAAAATTCAAAAATTTACCACGTTTTTTCTTCTTTTTTTAGTTTTTTTTCTAGTTTTACGCCTCAATTACGCCAAAATTTAACCATAAATACATACTAAAAACCACAAATTTACTTAAAATTTTTTATTTTGAGTTCTTTTTCTATTTTATTTTAGCTCTTTTTTTAACGCAGTTGGGTTTTTTGTTATTTAATAATTTATTATTTTTAATGAAGGAAAATCGTTAGTCGATGATAATATCATAAGAAACTTTTAAAAGAAAGGTTAAAAAAACATCTAAAATATCAAGATTTTCTAATAAAATATTATAGATTCGTTTATTCTGTTTTGAAAATTTATTACATTCGGTGACAACTATGTACATCATTCAAATGTTTACAAAGACTTCATTTGGTAGTATTGAAACAAGTGGAATAGTCCGGTCAATTTAGACATAAAAATAATGGTCAAATAACAAAAATTGCCGGAGAGCCAAATTTTGGTGGAGAGCTGGGGTTTACCATTACAAATAATAGTTATTAATAATAATTATAATAACGTTTTATTTCATTTTGGTGCTTGGGCTTTAAATAGTAAAAATTCAAGAATTAAGTATTTTGGGAAAAAATGACATTTTGTTTTTTACTATGAATTTTTGGTGTGCCATGGTTCCTATGTAGATTGTTGATATTACTAGAATGCTCTATTGTTTTATTGCAAAACAAATTAATTTTATATTTGCAAATGGATAAAATCAAAGTTATTCAAAAGAAATATTGGATAAATTTGAGGTTGCCCAGAGTAGATTGATTCCAATAATATCAAAAGATTTGTACGAGAAGGAATATAAGAAGTTTTGTGAGTGGCGCAAAAAATGTCAACAAATGTCAAATGGTAAGAAAATGTTCAATCGCTTAATAATCATTGTATTTATTAATAATTTTCGTTTTTCTTAGTCAAAGCTTTATAAACCTTCTCTTTGGTGCATCTACTCAAAGCTTATGAAAATGGTGAAGGTTAAGGAAAGCGTTGAAGTTAAAGTATGGCAGTTCTATATCTAAAAACTATCTGCATATTGACTGAGAGCGGTGGTGACACAAGAACGTTGAATCAGTTGGGTGGATGGCAATTAATGGCATTTAATAAATAATTTGTATCCTTGAAATTTAAATAATAAATAAAAAGATTTCCACTATTTTGTTTGATAGTAGATTACTGGCCGAGCCTCGAAAATGATCCAGTAACGAATCATTTTTCGAGTAGAGGTGAGTATACTATTTTATCGGAAAACAAAAATATTAGCTATTACACCAAAAATAAAAATCCTACACAAGTACCTATTATGAAATATTTTGAATTAGCAATAACTCAAGAACGGCGCTAGATATCGAATAACTGAGCCAAAAATTCTCCCCCCCTTCGCCTCGTACTTACCCTCCTTAAATTATCGGTAGTAAAGCATATGCAAAAGTTCAGATCGATCGCGCGCAAAAAAAAATTCGTATTTTAGGTTAGATTTGCTTAAAATGCGAAAAAATTAAAAACGAAACAAATAAGACGAATTAAAACAATGTAATTAAGTCAACATGCCGCAGTGGCTTGGATGCTTGGATCATAATTATATCGCTTGGAAATTGTGAGTTCGATCCTCACCTCGGTCAAATTTTTTTAATAGTATTTTATAATAAAAATGTTTCCGACATGTAGAAGTGACATAAGCGACCAGTAATGAAAACCATTACTAGTCGATTTTACATTACTAGTCAATTTGTTAAGTGACTAGGAATGTTTCGCTTTCTCACCCGAGAGGAGACTCGGAAAGCATAGCTTTGACTATGTTTTTCGATAAAATTGTTGTCATTGCTTAGCAACTTTATACACCCTCGGGCTAAAAAAGCCATATTACGCCCGCATTTGAGTGCTATTAAACAAGGTTATGATTCCAAAATGAAATAAAGTTTTAAAAGTCCCCATCGATCCTATGTGTGCTTCAAAAGTTATTCGGGGTCAAAGGTAAAAATTTGAGGTTTTTTGGATTTTTCTCAAAAACGGTAAGCTTTATCAAAAAAAACCTCAAACCAAAGTTGTAGATCTTAAAATTCTCTACAAAAATGGTCACAAGCAATACCACAAGAGCTTTGATTTATCCGGATAATTTTTAATTTCAACGAATACGTGATTAGCAATTTAGCGAAAGAAAACTTGGTTGACAAAATCACGAGCGTGGGCGAGCGTCAGCGAGATTGTTCGAGTGATTTTGTTTAACCAATAGCTTTCTCGACCCAAATTTTAAAAACACGTATGAGTGTTCAGAAATTAAAAATTATCAGGATAGAAATCAAAGGTAGTGTGGTATTTGATAAGGTAATTCCGCGAATGATGCATAAATACGCATAAAACTATTTAAACTTAAAAATTTACTTTGGTTGTCATGTTAAAAAAGGTAACAAAAACCAAAAATATCCTCTAAATTTATCCGCTTGCATTTCTGTTCCTTCCTAAGTACAATTTTTATCCGTTAGCAAGCTTTGACGTTTGACGTTTCTTATGTATTGTTTTATATACGAGTAGAATTATCTTTATGATTTTTTTCGTAAGAGTTACCATTCCTGAGATATCGCGATCTAAGAGTCACATTATACATGATATGCACATAATAAGCCACGAACTGAATCCCCTCTACCCATGTGGCCTTAAAAAACATCTGGCTATTCTATTATGCAGCCGTCACGACGACTTCAAACTTTTTAGAAAATCAAAATCCGACGACAAATAACGGCGATGCAACCGCATTTAGTAAAAACCTTTCAACCCTCGCAGAAGGGTTCGGGGGTAACTTTTTCAACTTTTTCGATTTTTCTGGGTGGTTGTGCCAGTAACCCAACAGGTTTGCAAAATTTCAGCTTTCCTGGATATCTAGAAGTGGTCAAACATTTTCACTCGAAATGATGATAATCAGTGAGTAAAGCAGCTTTATATAATGTGCATATCATGTATAATGTGACTCTTATGCCCGCTGTACACTCTCGCCGAGACAGGGCGAGAGCGGGAGAGAACGAGAGTGTAGATGGAAGCTGTCGCCTCGCCTCGCGGGTCTCGGTGTTCCTCGCTAGCTCTTCATCCTAACCCGGTTTTTTTGGTCCGAGTCAAAGGGTCTCGCTTTTAATTAAAATTTTTTAATTTAAAAAAAAAATTGTTTAAATTGTAGAACATCTAATTTGATTAAACTGATCTTTTTATCAAATCCATCTGTTCATTCAAAATTCCAAGGGTGGTTTGCTCTTTACCGTAAGGGTTGAACTGTCAATGTTTATGAATAGCAGTAAATGTAGCCCCCTTGAAATTAAAATCAACTTGGCCAAGCGTTTTTCACTTTTTTATTCTTAAATGTCTTGAAATATCGTATTTATTTCTCATTTTTGCAGCTTCAATTTTTTTGTTGAATAATTGATCAAACAAACAAAAATTATTGGACTGAATTCAGGGAAGCAAGACCTTTCAAATGAGGTGTCACTTGCCATATCATCCCTATTAACATTTTAGGGGTTGTCTTCACAGCGCTAAGGGATGAAACAATACGGGAGTGACATTGGTCGCCAAAGTTGTCCCCCTCGATAATAAAACTGACGTGTTTTTGCATTTCTTGAAAAAAAATTCTGATGGCCACAATTCCGTCTGTTTCGTTTTAAAACGGCCACCCTTTATACGTTGTACGTGTACGAGCTTATTTTTTAAAGTACAACTTGTGAATAATAATAAAATTGTTCATAAGGCATGAGAAAACAGAAGAAAACGTTCAAGAAGAACAAAGTATGAAAAAGTATTGTAATCGTGCAGAAAAAAATTGAGATTTTGATAAACTTAGACATTTAGGGAAAGGCAATAGGAAACCATCCCATTAATTAAATTAAATTTTGTATTTTGTACATAAATATTGAGACTTAGAGCGGATTACATTTTAGTTAAAATCGGTACACGGAAACGCAAAAAAAAATAATTATTTGGAAAATCAAAAATAATTTTTTTATTTTTTAAATTATATTTTTTTTTTGTATTCCGCTCTATAATAATATTAATAATAAATAATTGTGTAAATATACAAATTTTGTTTATATTGTTTTTATAAAAAAATAAAAATTTTTTATTTTATTTTTTAAATTATACTTTTTTTATTATATTCTGCTACACAATAATAATAAAAGATTATTAATTAGTAATCGTGTAAATCACGATTTTTTTCGGTTTCCAGATTTTTTTATTTAAAGGTATAATAAAGTTATGGGCATGGCCTCATCCTCTTTTTTACTTTCCCCATACGTATACGTATAAGGGAAAGTATTGTAATCCACTCAAAAATCGAAATTTTTGCATTAAAATGTTCCTTATCATGTCCTGATAAGTTTTTGATGCATTTTAGTTGGATGTTCGTCTGTATGTCCGTCTGTATGTCTGTCTGTATGTCTGTCTGTATGTGGTTACGAGATCATGAAATGAAATAGTATCAATTGCACAGGTTAAACCACGCAACCAAATGTCAAAAAATTTGGCATAAATGTACATCATAGTTAAACTTAGAGGCCAGCTGAAAATGGTGAAAATTTGTTGAAAATTGCGGAAATGATAAAGAAAATAAAAAAAGTTCAAGTGTCAATTACTTTTGGACCACCATTTGTTATATCCAAATTATTTAATAGTGCCGTGTCGCATCTCTTTGTAAAGAGTTAGACGGAATACGAGTAGCGTCGCAACTCGATTCCAAAAATTTTCGGAAATTAATTCAAATTTGACGTTTATGAAATTTTGATGTTTTCGGATTTTACACCCCGTGTCCCGCGTAGCGCGATTTTTGAGCCTCGCAGATGCGACCTGTCGTTTCCTTGAGGTTTTGCACATCGAACGGTACATTTCAAGAAGGTGGCGAACGAAAATTTACTCTCTAATTATGTGTCAAAGAAGTAAATCTGCACCTCTAATTAAACTGGTTTTCAAATTTTTCAACTTTTTGACTTTTTGATTCGAACTGTAGCTTCTTCGAGGTGTTTCTCCTCGAATGGTACCCAGAAAGAGGAGGTTGAACGATAATTTTTATACCCAAATTTAATGGGGAAAGTTATGCAATGTTTACATAGCCAATTTTTTTTATTATTTTTATTAAATAATTTTTTTAAATGTTAGTTGTTTTTATTTTTATTCGTTTTTAGTAGTTAATTATTCTTTATTGTTATTTTTATTCTAAAAAAACTGCATGTACAATGTGAATAAAAATTTATGTAAATTAAAAGTAAATTGAAGTTTTGAATTATTCAAAATCTTTTTAAAATATGAAAAATGATAAGTATAGTCTTAACCCACGAGAGCTCGAGTGTGACTCATACCTAAAAACTATCCAAATGATATAGATATATGTCAGACACGTAGCAACAGATGGTGCTAGTGGTGCCTCGCACCAGGGCCCGGGACTAAAAGGGGCCCGGTATTTAAATAGTAGAAATTAAAAAAAAAAGAAAACAAAGAACACAAAAGTTCAAACGAAAAAAAATTTATGCGTGGGAGAAAAAATGAAAGACACAAAAATAATGCAGAAATATAAACTACAAATGATAAGAACATTGGATTTCATCTAGCTTTTACTTAAAAATCAAAAAATGCTCTTAAAATTGATAAAATTTTCATTTATCAAACTGGCCAGCTAAGTTTCCAATGTAATTATTATTGAATTTATATCATGGTCAGTCTGATAAACGAAAATTTTAACGAATTTCAAAAGTAACAACTCTAGATGAAATCTAATGCTCTTATCATTCGTAGGTTATATTTTTTGGGGAATAAAATTGTTATTTTAAATTTTAAAATTATCATATTAAAATAATGAAGAGGGCCCCGGCTTTGACTTGCTACGTCCCTAATATATGTATATTTATTTAGTTTTTTAGTAATTATTTACTAGTTCCAATATTCACTGAACATAAATATTTTATATCGTTTGGATAGATTTTAGGTGTTAGTTACATTCGAACTTTCGGGGGTCAAACTATATTATGTTTTTTTTTTATTTGACAATATGACTAAAGGCTACGACAAAACTTATCACATATCAATAAAATGTAATGTGCCTTGGGTTGTTTACTGATAAGTGTTGTATATTGCGGTGGTATTTTGTGAAAAATATCAATCTCACAAAACCTTTTCCACACTTTAATTTTTGCCGGCCAGCTTAGCCAATCGGAAGCAGAGACTTCTCAGGAATTGGTTTCAAACTTTCAATCAATTTAATTCTACGATATAAATTCCAAACAAATTTTCCAAATTACCATAGTAATTAAGAAACCGTAATAGTATTAATGTGAATATTTTAAATAAAATTTTATCCAAAAAATGATAACTTGACATGGGCTCGAACTTGTAGCTATCTAGTCAGGTGCGACACCATCCACATAAATTTTATCAAGTTTTCCTATTTAACTTTAATTTAATAATTCAAAAGAACAATAATAATTTAACGTTCAATTATCCAATTCTATCATTAATCAACTTACGAATGATCCAAATCCAAGTTAGTTCTTTCCAATTTCAAACAGTATCAAAAACAATTCAAAAAAATTCAAAAAAATAAGAATAATACAATACGTAGAAAATCAAAATTCAAAAAATTTTAAGAGACACACAAAGAGAAAAAAAAATTTTTTTTGAATTTTGATTTTCTACGTATTGTATTATTCTTATATTTTTTTTTGAATTTAACCATAAATACATACTAAAAACCACAAATTTACTTAAAATTTTTTATTTTGAGTTCTTTTTCTAGTATCAAAAACTCTCCAGTATCGTTCAACCTTCGGACAATTTTCATAATCAACAAATAATTATTCACTCTTACGAATACTTTATTCACAAAATCACACTCAAAAATATATCTCAAACTTGAAAAACCAAATTAACAAAATCTCAAAAGAGATATCCAAAAATACGTCCGGTTCGTCCAGCGGACAACAATGGCAGCCCTTATCACTCGTCCTTCGGTGCCAACATTCAAGTTGCCAACACCAAGACCCACCAAAATTCAAAATTTACAATAAATCGTTTACAAAATTATTAAACAAAATTTAAATTCAAAAAAAAATCACTTAAACATAAATCAAATAAATTCATCAACCATAAAAATACAAAATTTCATTTGGTAACACGACAATATATTATAATAAATAACAAATAACTAGCCGCCACCGTCGGTAGATTTCGTATTCTATTATCTAGTATAAAAATTTTAAATCTCTAGATTTTTATTGGATTTATTATATTTATTATTTTTTTATTAAAAAAAGTACAAACTAATATAGACGTTGGTAAATTTTGCCGCTCGCATTATACTTGAGTGCAATGAAAAAGACCAATACTCTCCCGGGTAGAATGTTTCTCGATGGTACTGAAGGTACTACATGTGGGGAGATCGCGGAACTGTTTTCTGAATATTTTTCCGCGGTATATGTGAGCAACGCCAACAATCCTACTGGTGATGAGCTACCTTACGCGAATGGTGTCGGATCTATATCTGGTTGTGCTTTTACCCGAGACGAGATTTATGATAGGCTGCAGACATTGAGTACCGACAAGGGGCCTGGTCCTGATATGATTTCACCGGCGTTTCTAAAAGGTTGTGTTTCTCAGTTGGATGAACCATTGAAGATTTTGTTTTCTAAATCGCTGGGAGCTGGCGTGTTTCCCAGTTCTCTTAAACTGAATTACATTGTACCTATATTTAACAGCGGTGTTAAGGGCGACATAAAAAACTACAGACCTATTGCAATTCAATCCTGTATATCTAAGGTATTTGAAAGCGTTGTTCTTGACAGGATCTCTCCACCCTTTGCGGGTATCTTGGTAGATGAGCAGCATGGTTTTCGTAGCGAAAGATCCACTGCCACTAACCTACTGGTATTCCAAAATTACGTAATTGACTCATTTTCTTGCGGTAGTCAGGTTGATGTAGTTTTTACCGACTTTGCAAAGGCATTTGATACAGTGGATCATGAGCGACTTTTGATGAAACTTGAATCGTACGGTTTTTGTGGCTGTATGCTTAGTTGGTTCAGGAGCTACCTGAGCAATAGAAGGCTTTCCTTAAAGGTGGGTTGTCCTCTGAGTTTCTAGCTTGTTCGGGTGTGCCTCATGGTTCAAGCACGGCCCCTTTCTTATTTATACTGTTTGTAAATGACATTGGAACGGCCTTTAAAAATGTCAAATATTTGACTTTTGCCGATGATCTAAAGATTTTTATGCGAGTTAATTTTGTCTATGACTGTGTTGCTATCGGCGATGACCTGCAACTACTGGAGAAGTGGTGTCAAGCGAATCTGATGACTATGAATGTTAGCAAATGCAGGACTGTTACGTTCAGTCGATCCAGAAACTCGCTATTTTATGATTATTCTTTTTCGGGCGTAATAATTCTTAGAGCTGAGACGGTAAAAGATTTGGGGGTATATCTTGACTCGGAGCTCTCATTTAGAGACCACATTGATGCCATTGCTAAAAAGTCTTTGACGCTGCAATACTTCGTTCTGAGGGTTACGAGGGATTATACAAGAATTGAGACTTTCAAAGTGTTGTTCTGTGCACTTATCCGATCCATTTTAGAGTACTGTTCAGTTATCTGGTCCCCTCACTACGCCACTCATGTTGCTAGGATCGAGAAAATACAAACTAGGTATATCCGATTGGTGGCTCACAGACTGGGGTACACATATCATGATTGTCCGGTGGATGATGTTATGAGCGATATAGGCCTGACTCCTCTGCATCTGCGTCGCGTTAATTCGGATTTGGCCTTTCTCTTTAAGCTTGTGAACTCTTCTGTCATATGCCCAGACTTGCTCGAACTTGCGGGACTTAGAGTACCTAGCATGGGCACTAGATCTCAAAGCCTGTTTTCTCTTGGGTGCCATGCAACTAATTATGCATACTACAGTCCCTTGATCAGGATGATGAGGTGGGGTAATAGACTGAGTGAATCAGTCGACTTCTTTAATATGAATCTTCTTCAGTTCAAACGATGCGTGAGTGAATTGTTACTTTCGGGAGATGCATGGCCGTAGCCACACCTGTTGCGCTGTGAGAGAGCTGGCAAGGCTACCTGTTGTGATTGTGCTCTACGCTGTGAGTTTGTATACATTTGCTGTGGTTGTTGTATCTCTACTTCTTGCTGTTGGTCTGATTGTGTTGTCTCTGTCTGTTTCTGTTGTTCTTGATGGTGTGTTGTGTCTGTTTAAAATTCACGTGTTCGACGTGGTGGTTCGATGATATCTTCACATGGGGATATGTTTTCTTGTCGTTGCCTTATTTGGTCTATATGGTGTTTGTAGCATTTACCATTGTAATCAAGTTCAAAATGTAAATCTCCCAGGCGCGTCTTGACAGTACTTGCAATCCATTTGTCCATGTTAAAGTTACCGGACATGAAATAGACCAATTGAGCGGATTGTAACGTACGGAAAGTTGTGTTGTGTTCGCTTGATGTTTTTCAGTTATTCGTGTATGGATTTCTGGTCTGACCAAATCCCCGATACACTTATACCGGTATGCTCAGTAAGAAATTAAAACTCGGCTGTTCTACGCAATGACGTCACGTTGGAAATATTTATTATAATACGCTTGAATTTTAATTATAAATCTTAAGATTATCTTATAAAAATAAAAAGTCAAACAATATCAATTTCAATTACATTATACCTCATTAACATAATAATCTTAGATATGGTTGAAAAACGGAAAAGAAATATTGCAAATTTGACATCTCTGGCTTCAAGCTGACGTCAAATAGTGCGACAAGGATAGAGCTAACCTGCTAGTGAGCATACCGGTAATAAGTGTATCGTGGACCAAATCTAATCGTGTTCGTCAGTTACATCCTAAAAATAACATAACCGGTGGGTGTCCGATTGTTGCGTGTGGGGGGGGGGGAGGGCTTTTCTGTATTGTCTAAGGAATGCCTTTAAGTTTTGCTGAATTGTCCCTCGCGTCGTCGCCATAGCCTTCAAAGAATTCTGTGCATGTTTTGCACATTCGGTACATAACTTGGCTACGTTTTCGTTGTCAACATCGATGCTTGGCCAAAATACTAATTTTTACCTTTAATTTTTACAATACCCACGTGCGCTGCGTGTAAATCTTTGTCTTAATGATGGCGGTATACGACTTGGTGTTCAAATAATAAACAGTTCGCGGCGAGTGTGTTGGGATTCTGGTGATTTATATTATAATGATAGCGTGATAAATTTTGTCCTGATTCCAGTAGCTGGACAATTTTACCTAAGAGGGAATTCTTTCGTGTTTGTTTGGCTATGTTCTCAGAACGGACGGGCAATTGCATTATTTGGTGTAAGGTGAAATGATCAAAATCATCATATTCTTCTAGTATTCTTTCTCCTCTTACGGTGAGGTTGTTGATTCCATTGTTGGCGTTTGCTAGCGGTGCACGAGAACAGTAATCAGCATTTGTGTTATCTTGGGTAGGTCTGAATATAACTTCGTAGTTGAAATGTGCCATATAATCGGCATAATTGGCCATACGACTTATACTTACATAATACTGGTAGTGATTTTTCTGGGTATAAAATTTGTGTTAGCGGTTTGTGATCCGTATGAAGTGACGAGCATATACATAATAAAAAAATTTATTTACTGGCCAAACGATAGCAAGTGCTTCTTTATCGATTTGTAGATACATATCTCTGTTCAGTATTTGTCATTGTGCGACTAGCATACGCGACACTAATAAAAGTGTCAGTGATGGATCGTGGGCCATTAAAACTTGTGGCGAAATCAGAATTTCTTTAATCATATTAGAAGCAGTTTTGGCTTCTTGTGTTCATTTAAACGGTTTGGTAGTCAATATATTGCAAAGTGCACGGTTTTTTGTCGCAAGATCTGGGATAAACGAGTTATCATATTCTTCTAGTATTCTTCCTCCTCTTACGGTGAGGTTGTTGATTCCATTGTTGGCGTTGCTAGCGGTGCGCGAGAACAGTAATCAGCATTTGTGTTATCTTTGGTGGGTCTGAATATAACTTTGTAGTTGAAATGTGCCATATAATAGGCATAATTGGCCATACGACTTATAATAAATACGACTTATAGTATATATGACTTATAGCCACCTTATAGTAGGTGGCTTTGCCCAAAAATAGTTGCAGTTCTTCTGAGGTTGATGGTTTCGGTGCGTCACGGATTGCTTCAATATGTTTGTCTGACTTATGTATGCCTTGATAGTCGATTCTGTGACCTAAAAATTTTTTTAGGTTTTTTTAGCCCATGAGCTTCCATGCGATTTAAGGTAGCTTCCAAAGCGGTCACGAGGTTATCGAAATCGCTTGCAAAAACTAGAACATCATCAAAGAAGTTTTGGACATTTGGGAGTCCTTGAAGAACGGTTTCCATACGCCGCTGCGGGGATGCTTGCAGCTCCATAAACTGCGCGTGTTGGTCGAACTAGTCCGTGGATTGGTGTATTGAGGGTTAATGCGTGGCGAAATTCTTCGCTTATGGGTAAATGTGTATAGGCGTCGGTTATGTCCAGGTGACAAAAGAGTTTTGCACCTTTCATTTTGTTAATCAGGTGTTCGGCTCTTGGGATCGGGTGTTCTTCTATAATCATCCGGGGATTCAGTGTTGGTTTATAGTTACCTGTGATTAGAAACTTACTATTTTCAAATCAAATCCTGGACTCGGCAGAATTTCTTAGCTCAGCCCCCTGGTGAACATCAAACATCTTCATGGAAAACGGGGTAAAATAAGCCTAGAGCTTCAGTACAAAGTGGGCATTGAACCACTACCCGTGCAGCTAATTTAGAAATTTGGAATCAATTTCTTTGGCATATGTATCGCGTAATGCTAAAGGTACCTCGCCAGCACGGGCAAACACTGGTGTTGCGCCTGGTTTAAAATGTACTTCAACCAGAGGTCCCGTTAATTTACCTGCAATATTACTAAAGATGTTACTGTGGCGAGCAATTAGGATATCAAGCTGTGATTTTTGAATTGTTGATAGACACAGTACAGAGATTGTTAGTGTGCCAATTTGATGGTTAGTAGTGAATAGTTTCTGAAAATCAATTTCTGTTAAGAATTCCAGGATCTCTTCCTAGGAGTGTGTCAAAGTTATCTTCAACTATCACTAGTAAAAATTCTTGGTGAATTTTAACACCAAACGGGGTCTATTTATAAATTTCGCTAGTGTGAAGCCGCCTAATTTCTAACCAATTTCATTGGTTAACATTTCGAGGTCATCGGTTTAGTACAAATTCTTACTTTTTTCTTAAATGAAATGGACTATAGTAACAAAAACGTCAACTTTCATTTGAGGTAATGCTAGTAAAAATGTATTGCTTTTAATACGGTTGGAGAAAAACATAATTATTGGACTATCGTAAATTTTACTACTATCAACAAAATTGCTGATTTTCTATATAAGCTTTATTCTAAAAAATCTACAAAAATTATAATAAAGTCTTCAAACATGTTAGTAATACAAAAATATTATAATATTAAAAATATGTAGGGGAAAGGCTTGCAGGTTGCAACCCCATAGCTTTTTTGGTCATAACTCGTCATACAATCAACGTATTGTTGATATAATAAGACATACAGGAAAGGGGAAGTATAAAGCCACAATCCTGCGCAAAAAATCATTTTAATTCTGAAAAACTAAAAATTTACAGCAAATTTTAAAAAGGATCTAAAATCGACACCTTGAAATTTCGGCTTGCAGGTTGCCATCCCTTGAAAAATTGTTGAAAATGTAGAAAAACTCAAGTAAAAACATATGATTTACATTAATTACACTTAGTGGCTGTGAACAAAAAAAAATGAGAGTAAATTGACAAGAAAAAAAAAAGTTAAAATTGAAAAAAAAATTTAATTTTTTTTTTTCATTTAAATCTAAAAATATATAAAAAGTGCATCAATTATTAGTAAATAATTATTTATATTAATTTTTAAAATATTTAAGAAGCGTTTACGTCAATAGGTACATAAAATATGCAATGAGGGGGTTAAACCTGCCCCCCTTTGCGCGGGAACCTGTCCTGGACCGATTTAGGGGCTTATGTTGCCACTTTCCCTCAACAGTCACTGTAGTATACGTCACAATGTAAAATAAGAGGGGTGGCAACCTGCAAGCCAAAAAAGGTGGCAACCTGCATTTTTACACCACTTTAGAATATACAGGAAAAAAAACTTCCAACTCATGATATGTTTAGAATTATTTAAGAATAATAAAAATTGAATGAAAAAACAACACAGCAAAAATATTTCCCTTAAATTTTCGTTGAAAATGTTCAATTTTTGGGCACAGAAGAAAAACACAATTTTAATTTTTCATTTTTTTACAAATAAAATTTCACATTTTGTTTACCAAACACCTTGTTATTGTGTTTGAGTGCATCACAATTACATTAAAAGCGACAACTACTCGTTTGTATTCGATGTCCGTCAAAATTTATGGGATGACAATGTTAGAATGTCAAAATCCTGCAGGGGTGGCAACCTGCAAGCAGTGGCAACCTGCAAGCCTCTCCCCTACTAATTTGAAACACATAAGGTACAATGCAAATATTACCGCAATGTTCAGTGCAAATTGCGTGAAAACTGAATCGAGCGTCGTAAAATTTGCGACTGTCTAGTAATGTAGGGTTAAAGATAAAAAAAAGTAAAAAGTTGAGAACATTTTTTCACCCTACTTTTATAATCTATAACTTGGAAGAAGGGAATTTCTCTTGTTCTTAAATCATCTACGGGTATTTCCATTATTGCGCTAATATGCAACCAAGCGTCATGTTTTTTTTATTTATTTTTAAAATCTGTTATGCCTGTTTTCCACAAAACTGATTCCGCTTGAAGTCAATCAATAAATAATATCAATTCTTGTTCATTTGTCCAAAATTAAAGCTCATTTTAATTCAAAATATTTAATTACACTACTTATCTGGTAAGTCAGGCGCCACTGAGATCACAGTATAAGAAGTTATACAGTAGGGACACTCGCAGCTTTTTTGTGTTCCAAATTTTTATACGCATGTCAAAGTCTGGGTTAAGTATCTACAGAAGTTAACAGATGTCGCGACTGTTTCGTCCGTGATTCGTGCTATTTCACTACTTGCTACAGTGTTGTCAAGACGTTTAAAATGTCGCTAGATTTAATGATTTGACAATAAAATTTGGTAACTTTGTAAAAATTTCAAAAGTTTCATAATGAAATTACTTTAACATTACTTTCTCTTGTTAAGAGAATGCATTACAAGGTTTATTTCTATTTTTTGTTGTATATTTCAAAATTGAAGAGAAAAAAATTAAAGAATATTCACTCTAAATGATTGTTCTATGCTAAATTATTGTTTTTGAAATGAATTTTAGTAATTATAATGTGAAAATAATCCTTTAAAATAATTAAGTCTCGGGCGGTTTATTTCAAACTTAGATCATATAATATATATGATCTAAGATTTCAAATTTAAATTAATATTGCAGCGCCATCTCTACGTATCTCAAATGAACTTAACCCAGACTTGAAAATCTGGAACACGAACATCAAAGACGCCGACACCGAGTGTCCCTACTGTATAACTTCTTATACTATGCTGAGATATGCAAATGTGCAACCTAATCCAGTGTGGGACGTTTATAGCGTTCTCGTATCCTATGTATCGCATCAAAAACCGACAAAAAGCGGAGAACTAAGCGAGAACTTATGAAGAACACTTGAATCAGCTTACTCTCCCTTTTATCGAGTTGTCTCGTTCTCTCATAGCATTTCTCGCGAGATTCTCGCGACCGTGTGGAGTGGTTTGTAAGGCGAGAACGCGAGAAAAGCGCGAGAAACCTATCCACACTCTCGTTTCTCGTGCTTTTCTCGCCCTTTTCTCGCGCTTTTCTCGCGATGTTCTTGCGAGATTCTCGCGAGAGTGTGGAGCGCGCTTGAGACATGACGCAAGAAAGTCGACAGATTTGCCTTTATCTGTAAAAACGCTTACGCTGAATGCTATTTCTTCTTCAAAGATTTATACATTATCACGAAAAATTGTAAAGTGGTTATATTTTACTAAGTGCTTAGTGTTAAAAAATTTACACTTAGAGTTTTTGGTAGAAAGTCTTTGTTTTTACACCAAACAGTGTACGAATTTAACACGACTCGGTTCACCAAAATCAAAGTGGTGGAATTTTATACTTGATTTTTTTACTAGTGATGTATGTATATGTTAACACATCGTGTTAGAGATCCTAACGTGGCATTAACCGAAAGTCGACCAATGCACTTGACACGATGACCAGTATAACTTGAAAATGTCTATTACTGTGATGTAGGTTAAAAATTGGTTTAATAGGTTTAATTAGGGTATTTTTGCTCACAGTGCGCATGGTGCACCTGAGTCGAGTTCCATTTGTACCTTGTGGCCATCGATCGAAACGGGTATCATTAATTTGTTTGGTGGGTTTAATGAGTTGATTACTATTCTATTCTATTCTAAGTTATGAAATTCTGTAAACCATCGATTTCTTCTGCTGGTTCCACTTCCCACGTTTTTTGGTTAATTGTTCTCGTGTTCTTTTTAGATTTGCACGCTTTTGTGATGTGTCCTCTTTTACCGCAGTTATGGCATGTCGCATTTTCAAATGGGAATTTGTTGCGTACATATCGTTCTGTACAACCTTGGCAGTCACTTTGTCTTCTTACTTGATTTTGATACATGCACTGTGAATTTTTTGTTGTTCCCAATTATTATGCGATGATATTCTATGTGATGCTTGATTTCTTGAGTTATTGGTTGATTGGTTAATTTGACTTCCTGTGTTATGCGTTGAGTTGCTTCGATTGCTTGTGAGATGTCGTGTGCGTTTTTAAAGGTGATCGGTTTCTTGCGATAACTTCGTCACATATTTTACGAGTTTCACTCCGTGAAGAAGTTGCTCTATCAACATTCTATCGAGAAATCCACAAAGAGCGGCACCTTGACAATAAGCGGGAACGGGAACAGAAACGATTTAACTTTTATTGCTATGGTTATGCGCATTATTTGTAAACTGTCAAAAGTCTAAACTGTCAAAAGTTCAGCCAAAGAAATATCCTTATATAGCTATCGTTACTGTTCCCGTTCTGGTTTACTGTGAACCGACGATTCATTTCGTTCCCGTTCTCGTTTCCGTTCTCGTTTCCGTTCTCGTTACTGTTACAAACTAATTGTGTATGAGCCTTAATAAGTGTATCGTGAGTAATATTAAATTGTACAAATATAACCATAGTGGAGACACCTTACTTGCAATAAAGTAATTACTTCTTATTTTTTTAGAAATTAAACCAAGTACGATTGCTATTAATTTAACCTTCTTGAAACAATCTCGAAGTTATAATTTTCTCCCGTAGTATAGTTGAGTAAGTAATATACATACATAAAGAATTTGCAATTTTTTATAAAGAAGCCATTGAAATGAGTTTTATTGATTGTTTGTTTAAATGATACAAGATTATCGTAAAATACCCACTGATAATATAATACACAATAAAAGTTCAGTTTATCAATACCTATTCATAATATTTAAAAATGTACATATACAGTGTGTTCATGTAAAAGGTAACAGTGAATAATTCTTAATCTTACTAGATATAAAAAACAGTTTTAAAAAAAACAGCAGTAATAATTGATAATGACAAATCGCGTGTTGCTATTGAAAATTAGGCTGAAAAATTCGGATTATATGTATATCCTGGTGATATTAAGGCTGTTCAGTAGGTTGAGATTTTGTAAAAAAAAATTGAAATACATTGTATTTATAATAATATTCTTGTAGAACTACATATTTTAGGCAATATTTGTTTATAAAAATAAATTCTAAAAAAATTACTTTAGCCGCAATTTGTACTTAAAATATGAATTTTATTATGAAGCTTTTGGCCGATCCTGAAAAGATATCACAATGAAACTTTTTCTAAACGCAAGAATATTTAATTTACTTTGACATGAAATAATTTTTATTTTGATTTTTACTTTGAAAAGCAAAAAAATTTTAGAACGAAAAATGTATAATTTGCTTATTAACGTACCATTTTCAATAAGTATTTAAGAATTCATATTATTTAAATCTGGGATCTGGGAAAATTTACCCTCTAATTATGTGTGCAAAGAAGTAAAACTGCACCTTTAATTTAACTGGTTTTCAAATTTTTCAACTTTTTGACTTGATGCGAACTTGAGCTTCCTCGCGGTCTTTCTCCTCGAATGGTACCCGGAAAGAAGAGGTTGAACGATTATTTCAAAACTTCATTTTACACAAATGAGTACGATGTGTTGTAACGGTTCAGAATTGGTGGATCAATTAATGGGGCAAATGTGGCGCGGGGGTGCGTTATCGCAGCTCCCGAGTCCGTTGCTTTGTTATTGGTTTACCAGGATTTTGCTTTCTTAAAATACAAAAATAAGATTTCCTTGTTTTGATTTGGTTGGTGGATTTTGAGAAATATGAAATTATGTTGGAGGTCCTGTTTCTGATATCTTTATCAAAACACATTTTTCGTGTTAAAATTTTCAAGTTGACAAATTTTTAATTTTGGTCTTTTGGAAGAGATTTTGAATTGGCAAGTGCTACGAAAATGGATTTATGTTTTGTATTAGCCCTCCGATTTATTGGGATTTATTCGTTGCACTTAGCATTGAAGATTTTTATCGATTTGAAGATATTTAATCTTATCTCCTTTGGAGGATTTAGTATTCAGATTTCTTTTGTAAGTACAAATTTTTAATTTCGAAATACAAACTATGTTTGTAATTTTTATTTTAGTCATCTTTACAACTTTTTGAAAATACGAAAATTACTATAAGAAAATTGACCCTCAACATCTGCGAGGTAATTTTGGGAACCTTCTAATGTTTTATTTTTTTCTCTACGCCAATAATTATTTTAGGGTCTTTGTTTTACGTCCTATATTTGCGAAGGTCTTTGTTTACATCTTACCTTCCCGACAGTAAATTGCGGTCCAAGTTGAACCAAACATCATTATCATACCTTATCATTTCGGTGACCGCCATTGCAGTGGGAAAATCGCTTTGTATGAAAGTCAGTATTTAGAACATCAATTCACCCTTAAGTTGAATATTGGTTAACAAGCGAGAACGTCTACCATCTTAATCCAAGTTAATACCGTTTTACCATCTACTAGGACTCCGTACCAGCTGTTGAGATAAGTGTTTTGTGCCGTCTATGTTATTAATTATTAATTTTTGTTGATGATTTTTTTCTTGTTGCGCCTTAAGTTTGATTGGACATTATTTACCACCAGTCATGATATTGTTTTTGCTTCCTAATTGGAGTTACGTAATTGTGTAAACTTTTCTGTGAAACCACATATAGCTATATCGGGTTGATTACGCTTTTCGCAAGAGAAGCTATTCGCGACTTTTATTACCATTATTTTTTTTGGGTTAGATCAAATTGAAATTTGGCGCTATTTTCTGTTATTCATTAAAATCACGTTATCCAATTCAAGTGTATATTCTTGTACCACTTTCACTTTTCCTTTTTTTTTGAGTTTTAGTACGCTACCGTTCGTGGTTCAGGTAGTAGCACGCTTTGGGAGGTTGATTTTTAACCACGTGGCGCCTAGGGCAAAACATTCAACCCTCCCAATTATTTTTGTTATCAGTTTTAAAATTCATCAACCACCTTTATTTTTATTTTAGTAGTTAGCCAGGGCATTGCCACTTTTACCCTGAGATTGGGATTATCACCATCAATCCCTTTGATCAAATTTGAGCGTGGCAAGTTGGCAACTGAAAAAATGAGACTAAACCTTAAATTAAGATCTCGATTTCAGAAAGAAATTTGATGATTTGAAAGGAAAGTAGTACAAAATCTATATTCCATTTCATACTCGTCCCCCCCCCCCCCTTTAAACAATTTTGGACATTTCTTCGAGCAGCTGAAGCACGCACGACGGTAATCAAACATAATTCATCCTTAAACATAAATTTATCAATTTCAGCTAACAATTCGACTTTGTAAAGCGAATTGCGTGTAAAACCAATTTTTTTACAGAACCGTCTACGAGTAACTCTGTATAAATCTACTGTAGAGCGATAATAAAGTAATAAAACTAGCTCTCAACCCAATCCATTCGCAATAATCACGTAAAATGAAAATAATGAAGCAAACGGGTATTGCACTACTATATTAGTGGTAGTAAATTTAAAATCGCAATGGAAAATTCAATAATCTAATTGTGTAATCATTTAGGTTAATAATAATACTAAGATCTCACCAATAAGTACTGTAAGTTCTAAAATTTATTAACTAATAAAACATATTTTTGTAAAAATTCACTTTTGGAGTTTAATTCATTCGTAAAAACTGAGTTTGATTTTAGTCCACTAAGCTCAATAATTAATTTTATATTATCAAAGTTTGGACGAGAATTTTATTATTAATTCATTAGTTTACAAATTCAATAAAAAGTTGTTTACGAAATTAAAATTAAAGGTTTCCAGCGCAACTTGCTCGGAGGTGCACAAAATTTTAAATAACTATAGCTTTGATAAAAATTAAATTACAATGATGAATATGGAAGCTCATTGAAGCTCAAACGAAGCTCTATCGATTGACACCAAAATTACGCAAAAAATTTGATAAAAACAAAAAATTGAAAACATATTGTTGTGCTCTTTCTCTCATAAAAAATGGTCGTTGGTTCTCGAAAAATGGTTACATGTAAGACAATAACGGAACAATTTATTTGCAACCTGTACAAAAAGAACAAATTTAAAAAAAAGCAGGACTCACACAAATTTTTGCCGAGCAGCACGTAATTTGGCTTCTTTCTTCCCCACTCTTTCCACAATTTTCTTCGGCTAAATTCAACACCAACTCTTGGACTCTCAATTACAACTTCACTAGGGTTGTAAATTTGCGACTGCTTCTATTACTATTACTAGCCTCTCGGGCTCTTTAAATCACGACTTATATACAATTAGCCTCTCGGGCTCTCCAATAACGACTCTTCTAGAACTAGCCTGTCTGGCTGTAATTTTTCGACTGACTCTCCTTCTTATTTATTTTTATTCTCTCATTTCCTTGGTTTTTTATATTCTTCTTTTTTTTAAATAAAATCAAAATTCTTGCTTGCGTACTGCTCAGCTGCATTCGTGTGAGTCGATAAACAACGAAAATTTAAAAATACACACATTAAAATTTAGATAAACAAACGAAATTACTGCAACAACAAACTTAAACTAAACAATACAACTTAAACTAACGAACAAACTTAACACTAATAAAAACAATTTTGCAAAAACGAACACAGAGTCCTGCCATTATTGTTCCTCAGGTTGCAAAGTCAGTTCTTTATTTCTAAATTACGCAACTCACTTTTCATTACTTTATCAGAACATAACAATATCTTCAGCCCCCCCCCCAAGATTTTGCGAATAGCTCCGCGACGGTTGAGGCTCAAACGACGAAAATAGAAGCTCATTGAGGCTCAACCAAAGCTCAAACGTTTGACAACAATTTTAGTCAAACATTTGACTCATGTCCACAGCCCTCCCCAAAAGTTTTCGCGAATAACTCCGCGACCGTTGAAGCTCAAACGACCGGAATGGAAACCCATTGAGGCTCAAACGAAGCTCAAACGTTTGACACCAATTTTAATAAAAATTTCGATTTGGGGGGGGGGGGGCAGCGACACGTACCTCTAATTTTCTTAAAATGAGTGAGTCTGGTGTCGAAGCATCACATTAGACGCAGGTGTAGCCTTAACATTAAAAGCAAAATCATGTTCTTTATACGATCAGCTTCTTTGTCTGTAGCAAAAATGCGTTTCACTTCTACAATAATTGTATCTTGTCCTACAAGTCCTGTAGATAAAAATGTAAATATAAAAAATGCATGATAATTTTCTGCTTTGTAAGAAAACCAATTTTCTCGAAAGTTGTGATTTATGAGTTGTGCCGGTTTTCTTCCAAAGCAGCAAATTGATTTTTAAAATTACCATCTGGTGAAGACCCTCGTTGAATCAAGTTTGGCGTCTTGCCCTTTATTAGATCTGGCGACAATATTCATTAGTTCTTCAGCGGTGTTATTAGTGAGTTTGCGGAAGGTAGTTTTCCCTTATAAAATTCTCCGTTATGCTTAGGGGGCGTCAATTAATTACGTGAGGCGTTTAAGGGGGAGAGGGTCGAGCGGAATCTCATCAAATCTCACGTAGGGGAGTGGGGGGGTCTCGGCAAATATCACGTAATTTTTTTGTGTTAACTATTCTTAAATAAAAATAATTAAACAAATTATGCTTATTTAAAAAATCCAACGCAATCAAGGACAGATTAACGTATTTACACTAAAAATACGCATTTAAAAAAATCTCACGTGAGATTAGAAGGGGGGGAGGGGGTCAAGCCAAATCTCACGACATCTCACCAAGGGGGGTGGGGGGGTCTAAAAATCGCTAAAATCACCTCACGTAATTAATGGACGCCCCCTTATTATTATAACGGAAAATTATAAGCTTATCGTAAAATACCATTTCTTACGCTATTTTCGGAAATAGCGGAGCCAATTCGAAAACTCAACGTTACGAAGTGACACTGCCAATCTAACCTGAAATTATTCATAGTTTCGTTTGCTTCACGTAAGCTACTTACATTTTTTGCAAGTATTATTACTTAATTCGATTGTATCTTTCTCGTGAAATATCCATTTTATTATTATCCATTATTAAATATTTTACTTGTCACAACCACAACTGTCATTCATAATGTTACATAACAAGGTACATGTCACTGTCAAGCGTTAGAGCATCGTTTGAGCGTCAATGAACTTTTATTATTTTCGTTTGAGCCTCAAAGGTCGCGAAGTTATTCGCAAAACACTACTGGGGGGGGGGGGGCTGTAGACATGATGCCCCCACCCCTAGTTTCGAATTTTTGTGTGAATTTGATGTCAAACGTTAGAGCATCGTTTGAACTTCAATGAGCTTCCACTATTTTCGTTAGAGCCTCCAAGGTCGCGAAGTTATTTGCGAATAAATGGGGGAGGACTGTAGATATGTTTTGCAATTTTTCTTCCCATTTTAAATTTACGTGTGCAATTGATGTCAATCGATAGAGCTTCAGTGAGCAGGATTTTAAGTTAATTTTTTACCAAGTTATAGATTGTTGAAATTTTCGACCAAACTCCGAGCAACATGCGTTAAATCTTAAGTTTATTAAATCACTTATACTCGGTTTCACCAACCTTCGTCAAGGCATTTGATCAACGTCAAATGGTTCGACGTTCGTCAACTCATGAAAATCTGTTTCATAATTGGTTAAAAAAGATTTGACGTTGTTCAAATGCCTTTGACTACCTTGACGAAAGTTGGTGAAACCGGCCATTAATCTTTAATTTTAATTTTTTTAAATAGGGAAAATGTTACTTGGGATAGTCGCCCATTGTGATAAATAATTTAAAGTTGGTGGTAGGGTTGCCAACTTTTTATAAAACCAACCCAGGAGAATTTTAAGAAATCAAGGGGAGGGGGTAGAGGGGTGAATTTTGAATGGAAATCTCATATATTTTTTAATTTTTATTCTAAGCTTTTTCTTAACTTATTCCCACGGGAAAAACCAGGAATAGTACATTACGCACCACGGGAATAAAGTGACCATTTTTTGCACTAGCGTACCTAGAGGGGGCGGTAGTGGCAGACCGCCCCGGGCGGCACATTTTTAGGGGCGGCATTTTACTTTAAAAATTTGGATTTACATAACAAAAATTTGGATTCTGAAGAAAAAAATGAAAGACTGGAAAGCGAAAAACTTTTAAAATTAAATAATAAAAAATTAATTCATTTGGAGGAGGATTTTGACAGATTTGAAGATAAATTGGATATGAAAAGTAAAAATCTACACGAAATTGGTGACACAGAAAATAAAATTTTAGATTTTAAAAATGGAAACTTGCATAAAAATTTTAAATTTAAAATTGAAAACTTACATGAAGTATCTAAGAATGAATATGAAATTTTGGACATTGGAAATGAAATTTTGGATTATAAAATTGGAATTGTGGAAATGGATTATATAAGGAAAAATTGGAATAACGAAAAAAGAAATTAAAGTAGTGCCGAAAATTAAGATGAATTGGAGATGCAAAGATTGAAGGAGACAAGGATAAAAATTTCTAAATTCAAGGATGGACATACAGTTCCAATTCAAACAAAGATCTGGAGAAGGAAGTGGAAGTTTAAAATTGTTATTAAGGGTCGTGCTTTTTGGAAGAAAGCATCCGGTTTCGCCAAGGATTGTGCTGTGGAAGTCCATTAGATGGAAGAAAATGAACAGACCGTTTGAAACACAACATAGGGAGAAGATTTTTTTTAACCCATCGTTCTTTCGACGCTGGCCAAAGAAAAATCGGAGGAGAAAAGATGTGGTGTTTCAAACATCAAATTTGATTTTTTTATATAATTGTTAAGATTTTGTTTTATTTATAGTTATTCTGTTTGGTTTTGTAAATAATATTTTTAAATTTTATAATGACGCGCGAAAGAATTTTTAAGTTGGCGACAATTTTTGTGGGAGAAGGGGCTTTTTGCCGAAGTGAACACCGGGAGCGGACGTGTTTCCTTTACGCTCTCGAAATTTTTGAGCGATTTGTAATTTTTGAGTCTTTTGACCAGTTTTTGGCATATTGTTATGGGTTTATTTGAAATTGTGCGATTTAATTTGTTAATTCAACAAAATAAAGAAATTATTTTGGTGGGCATTTTGATTATTTTGATTGTGCCATTTTTCTAAATTTGATGAAGATTTGGATGTTAATTATTTTGGATTAATGGATTAATGGTATTTGAATGGTCATAAAATTTGAAAAATTGAAAATTCGTTGAAAGGAACGTGTGCTGAAACGACAGTGTGGTCTGGCGGCTTATGAAATTGTTCAAACATTTTGCAATTATTGCAAAAAAAATTAAATTTTCATAAAATATCACTACAATATATAATATAACCTACATAAGTAGGTTAACTTCACAAAGGTTTGACGGAAAGTGAAGTCTGGGTCTTTCCTGCAATAACTAAATGGTTGCCCTTGCTCATAACGAGCTGATGAAACTTAAGAACGCATCAAATAAACTATGTGGTGTAAACTAATTGTTACAACGGATTTCACTTCACAGTAAAACCTATCGTCACTTCTGCCTCAATACCTCCAATCATCAGTACACCAAATTTTAACGAAATCTGTTAAAAATTTCGGAGATTTGTTTAGTGTGTATGCAGTCGTCACGGAACTTCAAGCCTCGTCATAATTCTAATTTCTTCGATACCAGGGTAGATATAATAATAATAATTCTAATCTGTTCAAACTTGTATTCAGTTAACTGATTATTTGCATTAAAAAATATAAACGAAATGTGTAACAAAGATAGAAATAAAATATCATGTCATCTCTACGAAATTAGAATTATGACGAGACTTGAAGTTCCGTGACGACTACTATACACACCAGACAAATCTCATGAAATCTTTAAAATTCCGTTAAAATTTGGTGTATTGAAGGTATTGCAGCAGAAGTGACGATATTTTTTTGTCTCCTATATACATCTTAGGGCCACTTGTATAGTGGGGGTTTAACAACCGATTAAAGTTAAACCAAGATTAACTTACTTTTAAACCAATCAGAACGCTCAATTTCATAGTTAATCTTGGTTTAACTTTGATCGGTTGTTAAACTCGCACTATACAAATGGCCCTTAATATCACACTAAAATTTGTTGCTTTATAGAATTGAAATTATTCATAACCCACCCTAACTTTTTTTATGTATTTCAGTTACGATCCGATTCATTGGCTAGTGTATATTCAGGAGCAGGTGAAGGTAGATATGGTACTGTTGCAGTTCGAGGTCAAGTTGAATTTGGTTTACAATACAATTATAAAGCTAGTGCTTTGGAAGTTTTAATAAAGCAATGTAAAGATTTAGCTGCTGTAGATTTAAAACGAAATCGTTCGGATCCATATGTGAAAGTATACCTCTTACCCGACAAATCAAAAAGTGGCAAAAGAAAAACAAAAGTCAAAAAGCATAGTCTTAATCCTATCTTCGATGAACACTTAAGATTTCACATATCTCTTAATGGTTTAGAAACTCGTACATTGTGGTTAACAGTTTGGCATTCTGATATGTTCGGTAGGAACGATTTCTTAGGAGAAGTTATGATAGCCTTAGAGAATAAAGTTTTCGATGATCCTACACCTAAGTGGTACAATTTACAAGAAAGAGTAAGTATTAAATAAGACTGAAAATTTTATTGAGATAACACTACTGTATTTTTATATTTACAGACTGAACCTTTTGAAGATGTACAGTCATTTAAAGGCGATATTTTAGTATGTCTAAAATATATTCCACCTGACATGACGGTTTATAAGAAAGGTAAACGATCTCGTGGTACTTTACATGTTAAGGTGAAGGAAGCTAGGTGTTTGACTGCTGTTAAAACTAATGGTACTTCGGATCCCTTTTGTAAAAGGTGAGTTTCCAAGATTTTACAAATACTAAGTAATTCAAAAATTCAAATTTTTTGTTATCAATTGAGTTGGCCATACTTTGAAGTTGATCTACACATGATATGTTTTGTTATCTTTTATAACTTGACATAATTTTTGTGTCATATTTTATTCTAATTTTATTCGTTTTAACCCATAGTGTTAATATTTTTCGTTTTCCTTACATATTATTGCACCATGTTTTTTACTCCTCGCGTCATGTACCAAACAATATACATCCTGGTTGTTTAGGTAATATTTACTACCTATTATATTTTCCCATATTCAATTTTTATTTTAGTCCCGAAGATGGAGCGAATAAAGTCCTCCGAAACGTCGACCTGACAACTTTATGAGTTTGATTGCGTTTCATATATCCCGATATCTTTTTAAATTACATTTATCGCATTGGACGAGATTAGGTTTATTTATCATTAAATACTAAGTAAGTTAGTAAGTATAACTGAGTAACGAGAGATATTATTCTCGATAAGAATATTCAGGAGGTTCTAACATCTCTTATTCGTATGCAGACTACCTTTAATGTTAAATACCTATTTTCGTGTTAATCAAGCTGAGAATTTAAACTAGAAGTTTTAATAAAACTACTGTATGCTATTAAGTACCATTATATTGTAACGAATATTAAACTTTTATTTAATTTCTAAAAGGCTAAAATATAAGGTTACTTAAAAACACTTAAAGTTAACAACAATAGAACAATTACTATACTAATATTTACACTTAATTCTAAAGTACACTATCATTATTTATAATATAAAATATAAAATAGCACTACGGGCCTAGTAGTCCCATGGCTTGATTTATCACTTTATTCCAAAGACTTCTATCCTTTGCACTCTGCTCGAAGTCTCTCACACCAATTTCAGCCAAATCTCTTTGCACCTCGTTACTCCATCTACTCATTGGCCTTCCTCTTCTTCTAGTACCCCCTAGTTCCGATTTCCTTATCATCTTCGGTGTTCTAGTTTCGCTCATTCTTACCAAATGACCTATCCATTTTACTCTCTGGGTTTTTATTACGCTTACAATGTTTGGTTCCCCATACAATTCATAAAGCTCTCTTATTTGTTCTTCTAATCCAACTCCCTTCAACCCATTTTCCACTGTATATTTTTCTCAATATTTTTCTCTCCCATATTTCTAAACTTAACTGCTCTCGCTTTTTCATTATCCAGCTCTCACATCCATAAGTTACTGTTGGCCTTATTATAGTTTTATACAGTCTCACCTTTAAGGTTCGAGAGAAGACTTTACTGCATAACATTGCTTTGATTGCAAAAGCACTTCTTGTTCCCGCCGTTATTCTTGCTTTTACTTCCACTTCATTCCCAGGTTTTTTAGAAATAATTGTTCCCAGATATATAAACGTGTCTACTTCTTCAAATTTCATTATCTTATCCTCGTTTATCTTGATATCTATTGTTTTACCTGGTAGAAATGCTTCGCTTTCCCATATCATGTATTTAGTCTTCTGTTCATTAACCTCCAGACCCATTTTACTTGCTGCTATTATTAATCTCTTTGCAGTGTCATGCAATTCTTTTCTAGATCTTGTAAGTACAGTAAAGTCATCTGCAAAGGCAAGGCATTGGTGTTTTTGTCTGTAAATTGTTCCTCTTCTATTTAATTTGGCTTCTCTTACCACTTTTTCAAGGGCAAAGCTAAACAGAGCTGACGATAGTGGGTCTCCTTGTCTCAAACCCATCTTTACCTTAAATTCTCTTGATATTCTTCCATTCATTGTTACTTTACTTTGAGTGTCTTTCAGCGTCATTTTTGTCAACTTAATCAATTTAGTTGGTATCCCTAGTGCGTACATTGCCTCGTATAGTTCTTCTCTTACTATACTGTCATATGCTTGTTTGAAATCCAAAAACAATGCGTGAGTATTCAGTCCATATTCGTGGCCTGTTGCTTGGATCTCCTTCAACACAAAAATCTGGTCAGTCACCGATCTATCTTTCCTAAATCCACACTGGTACTTTCCTAAGGACACTTCGGTGTATGTTCTTAACCTATTCTTTATACAGGTAGCCAAAATTTTGTAAGTGACGTTCAGTAATGCTATTCCGCGATAGTTACCACATTCAGTTTTCGCTCCTTTTTTATGTATCGGGCAAATGATAGCCATATTCCACGCTTCCGGCATTACTTCGAGGGTCCAAACTTTCTGTATCAGTGCCACTATCATCTTGTGCAGCTTAGTACCACCGTATTTGATCATCTCTGACTGAATTCCATCATCTCCTCCCATTCTGTTGTTTTTCAGCTTTGCTATTACTTCCAATATTTCTTCTTCACTGGGCATCTCCTCTTCGCCCTCCTTTACTTCTCTATCTCGTTCTTTATCTTCTTTTTTGTTATTAATTTGATCTTTGTTTAGCGGCTCCTGGAAGTATTCCATCCATCTTTCAATCATCCCCTCTTCAGCACCCACCAATACACCCTCCTTGTCTGCAACAAAACTTGTCTTTGGTTGGTATCCTCTTCTCATCTTTTTCACTCCTTGGTAAAAGTTTCTTATTTCCCTATTTGCATACTTTTCTTTTATCTCTTCCAGCTTTCGAGCGTTGTGTTTTCGTTTCTTCTCTCTAATTATCTTCTTACATCCTTTTCTCTGGAGCTGGTAGTTGCATTTGTTTTCTTCTGTATCCTTTCTTAACATTAATTCTCTTAATTTTTCTCGTTTTATTACCTCTTGGCTACACTGCTCATCGTACCATTCTTTATTTGTAGTTATTCTTCCTTTAAACCTATTTTCCGCTACCTTATTTATTCCATTTTGTACCGTTGCCAGCAACTCGTCGATATCTTGCTCAACTTTTACCTCTTGGAGCAATTTTTCCATTTCTTCTCTATACCTCACTTGCTCTTCTCTACTATTGAGTTGTATTCTTCGGAGTGGTTTCTTCCCGTGTTCTTTATATTCTTTTCTGGTAGGAATTACCTCTTTAATCTTTATCCCAACCATGAAATGGTCCGAATCCGCATCCGCTCCTCTATATGATCTTACATCAACTATGTGGTTTTCGGTTTTCTTCTCTATTAGTACATGGTCGATTTGGTTTATACTTTCACCGTCTGGGCTTATCCATGTACCCTTGTGTATGTCCTTGTGTTTATTGCATGTGCTCTTTATTTTCATGCCTCTTCCCATAGCGAAATCTACTAGAAACCCTCCGTTTTCATTGGTTTCTTCATGCAGACTATACCTTCCCACTATTGGTTGGAATATCTCTTCTCTGCCTATTTTCGCATTCCAGTCGCCCATCAATAGCTTCAGGTCGTAGTTAGGGATATTCTCGCATATTTCTTCCAGCGTGTCATAGAACCGCTCTTTTATTTCTACGTCTTTTTCCTCTGTTGGAGCATGTATATTAACTATGGTCATTTTTCTATACTTTCCTCTTATTCTCAATAAACATAGCCGATCCGATACTGGTTTAAATGCAACTACCATATTCTTAACTCTCTCGCTGACTAAGAACCCCGTTCCCAGTCTTCTATCATTTCCACTACTCTTGAAAAAGGTGTAATTCTCTATATCCACTATATCAGTGTGACTCTGTATTGTTTCCTGAATCGCAATAATATCAACTCTGTACTTATTCAATACTTTAATTAACTGTCTCATTGCCCCCTCTACATAAGTTCCCCTTACATTCCATGTCGCCAAAAATAGCCTTTCCTTTATTTTTTGTATTCCGCCATATCACTTCGTTGTCCGTTTCCTGCCTGGTCGTCCATCGTAGTTTTTCATAGTTTACATTCTTCAGTTTTTTGACAGCGGCGGTGGGTTTTCAACTTCTTGCAGTTCGCCGACCTCTTGATTTCATTTTAGCATCTTGGTTTCCTTATCGTTTCCTGGATTCTTCTCTCCATATATGTTAGATCATCGTCGACATAGACTTTACTTCCAGGCAGTTTAACCAACTTATATTTGTTCTTCATTACTACCATTTCTTCCTCGAAATTCTCTAACTCGATTACACTTCTTTCGCTCCCTATCTTGTACGCCGTTGATATCTTTATGTCTACTTCCAGGTTATTCTTTAAAAAGGTACTAATACTATCTTTTAGGGGTATCAGTTCATTTGCATCCATTTTCATTCCTGTCACCACCAATCTGTTTTTTCTTTTTTTCCTTTCTTGTTGTTTGAAATTGTACTCCATTGTGGTTAACTTACGCTCAAGCTCCATTATTCTTTGATCCCCCAACTTCTTATCGTGTTCCCAGCTTGTCTTAGTTTCTTTCAACTCCTTTCTCAACTCTTTTAGTTCTTCCGCTTGCATTTCGATTTGTTCTTGAATCTTCCTGGTGTTTTCTCTTATCTCCTTTTTCACTTCATCATTCTCCTTCCTCATTTGCTTTATATCATCACTAATCGTCTTTAAAAAATTCTTAATATCCTCCATCTCTTTATTTTCGTTCGCTATATCTTGATTGTCTTTAGTCGGTGTTCTTATAATTTTTTTACTTCTCTTGAAAACTGCAGGATTGGTTTCTGACTCCTCCTTATCTTCAGGTCTTCTTCTTTTGATATAGTCGTCCAGATTTCCTATACTATTTGTTCTTCTGCGTGTTTCGGTTTTTAATTGTTCTTTTTCGGAATTTTCTTTACTACTCATTTAGATCCACGTCCGTACTGCTATTTTACGGATAAGATTTAAACCGATCTTTATCACCTTTTCCTTTTATGTTTTCTACTCCAATTGGTGTTTTATAATTCCACTTTATTCGATTTCTGTTCGCATTCAAGCGCCTTGTTATATATGCAACCAATGTTACTAATATTGGTGAAATGCACAACGTATTGTGTATTGCCTATATTCGCGTTAAAAACGAAAGCCCAAATCGACTTTTCGGAGGTTTTCGTTTTATTCTAACCTATTTATCACTTATATTTTTAATTTCCAAAAGGTATCTTATGCCGGTTTTACCAACTTCTTCACTTTTTCTATTCGTTTTCGCTTCTATTTGATATATATAATCTCTTCTCTTGCAAACCCAAATATGCTATCAAACACTTCTGTTCAAGTCTATGTAACGGAGCCGTTCTTTACGGTTATCACGTTGACAATTGACGTTTACAATCACATAAGTCTATATTTATTTGCACTAAGTTTAAGTATAACACCCGGTAATTTATTTACACTACTATTTATTTCTATATTATTTATGTTCAGACTTCCGAGTCCGAACTCGGACTTTTCTAACAGCAAATCGCGCTGCTATTTATATTCAAATGCATGCAGTCGCGATCAAAAGTAAGTTGGCAAACAGTTTTTTTTAGCAAAAATTTATAAAAATTGAAATTATTTAGTGAACTATTATACTTTTTTTAAAAGTATGTAGGTTAACACGGATTTTGACGTATAAAACTTTGTATTAGTATTATCGCGAAAAGTATAAAAGTGATTTAAATTTTATACAGGGTTCAAAAGTAAATTGGCATAAATCGCCTTCCCAGACGACATTTTTCATAATTTTTTAATGTATGAGTAAAAATTATATAATTAATTTAAATTTTACAGGACAAAAAAATTACATTACTCAAGAAAAATTAGAAAGAAGAAACATTTCTTTCGTAACTTATTTGCCTTATAAGACACTTGTATAATAAATAGCTATTTTATTATATAACCATAAAATTTATTTATATAAAATAATTGATTTAGTTTGTTGATTGATGAATGATTCATCTACATATTCATGATCGAGGGGTAAACCACGCTTAAAAATTGTGTACACCAGACTTCCTCCCACTTCGGACTTCCCAAACTTCCCCGGACTTCCCCGGACTTCCTCGGACTTCCCCAGACTTCCCCAGACTTCCCCAGACTTCCCCAGACTTCCCGGACTTCCTCAGGCTTTCCCGGACTTCCTCAGACTTCGCCAGACTTCCTCAGACTTCCCAGACTTCCTCAGACTTCCCCCGACTACCTCAGACTTCCCCCGACTACCTCAGACTTCCCAGACTTCCCCAGACTTCCTTAGACATTGTGACAAATATTATTGTAAATTTGAGATTTTGAATTTACAATAACTCGAAAACGGCGCTAGATATCGAAAAACCGAGTAAAAATTAGTGCCTTAGAATGCTAGTACTTGGTCATAGGAAGCTATATGCAAAATTTCAGATCAATAGCGCGCAAGAATGGCGCAGCAAGAATCAATATCATTTCATATTTCAGGCTTCCCAGACTTCCCCAGACTACCTCAGACTTCCCCAGACTTCCTCAGACTTCCCCGGACTACCTCAGACTTCCCCAGACTTCCTCAGACTTCCCGGACTACCTCAGACTTCCTTAGACATTGTGACAAATATAATTGTAAATTTGAGATTTTGAATTTACAATAACTCGAAAACGGCGCTAGATATCGAAAAACCGAGTAAAAATTAGTGCCATAGAATCCCAGTACTTGGTCATAGGAAGCTATATACAAAATTTCAGATCAATAGCGCGCAAGAATGGCGCGGCAAGAATTAATATCATTTTATATATCAGACTTCCCCGGACTACCTCAGACTTCCCCAGACTTCCCCAGACTTCCTCAGACTTCCCAGACTTCCTCAGACTTCCCCGGACTACCTCAAACTTCCTTGGACATTGTGACAAATATAATTGTAAATTTGAGATTTTGAATTTACAATAACTCGAAAACGGCGCTAGATATCGAAAAACCGAGTAAAAATTAGTGCCTTAGAAACCCAGTACTTGGTCATAGGAAGCTATATGCAAAATTTCAGATCAATAGCGCGCAAGAATGGCGCGGCAAGAATTATTATCATTTTATATATCAGACTTCCCCAGACTTCCTTAGACATTGTGACAAATATTATTGTAATTTTGAGATTTTGAATTTACAATAACTCTAAAACGGCGCTAGATATCGAAAAACCGAGAAAAAATTAGTGCCTTAGAATCGTAGTACTTGGTCATAGGAAGCTATATGCAAAATTTCAGATCAATAGCGCGCAAGAATGGCGCGGCAAGAAATAATATCATTTCATATTTCAGGCTTCCCAGACTTCCCCAGACTACCTCAGACTTCCCCAGACTTCCTCAGACTTCCTCAGACTTCCCCGGACTTCCTCAGACTTCCCCGGACTTCCTCGGACTTTCCCGGACTTCCCGGACTTCCCCGGACTTACCGGGACTTCCTACAAGCTGTACACCAGACTTCCCGGGAGATTTACCCCTCGTTCATGATTCATGAATTATGAAAATATTCAAAAAATTGTAAACAGATTAAAAATGGAAATACGCTGTAATATAGAGATTACGAAGGAACATTGTGTTTATTAATACTAAAAACTAATATATTACAAAATATATTATATAAAAAAATATTTTTTTTAAATAATATACTGGGTTTGTACGCATTCCCATATAAAGCATGTAATGCTTCTGAAATTGTTTTCTCCAGCGCCGATCCAACTTTGTTCTTTTGTAAGAAGAATAAGTGTTTTGTGTTGAACAAATTCTAAAATCTCATCTTCGTCTACTTCAGTTCCATCGTTTTCTATAACTATTTTAAAGCCATTCATACCTAGTTTTTTGGAAGCACTTAGAATTAGCTGTTCAATATTGTTGTTGTTGAGCCGATGTCGTACAATTACAAACATTTTTTTGTCTCGGTTTCTGGACCAAATTTGGTAAATTTTGGTACTCTTCATTATGCGTGCTGTTATTGTTTCAAAAATGGTTTATAAAATAAATAATTTAACTTACTCCCTGTATATAACTAGTGTTGAAATACGCAATTAACGGATTATCTTATTTTATCGTATTTATAATTCACTTAAATTATTAAGGCTGCGATTTTTCATTGGGACGAAAAAAATTTCAACAGGTGGCGCGATTATCTAGATAAATTTTTGTTCCCACTTTAAAAATATATCTATTTACCTATTTTATTTTCAAAATTTTTTTTGCTTTTGAACATTTCGGGGGGGGGCACGTGCCCCCAGGTGCCTCCCCTGGCTACGGGCCTGGTAGAAGTCATAGATGTCAAACCTTTTGTTTTGGTGAACAGTAACGCGCGAAACAAGCAGTGCCGTAGATTTGAGGATAAACAAGATAAGTTACTTATTCTTTTTATTTGTTATATATTTGTTTTATTTACCACTCCTGTTTCGGTGTGGAATTATTTTGATTAAAAAAAACTGTTAATCGTGTCGTGGAATATTGCTATAACAGAAGATTATTATTTTTCCATCCTAAATATTGTTTCTTGTTTGCGAATAAATGCGGCAACTTTGACCGTATTTGTAAATTTTTATGTGAACTCCTACAGATCTGTTCCGCGTACGATAAATATCATTTATTATCTTGTTCTCTTTTTTTTGATTGATTATAATATATAGGTGGAAATTTGTGATTTGGCTGTTAAATCTTTTTATGTAATTTTGATTAATATAGAATATATCAGTTTTATTAATATAAAGAATTATTATTACTATAGCTTTCACGATTTTATTTTATTATACAGCAAGAGTTTTAGAGCGGAAAAAAATCGTGTGGCGCCTGGCAATCATTACTTTTTTATAGAGAACTCTCTGAAAACTGAGTGATCCGAAGCACCGCTCTCATATTATAAAGCTGTTGATGATCATTTATTTTTTTATATATTCACTTTTCCCACACGTACTTTTGTGCATAGCCTCAAAACAGGAAGTTGTGTTACAAAGTTCCTACTATAAAACACGCTGCAGGGAACATCATGGTTTGGGGCGGCTTTTCTGCCTTTAGACGGGCTATCCGATTTTTCTTTGATATAAGTGGCTTTTTGGAAAAACTCGGCCAAATGGTCCAACTGAATGTAGTCGACGTTTCGATGTCGAAAAATGTATATTATCTTAGCGATTTTCGTTAAAATTTTTAACAATTTGTGTAGTCGTTGGACGAAGATGTTTTACTGCTTCACGAACGATCTTTATTATCTCTTTTGGTTGTGTTTCGTGGTCGTACTGTTCTTGGTCGTATCCACACTTACTATTTTTTCGACACCAGAGACTTATTGTTTGATTTCGAATGTTAAATTGACGTTCTGCTGCCCTTAATGATTTTCCACCTTTTAACCATTCCAAAACCGTATTTTTAAAATCTTTTGAATACTCTTTGCTTCTGAGCATGTCAATTTATTATCAAGAAAGATATATTTTAATCAAATTTACTTTAGTTTCACTTCTATGTACGATTTTTAATGTTTTAATCCTTAAGGCGATTTATGCCAATTTACTTTTGAAGCCTGTATAAAATTCAAATCACTTTTATACTTTTCGCGATAATACTAATACAAAGTTTTATACGTCAAAATCCGTGTTAACCTACTAGTCTGGGCAATGAAGCACTAAAAAGGCCAAAGAAATAGGATAGGAAATCTTTTAGGATAGGACGTATCGGAATGCGTATCGGAACTACTTACCTAGTCCCCGGAGATGACGTTCGTCGGCGTTCCTGAACTCCAGGTATTCGGGGGGTCAATTTCAACATCATAATCGTGATCAGCGACCTCGAAAACCCCCGGGTACCCGACTTGAGCCAATTCTGACTCAAAAGATGCATTTTTTGCATGCATTTTTGACTGCAGCAATGCAACTTCCGGTTTGTAATAGGTACAAAGTAGGTACGAATGATATAAATAATTTTTGCAAGCGAATGCAAAAAACCGCATCCCGATACGTCCTATCCTAAAAGATTTCCTATCATAATGCTTCATTGCCTCGACTATACATACTTTTAAGAAAAGTATAATAGTTTACTAAATAATTTCAATTTTTATAAATTTTTGCTAAAAAACTGTTTGCCAACTTACTTTTGATCGCGACTGTAGTTTTAGAATAATCCACAACCTTCCAGGTAATTCTATCAAGTTCTGTAGCTTTCTGGAACATTCTAGAATGCATACTCTGCAGCATTTAAACAGGTTATCATATGTGAATCATCATGCATGCGTCATTACAGATGAGTCATCATAAAAGAATCATCCAATATAAATAACCATTGCTGTTACGTAACAATATTATAGTAATACTTAGATACCGATTATAATAATTAATTGGTCTAAGCAAGTTTAAGTCGTAGTTGTAGCAAAGATACTAAAATTTAAAAATGGCAAATGCTATACAAATTAATATTGATTCTACATATAAGTAGATGGCGACACTCCTTTCGGATAACAACTTTCAATTATCTTTTTACATGTCAGTAATTATTTAATAATATGAAATTTTCTACCTCTACCTATCTACCTTTTTTTGTAGGTAGAAACTATTTTGTGCAATTACGTAACGTGATCTTTAATAACACATATTCTAGTACAGAACTATTCTAGCATAGTTTTTAAATTTGAAACATGGGATGGACGAACGTACACGAACGTCTGTCACAATCATTATTATTATATTTCAATGTACTCGTCTTATACCGGGTGCTGAATGAGTTAGCCGAACATAGGAAATTAACATGTAAACACTTATTTATGCAAATTCCTGCTTCCCTAATTATTTTAGAGAAAAAATGAAAGACAAAAATTGTGCAGAAATATAAACTACGAATGATAAGAGCATTAGATTTCATCTAACTTTTACTTAAAAAACCAAAAGATGCTCTTTAAATTGTTAAAAGTTTCATTTATCGGACTGGCCATGAAAGTTTCCATGGTAATTATTTTGGAAAATATAATCTGAATTGAATTAATTACATGGGCAGTGCGATAAATGAACATTTTAACAACTTTGAAAACATTTCTTGACTTTTTAAGTGAACGTTACATCATATCTAATTATCTTATCATTTGTAGTTTATATTTCTGCATTATTTTTGTGTCTTTAATTTTTTCTCTAAAATAATTAGGGAAGCAGGAATTTGCATAAATAAGTTTTTACATGTTAATTTCCTATGTTCGGCTAACTCATTCAGGACCCGGTATAAATACCAAAGATACTAAAACTTAAGGTCGTTCAGTACCTAATTATGAATAACTATTCCGCTAGCAGGGCGCCACTAGTAAATTCTTAATGATATGTATTCCCCTCCAATGCCTTCAAATCCTACTCGATCTTTTCTATGCGTTGCAAGCATCGCGTGGGATTTTCTTGTTTCAACTTCAAGATATAAAAATGCAACGTTCGCAAATCATTTTTAAATAAAATGTTAATAAATTAAATAAGGAATTATAAAAGCGATATTTTTTCAAATCAAAATGTACTAAATTAGTTCGAACAGAAACTTTTAGGCAATTAAATAAATGTGTGAAAAAATTCATTAACGTTAGGTTTAATTGGTTTTTTAAATAGTCTCCATGGAATCTTAATTTTTCATAATAATTTTAAAATTTTATTAAAAACAATAATTAAAATGAATCTTATTTGTTGTGGTTACGATCACGACAGGTTTTCTGTCGGGGTTGGTTTAGGTCAGTGGTCTCCAAACTTTTTAGCCTAAGGGCCAGACTGATTGCTCCACAAAGCCCCGATGGCCAATATCTAGCTACAGTGGCTAACAAAAATATTCGAACCCCCCTATGTTATAAATGTAAATTGCACATTTTGAAACCTTTTTTTCACATAAAAATCGCATTTACAGGAAAGCTACTTTTTAAACTTTTTTTTTTGTTATAAATTTCATTGTCTTCAATTTTGTACATATACATTTTTTAATTTTGTTGCCCCGTTTTTGACTGGCAGCGACTTAAACAGGACTCTGCAAAACACAAAAAATTTTGTCATCTATATTTCGGAATCGGTGCAACAAAATAGAAAAATGCTTATGAACATAAATGCACAGAATCACGATTTCAAGAAAAAATGCCTATTCAGTTTTTCATTTCGTCGCAAGTTTCCTATTTATAAATGACAATATTTTTTGTGTTTTAACGGAGTTTTGTTTAAGTTGCTGTCAGTCAAAAACGGGGCTGCAAAGTTGAAAAATGTATAGATACAAAATTGAAAGCAATGAAATTGTTAACAAAAAATGTCTTAAAAGTTTTGCTGTAAATGCGATTTTTATATGTAAAAAATGGTTTCAAAATGTACAATTTACATTGTTAACATAGGAGGGTTCGAATATTTTCGTTAGTCTCGACAGCTATAGCTCATCAGATTAAGATTGCTTTTTGACAACTTTTGTTGGGTTTTGACAACTATTTTTAGTTGGCAAATAAAATATCTGACTATCATTTTGTATGATTACTTTATTTGATTTGATTTATGAAAATAAATTAAAGGGCGGGCCGGATACCAGCCACAGCCGGATTGGTGATGGTCGCGGGCCGGATTTGGCCCGGATGCCGTAGTTTGGAGACCCCTGGGTTAGGTGACTACCATACAGAGCCGCATTAAGGATTTGTGAGGCCCGGGGCTAACTTTTGTTGGAGATCCCTTGGCCTTGCATGTTTAACATAATGCGCGGCATTTTAACATTTTACTTTGGCGATTTAAATTTTTTTGCATTTAAAAATGTTATAAGTGGGTCATTTCATGTCAAACCAACAAGTCACTCAAATAGACAATCACAGATTTCTTTGAAACTTTGGTTAAATATACTCTTTAACATCTTGAATTCAAATATGATTCAAAAACAATTCTAACTCTTATAGTTTTTGAGTTATTTAATTATAAAAATCGCAAAATCGACACTTTCTTGGCTCACGCTCAATCATACAAAATGTTATAACTTCAGTTCTATAAGTGCTACAGAGTTGTACGATAACTCATTTTAAAGAGAATTTAAAGGGCTTTAATTTGATACTAATCTTGACCACTTTTTAATAAAAATGAATTGTTCAAGCCTTCTTTATTTTAGTTTTTTTCAAAACCCTGCCATTTTGAACACTTACTCAAATAATTTAATGGTTTAAGTTTAGTTAATAAAATAATTTTTCAATAAATATAAAAATGTTGCGATTTTAATTTTTATTTTATAGCTACCTTATTTATTATATTTAGATTTTCTGTGAAATGGATTGGTTTTTCAAAAAATTTTACTCAACGAAAGTTGTAGTCCGTTAAATTTCCTATCAGGAATGGGGCATCAGATTTTTTGTAAAATGTTTCGTTTAAAAGATACTAGGTTTTGAAAAAATAACAAAATAAAAAAAGCTCAAATTTTTTTACATTTTTGTACTTACTTTAATTCATAACTGGAAAGACATTGATTTTAAACAATAAAAGATATGAATCTTCTTTGTAGATTATTTCACGCTATTTAAAAAAGTACTAAACCCTTTTTACTAAAAAATTAATATTTTCGGAGCTATGGCCATGTGAAGATAAAAATTAAAAAAAATACTTTAAAGAGTCCCATCTCTCGAGGGTGTGAATTTAGAAAAAAATTTTTATTAAATATTTATTTTTTAAAAAGTGTCCTCTACACTACGGAAATTTTGTAAAATCTATCCGGGGACACTCTGCATGTACAGTGAGTAACGAAAATATACGGACACTCCTATGTTAACAATGTAAATTGGACATTTTCAAGCCGCTGTTTTTCATATAAAAGTCGATTTTACAGTAAAACTTTTAAGACATTTTTTGTTGAAAACTTCATTGGCTTTAATTTTGTTTATTTGAATTTTTTTATTTTGTCACGCCGTTTTTGACTGACAGCGAGTTAAACAAGACTCTGTAAAACACAAAAACTATTGTCATCGATATCTCGGAAACGATGCGATAAAATAGAAAAATGTATAGTAACAAAAATGTAGAGAACAAAGCTGAGAAGAAAAAATTTTTATTAATATTTTCATTATTTTGCACCGTTTCCGAGATATAGATGAAAATATTTTTTGCATTTTACTTGTTTAAGTTCTTGTTTAAGTTGCTGTCAGTCAAAAACGACGTTAGAAAATAAAAAAATTCATATAAACAAAATTAAAGCCAATGAAATTTTCAACAAAAAATGTTTAAAAAGTTTTGCTGTAAAATCGATTTTTATATGTCAAAAAAACGGTTTAAAAATGTCCAATTTACATTGTTAACATAGGAGTGTCTGGATATTTTCGTTACTCACTGTATATTTTTAATATTATGTAATGGTATAATTAAAGTAGTTGAGCTAAAAACATTGAGTTGAATTTTTTATCATAACTGCTGATCCCATCATGGTCCCACTCTGAAATTTTTATAAAGTATGCACCAAGTCACTGAAATTTTGAGCGTTTCAAAAAAATTCATTTTTATTAGAAAGTGGTCAAGATTAGAATCAAATTAAAGCCCTTTAAATCCTCTTTAAAATGAGCTATTGTCCAACTCCGTAGGACTTATAGAACTGAAGTTATAATATTTTGTATAATTAAGCGTGAGCCGAAAAAGTGTTGTTTTGGCGATTTTTATAATTAAATAACTCAAAAACTATAAGTCAAAATAAAAAAATTTTGAATTCAGGATGTTAAAGAGTAGGGGAAAGGCTTGCAGGTTGCCACCCCATAGCTTTTTTGGTCATAACTCGTCATACAATCAACGTATTGTTGATATAATAACATATACAGGAAAGGGGAAGTATAAAGCCACGACCCTGCGCAAAAAATCATTTTAATTCTCAAAAACTAAAAATTTACAGCAAATTTTCAAAAGTATCTAAAATCGACACCTTGAAATTTCGGCTTGCAGGTTGCCACCCCTTGAAAAATTGTTGAAAATGTAGAAAAACTCAAGTAAAAACATATGATTTATATTAATTACACTTAGTGGCTGTGAACAAAAAAAAATGAGAGTAAATTGACAAGAAAAAAAAAGTTAAAATTGAAAAAAAAAATTTTTTTTCATTTAAATCTAAAAATAATTACAAAATGCATCAATTATTAGTAAATAATTATTTATATTAATTTTTGAAATATTTAAGAAGCGTTTACGTCGATAGGTATATAAAATATGCAATGGGGGGGGAAAACCTCCCCCCCTTTACGCGGAAACCTTTCCTGGGCCGATTTAGGGGCTTATGTTGCCACTGTCCCTAAAAAGTCACTATAGTATACGTCACAATGTAAAATAAAAGGGGTGGCAACCTGCAAGCCAAAAAAGGTGGCAACCTGCATTTTTACACCACTTGAGAATATACAGGAAGAAAAACTTCCAACTCATGATATGTTTAGAATTATTTAAGAATAATAAAAATTGAATGAAAAAGCAACATAGCTTATATATTTTATTTATTTCCCTTAAATTTTCGTTGAAAATGTTCAATTTATGGGCACAGAAGAAAAACACAATTTTAATTTTTCATTTTTTTACAAATAAAATTTCACATTTTGTTTACCAAACAC
Organism: Cantharis flavilabris; assembly: GCA_949152465.1. NCBI lineage: Eukaryota > Metazoa > Arthropoda > Insecta > Coleoptera > Cantharidae > Cantharis > Cantharis flavilabris. The sequence goes on along the minus strand of OX424436.1, from coordinate 27,793,256 downwards.
CCTGTTATTGTGTTTGAGTGCATCACAATTACATTAAAAGCGACAACTACTCGTTTGTAATCGATGTCCGTCGAAATTTAGGGGATGACAATGTTAGAATGTCAAAATCCGACAGGGGTGGCAACCTGCAAGCAGTGGCAACCTGCAAGCCTCTCCCCTATAATTAACCAAAGTTTGAATAAAATCTGTAATGGTCAATTTGAAAACTATTTATTTTTGGTTGATTTCATAATATGGTATTCAATTCAAACTCGAATTCAAAAATGTCTCAATAATTTGAAGTTCCCACTAGAAATAGTACCTACTTTGTATAAGCAAAATTAACAAAAAAAATTTTCATAAAATTGACCATAACATTTTTTGGATTTGTAAATAAATTGGAAATCAAAATTTAAAAAAATTACCCCCTACGTCGACATGATATTTTCATTGCTTCGTCGGTTGTGATAAAAAAAAGTCTGGTTTTTGGCATTTTTGATTAATAAAGAAGTGAATAATAACGCACTAATCTTTCTAGTAAGAATTAGTAGTGTAATTATATCTTTCTTCTGTTATCAATACCCCTACATCCTCCTTAGACACGTGACCATAGGTATTCTGTACCGGGGGTAATTGAACAAAGCAAGACGATATAGAGAACAAAGATTTTAACATATTCAAGACGTTTTTTTAAGCTATTTAGCTATTACAAATGTTTTTTTTTAAATTTGTTTGAAGATTATTGAAGTTGAAACTACAATCTATGCTCTAATATAAATTTCAATATAATATAAAGTCCCAGATTTAAATAATATGAATTCTTAAATACTTATTCAAAATGGTACGTTAATAAGCAAATTATACATTTTTCGTTCTAAAATTTTTTTGCTTTTCAAAGTAAAAATCAAAATAAAAATTATTTCATGTCAAAGTAAATTAAATATTCTTGCGTTTAGTAAAAGTTTCATTGTGATATCTTTTCAGGATTGGCCAAAAGCTTCATAATTAAATTCATATTTTAAGTACAAACTGTGGCCAAACTATTTTTTTTAGAATTAATTTTTATAAACAAATATTGCCTAAAATATGTAGTTCTACAAGAATATTATTATAAATACACTGTATTTCAATTTTTTTTGACAAAATCTCAACCTACTGAACAGCCTTAAGGATGGAAAACGCTATACAAATTTATATGTATTATAATAAATTTTATTGCTGTGAAAATTCAGAACAATTTTGTGATACAGTGGAATCCGCTTAATTAGATCACATCGGGACTTGAGGTTTTTGATAACAATAACCGATTGATAACATAAAAGGAAAAACATTGTTATTGGTTATTTATTAGGATAATAAATAATGAAGTAATAAGAACAAATCAAATTAAAAAATCTCATCTCGAGTTTTTTGCCTCCGCTGTACGAGGAGTAAATTATTTATAAAAAGTTCGTACTGGTAATGATTTGAAAATCTGATGACCTCATTTGCACACCACAACGTAAAACTTTCTTGCTAACACCTGACTTAAAAGTCGCGTAGTAAATATGTGGTATATATAATATGTGGGTGGCTTATGCACAATATAGAAAAAAAATTCCTGTAAGTGAAAATTAACTCCTTTGCTCGTGTGAAAAAATAATCTTAAGAATAATTTGATAATATAAACCGAATTTATGATTACTATATGCGATGTTTTTCGTGTGTAATCATATACGTCCGGCCTGTTCCTCGCAAAAGTGATAACAATACCTGAATGATAACATTAACCGTGATTCTAATAAGCGGACTCCACTGTACTATCGGTTTTTGAAAATGTTGGTCGCGCGTATCGTTTGATAATAAAATTGTTGAGTCAACTTACTTATTCGTGTTGTCCATAAAGGAACCAACTCACGGGATTAAGATGTTCTGTAATCGACTTTAACGTCATATATTTTGGGGAAGGCCATGGTAAATTCAGGCCAAAGGGCATAGATCCGTACGAATTGGGAAATGCTTAAGAAATTTGATGGTACTCGTATCCGACTTTGTAAGGTAACAATTTGTACTATTAAGTTAAGTTTGGAACGACTTCCGGAGATTTGGATCGCTACGAATTAATTGGGTATTTTCACAAAATTTTTATTTGAATAACATGTGCGTTATTGTATAAATAAAGGTACCAGAGAAAGCATATAATATATAAAAATTGATATATTTTGCTATTGATTATTCAAAATCATTTTGAAATTCCATTAAAACGCTCAATTTTAAACGAGAATCAAAACGCTTTTTGCGCAAACGCAAAGGTGTGACGTACTTTATTTTATTAAATTGGTAATGGTTTTTTAGGTGTACGCCGTGTATTATAATATAGTTTAGTGCTTATTGTCAGATGTTAATTATAACAAATCGTAAGCGAATTACAAACAACGCAAATTTCCATCAAAAAAACGGTAAATAATTTACAGTCAGTCGATATGTATACAGTAGAAACTCCATCATTCGACACTCCATTATTGGACAATTCCGAGAATTTCTCATGCTAATGGACAGATAATTATGAGCTTATGACGCACAAGTTGTGAGCTTATCAAAATCCACGACTGCAGTTCAGCACGTAGGCAGACAGATTGATTACCTAAGTTATAATGCTTACATGATAATAGCAAAATAACGTCATTTTCAATGCTAAAATAAAGGATAATTTAAATTTGAAAAAGAGGTTATTCGAAAATAAAAAAATAAAATATTTACATTTTAATCGTATAATAGTTATGTTATTTTGGTAATGCGCATCATCACTATTTTGTAATTTAATCTATAAAATTTATTCGTAAAATATAAAATAATTATAAAATTTATATTATGCAAGTATCTAATAACATTTTTGCAAAATAATTCTTTTTACAAAATTTGTAAATTTAAATTACATCATCAAGTTTGCTGGGTAAGGCATAGTGTAAATAAATTCTTATCGTAATCAAGAATAACATGATATGTTTATATCATAATAAAGATATTTATTTCAATTCTCTATTCGACAAATTCTATGTTTGGACAGGAAATGGGTCCCGTTTATGTCGAATTATGGAGTTTCTACTGTATTTAAATTTGAAATCAGCTGTGCAGGCCATGCTGGAGTGGGGAATAATGGAACTGCTTCATTCGTGTGCTGTTACCGCCGCGAACATAGCCGTAAACAGTATGTGACGTAATCCGAGTTTCGTGTTTTCGCGGCAAATATTCTTATTTAAATTTATTTTTAAAATTACTCGGCTATAGGGTCTCAAAAATTTATTTTTTAACCAGCTCATTTATATGCTTGATAAAGTGTCTCCTTGCATACTTTTTAAAAAATGTGAAAATACCCAATTGTGATAATGGAAAAATGTCGCGGTAATTCCGATTGGCATAGGCCAAGTTTAGTGAAAATCGGTTAATTCAAAAATTATGTAGATTGTTGTTATTTGGAATTTGATTACATTTTGTATTAGTTTAACTTTTGTAATTGTTGATTTTGATTTAGGATTTTAGTAAGCTGGATCCAAGCTCGATTTATAATTATTGTGCTATGTTTGTAGCATAGATGTTAATATAGAAGGCTAGATAACTAACTCGAGCGCAGAAGTGAGGCCTGTCATCTATTGTAAATGTATGCTAATCCGTTTTACATACAAATGGCCGCCAGTTGACATTGAGGCTTTATTTCTGATAATATTGCATGTATTAGGAGTTGCTTATTGGATAATATCTAGCCTTTAGATAACTAACTCGTGTGTAAATGTAAAGCCTGTCATACATCTGTCATATTAGTGAAATGTATTACTGATTTTCCAGAGGGGTAAATCACGGTCAAAAATCGTGTACACCAGACTTCCTGCTATTTCGGACTTGCCAAACTTCCCCGGACTTCCCCAGACTTCCCGGACTTCCTCGGACTTCCCCAGACTTTCTCAGAGTTCCCCGGACTTCCTCAGACTTCTGAATTTACTGATGTGACTATTGTTCTATTGATCTATCTGTAAAGATAGGTGAAAACCTAAAAAAAAAGGTCTCTCGTTTTCTCATGCACTGGTTTTACTTCCTCATATTTCCTTAGAATTTCCCGAACTTCCCCGAACTTCCTCAGACTTCCCCGGACTTCCTCAAACTTCCTGGGACTTCCTATAAGCTGTACACCAGACCTCCCAGAAGATTTACCCCTCGGATTTGCTTATCCTACAAATGGCCGCCAGGCCTCACTTCTATTACATTGCATGTATTGGGAGTTGTTTAATGCGTGAATCAAACAATTTACCAAATTTTGTATTTTTATTGCCTTGCATTACAAACCACACCACCCCTGCAGCTCTCTCAGCTCTCCGATTTCAAATTTAAAAAATATTTTTATATTTTTGGGTTAAAGTTTTTTTTTTAATATTTTTAACGTAATATGCACTCGAAAAAACAAAAAGCAAGACCAATCCCTAGTCCATTATCAGGTTAGTTACCTTAGATAGTTAAGCTACCTAAGCCAAATGTTACCAAAGTATTGTTTATTTAAAAAACTATAAATTAAATCATAAAATCGGTAACCTAATAATAACATATGGCACTTAATTACTGTGAGGAGTACTGTAATATGAGACAGTTTCTACAAACTTATTCCAAAAATTAGTGTGAGGGTAAACTGCCCAAGTAAATTGCCTTCAAAAGTATCTCTTATTGATTCATTCTATTAATTACCCAGGAGCTGTTAGTCCATCCTTACCACGATTAAATGACTAGATTTTAGGGCAAGATTTGCCGTGGTTGCCGGTCTGAACCGTTTTGACAGGTTTTGACAATCGCTGTACTCACTAAAAATATCCCCCTAGTCCGGTTCTACTCGGCAAAGTGTGCTATAAACGTAACCATTTTAACTCAAACATGACTAATCGTTTTATGCAATGAGATCCAACGCATAAAATTTGGGTTTTATTGTCATGCGCATACAAGAAGTAACTATTAGAAAAGTGACAGCAAATAAAAATACTTCGAATTTTGAGATTTTTCTCGATGAGTCATGGGCGACTTAAAATGGTTACGACTATACTAGGAAGGGACATATTCGTGACTTTGTAATCAATTACACGCAATAATTTTAAACGATTCTTATACTATTAAAAAATAATATTATTATAAATAATAATTATTAATTACCCCTTTTCGCCAAAATTTATGGACGACCCCAAATTTGGTCATAATAAAGTGCGTCTGTCATAAGTCGGGAGAGCGTGCAATTTCTCATGTTCAAAGGTCCTTATTATATTTAAATATAATTTTAATAAATTAAATAAAAATTAATTATAAAAATATAATAATAATAAGAACCGGTTCGATCCCGGAAGGAGAAAAAACTTTGTTCTGACCGTCTTCCCTCGGCAGGCAATGGCAAACCACTAAGGTATCTGCCTAGCGAACCCTTCTAAAGAAAAAGAAGTGGTCACTATGCTCTTACGTAGAGCGAAGAAATCTGAGAGAGAATAATAATATTTAAATATAATGAGGGGGGGTGCAATTGGATCTAATGTTTCGCGTTGAAATGTCCTTGCTTTCAAAGGTTCCCGCGTTCAACCGGCTCTGCGGTCAAACGGCCGCGTTCAACCGGCTCTGCGGTCAATCGGCCGCGTTCTACCGGCTGCGTTCAACCGGCCGCGTCAAATGTCCGGTTTCGATCCAATGGTATATAGGAAAAAGTGAAATTCGTGGAGTCAATTCCCTGACAGTAACCTTTAAATGTAATGTGACAATTACATTTTTAAGGTTAATTTATACATGATTTCAAATCAGTGAAATTAGCTGGGCTAATGAAATTAGCTAGTGAAATTAGTTACTTTTTAATAACCGCTTGTTTACTATTTTAACTTTGATTAGCCTAAAGGTTGATAATGAAAAATTGCAAACCGATTTATTAACTAAACAATTATTATAATAAAAATAAATTTTATTATAGGTTGACTAGTTTAAAGAATTATAAAAAATTTTTTTTATACTTTTCGAAAATCGTCTACTGCTGTATTTCCAAAAGAAGATCATTTTAATAAGGCTATGTATGTTCAAAATGTCAACAGTTACTATATTTTACTATAAATTGAAAGAAATGCGCATGTACCGACCATTAACCGTGATTAAACTCGTCTAATCGCCCAAAATCGGTCGATTAGTTTTAAGGCTGTTTAACCATGATTTACCTGCTTTAACCATGATTAAATAGATGGTGGAACACTCTTTTACGTTTAACCGTGATTAACCCCAACTAATCATGATTAAAATATTTAAAATAGACCGATTTTGAGCGATTAGACGAGTTTAATCGCGGATAAGTACGCAGATTAAACCACTCAATCAAATGTAAAAAAACTTGGCTTAAATAATGTACATCATAGTTAAACTTAGAGGCCAGCTGAAAATGGTGAAAATTCGTTGAAAATTGCAGAAAGGATAAGGAAATAAAAAAAGTTAAAGTGTCAATTACTTTTAAACCACCATTTATTACACCCAAAATATTTAATCTTATCGTGTCGCATCTCTTTCTAAAGCACGTATATGGAGTTAGACGGAATGCGAATCGCGTCGCAACTCGATTCGAAAAATTTTCGGAAATTAATTAAAGTTTGACGTGTAAAATCTCGGAGAAGAGAGATTTTGAGAGTTGGACTGACTTCTGAGTGTTGGCAGCCTCACCAACGAATTATTAGGCTTGGTTTCTCAGAAAGTCGCCGTGGTGTAGAATAAAACACATTCGGTTTTAGACTATGTTTATTTGGTGGATCGTCCGCTTTTTATTTACAAATTTTGCTTACATTTCATTATTTATTATTACCGTTTAAAAGTTAATTATAAAAAAAAGTGCTGATAAGTTTACCTACTTATTTGTAATTGCATTTGTTGCAAGATATCTTTTTGCCTACCTATTAAATAGTTAAACTTACCATATACAGTATGGTTTTTTATAATATACTAAATTTAATATAATACAAAAATTTTCTTATGTTTAACTTGGTTAAACAGACGTTTATGAAATTTTGACATATTTTTAGGTTTTACGCCTCGCGTCTCGCATAGCGCGATTTTTGAGCCTCGCAGATGCGACCTGTCGCTTCCTGGAGGTCTTCCGCGTCGAACGGCACCCGGCAAGAAGGTGGCGGACAAAATTGTACCATTTCATTATGTGTAAATCTCTAAGAAGTAAATCTGCACCTTTAATTCAACGGGATTTCAAAACTTTCAACTGTTTGACTCAGGGGCGGATGGGATACATCAGACCGGCCCGGGCACCTAAGAGCCAACCGGCCCATTTTAAAGAAGTTTAAGCTAAAAATTGCCTTTAAATTAATATTATGGCTTAAAACCTTAAAACTCAAAAAACTTCAGAATTATTTTATTTGCAAATTTAATACATTAAAGATTTTCTAAACAAAATACTCGATTTAGACAGCTGATTAATAATATTCTCGGTATCTATTTGATTTAAGATATCTTTTTCAATATTCTTTAACATAAACGATTCTAAATGTTCATCACTGAAGGAATTTCTAAGTCGATTTTTAATATACTTTAAAATTGAAAAACTTCGCTCGCAAGATACCTGCGTAACAGGCAAAGTTAAAATATATTTATAAATTGTAGCCAAGCAAGGGTACGCATTTTGATACATATTGTATTTTGTTATTAGAAGGTAGCAACAACTAATACAATTCCTACAGAAACAGCCATCTTGTTCCTTATCTTGGCACTGTTGTTCTGAATCCACTAACTCGTCGACAACGTTTGTGGATGCTGGATGGCGTTGAATCGTCATCATTCTCGAACGTTAAAACTTGCAAATCTTCTGGGACATAAATTTTTAAAGATTCTTGAAGACTCATTTTATAGAGTTCCCAATTATTCGTAAAATGAATTAACTCCTCTTTAATTTTAAAAGGTGACGCACTGTCATTGAATTTTAGCACTTTTTCGAAAATGTAAGTCAGGCTCTGGACAGGTATACCATTTTTGTTTATTTCAATAAAATTTATGGGATTAAAGATTGATATGTCTGAGCACAAGTTTAAATTTTTTTCATATCGCTTTTGCATAGACATGATTGTAGTATCCATTATTACATAAAAAGTTTCAACTTTATACTTTTCTCTCCCACTCGAAAGAGTTTCGTCTAATGAAATTTCGTCAAAAAATCTTTTAGTTTTTCGCCTTCTAACAATGGGAAAATCATCCTCAATTTGAAAGTCTAGTCCCCATTTATCCATTTCACTGTTAACCCAGAATAAAAATGTATTAGCTGATTTCTCAACTGCCTCGAAGTCTCGCTGAAACATTTGTAATTCTGAGATAGACGTTATAACCATATTATTTGCTTTTAATAGATCCATACCTCTAGTTTGGAGGTATCGTGAAAGCGGACCAGTTATTGAAAAAATTTTTAAGAATACTTGAGAAGTAAGAACTGTTTCATATTTAAGAAACTGTGATTTCAAATTATCAGCGGTACCACGAATATCAGAGTTTAAACTGACATTTTGAGAAATTGAAATTAAAGACTCTATCAAATCTAAGTATAAAGGAGAATCCCCAAAAATCTTCACCAACTCGTGTTCTTTAGACCACCATCTCGTTTGTCCTATGACTCCTAATTTTCGTTTCTTTTTGTCGTCGGAAATGGAAGACCAAATGTCCATTCTCTTAAAGGATTCACGAAAAAATACTGCAGTTGAGTTTAATAATGAAAAAAAGTTTGATGCCTTAAGGTTTCCTTTCAAAACGTCACTTAACACAAGATTCAAAACATGACTGTAGCACCAAATATGAACGTGGTCTTTATTAACATACGTTTTCTCTTGCGGTCCCTGTCTTTTTCCGCTCCTCATTTGCGTTTTGGTTTTTCCATTATTATAATAACAATTAACAAAAATAACAATAGTTTAACTTTTAAAACACAAAAACTTCACTTCACTTAAAGAAAACGCACAGTACACCAGCTAAACTAAATGCTAAAATGAAAACTAAAGGCTAAACTAAAATCGTCCAAATTAACCACTCAAATAACATTTGATATTAGTTGCGGTACTACTGATTTTTATTGCAAAATTAAAGTACCTGGGGGCACGTGCCCTCCCCCCCAAAATGTTCAAAAGAAAAAACCAATTTGAAAGTAAATTTGAATTTCGAAAATAAAATAGATTTATTTTAAAGTGGGAAAAAAATTTTTTCCTAATTTATTTTTATTCACCTTGTCGGCTTATATGTCTTATCTATCTTATCTATGGACCCTACTTATCCCTTTTGACCTGGAAGCCATGGAATTGATGTAATATAAAAACCATGTAACCGTAAACATAATAGCTGTTAAGAATAAAGCTTAAACTATATTTATAATTTATTTGTGGAATTTCCCACAATTTTTGTTATTATTTATATATAAACCTATAGCAGCTTTTTTGCTTTTCTCAAAAATGGAGAAGTAGATAAAGTTGAATAATAACAATTATAATTTTTCGTTTCTTCGAACAATAAACCGGCCCACTCTTCACCGGCCTACCGGGCAAACGCCCGGTGTCCCGGTCTTCCCATCCGCCCCTGGTTTGACTTTTTGATGCGAACTGTAGCTTCTTCGCGGTCTTTCTCGTCAAATGGTACCCGGAAAGAGGAGGTTGACCGATAATAGTTATACCTAAATTTAATGGAGAAAGTTATGCAATATTTACATAGCCAATTTTTTAATTCGTCTCCATCTCTCCGACTATTATATTCAGCCAATCAGAGTTAACTATTCTATTCTAATACTTCAAAGTTGACCGCTTGGCGGCGACACTCTCTGTAATATTATAAAGAAAGATATTTTAAAGAAAGAAACATAAAGAAGAAAAATCTTCAGGAACTAACATTTAAATTTTACTCACAACCTAAAAATTTCCTGAAAGCTTTTAACTTACTGTTTAACACAGACCTAAGTTAGTTCCGGAAGGTAAATAATAAATTTAGTCAACTGCGCAATGTGATTTTCGTTGCGTGTAATATTAAAACAAAGCAATTTGTTTTTATGTTTATTCTTCTAATTTTAACTCCTTACTCTTACATTTAACTGCCACTTATTTCACATATTTCTACTCTTTTCTCTACTATTTCTCTCTATACTCACTTATCTGCTACCATTTCTCTCTCTACTCACTCTCACCCTACTATGCTCCTCACTGTTTCCCCTTTATACCATTTTATAACGGATTATCGGATTATCCGTTAAGTAGATAACAATTCTTACAACATTTGGAATATAGATTCCATGAACCTGTTATCCTTAACAGTAAATTGGTGCAAATGCTATTTATTTATATTTTGTGTACTTGCAGTTATCTCTTACCTGACAAAGGTAGAAGCTCTAAACAGAAAACTGCAGTAATGAGGAAAACTGTAAATGCAATGTGGAATCATACCTTTGTTTATGACGATGTAACATTACAAGAACTAGCTGAACGTTGCTTGGAATTAACAGTTTGGGATCACGACAGGCTGGGTAGCAATGAATTTTTGGGAGGCGTTAGATTTTCTATGGGTACAGGTAATGATAATTATCTTATATATATATATATTGTTGTGTTCTGATAAAGAAATGCAAAGTGAGTTGCGTAATTTGGAAATAAAGAACTGACTTTGCAACCTGAGGAACAATAAAGGCAGGACTCTTGTTCGTTTTCAAAATTGTTTTTATCTCGTGTTAAGTTGTTCGTTAGTTTAAGTTGTATTGTTTAGTTTAAGTTTGTGTTGCGGTAATTTCGTTTGTTTTGTAAATTTAATGTTTGTATTTGTTTAATTTTCGTTGTTTAGCGACTCACACGAATGCAGCTGAGCAGTAGAGGAACAAGCACAAGCAGCAGACAAAAACAAAATGCTAGTCTTGATTAATAAAAAAACGAAAATAATAAAAACCACGAGATAAAGGATTAAATAAAAGGAAGAACTAGTCAGTTATAATTTGAGAGCCCGAGGGGCTAGTCGTATAAAGTTATGATTTAAGGGCCCGAGGGGCTAGTCGTATAAAGGTGTAAATTGAGAGAAAGTGGCAAGTTGTGTCGACAGTCGTAAATTGTAAGCCAAAGAGGCAAGTCGCGTTTTGGGAACACCAAAATAATTGTTAAAAGTTGAAATGAAGGGTTTGAAGAGATCAATCAGAAATAAAATTTATTGGAATTAAAAATGCAGAAACCATTATTGAAGAATTTCAATCGAAACAAATCGAGTATCCGAGGAAGGAGGTAATCCAGGACCAGATATCCAAAAAAAAGTTCTATAAATTACGTGCTCAGCTAATTCCGTATGAGTCCTGTCTTTATTAATATTTTGTTTCTTGTGTTCAGGTTGCAAATAAATTGCTCTTTAAATCGTCAGTTTTTTATTGTTCTTTCATGTAACCATTTTTCGAGAACCAACGACCTATTTTAATAAGAGAGCGGAGTGAGCGCACTACAATAGAGATATATATATAAATATATACATATATATATCTGACATTGTATTAGCTATTATTATTATTATTATTATTATTTATTTTCAAAATTTTAGGTAAGCATTACGGTAAATCTGTTGATTGGATGGATTCGACAGGGAAAGAGCTTGCATTATGGAAAAGTATGTTTGAAAGACCTAGTTTCTGGGTAGAAGGATGTTTACCTCTAAGACCAACATTAGACAATCGAACTGCGTGAATAGAATTTTCTATATATATAATTATATAAATACATCATGAGATTTAAAATAAATTCCACAAGTTGAATATAATTTTTATTTAAAACGAATATTGAAACTTTAATAAATCGAAATACGTATTCTGTATTAATGCCGATATTTTGATATTTTTCATGAAAATACTGTGTTTAACCAAAGAGAATGAATTTTGTTTTTACTTTCCCCATCATATTAACGTAGGTATAATGGAAAGTATTGTTTTAATTTCTTTAGCAAATTTATTAAAACATTTTCAACAATCTATAGAAGATATTATTTTATAAGAATAATTAATAATTTATAAATCTAATTATGCTAATGAAATTTAAATTCAAAGAACTTCACGCTGGCAAGTTGCTTGCAACATAATTAGAAGTAGTGCTTTGCAAGAGCTGCATTGATGAAACGACAAGAGTGTAATATTTTATGGATACAGAAAAGTAATTTTTTTAATTTCTTATTTTTTAGTACTTCTTTGATAATTCTATTTTTCAAAATTTATTGAAACATGTTTGTGTAAAATATTACACATTTTCAACATTTTCATAAAAAATACAATTTAATATAACACAGTGGCGTGTTTAGCATATGTGTGTAGGGGAGGCCTGGGATCAAAAATTAAAATCACATTTAAAACTTGAGCGAAGCGAATTTTTTTAAATTTTCAAGGTCACGCGTTCTATGGAAATTTAAAATATTAAATACAAAAATAATTTCTTCTAAAAATAGTTTTTGTTTTTTTATTATTGACGTGATTATACTAATAAAATATTTTGCAAATTTACAATAGTAATTGTAATTTCAGTCAGTTTTTCATAGAAAATTATTATTATTATATTATACTCTTTATTATTATTATTTTAAATCTCACATTAATACATTGTGGAGTGAATATTGAATGGGGGATTTAGTTCCAACCATTCTATATTTTTATATTATGTGTTGAATTATATTATTTTTAAATACATAAATATAGTAAATTGATTTTGAATTAATTACATAGGTATTTTATAAGTCTTATTTTTTCTTTGTTATGTGGCATTTAAAAATTGTCTATGGCACGTTTCTAAAATGATTGCTTTTTGCATCTCAGGGAATAATTTTGAATAAAGGCCTAAATGGGACAGATGGGTTTTAAATTTGCAAGATACTACACCAGTACCTGATATTACTATTGGTATTATAAAGATTTTTGTTATACCCCATACACTCATCATTTTAATCGCTAATGCCTCGTAGTAAAAGAATTTTTTCTTTTTCCGTATTTAAAACATTTTTTGACCGAGGCACAGCGACGTCAATGATGACTGCATTTCGGTCTCGTTGTTTTATTAAAACTATGTCAGGCCTATTATGACTAGAAAAATTCAAAAAATTTTTTTAAAAAGAGACATTTAACAAATAACAGGTCTGAATTAAGAAAATTTTAAAAAATGAAAAATTCGTAATACGACAGTACAATATAACGTTATTTCATGGTTATTGCCATTCTTCAGTTGCAACTGAAGAATTTTCTTAATTTTCTTAAATTTTCTTAATTCAGACCTGTTATTTGTTAAATGTCTCTTTTTTAAAAAAATTTTTGAATTTTGATTTTCTACGTATTGTATTATTCTTATATTTTTTTGAATCTATTATGACTAATTTCTCTGTCTGTCAATATTAATCTGTTCCAGTATAGAAGGGTAGATTCGTTTTCAAGAACAGGTTCAGGAATGTAGTCATAATATGGTCTAAAGTTGTCTAACAAGCCAACTTTCTTTGCAATTTGCTGGTGTTATTATTATTATTATTATTACTATTATTTTTTTTTTTTTTAATTATCAGAAATAAGTACAAAATAATGGTTGAACAATCAAAAATGTGCATCAACAATGTGTTATTAGCACGACTTAATATTATTAACATAATTATTGAACACAATATTAATTATAGAATAATTATAAATTAAAAAACCAAAAAACACGCTTTTATGACGCACCGAAAATTAAAAAATAATTAAATTTAACCCTTTCGGACACCTTGTAGTCAATTAATAAGTATTGGTGACTGAAAGGGTTAATAAACTAATTCAAAAAGCGTGGAGCACTTTGTCTAAATTAATTGAAAGACACATAACCAAAACGCGCTCCACGCTTTTTGAATTAGTTTATTAACCCTTTCAGTCACCAATTATCAATTGACTACAAGGTGTCCGAAAGGGTTGAATTTATTTATTTTTTAATTGTGAAGTGGGCCAAATTAAGCTTCCAAGATTTTCTTACATTGTTTTAAAAACTAAATAACATAAAATTTTAAATTTTGCTGAATAAGCGAATAATTTTAGAAATTTTAGTAATTTTTGTATGTTGCATTTTGTTTTTATTTTGTCGCGACTTTAAAAACACTCGGTAAAAAATTTTATTCACAATCGGTGAGTAGGTAATCGATACATTCCTGACTTTTAATAAGTTTTCACTTGCCAATCAATCAGAAAGCTATTTTGTTTTACTTTCCAACTTACCCCAGGTCGGGAAGTGTTCACTTTCCGATCTGCAATGATGCATTGTCGATTGGCAAGAAAAGAAACTAACAAAAAATATGCATCAAATTAGTTAAGGTTATGTCAAGTGTCAAGTACATTTATTTATGTACAAGTTTAGTACAAGCTAAATTATAATCTAATTTTATTTTAGTTACTTATAAGTTTAAGTTTAGCCAGCATAATTAAAAATTATTTAAGCAGTAATATAAAAAACACGAAACAAACCTGTAAATTTGTTACTAATATAATATTATAATATAATAATAAAAAAAAAAAAAATAATATTTGCCAGTTGCCAACACAAATTTTTTGTTTGACATAAACAGCAATTTGTTTTTAATATTTTATACTAACTTGATAAACAATTTATATTTTCAAAAGTGAAATCAAATAATGAAAAGCAGTTAAATTAACACAGTTTTGAATTATTTGTTGATTACACACTGATTGTGAAGAAAATAATATACATACATCGGTGTCGAGCTTCATCTAGCTTCGCGCCTCAATCAACTAACTTAGCGCTTGGCTGTAATGAAGCATTTTCCACCACGGCACGTAATATACTATAATAAACTTAACATTGCTCTTATGGGAGTTTCATTAAATTTTTTAATGAGTGTTTTTAAAGTCGCTGTTACTTAGATACGGTGTGACAGAATAGAAAAACGTATAAAAACAAAAATAAAAAGAATACAATTTGCAATAAGAAATTTTTAATAAGTTTTTCTATTAAAGCGATTTTTATATGTTATAAAATGGCTTCAAAAAGAACTATTTTCATTTTTAACATAGGAGTGTACGAATAATTTCTGGAGCACGGTATTATGGCGCTAGGGCCATAACCTTGGCTTATAATATACTATTGTAGTTACATTTTTAAATTTTTTGAAGTTAATTTGAAATTGATTTAAAAACAATAATTACAATACAGTAGAATCCGCTTAATGCCATCACGGATAATGATATCACTAGGAAATTGTAATCATTTTGACTGGGAACCGGTCGCTTTAATTAGTTTACATACAAAAACCTCCGGATAATGTGATCAAAAAGCCGCTTATATAATAATCTCTTTTTCCAAGTACAGAGGCTACCAAAAGTAAGTTAACAAGTATAGAAATCTGTATAATCTGTATAAGAAAAGTGTATAATCTCGGAATTCTGATGACATCTTTGAGCATAACGAAACGGAGTGACACAGTTGTGCAGTGTGCAGTTTTGCATGTAACATAAATAAGTTAATAGTCCACTGCATTTAGGATTTTGATACGGAATAATTATATCCTACAGTTTTTGCGCGTTTTCATATATATTATGGTGTCCCGAATAACGTCTCAATTAATTATTTTAATTTAATTTAATTTAATTAATTATTGACCGTCGGTGGAGTTTACGTACGTCCGGCGGAGCTCCCCCCTTCGGACTTTTGAGACGTTATTCGGGACACCATAATATATATGAAAACGCGCAAAAACTGTAGGATATAATTATTCCGTATCAAAATCCTAAATGCAGTGGACTATTAACTTATTTATGTTACATGCAAAACTGCACACTGCACAACAGTGTCACTCCGTTTCGTGGACGTACGTAAACTCCACCGACGGTCAATAATTAATCCGTCCTTCCAAAATGGTCAGCGTCGGTCACCTGTAAATTCCACCGCTAACCTTAATTAGGGATTATAACGTATTAGTAGGTGTACAATAGCCAGATTAATAAAATTAAAATCCCTTTGGAAGAGGTTTTTTATCGACCATGAAACTATCAAAATATTTTACCGAATATCGTCATCAAAACAACACTTTCCTGCTTATATACGCGCAGGGAAATTGAATTTTAATGACTAGTCCGGTAATAATTAGTAATTGTAATAAAATAAAAGAGACGTCGTTTTTTTCGTTATTACTTTTATTGTTTTGACAGTAACCATCTATGGTAACTATGTAGTCTACAAATTGATAAACTTGATTTTTGTTCATTTTAAAAATGTTGTTCAACAATGTTTCAAAATTTCGATTTTTTACGATTTTCGGTAAAATTTAATACCATACTTGTCAGGAAAATGTCTCACTTTACTCGGAGCTTTAAAATACTCGGCTCAAAGTTCCTCGTATTTCAACATTGCTCCTCGTCAGTAATGTATCATTTTTCTGACTGTTAGATAATAGTATATTACGTGCCGAGGTGGAAAATGCTTCATTACAGCCGAGCGCTAAGTTAGTTGACTGAGGCGCGAAGCGCCGAAGTCAACTATAAGCGCGACGCTGGAATGAATCTTGACACCGAGATATGTATACTATTTTATTCACAATCAGTTTGTAAACAAGAAATAATTAAAAATTGAATTAAATTATACACTGCTTTTAATTTGATTTCACTTTTGAAAATAAAAATTGTTTATCAAGTTAGTATGAAATATTAAAAACAAATTGCTGTTTATGTCAAACAAAAAATTTGTGTTGACAACTGGCAAAAATTATATTAGTAACAAATTTACAGATTTGTTTCGTGTTTTTAATATTACTGCTTAATTTTTAATTATTCTGGCTAAACTTAAACGTATAAAGTAACTAAAATAAAATTAGATTATAATTTAGCTTGTACTAAATTTGTATATAAATTGTACTTGATACTTGACATAACCTTAACTAAATAATTTGACGCATATTTTTTGTTAGTTTCTTTTCTTGCCATACATGCGACGTTGCAGGTCGGGAAGTGGCCACTTCCCAACCTGGGGTAGGTTGGAAAGTAAAACAAAATAGCTTTTTGATTGGTTGGCAGTGAAACTAAATAATAAACTGCTTCCCAACTTATTAAAAGTCAGGAATGTATCGATTACTAACCGATTGTGAATAAATAACTATTACTTAGTATTAAAATTCAAAACAAATAATTACATGAAAACAATAATTATTAACATACCTACGTATTTATTTAAAAAAATCAAATATAAACCACTCTACAGATTATAGACATCGTAAATTTAATTTAGAAAATATAATTAAAAGATTTTCATTCAACATTAAAAAGTTTTCATTTTTAGTTTTCATTTAACCCTTTGCGGGCAGCTTTCGTCGTTTCTCATGTATAAGAATTTTAAGTACACCGATAATAAGTAAGTAAAGAAACAGTGTCAAAAAATATAATATTTTTGTGGTATATTCAATGTACTAAGGGGTAGTCAATAAATTACGTCATACGATTTTTAAGATTTTCAGACCCCTCCCTCCCCCTGTCACATTTTCATTAACCCCCCCCCCTCCCCAGCGACGTCACACTTCTACCCTATAAAATTTAATAATTCGTAGAAAAGTTTTTTTAACAACTAACTTAAATTAAATCAATTTTACAGGTCTGAAATAACATTTTATTTTTATTAATATTTAATTTTTTTTTGCCGCATAAAAAACGCACGCAAGCGCTACTTATGTTGCTACAACCGATCCATGGATCAAAAAAAAATATTTTTAAAACTTTGTTTACTTTGTGACATCACAATATTTAAAACTCCCCCAGACCCCCTGTCACATTTTTGTCACAAATCTGAGATGACCCCCCTACCCCCTAACGTAGGACGAAATTTATGGATGGCCCCTAAGCTGGAAAGGGTTAATTTAGAAAATATAATTAAATGATTTTCGCTGTCATTCAACATTAAAAAGTTTTCATTTTTATACGTTTCAACTAGTATGGAATCAAACGCCGAAAAAATAAAAATTTGTTTAAGAAATTTTCAAGGGGGGGGGCTCAGTTAATTAAATGCAAAGTCAACAAATAACTTCGACAGATAACTAACCTACTTCAAAATTGCTATATATCAATAAACAATATAAATTAATGCTTGATTTCATAAAACTTTTAACAAGCCGTTAAAGTTAACGGATGATTTCTATTGGTTTGTTAGCTTTAAGGAATAATTTCCATTGGTTAGTTAAATTTAACGGCCCGTTAAAATTTTTATGAAATCAAATATATAAGTAACCTAATACAATTTTTATTCAGTGTATGAAAAAACGCGATGTAACATTTACATAATTTATTAATCAAAAATATAAATTAACTAACTTAATATACTAGTGAAAGTCTTATCTACTTAACGACGAATTATAAACTTAACAATTAAAAAATTAATTGTCTGACCAGTCTACCTGCCTAGTACGCCGGTGGAATATACATATGGGATTATGGGACCCTTTGACCATGGGTGGAAATTACAATCGCCCGCTCCGCCAAACGTGGCAACAATATAAAGGTGCTCTAAAACGGTTTTTGACGATTTTCTCGATTCCTATCAGTTTTACGAACAAAATACCTCTATTTAAAAAGAAAGACACGATAATTCTACACAAAAAAGGTTCTATAAAATTTTTCAGTCCGAGCAATACTTTTCATGATACCCCGCTGATAAATACGTATAAAATAAAAAATAAAACGTAAAACATAAGAAAAAAATAATTTTGTTTTTAAATTTATGGTTTAATATTATTTATTGACGGAAGAAGAATCTGAAGGGTTTATATTATCAGATTTTTCAGGTTCTGTGTTGTTCGTAGTTTTTGTTGTGATGAATCGTCTTCGATTAATTCAGCATTTGAGCAATATTTGCCATGGCAATTACCGCAAACTGATGAGCAGTGTAGTCCTAATCTTCGACAAGTGCACAATGGTCCACAACCTTTTGCGCAATTGCTAAAAATCATGTTTAAAAGACAAATAGGTACGGAAAGTTGGAATGTTGTTTTTGGCCACAAAATGTTGTCTTTTGACAGCCATCCCCAATCCCAAGGCAAGTATATACCCTCAACCGACAAAACCCGATGGGCCTGCTCGGTATGGAAGAACAATGAGGGAAAAAACAGATGTTTATCCAACATCTCTTTCAGAGTACGGTGGCCTTTATACTAGTTTTAACGTTCCGACATCCATCTACATGTATTCAAACTTTGAATTAATATTTTTTATTACCGATTTTTTCATTATACTTTACGTTTTAATCTGAGAAAATAAAAGAAAAATTATACTACATATTTTTCAGCAGGGTTTATCATGAAAAGTATTGCTCGGACTGAAAAATTTTGTAGAACCTTTTTTGTATAGAACTATCGTGTCTTTCTTTTTGAATAGAAGTATTTTGTTCGTAAAACTGATAGGAACCGAGAAAATTGTCAAAAACCACTTTACAGCACCTTTACATTGTTGCCATATGTTTGGCGGAGCTCCCTCCCCTTCGGACTTTTGAGACGTTATTCAGGACACCATAATATATATGAAAACGTGAAAAAACTGAAGGATATAATTATTCCGTATCAAGGCATATTTTTTGACTAATTTCTGTGGACTATAACAAAACTCTTTAATATCATTTCATTTAGGATTACACAAATGAATACAGTTGTATATACAATAAATACAATAAATAATAGAAGTGAGTTAAATCAAGGTTGATACTCTTATTTTCGTGAAGAAACTGAAAATTTTTAATATAGAGTCGCCAATCTCTAACATTTTCATTTTACATAGGATAAAAACTGTAACATATACTTTTTCTAGAGAAAAACCGTATTAATATGGGAAAATTTAAACATTTAATTGAAGAAGAACGTGCCCTGGTGTTCAAAATATACGGATGTGGAAAAACTATTCGTTAAATCGCAAAAATATTTGGAAAATCTTCGACTGCAAAATTAAAAGTATTTAAAACATTTTAAATGGAAGGGAGAAAAACGCCAACCTAAAGACTAGGCGCCTCAAAATTACTACAAAACGGGTTGATATAAACCCTCTCTATTCAAATCTTGTCATGTCTTCCCTAGGCATTCGTGCACTGCTTGATTTTTATAGTAAAAAAATGTACTATCGACATAAACACAAACAGTATGACCTCGTTTATACGAGGAAAATAAACAATGCCGTACAACTCGGCGCCGCCGACTCGGCGCAGCCAACTCGTCGCCGCTAACTCGGCCCCAAACCAACTCGGCGCCAGCTAACTCGGCGCCAGCTAACTCGGAGCCAGGACAACTCGGCGCCAAGTAAATAATAAAATGTTTGTTAAATCGTTATTCTTGTAACGATTCCACATACAGGGTCGTTCGCATATTGTAACAGTTCTCTTATCAGGTCCGTAACAAGGGTATGTCTTATTTATTCTAGCATATTTTATAAGTGATTGTAGATCAGTTAGCCCTACGACAGTTGGCCCCGACAACTGGCCCTGGCGACAATTAGCCTTCGGGACCTGTATCAAAAAAATGCCCAAATCAACTTCAGAACTAGCCATCTAGCCCATCTACCCAAGCACTATACCCTTCCTTCAAAATCGAAAATTTTGTATTGCTAATGATTTACGTCCTAAACGTATACGTCCTCGACGTATTTGATAAGCAAATCAGGCTTCGCCAGTGGATATGGCTGTAAATGGGATTCTTGAAGTCCGCGTTGTGTCAAGTACTGTTTAATGACGTCGAGATTAACTCACTTAGGAGAAGGGGGGCTAGTAGAAACATCTAACATGTAGATTTCTTTTTAGCAGAACCTATTAATTAAAAAAATATCAATTAATTAATAATAATTAATATAAAAAATATTAATTATAAAAATAATGTATCGTAGTTAAATAAAATATCGTTTTCTAACCTAAGCTTGATCGGCGCCAAGACAACTCGGCTGGCGCCGAGTTGTCCTGGCACCGAGTTAGCAGCGCCGAGTCGGTCGGCGCCGAGTTGTCCCATCCCGTGCCGAATTGCACGTAAAGTACCGTTTGTAAGCAAGGCAAATATCAAAAAAAGTATGAAGCTTTGCTTTGATCACCCTTTTAAACCTTTAGAATATAAAATAAAATCTTATAGACTGGCGGATCCATGATTCGCCTTAAATATTGTCATGGCAAGATGTATGTGTGGCTGAAAACAAACGAAATATACTCATATTTAGCACTCAATCTTTCCTAAAGTTGCTGGAAAAATGCTTTGGGGATGCATGTGCCTACATGGAGTTTGAAAAATTGTGATTTTACAAGGAAGCATTAACGCTGCACTATATCTAAATCTTTTGAAAATAGTATATTGTTTTATTAGGATGGAAAAATTAACTTTTCCTGCGTAGCGAATTTCTTCATTTGCGTGGTGAGTGGAACGAGCCGAGCGAATGGAAAACTTGCGTGCTGAAACCTGGTAAAGATGACAAAAATCCTGCTAGTTTTAGACCCATAACCCTTTTATGTATTACGTATAAGATTCTTGAGAGACTAATATTGAACAGAATCGAGCCAATACTTGAACCTCACATCAAGGTTTGAACAAGCTGGTTTTCGCTAATAACACTGTTCTTGATTGTTTTTATGTGGTACATTTCACTTATAATATAATTAATTTTAGAGAAGATACACAAAATTTATAACACAGGGCAACAGTGATTCTGCGGTCTGGAGTTTATGAGTCGGTTTTGGGATTTTGGGTAAAAATTACTTTTTGAAATGTCCGTGAAGATTCGCTCTCAATGACTCATTATTCAGCTCGTTATTGATAATCATATTTATTGAAAACAAAAATATTAGCTATTTCACCAAAAATAAAAATCCTACACAAGTACCTATTATGAAATATTTTGAATTAGCAATAACTCAAGAACGGCGCTATGTAACCTGAGCCCGGCTCTATCGCAGCAAGCCAACTGCGCGGACTCAGTTCAGAAAACGTTACCTCAACAACTTCTTTAGCGACGCTACGGCTAGCTTTGTTTGAGCAAAAAAAAGGGGGGGGTCAAAAGAGTACAGACTCCGACTCGTTAAAACAAAACCAAGGCGCCACGTACTTTTTGTCGCTGATGATGTTTGCCTGAAAGTACGAAAGCTGAAAATAATAAAGATAAATGAAACGCGTTGTTGGGTAACAACAGTTTAATAACAAAAATAATGTAACAGTAAAAAGGTAAAGCGTTACTGAAAAAGATATTAAAAATGTCAAAGTGGTCAGACGCAGCTGAAAAACAAAAGGTAATCGTCGTTAGATCTGATAACGCTAACAAGTTTTTTTTTTACAAGTACGATTAATGTCGTACTTTGCGCAAACATAAAATAAATTAATTACGATGTCAAAAATAATAAACTTCAAATGATGACGACGAACGCAATTTGGCTGACGAAAAACGCACAACACTAAACAGGTGTTCCACGATGTTTTAATAATAAAATTGAATTTTGGCTCACCCCAAATAGTCCGAAAGCCGGCACGGCACTGGATAGTAGGGCAGGAACAACTAGTGCGCTACCAATCTCGTCGACTGTTGATGATGTAATTAACTTCAATTTTTACGATATTATTGCAACCAATGGTATCAACGAACGGAACCTTCCCTGTTTCGTATATAATAAAAAAAAGGTGTTGATAGGATGTTTTCCTAATTTGAAAATATAAGATTTGGGTATGTCTTCGAAAAAAAAACCAAGCTCGATGATTGTATGCAGCAAAATAAATCCGCAAAAGCGTACTCGGTTAACCAACCTCCCAAATATGTAACCAAATGTCGGTCTCCGAACAAAGCCAACTGATATGTAAATCCCAAATTATCGGTACGGAAACTATAATACTTTTTTCCTTCCAAATATATCAAGTTAACTACTGGACACTAAAATCTACTTGACTTCTTCAAAATTCAAAACCAAATCTTAATATGGCGTACGCTTATCTTCCAATGTTTCTTATCTCCCCTAATCCATTTTATATTCAATTTTAATACCAATTTTGAAATTTTTATACTACACGGTGTTACAAGAGCCTTAATTTTAAATAAAATGTATCCATGTAAAAACCGAAGGTTACAGCTAGATATCGAATAACTGAGCAAAAAATGTTCCCCCCCTTGCCTCGTACTCTCCCCCGGTGAATTATCGATAGAAAAGCATATGCAAAAATTCAGATCGATCGCGCGCAAAAAAAAATGTCGTATTTTAGGTTACATTTGCTTAAAATGCGAAAAAATTATAAACTAAGCAAATAAGACGAATTAAAACAATGCAATTAGGTCAACCCAATATGGCGAAATTGCCTGTGTGCTTGGCTAATAATTATATCGCTTGGAAATCGTGAGTTCGATCCTCACGTCGGTCAAATTTTTTTAATAGCATTTTATAATAAAAATGATTCAACATGTTGAAGTGACATAAGCGACCAGTAATGAAAACCATTACTAGTCGATTTGTTAAGTGACTAGGAATGCTTCGCTTTCTATCCCGAGAGGAGACTCGGAAAGCATCGCTTTGACTATGTTTTCCGATAAAAGTTTTTGTTTTGTTGCCCAGTGTAATATATGGTGATCTATTAATCTAGGCCGGTGTACCAACCTCGTTCAAAGGTCGTTCAAGGTGAACTTCAGTTCAACTCAAAAATTGCGTTGTACCAACCCCAGTTAAGCTTGAACTGCAGTTCAAATCCCCGTTCACGAAAACCAGATATAACGGTCGTTCAAGAGAAGTTGAATTGGGTTCAAGAAATGGAAGCATGCGCAAATGTCATTTCTATAAAATAATGACAGTTTATATCGATTTATTTTAGTTATCTGTGGGCCGGTTGTACCAACCTCGTTCAAAGGTCGTTCAAGGTGAACTTCGGTTCAACTCAAAAATTCCGTTGTACCAACCCCAGTTAAGCTTGAACTGCAGTTCAAATCCCCGTTCACGAAAGCCAGGTAGAAAGGTCGTTCAAAAGAAGTTGAACTGGGTTCAAGCAATGGAAACATGCGCAAATGTCATTTCTATAAAATAATGACAGTTTATATCGATTTATTTTAGTTATCAGTGTATGGTTATGTGCGAAAACTTTGTTTAAAATTTGCGCAAGTTGGGTTTTGAATTAATACTATTTTTAATTCTGTGATACTAATTCATTATTAATAATAATGTCATTATTTTTTAATTTTAATTTTAATTTAATAAAATTTAATAAAAATTTTTTCCATCCTCGGACTTAAATCGGATGCAATTGGCATAGATGGTATCTCATCCAGGATGCTGAAACTGGTCTTTCCTTTTTGTTTGGACATTTTCACTCATTTGATCAACTTCTGTTTTGAGACATCGTCTCTACCCGAGTTATGGAAGAAGTCGATTATTATTCCTCTCCCGAAAGTCAATAATGCAAAAAAATTTAGTGAGCTAAGACCCATCAGTATCCTACCTGCGCTCTCTAAGGTTCTTGAATCGTTTATGCATCGGCAGCTGCTGGAATAGATCGAAGGGATGTTCAATCTGGATTCCGGGCTGGCTTTAGTACGGCTCTTGCATTGGCGAAAGTATCGAATAATGTCATTCGTAATATGGACAACTCCAAAGTGACCGTTGTGGCTCTACTCGATTATAGCAAAGCGTTCGATGTAATCGATCATGAGCTTCTTTTGGCGAAGTTGAGCTACTATGGATGCGACAGCTCCGCTCTTAAGCTCCTCATTAATTTCTTGGATGGAAGAACACAACGTGTAAAACTTCATGGTAATATTTCTGACGAACTTATCATGATACTTGTGGTAGCACAGGGTAGCTTATTGGGTCCTTTGCTCTTTGTGATTTTCACATCGGATCTTCCTGAAGTTCTGCCCTATGAATGTGATTCTCATCTGTATGTCGATGATACTCAGGTGTATACTTCCGATAAAACTCACGCTCGTAAACTAACTGCATGAACCCTCTTACAGAAATTCAATACTTCAACTTTATTTGAATGCATGCGGTGCGTGCGTTGCGTTCGTCGACGTTTTGCATAAACCAACCTTAAGTTTGAATGCGTTTGATACGTTTTAGTGCGTTTTCTGGTGAGAAATTGTAGTAGAATTTTAAACAAATAGATGACTCGATTCCATAAGTTGAAGTTTTATTACCACAAAAATAAATCATAATTAATAAATAATTAAGAAATACAGTTATTTCTGGATAAATAATATGATGTTATTTTATTTTACCTCAAATTATAAAATAGAATTAAAAATTTATTTCCATATACAATGCAATATTTTATTTTATATGAAATTAATTAATAAATTTCGTTACGAGATACAACTTATTAAACTAAAAATTTGTAAATTAATATATAATTCCGTGTTATTTAATAAAAATAAGGGTTGCAATTTTAAATATTTTGGTGGTAAAGAGATATACCTGACTATACAAAAGTTCCTAAACTAGTAATAACGGGTTTTATGACCAGAAACGCAAGCACATTTGAAAGTTAAAATAAATTTCGAGGTTATGTACGCACGCCTCTAAAATTTACTCGCGTAAACTAAGCGCATAAACCCTCCTACAGAAATTCAATCCTTTAACTTTATTTGAACGCGTGCGTTGCGTGCGTCGACGTTTTGCATAAACCAATGTCGTCGTCGGCAAATCGAAGGTGGCTCAATCAGAGCCAGATTAAGGTTATGTTACGCCCGGTGTAACCGTGAATTTTTACCCCCGTGATATTTTACCCCAAAGTAAAATTTCACTAGGGATATTTTACCCCGGGGTAAAATTTCACTAGCAGTATTTTACCCCAGGGGGTATTTAACCAAGACAAAAACTTAAATTAAATGGACTATTAAGAATAATATTTTTTTATTAAATTAAAAAAAAAATTGTTCAAATAAAATTGTTCATATCAATTGAAGATCAACTCTCTTTTTTTGTGTTTTTTCATGTGGTCCATTTTCTTTGGCTAGTTTTTTGCCTTAACTACGACCTCAAGATGATTTTCATTTTTATGGTTTAAATACAAAGCTGGCTTTTGGTAATCGGGTTCGTTTAATAATTGCAGTGTACTGGGAAAACGTATCCAACTGAAAGATTTATTATTATTTGTGGAAGTGTATGAATACAAATCTGATCCAATAAATAGCTCAACTTCTGTTGCCCATACTGTATCACTTCTTATTCGACTGTTTCCTAAATAATTTGTAGTTCCAGAAAAATTATTATTTATTATTATTATTTATTTACAATACATCTCATTCAGCAGAGCTGGTATAAAGATTAATTTATTTATTATTAATTTATTTTAATCTGAGTTAAAACTTTGATGATTTAAATTTTGCTGCTTAATTTTCTTGAGGCCCCTAAAAATTTGGAGGCCCGGGGCTGCAGCTCCCTAACTCCGGCTCTGGGCTGAGTAGTCTCCGTCTACTTTTATGCCTTTTTCGGACCAATCTGATTAGTTCTTGCAGAGCTGCTATAAACAACTTAGAGGAAATTGTGTCGCCCTGGCCTACTCCTTTTTTTAATGTTATTGAGTTGGTCTTATCTTGAATTTTTTTGCAGTTTCGTAGATGTTAAAGTTGCAAATAAAATAATCCTGAAGTTAGTTAAGTTTATTTAAGATTGTTAAGCCATATTAGTTTTAAGACAATTTTAGCTAAAACTTCTCTAAAATGGGCCGGTTGGCTCTTATGGTAAGTGCCCGGGTCGGTCTGATGTATCCCATCCGCCTCTGTATTTGTATTACATAATCGACTATAGATTTCAATTTTCTAGTTATCTGTGTCCACTTATAACGAAGGATTTCTTTATGTTGTAAGAATCCATTTAATATTTTTAATTCAAACACCCTGCATAACTCAATAAGTCTGCTTCCATTATCGTTGACCGTTTCCTCTCCAAAGTTTCCCACTACGTGATAATTTTTTTTGTAACCAGTCCTAGCATTTAAATCTCTCATTATCGTAATTTCTTTAATTAACACATATATATTTTTGTTTAGTTTGAAATTTTTTTCTTATTTCACAATGTAAGCAATTGCGTGCAACTAAAGAATGGCAATAACCATGAAATAACGTTGTATTGTACTATCGTATTACGAATTTTTCATTTTTTCAAATTTTCTTAATTCAGACCTGTTATGTGTTAATTGTCTCTTTTTTAAATTTTTTGAATTTTGATTTTCTACGTATTGTATTATTCTTATATTTTTTGAATTTTTGCTATAATAGTTTAAAATTAAAATCAGTTTATATAGCAGACTTAGCTCACTAAATTTTTTTGCATTATTGACTTTCGGGAGAGAAATAATAATCGACTTCTTCCATAACTCGGGTAGAGACGATGTCTCAAAACAGAAGTTGATCAAATGAGTGAAAATGTCCAAACAAAAAGGGAAGACCAGTTTCAGCATCCTGGATGAGATACCATCTATGCCAATTGCATCCGATTTAAGTCCGAGGATGGAAAAAATTTTTATTAAATTTTATTAAATTAAAATTAAAAAATTTTGATTTTCTACGTATTAATTTGAATTATTAGCTCTTGAAAATACAATAAATATGATTATCAATAACGAGCTACAAGATACAAATAAATCTTATTGTATGGATTTCGCAATCCTATACATTTAAAATTGTAAAAAAAATTATTTATGATTGAAAGTGCTTACTGTTTTGCATATTTTTTCGTATCAATGAACAGTAAGCACTTTCAATCATAAATAATTTTTTTACAATTTTAAATGTATAAGATTGCGAAATCCATACAATAAGATTTATTTGTATCTTGTAGCTCGTTATTGATAATCATATTTATTGGATTTTCTACGTATTGTATTATTCTTATATTTTTTGAATTTAACCATAAATACATACTAAAAACCACAAATTTACTTAAAATTTTTTATTTTGACTTCTTTTTCTATTATAGCAAAGACCGATTAATAGAATGAAAGCATATCAACGAGATATTATTTCTTTCCGCGCCATTATTGCGCGCTATTGATCTGAAATTTTGCATATGGCTTCCTATGACGAAGTACTGGGATTTTAGGGGGCAAATGTTTTTGAAATCAAATCTAGTGCCGTTTTCGAGTTATTGTAAATTCAAAATCTCAAATTGATCTCAAATGTAATAATTATAATTACTTCCTAAAGCAACACAATAATATTTGTCACAATGTCTGAAGAAATCCGGGGAAGTCTGAGGAAGTCTGGGAAGTCTGGGAAGTCCGAGGAAGTCTGGGAAGTCAGGGAAGTCTGTGGAAGTTCGAGGAAGTCTGATAAGTCCGAAGTGGGAGGAAGTCTGGTGTACACAATTTTTAACCATGGTTTACCCCTTGGAAAATACACTTTGTTAACTTACTTTTGGTAGCCTCTGTATCTTTTCCTGATTTGTTATTGAAATTTTATATATCTTTACAAAGCACGTCACTCGTTTTAATTTCTATACAAAAACTAATGAAGTTTCACGTTTCATGGCGTGTTTCTATATTTATTTTGCTAAATGTACCCTTTGCTTTATGCATTTTAATTTAAGTTTAGTTTATTCTTGCTAAATTTACATAATTCTTCTAAAATTTGTCTTTTTATAAATTTCTCTTATTGTCATCAGTCGGTTTATGTTATCAAAATGTTCTTGACCCAAAGCGGATTTTACTGAATTATTAATTAATAATCAAATTTAAATTAACTTGAAAAAATTAAAAAATTTAACTTCAAAATATTTTATTTCATCTAAACCAATTTATATTATGTTATATTAACTTGTATTTTTTATATTATATAGACTTGAAAATGTATAATATTTTACACGAAACATGTCGTCTCAATTTTTCGAAGAAGTACTAAAAAATAAGAAATACATCAAATGTATGTACATCAAACTTCGTGGGAAGCAATCCATTTAGACGGCCGGAAATAAGAGTTATTTTTTGGTAATTTTTTTTTCAGATGAAAAAGTAATCACTTCATGTTAAAGTTTCAACATCATTTTATTAGTCCAGTCAGTATGTACATTTGAAATTGCATTAATTATAAGAAGCAATTTTTTTTCTCCAATCGATAGGGGGGGGGGTCATTTGTAGTCTAAAACAAAAAACTCGGGAAAATGCCATGTTGCTTTTTCCGCCATCTTGAATTTAAGGGTTGAGTTTTGTTTATTAAATAACTTGATTATTCTCACATTTACGGTAAAAATGCTAAGTACCAAACTTGTTGGAAATTTAATTTTTCATACTTTTTGTCATAACCTCATTTTTCGTACGA
Organism: Cantharis flavilabris; assembly: GCA_949152465.1. Lineage (NCBI taxonomy): Eukaryota > Metazoa > Arthropoda > Insecta > Coleoptera > Cantharidae > Cantharis > Cantharis flavilabris. The sequence goes on along the minus strand of OX424436.1, from coordinate 27,764,035 downwards.
TCGATATTTTTGAATCTACAGGCAACGAAGTAGGAATGAAAGTAAATAATTGCATTATCTCTTTTGTTTTCAACTGGAAAATGAAACAAAATGGTATAAAAAAAATCTCATGTGGACACCACATAACTTCCTTGAAATTTTTATAATGATTGTACAAGAATCTCGTTAATCTGTTTGTGCGCGTCATGAATTATGACTTTTGGCACGGACAATCGCAACCAAAAATAGGAGGTGCACAACTAGATGCTATAAGTGTCTCACATCAAAAATTTCAACTTTCTACGACCTACCGTATTTAAGTTATGCGACATACAAACGTCCGTACGTACGTACAGACGTCACAACGAAAATAGTCAAAATCGATTCAGAGAAGGTCAAAACGGATATTTCCGTCAAAATCTGGAAACCGAAAAAAATCGGGATTACAATACTTCCTTGTTTTACAAGGAAGTAATTTAAGATGTAAAAAAAGGGCAGTTGAAAATAATTGAGTTATTTATAAACAAAAATCAATCCTTAAATTCAAGATGGCAGAAAAAGCAATATGGCGATTTTCCCGAGTTTTTTGTTTTAGACTACCAATGACCCCACCTATTGATTGGCGAAAAAAATTGCTTCTTATAATTAATGCAATTTCAAATGTACATACTGACTGGACTATAACTGCTTGAGTTCCTCCTCCTTATCTTTAATCTGTTTGCCTACCTATAAACACAGGCGCAATTCCGTAGATATCGACTCTACGAGAAAAACTATGGAAACAAGACTTATATATAAGTTCATTCTCTACAATTTTCTTTCTACCCAGTTGAAAACAAAAGAGATAATGCATTTATCTACTTTCATTCCCACTTTGTAGCCTGTAGATACCAAAATATCGATCGTACGGAAAATGAGGTTATGACAAAAAGTATGGGAAATTAAATTTCCAACAAGTTTGGTTTTTAGCATTTTTACCGTCAAGTTGAAAATAATCGAGTTATTTAATAAATAAACAAAAATCAACCTGTAAATTCAAGATGGCGGAAACATGGCGATTTTCCCGAGTTTTTTGTTTTAGACTACCTATGACTCCCCCCCCCCCTATCGATTGGCGAAAGAAAATTGCTTCTTATAATTAATGCAATTTCAGCGTTTTTTTTTGTACATACTGACAGGACTATATACTTATATAGTATTAAATGTGTAGAAAAAAAATTTTTTTAAACATTTTTTAACAAAATGACAGCTGTCATTGCTCTGTTAAGTATTCTCTGACGCGTCTTGTTTCTAAAACAAGACGCGCTGTAACTCAAAAAGTTATTGATCGATCAAGCTCAAATTTTAGGGGGCTTCAGTCTAAATTATTATCGGTAGGATAAACCTAAATTTTTAAAGATATCCAGTAAATAAATAGTTTTTTTGGGGTAAAAACTGTCGGGAAAATAGTTGCAAATTTGAATGTTTAATTAAAAACAGCCTATTTAGTTTTTGATTTTATACTTACTTATAATTTTTTAGGTTCATCCTTCCTCTGAACATATCAATAATCGAAAAAAAATTTGTTTCTTTATTTCAGATCAATAGAAAAGAAATGATAGATGCATCACTTTTCGATGCCATGAACAAGACGCCTGAATAAAGAACACTTTACAGAACCGCCATTTTATTAAAAAAAATTTTTTTTCTGTACTTTAATACTAGACTAAAATGATGTTGAAACTTTAAAATGATGCGATTGTTTTTTCATCAGTAAAAAAAATTCCAAAAAATTACTTACTTCCTGGCATCTAAATGGCTTGCTCTCTTTAAACTAACCTATAATTAATTTTTAAAAAAGCAAGTTTTAAACATGATTTTTGTACTACTTTTATTTATATGATGCAAATAAATCGAATTAATATTTTTCTCAATATTGAAATTCATTTCTGAAGGGAAATTATTTTGTTATGTGACATATTCAAAAAATGCATCGTTTTTATAAAACTATTCTTACTAATGTGCGGATTATAGTTTCATTTTTCTTAAATTAATATGAGTATATCTAATATTATGATGAAATGTAAGTTTTTAAAAATTTAATATTTATTTTTTGTTGTTTTAATTATCCTCTATCTAATGATCCCACAGGAAACACACCCAAATAATATTGTACAGAATTTTAGTTTTAGGAATTTCAAGTTTGAATTTGTGTTCTAAATATTGAATTTTCTCAGAGTACCGACCATTATACAGCAAGTAGTTAATATTTATAATAAAGTAAACTAAAATCAAGACAGTGCTTAGGAAATTGAATTGCAGCACTTAATCGCCGATTCCGCTTCAAAACGTTCCGCCAAGCGTTTTGTATTTATGATTAGTTAATCATGGTTAAATGGTTGGATTTCGTGTATATTAGGTTTTTTCCTACCAAAGTTCTTCTGATAACACAGTATAAGAAGTTATACAGTAGGGACACTCGGTTTCGGCGTCTTTGCTATTCGTGTTCCAGATTTTCAAGTCTGGGTTAAGTTCATTTGAGATACGTAGAGATGGCGCTGCAACATTAATTTAAATTTGAAATAAACCGCCCGAGACTTAATTATTTTAAAGGATTATTTTCACATTGTAATTACCATCATTCATTTCAAAAACAATAATTTAGCATTGAACAATCATTTAGAGTGAATATTCTTTAATTTTTTTCTCTTAAATTTTGAAATATACAACAAAAAATAGAAATAATCCTTATAATGCATTCTCTTAACAAGAGAAAGTAATGTCAAAGTAATTTCATTATTAAACTTTTGAAATTTTTACAAAGTTACCAAATTTTATTGTCAAATCATTAAATCTAGCGACATTTTAAACGTCTTGACAACACTGTAGCAAGTAGTGAAATAGCACGACTCACTGACGAAACTGCATGAAACAGTCGCGACATCTGTTAAATTCTGTAGATACTTAACCCAGACTTTGACTTGCGTATAAAAATTTGGAACACAAAAAAGCTGCGAGTGTCCCTACTGTATAACTTCTTATACTGTGCTGATAAGTTGATAGATAGTCACGTACATTCGACATCGAGCAATCGAAGCGATCGGATGTATTATTAAAACCTCAGACTAAATATACCTAGACAGAACATATACAAATAGGTATAACTTGAAGCAAATTTTTCAGTTTGTTTACTATACTGGTGTTTACCGAGTTGTTATTGGTCAACAAAACGCGCCACTTGTTATGGTTAAAATACGAAATATTTTTTTAGACATTGTGAATTAATTATTATCGTTGTTGAGTCGTTTGTGGAATTTATAATTTAAAAAATGAGCAAGCAATGCATTGTGTGTGGTTAAGTGTATCAAAAATCTTTAAAACATAAGTAAGTAATACTTAACCTAAAAAAAATTCATAGGCGTAACCACTGGACGTTATTTAATAACAACTGATGTTTACCAAAACAGTGCTGCTTAAAATTTGCTTCAAAACAAACCTGTGTGTTTGTATAGCTATGCTCTGTCTAGTAAATAGTTATTTAATAAAATATCTAAAAATAAATAAAAATTTAATATTGTGCAATTTTTGGTTTAACATTAATTTAATAGTTAATTTTAAGTAAATTAAATTAAGTGCAATTGAAGGCAACGAGAAAATAAACAACTTGAAATGTGCTAATTCGGCACATATATTACAAAATTTCCTGCTGGAAGGTGAAAAGAAATTTGCAAATCCAACCAAAATGGGAAAAGCTAAGGCCAAAACCAATTTAAAACGCGAGTTATATTAACATTCTAATATCAATGAACTTAGGATAGCAAAGTTGCATTTATAATATGAACTAGTAAGTAAACACATATCATTTTATATTATATAAACCATTGTAACAATTTATTCAGCAGTTATTATAATTAAAAGCTCGATCTTGTAGTAATTATTATTTAACTCCGTGTTTTTGAAATAAGAGGCTTTTTAAAAAAGTATTTTGTTAATTGCCACTCAAAATTGGCGCAGTCGGTAGGATTAGTCAAAACGTTTTCCAAATTTCATCGCGAAATCCAAAAAACGGTCTGTTTTAACGGTTTATTTGACAAACAAAAGAACCTAGTGGCAAGCAGAAACACGTGATTGAAGATTGTGAAGCAAGTAGACAAAAATCGCTACAGCCAACTTTCGACAGTCAAGATCAAATCCATCGGGGATACAACTTTGCAATTAGGAAGACCTGGGACACCAGACAAAAATCGCTGGACAATCCTATAGGCATTTTAGAAGTAAGAAACATAATGAAATCAAACCAACGAGTTGCTACATATACAGTGGTGGTCATTGAAATAGAGCCACCATAAAAAAATTGTAAAAATCAATAAAAAAAGACAAATTTACGAAAAACTAACAAAATTATCGTTAATATATTTTTAAAATTATTAAATTTAAGTAAACCTACAAAGTTAACTAACTTGTTTTTAATAATAGTTATAAAATAAAATTTTAAACACTAAATAGGTTGGTCATTAAAATAGAGCCAGTGCAGTTTTAGCGCTTAAGAACAGTTATTTTTTAAGAATAAAGGTTAGAAATATATTATTGAGTCAATATTTAGTTGCATGACCCTTATTCTTTATAATGGCTTGACATCTTCGTGGCATAGACTCCACAAGCTCTTGACACCGTTGCACAGGTATGGATTTCCATTCTTGCTGTACAATTTGCCACAATTCCTTTTTATTTTTTATTTTATATTTTCCGACTGCCTTCTTTAGTTCCCCCCAAAGGTTTTCGATGGGGTTTATATCAGGGGATTGAGCAGGCCACGGCAAAACTGATAACTTTTGATCTTCTAGAAACTTCTTTGCTTTTTTAGATGTATGCTTAGGGTCGTTATCGTGTTGGTAAGACCATATCAAAGGCATATTTTCTTCTGCAAATGGCAGCATAACATTTTCTAAAATATTGATATATTCGTGTTGGTCCATGTTTTCTTTTATCCAATAAATAGGACCTACACCATGCCATGAAAATGCTCCCCATAACTTTATATTTCCACCTCCGTGCTTTACTGTTTTTTTTGTGTATTTAGAGTGGAATTCCTGATTCGGGGGTCTGCGTACATACATCCTGCCATCGGATCCCAACAAATTAATCTTAGTTTCGTCAGACCACAGAATATTTTTCCATTTTTTTACTCCTTCTGGGCCGCTCCAATCTAAGTGATCATTCGCAAATTTTATCCTATTTTTAATGTTCTTTAAAGATAGAAGAGGAACATTTCTAGCCACTCTGCCGTTTAAATTATTCTCTGCTAGCCTTCTTCTAATAGTACGTGCACTTATATTGAGATCCAGTTCTAATTTAATGTCCTTAGAAGATTTAAAAGGATCGCTTTTAGAAATATTCACAATTCTGCGATCAGTCTTGGCCGAAGTTTTTCGTGTTGAACCCCGGTTTTCTACAGTCTTTTTTAATTTTAATGCATTTTCAACCATTTTTTTTGAGCACTTAACAATTTTTGCTATTTGACGTTGGGATTTACCTTCTCTATGTAATGTAAGAATTTGTACTCCTTCGAGAGGAATGCAATGGACACCGCGACCCATTTTAACTAAAAATTACGAAGTAATTCATGAAAATCTCGTGTATTTAGATAAATTACATTCTCACCTAAAAATGCTAACAAAAATCAACACATTTAACCACCTGTTCTTATAAAAAACTACCACTATTCAGGTATGGCTCTATTTTATTGACCAAGCATATATGACATTTTAATAAATTGGGGATTCCCACAACAAATACAAAAATACCCTAACGGAAAATATTTATACTTTTTAACTCTACATACTACATAGTTCAATTATTGTTTAATAGATAGCGTTAGCATGAAGTTAAGTACTACAAATTAGGTACTTTTTACATATGAATGCGGTGGCTCTATTTCAATGACCACCACTGTATGTAAGTGCTCAAAACCTTTTAACATTTAATTTAATCCCAAATAATAATAATTATAGCTTACTAGAAATAATTTCATTTAATAATTAGTTTAATCAGTTTAATGATAAGTGAACTTGAAGATATAGTTAAACAATTAGCAAACTTAGATATTTTTGATCAACGAGAAAATAATATACCAATAGATTCAAACATGCCAGCTGATCCTTTAAATATTAATCTTTTAAGATATCAGTCTGATAACATTCCAGCTTTTGATGGAAATCCTAAACAATTGCACCGATTTATAAACGCTTGTGAAAATTTATATAATGCTTTTCAAAATAGAACTGAGCCTTTAGCTACAATTAATGTCTGCATTCTTGATACAATTTTATCAAAACTTAGAGGTCGTGCAGCAGATTTGATTGGTTCGCGTACGGAATTAAATTCGTGGCATTTAATTAAAGAATCACTAAATTTAACTTTTTCTGATCAGAGGAGTATAGATTGCTTAATTCAAGATCTAATTTTAATGAAACCCATGCGAAATGAAAGTCCAATGCAATTTGGTATGAGAATACAAGATGCGCGAAGTTTACTATTTTCAAAATTAAATACCTCAAATGAGGAACAAATACAAAAACTTATTAAAATTAAACATTATGACGATTTTGCATTAAAAACTTTTATCAATGGACTCCAATATAATATGCAATTAATGATAAGATTACGTGCACCGGGTTCATTAGAACAAGCACTTGCTTATGTTACGGAAGAAGAAAATTTTATTTATTATAATAAAGGTCAAAATCAAAATTTAAATCTTTCATATAATTCTCAACCGAGATTAAATCAAAATTATCAAAATTCAAAATTTAGTAATAATCGACCAACTCAAAATACACAAAACATTCAAAATTTTAAAATTCCACAACCTACACCGTTTCAATATTCAAATGTACAAAAACCAATCGCTCAATATCAACCAGCTCAAACTTCAAACTTTCAAAGATATCAACCTGCCCAAACATCAAGTTTTCAAAATTTTCAACGCCCAAATTTTCAAAATTACAAACCGCAACAAACATTTCAACCCAACTTTCAATCGTCTCAAGCAAGACCAAACTTTCCACAGAGAAGTAATTTTACAACAAATCAATTTTCTAATTTTAACCCCGCGAGAAATTCAACTACAACTCGAGTAACTTATAAACCAGAACCAATGGATGTCAGCTCCGGCTTTACAAATTTTACTCGGAAACCAACATTAAATCATCAAGAACTATATGATGAAAATGTTGAAAATTTAGTCGATGAAACCTTTTATGATCCAGAATTACCAGAAAATCAATATTTTGAAATTAATCAAAATTTACAACTCGAAGATGAGACAGAAAACGAAAGCCCTTATGATGAACAAGCAACTGAACAAATCGACGACGAAACTGTAAATTTTCACCTAACTTTACATTCAGAACACCCCGACTTAATCATTTTAAATACATTTAATAATCAACTACCATACATTTATATACCCCAATTGCAAGCAAAATTCCTAATAGATACAGGCAGTACGCGTAGTTTGATAAACCCAAAATTAGCCCATGATGTTTATAAAAATTTTATAAATTACGAAAACTTTCATATTCAAACAGCTCATGCTACTACAAGTCATCATGAAATTGCTTACATACCCATTTTTAATATTTTTAATGTAAACGAATATCACAAATTTTATCTTTTCGACTTTTCAAAAAATTTTCACGGTTTAATAGGAATATACCTACTCAAACAACTTAACGCAACTTTAAATATCAAAACTTGCAAACTAAACACACCATTTGCCGAAATTCCTATACTTTATAAAAATACTAACAATAATAATCAAAATTTAACGAATCACAATATTCATTCAGTTACTATCCCACCAAGAACTAACCAAATTATTAAAATCCCTATGGACGATGAAAGTATGCACAATAATCCCGGTGACGCTATGTTTGACATAGTAGAATACATGAGAGAATTATCGACAAACCCAGATCAATACATCGATCTCCAAAACGCAAATCAAAATACAAATTCCATAATATCAAGTCAAAATAATGAATTACCTTCCACATCAAAAATTAACTCGTCAAAGAAAATTAAAATTTTACAAGATATTCAAATTAGGCCCCCTAATATAATCAAACAACCTCAAAAAAATAACGACACCTCCACTGTCCATTCTGCTGAAAACCCTGGTTTAAATAACGAAGGAATTCCGATTTTAGATGAAATCATTAATAACAAAAACAATCAGATTATCGTTTCAAAAAATTCATATAGCAACTTACACATTGAAAGAAGAAATTTTGAAAATCATAAAATTATTTTCCTAAAAATTCCAAAATCAAATCCAGATCTTATTTTAGAATTCTTAAAAAATTATATTATTGGAGATAAAACTTTTCACTTATATTTTTTTGATGATACCCAGTATACCGAATTTAATGATGTATATAGGAAGTTCTTTAATGCGAACAAAACTAAATTAATTAAATGTACCAAGATAGTAAAATCAATAATACAGCAAGATACTCGTATCATGCAAATAAAATTCCAACACGAAGGAAAATGCAATCATCGCGGAATTAATGAAACTTATGAACAGTTAAAAAGAAAATATTATTGGCCCTCAATGAAAGTTGATATAACAAATTATATTAATAATTGCAAAATTTGTCAAACCACGAAATACTCACGCAAAAAGCCGTATGTACCACTGGTATTAACAGAACAAACCGAAAAACCATTTCAAATTTTACACATTGACGTATTCAAATTCGACAACCAAAACTTTCTTACTATAATTGACGCATTTTCAAAATTAGGACAAGCCATTCCAATTCAAGGAAAAACTGCTATCGAAATCAGTGACTCACTAATTAAATACTTTTCTTATTACGGTACACCAACAAAAATAGTAATGGATAACGGCAAAGAGTTTAAAAATGAAACGATCAAAGAACTTTTAAAACTTCACAAAATCGACACACATTTTACTACTCCTCTTCACCATGAATCGAACTCACCAGTAGAAAGATTTCATTCTACATTGATAGAACATTTAAGAATTTTACGAGAAACCAATAATTGCGGCATTTTAACTTTAATGTGCTATGCAATAATCGCATACAATAACTCCATTCATTCAGCTACAAATTTTACCCCTCTGGAATTAATATTAGGACACACAAATTCGCGAGATCCATCAGATTTATTAGAAACAACACTTTATTCAGATTATATTGCAAATCATCGAGACAAAATTAAACACTTATATCAAAATCTATCTGAAAAATTACAAAATAACAAAGAAAAGGTAATTGATAAACGAAATTATGAAGGCTCTGAACAACATCAATATAAAATAGGTCAAATGGTTTATAAAGTTAACCCCCAAAGAAATAAAAGAGAAAACAAATTTAAAGGACCATTTGAATTATTAGAATTGCTAGAAAACAACAAAGTCAAAATAAAAAATAAAACTAATAATAAAGAAGAAATTATTCATATCAAAGAACTAAAAATTCCCATTGTTTCAGATTAACATTCATCTTTGCGATTTTAAAAATTGCTACACCAACTACCGAATTTCATAATTTAAATGATAACCCTGGCTTATTATTCTTTGAAATCGGATCTGCACAAAATATAGTTAACAAATGGACATTAATCCAAATTTTCGATATCACCCACGTAATTGACGAATTCTTTGTTCTCCAGCAAAAATTTAAGAAAATCAAAACATTATTAGAGAGTTCTCACCTTTACCAACGAGAATATCATAACTCCTATAACCTAATAGTTACTTTAGAAACCGAAATTATAACCCAAATTAATCAGTTAAATCCTTCGATAAAACTGCGAAATAAACGAGGAGCAATTGATGGATTAGGATCGTTAATCAAAATCATAACCGGTAACCTTGATCAAAATGATGCGATTCGATATGATAAAGCAATATCTACTCTCTCTAACGAAGAGCAAAAAATTAAAACTTTAATGAAAGAACAAATCACATTACTCGAAAATTCAATAAAATTCTTTAGAAATACCACTCAAAATCTGGCGCATAATCAAATGATACTAGAATCGCGAATTTTACAAATTGAAGCAGTCATTAAAACTGAAGAGTTCACAAAATTAGAAACGCATTATACATTTTTAATTCATATAGTACTTTTCCAAATTCATTCAGCTTATCAAATGACTAAGGACATTTTTGAAAAACTAGAAGTAGCTATAACGTTTTCTAAACTAAATACATTTCATAATTCAATTGTAAAACCGGAAGAACTATTAAAAGAACTAAATTCAATCAATAATCAAATAAACCAAAATAAACTCCCTTTTGAACCGGATACTAAAAATCTTATTAATTTCGAAAAAATAATAAAAATTAAAAGTTACAGTAAAGAAAACCAAATAATTTTCATTTTAGAAGTACCATTAGTAGAAATTGATAGCTATAATTATTATCGTTTATATCCACTTCCCACTCCTACAAAAAATAATGATTTTAAATTAATATTTCCCCAATCAAAATACCTGATGCTAAATGAGCAAAATTACATGTTCTCTAACCAAAAATGTAAAGAAGTACAACTCAAACAATTTATTTGCGAAGAAAATACTCCCATTAGTATTATCAAGGAATCGCCATGTGAAATTCAACTTTTAACGTATTTGAAAAAAATTAACAATTGTCAACAAGTTATTGTTAATCCAGGAACAATTAAAATTCAAAATATAGAAGTAAACAAATGGATATTGATAATCCCCGAAGACACCGTTGCTGTCCAAAAGTGTAAAACTACAACAACAAAAATTCCTCTTAAAGGAACTTACGTATTACAATTAACCAGTGATTGTCAAGTGCAAATTCAGAATCATAAATTTGAAACCCATCAAAATTCAAGCATCAACTTCGAAGTCATCAAACTACCTGAAATAATAATGAATAGTGATCTAAACAAAAGTGATGTGAAAAATTTAAGTGTTAGTAATAAATTAAAATTAAATTTAATCGACTTAAATGAGTTTAATAACATTCAAAACGTATTAGAAACTCAATCCAAAAATTTAGAACAGCTTTCAGAACATCATAACATTTTTCAAAAACCTAACATTTGGACAATAATTATTTATATTTTAATCATTATAATGTTTTGCATTGCAGGGTTTTTCTTTCTTATTTTATTAAAACATAAACGACCATCAACTACTCAAATGGAGGATGATATAATTTTGTAACTTTAAAAATATTGTAATCTTTATATTATTTTCTATATTAATACTTTAAAACTTTTTATAATATATTATATTAATCAAACTAAGCAAAATTGCCATCTGAAAGATTCATTAACCTTTTAAGGATAATTCATCTCTTAACATGGGAGAAGTTATATTAACATTCTAATATCAATGAACTTAGGATAGCAAAGTTGCATTTATAATATGAGTTATATTAACATTCTAATATCAATGAACTTAGGATAGCAAAGTTGCATTTATAATATGAACTAGTAAGTAAACACATATCATTTTATATTATATAAACCATTGTAACAATTTATTCAGCAGTTATTATAATTAAAAGCTCGATCTTGTAGTAATTATTATTTAACTCCGTGTTTTTGAAATAAAAGGCTTTTTAAAAAAGTATTTTGTTAATTGCCACTCAAAATTCGCGGTAATAGCTCTATTGGTGCTACTGCAGTGAACAAAAAATGTATTGCCGAAACAAGCCAGGCAAAACCCACAAAGAAGTCAAGATGACATAGAAATGGTTTACAATGTAAACACTAGCAATAAATTTGAGTTGTTAAACAATAGCAACGAAATTATTCAAGATGTGACACCGAGTGTAATTTCGACACCGAAGAAACAAATTAAACCGAAACCAATTATTGTCTTTGGACTACCTAAAAATCATGTGAAATACACAAACAATATCAAGGAAGTTGTGAAAATAAGTTTCAACTAAAATACTTGGGAAACAAAGTTAAAATTGTTACCGAAGATTTTGAAGATTTCAATAATTTGAAATAAAGTTTGATCGCAGAAGATACGCCATTCCATTCCTACAGCATGAAAAATGCGAAGAAAACTATAGCTGTTTTAAAAGGTATTCAGTCCATGAACGAAAAAGAAGTTCTTAACCTGAAAATTGCATGTCGACAATGTGCTGAAGACCATCTATCCAGTGAAAGGTTCCGAAGGGTACAACCCCAAAATGTGCAAATTGCCGCGAAGCCCATACCGGCGATTACAGAGAGTGTTCAGTCTACCTGATGGCTCTAAACAAAGTATTAAAACCTCCACCAAGAGTTGCTAAGCCGCAGGCATATGTAGTGGCGTCAGGCGGATTTCCCGTCCTTCCGGCCAAGTCGACTCATACAAAACTTTGCACCGACGATGAGTCAGGTGTTGCAACAAAGGCCAATCGACGCCGATTCCCGCTCGACAAGTGAATCATATCGTACCACCAAGTGCTGGTCACGATGGTGTGGAAAATTTAAATTCACTTTTTACTGAATTTAAAATATTAGAGTCAATGTGTAACATTGATAAAATGTTAAAAGCTGTGCGCGAATTAAACCGCGTCATGGCATCTACAGTCGATGGTGGAGCTCGCATGGCGGCATTCATCAGATGTGCGAAGGAATTCGATGGGTAGTTACAACCTCGAAGACCTGAATATAATGACGTGGAACGTCACAAGAGTTGTAAATAAATCAGCAGATTTAGAACTGTTTTTGGACGAAAACAATGTTCATATTGCCCTGATAATGGAAACTTGGTTAAAGGTAAGCGATAATTTAAAATTTAAAAATTATTTTGTTTTTAGGAAAGATAGATTAACCGACCGGGCAGGTGGTGTTGCTAGTTTAATTAGAAAGGGGTTGCTGCACGAAACGGCAGAGCAGCCAAACGTAACAGCAGAGCTATTGGTTATGAAAATCAATTTGAAGAGTTCTTTTTATGTTGGTGCCATGTATGTCCACCTTCTACAAATCTTACATCGATTGAGCTTGATAACATCATGAACAAGTACAACAAGATTATAATCGGAGGGGATTTCAATTCCAATGGAACTATCGGAATCCAAATAGAAACGGTAACACCTTAAAGGCTCACAATGATATTAACAACTATCTGCTGTTATATCCGCCCACACCTACTTTTAGTCCGCCTGGTTTATTACAATCCACTATAGATTTTTTTTTAGTGCAAGGAATAACGAACTATTCGCAGCCTGGAACAATTAATGGCTTAAATTCGAATCATTGGCCAGTATTGATGACCTTACTTACCTCTCGAATTCCACCAAGCTACGTTATCTCGGATATCAATTGGCGCATATTCAGAGAAGAGTGCAACAACAGAATTCGCATAACTCCGAACATCAATTCTGTTGAAGAAGTAGACTTGGAAATTGCCAAATTCACCATGGCAATTACAGAAGCTCACAAAATTTCCACGAAAATCTAACGTATACGCTAGTTGCCGTAGCTCAAGTGGCTCAAGTTTGTAGTACAATTAACTTTCGAGGTCGTGAACATTACTTAACAATGGTGTGCAAGCAACAAGAGCACCCAGAGTGAATTGTACTGAATTTTAGCAATATTTACTACACAGCAAATGTAAAGTTAACCACAGCTATAGTTGTTAAAACAACATCACCAATAGTACTATGTACTTAAGCACAAGTTATTACAACATTATATTAAGTTCTTCGTATCACAATGTTGTTAAAATTTAACAACAATTGTAGTAAGCTATACTGCCGACATTTTACAACAATTGACGTGTAAATTTTACTTATGTTTGGTGTTGTCACTATATTTACAGTTTATTGTAGTAGATTGCACTGCAATTGTATTTACTTTAACAACTTTTTTTTTCCGTGCATAATTGTGGTCCGTCAGTTTTTGACTCTGTCGATTCATTATTTATAAAAATGCACAAAGCCGCTACATGTTTGCAGTCCCGAATAGAGAAGCCTTACAGCCCCATTGTGATTCTAAAATCGTACGATCTTCGTTTAACTAAAAATACATAAAATTAAAAAATTAGCAACTTTCAAATTTAATCTTAAATTTTACACCTTTATTTTAACTTCATACATGGTGGATTATTGACTCTCGTTTGTGGTATGACTTTACCTACAACTGAACGCTCTTCACCATTAAGTATTTCTTGTACGCCACTTACACGATGGCTTTGAAATAGTTTTTCCTCTATTAAAGATTTATTTATGCAATTACTTTCTGTATAATTTGTTTTATTTATTTACTTACCTTTCGATATTGACTTACCACGAAAATAGCCGTCAACGTTAATATTTTGATAACCACACTGAATAGCGACCAAACTCATATTATTATACTTTAGATATTTATAAATTTGGATAATTTCACATATGTCATTGTAATTTGTGGCACCTCAAACTTGTCAAAATTGCCCTGCGAGATGGCGCTTCGTACGCCAATTGGAGGTACGCAACTAGCGTATTCGGAATAAATTTGTTGCAGATCAAGAAACCGATGATCTGAAACGACGACGTAACAAAGCTCGACGTAAGTGGTTGGAAACAGGCAATGTGGCCTATCGTGTCGAGAAAAACCAGCTTACGGGTGACATTCAAAACCGAATTAAAATCATTCGACGTCAATGGTTAAATAAAACAAAAGATCTTACCACCAAAGACAACTCGTTGTGGAAAGTTTACAGTGCGTTAAGATGGAAAAATATTATAGTTTTAAAAAACCAAAAAACACGCTTTTATGACGTACCTACTAAAAATTAAAAAATAATTAAATTTAACTTTTTCTGACACCTTGTAGTCAATTAACAATTTAATAATAAATTAATTCAAAAAGCGCGGAGCGCGTTTTGCTTATGTGTCTTAATTAATTTAGACAAAGCGCTCCACGCTTTTTGAATTAGTTTATTAACCCTTGCAGTCACCAATTGTCAATTGACTATAAGGTGTCAGAGAAAGTTAAATTTAATTATTTTTTAATTTTTATTAGGTACGTCATAAAAGCGTGTTTTTTGGTTTTTTAAAACTATAATATTTTTTTTATACAACTGACATTAAAAATGTCACTTTTAGTTCAAGTTACCCGGGTTAAAAATTGAATTTTATAAGGTAGCTGGTTAAAAATATTTTTAACACTAGTAAAAAAAATCGGATGTGGCCATCACATAACTTTCCGAATATTATTATTTATCCGGGGTGTAACGTTATACGGATTTTGATTGGTTAATTGTTTATTGTGTTTATCGTTGATTGGTTCATAGCTATAGGTTAGTTATACTGATACTTAACCGACTATTGTAAAAACGGACCTAAAACATTCAGAAAATCGAAATAATAAGCAAAAGCAAAAATAGGCTCCACGTCTTTACGCCTAAAACTATACGCCTAAAAACACTTACGACTAAGTCAATACGCCTAAGTCTTTACGCCTAACGAATTTTACGACTAAGGTTTTTTACACCTAACATCATGTACGCCTAAAACTTTTACACCTAACTAACTTACGCCTAAGTCTTTACACCTAAAAGATTTTACGCCTAAGACATCAACGCCTAAATATATTTATGCTTGTTAAATCGTTTATTATTATTTAAATTATCCAAAAAAATTATTTAGAATGCTAAGTTTCAAGCTTTGCACGAATGTGTGGAGCGGAGATATAAAAGATCTAAAGACGAGAGTGTTTGTATTTTAATATCCTCCCGTTTAGTTGTGATTCTTGGTCATCCTTGTAAAGGAACAGTGTGCAAATGAATTTGAGGCAGTTTAAAATTTTATATTTAATTTTTTTTTCTTGTAAATAATATTGTAACCTTTTTAAATAAACATAAAACAACTAATTTTCATGTGTTTTATATGCGTTTTGGGATGAATATTGTAGTTGATTCTATCTGTACGTTGTTCGTTATTTTTACAATCCATGTAGCAATTTTAATTTTTGACATTTGGCATGATTAAAACCCTTAAAAAGGTTGAAATGCGTCGACAAGAATAAATACATCATTAGAAGTACAAGTTGAGTGCATTTAATTTGATCTCACCTTATAAACAGAAATATACTATATTTATGTATTTATGTGATTTTCCATATTTTCAATGATATATCATCATGGAAATGTATTTATGTATACATATAATTTCTTCTATTTAAGGCATAAATAAACTATTAGTCGTTGATGTCTTAGACGTAAAATCTATTAGGCGTAAAGACTTAGGCGTAAGTTCGTTAGGTGTAAAAGTTTTAAGAGTACATGTTGTTAGGCGTAAAAAACCTTAGGCGTAAAATACTTTAGGTGTAAAGGCTTAGGCGTACTGACTTAGTCGTAAGTGTTTTAGGCGTAGTTGTTTTAGGCGTAACGACGTGATACCGCAAAAATACAAATAAAAAATTATCACAAATAACTTAAATTCTATCTACAAAAAAATTTGCTTATTTAGACAATTTAGATATTTTTTCATTTTAGAAAAAATTTTATAAGGCGAAAGTTGTAGGTAATTTAATATGGATAATTTTTGTCATAATAAACTTTTACCTATTTCATTGCGTTTCGGAGTTATGATAGATTATGTTTTATCGCTTCAAGTAAACCCCCCGTTCCCCCCATACGATTTTATCTATTTTCAATAGGCTTCGTGCCACAACAGATAAACACTTAAATTTAAAATTTGGAGTGATTTCGTTATTTCGTTTGGTTGCTATCGTGTTCACAGACATACATACACACACACACACATACATACACGTCCCGCAATGCTTACGTGGACGTCTGAAATAGACTCATTTGTGTGGACTTGCATTCCATCACTACTGTGACATTCAGTTTCCAGCGATGTTAATGCCACTATGACGGGCTTTTCAATACACACCAAATTCTGTATAGAATATTAAAAAAACGATTCTGGGGACGGTCCCCATTAATAGGTTATATAAAAACGCTCAATTATGTGGACGGTCCCCATTAATAAGTTAAATAAAAACGCACAATTATGTGGACAGTCCCCATTATTAGGTACAGTGACTCATAATGAAATCAGGACACTCCAATGTTAACAATGTGAATTGCGCGTTTTCAAGTAATTTTTTGTTATATAAAAATCACTTTTACCACAATAGTCATTCAACATTTTTTGATCACTTCATGTAATTAATGAACACCCCCTTTCGAGTTACAGTGATTAGACTTTGTAAAATGCAAAAAATATTTTCGTCTGTATCTCAGAAACGGTACAACGAAAGAGAAAAATTAATAAATAATTTTTCTTACAAATATGATTTCCTAAGTTACAGATGGTAATATTTTAGAGAGTCTGTTTTAAGTCACTGTAAATCGGAAACGGTGAAACGGAATAGAAAAATGTATATAAACAAAAATAAAGGTAATGAAATTTTCAAAAAAAATGTTCAATAAGTTTTGCTGTAAAACCGACTTTTATATGACAAGAAAACGTCTTGAAAACGTGCAATTTACATTGTTAACATAGGGGTGTCCGGACTTTTTTTGTTATTATTGAACTTTAATGAGACATAACATAATGAAAAAATAACAACGAAATAATAATAAAAACACGTGCTTTTATCTTCAATTCTTGATTTACCAATGTATAATAAGCTGCAATTCAATAGTATTCACATTGTTTATCTAAAGTCTAAAAGCTGGTTTACACTATGAGATTTTTCATGTGACTTATCGTACGACTTGTCATATTAGAAATATTTTTACGTTCACACTATACAATTTTTGGTATTTATTATAGTAACATAAAAACAAAATAAAGCAATGCGCATTGCTTACGATTTTAGATAGGATTTTTCATACGATAAAGTCACGTGAGAAGTTGCATAGTGTGAAGTCAAAAACGTAAATTTGATCTTTTTTCACTTAAAATATCTCATTAAAAGTTCGATAATAAGATATATACTAATTATTAACCACGAAATAAATAATAGGTATTAATATAAAGCTTTTTAAAAGGAACGGTTTAAATGAACAATGAAACAGATTATTTTTAATTTTAAGTTTATTTTTAACAAACATCTGAAACAACATATACTACCAAACTACCGTTGCTGAAAGCTTTTATTCGAAAATATTTAACCCATTCCTCTTTTAAGAGAAAATTTTATATTAATAATAAAATACAATTTCAAATATTAATAATGGATAATAAATAATAATACTCATATAATAAGAACATTAATTATGTGGACGGTCCCCATTATTAGGTACATCTAATAAGAACATATGTATAATTGTGTGGACGGTCCCCATTATTAGGTTTATGATACATATGATAAGAGCACCGAATTGTGTGGACGGTCCCCATTATTCGGTACATCTAATAAGAACATATAATTGTGTGGACGGTCCCCATTATTAGGTTCATGATACATATGATAAGAGCACCGAATTCTGTGGACGGTCCCCATTATTCGGTACATCTAATAAGAACATATAATTGTGTGGACGGTCCCCATTATTAGGTACATATAATAAGAACATATAATTTGTGTGGACGGTCCCCATTATTAGGTACACATAATAAGAACATCGAATTGTATGGACGGTCCCCATTATTAGGTACACAGATGAGATGGGGGAGTTTCCTTAAAAATAATTTTTTGAAATGTAACATATACTATAGTATATACTATATGTTAGGTCAATGATGACAATTTGGCCATTGACGTCAATGACCATGCATTTTGGGTGATATTAACATTTAAAATTTCATGTGTGGTTTTTACATCATTGTCCGGGCAATGACGTCAATGCTCAGTATACGGTGGGCAATGATGAAATTACAATTCTATAGATTCCAACTGAAAGTAATATATTAAAGTTAATTTTGTTAGAAAATATTAGTGATACGTCCAAAGAAAATGAGATTACTCTTAGAAAAGCAGCAGTTGAAAGCAATGTTTTAGGAGGCATCGGTTACAAACATTTTTATTGCAAAGGTGGATGTAAAAATAATACATTTTTTATTATTTTAAGTGCCATGGGTCAATCCCGTGCCAGAATAAAAATGATTAATTTAATAGTATATTAAACAACAAGTTTAGTAAAGCAAAGTTTTACTAAACGAATTTAGCCTTTGAGTACGAGCGAGCGCAGCGAGCGAGTAACTTAAAAGCTAATGAGTTTAGTAAAAATGCTTTACTTACAAGGTTTGTTTATACTATTTTTTCGGATTTTGTGCAATATCTAGTGCCGTTTTTGAGTTATTGCTAATTCAAAATATTTCATAGTAGGTACTTGTGTAGGTTGTTTATTGACAGTGACATTACTATATAGTAAAGTGACTTTTCTATGTGGTAAAGTGCCACTTTAATAAATGATTTTGAATTGAATCCGAAAAAAAAATTTATTTCATTATTTTTTAATTTTTATTATTTTTGTTAATAAATAATTATATTATATTATTATACAATAAATACAACATATTTACGTAAATATCACTTGCCAGTTGGCTGTTTTTTGGCAAAATTGCCATTTTGCTGTTCTTTATAATAGTTATTCTATAATATCATCATTTGTCCAATCCATTTTGGCCATTAACGTCATTGACCGGCCAAAGACGTAAATATTACAATCAAATGAAAATATTTACATCATTGCCCACCGTTAACGGGCGTTGACGTCAATGCCCAATTTACGTCATTGACCGTAACATATACAGTTAGTCGCAAAAGAAGTGGGGCAGCTAATAAAATTGCAATCATTTGCTTGTAATTTAATTATTTGTAAAAAAAATAGCAGTTTTAACTTACCATTTGATAAAGCACTTCTTAAGATCACCGAAAACACAAAAAATATTAAAAATTGTAACTACGAATAAAAAAAATAGAATTTTAATAAAACAACACCGAAAATAATAGTTGCAAAAGAAGTGGGGCACCGCGTAATATAATAGTTAATTTTGAGAATTTAAACAATTAGGCACAAAATTTAATATTTTGTGGGGTACCCCTTTCTTTTTAAAACGTCACTCAAGCGTTTGGGCATGTTAGAAATTATTTTTTTTAAATAGTCTTTATCAATTGCAGCCCATTCCTCTTGCAATCTTTTAATTAACATCTCCTTGGTGGTAATAGGGGTAGTTCTTATCCTGCGGTCTAATTCATCCCATAGATTTTCTATGGGATTAAGGTCAGGGGATTGGGGGGGGGCGGATGTAAAATTTTGGGACATTTATATAATAAATATTCTTGTACTATATGGGATTTATGCTTTGGATCATTGTCCTCGTAATACTTAAAATTGTTTTCAATACCCATACGGGTAGCACTTTGTATTAAATTGTTTTGCAACAACTCCAAATATTTATATTTGTTCATAATTCCCTCTATTACAACTAAATTACCCACACCTTGGGTCGAAATGCACCCCCAAACAAGCACATTTCCACCACCGTGTTTCACCGTTCCACGTAAGTTTTGCGAATCCAGCTCTGTATTTGGTTTTCGCCACACCATGGTTCGACCATCCGAGCCAAAAATGTTGTATTTGCTCTCGTCCGCAAATATAACATTGTTCCACCATGTCATGTCCTTGTTTTGGAAGTCTTTGGCGTAACGAATACGTTTTAATCTATTCGCTTCACTAATAAAGGGCTTTTTCCTAGCCACTCGGCCGTTATAACCCTCTCTTTTTAAAATCCGCCTGATTGTGGCAGGATGCACATTCTTTCCTAGTTCATGTTGTACTTCAGTTTTTAATTTTGGCGCACTAAATCTAGGATTATTTTTTACTTTTCTTACTATATAACTTGCTTCTCGGTCATTAAATTTGCGTGGACGGCCTGTTTTTTCTTTAAAATCAATTCGGTCTTCTATCTTGAAACGTTTTATAATGCGCCCCACGGTACTCTTGCTTACATTTAACAATTTTCCAATGCCACGTTGCGATTTTCCTTTGGCGTCATGAAATATTACGAGTTGCCTTAAATCAAAACTAGTATGTTTATAATTTTTGCGCTCCATCGTAATTGATTAAAGTCACAATACAAACTGATGTTAATACTAATTATTGCGACTTTAAAAAAGTGCAATAACTGCATTATATTGTATTACAATAATTTGACGTCAATTTAAGAAGGCATAAACTTATCATATTTCGCTGTGTCCCACTTCTTTTGCAACTATTATTTTCAGGGTTGACTTATTAATACGCAATTTTTTGCATTGGTAGTTACAATTTTTAGACATTTTTTGTGATTTCGGTGATCTTTAGAAGTACTTTATCAAAGGGTAAGTTAAAACTGCTATATTTTTTTTAAATAGTTAAATTACATGCAAATTATTAAAATTTTATTAGCTGCCCCACTTCTTTTGCGACTAACTGTATGTATATATGAGACGGTCGTTAGTCTGGTATGTTAGCTGATTAACTGCTGATACTAAAGTACCCGGTTCGAATCTGGAAAGAATCTAAAACTTCTTATGATCGTCTCTGTGCTTCGGAGAGCACGTAAAGCCGGCGGTCCCCTGGGTTGATGATTTGCTCTCATCAACAGAATATCCAGGGTTACGGGCACATCTGAGACGAGTCCAGCAAGCTGCCTCAGATATAAAGCAATGAATATGCTCACAGACTTGGGACTTCGGCTCTGCTGTCTTTGATAGAAGACAGCCCGAGGTCAAGGCAAACAGGATTTATCCTAGCCTAAAAATGGAAGAAGGAGAGAAGATATAAACTATAATAAAAATGGTGGATGTTTAAATAATTTGTTGGGCTTAAAACTCGCAAAATTTTTAATTTTAAAAGAATATTTAAGCTGCCCACAGTTGACCAATCAGAATTAAACATGGTCGTGCGCTATTGGTAGTTTGGCAACTTAGTCGACTTTTTTAAAAATATTATTGGTTTATCCATTCTAAGAAACCAATTCTTGTTCCAATCTAATTTATAACTAAAATTTTTTCTAATATTTATAGTTTAATCGTTGATTGACGGTTTAATGCTGTGTAAAAAACGATAAATTTGATTTAAAAAAAGCTACGAAAATTGTCTCGTTAATTTGAGAGTGTACCAATAACTACGTCTGTACCCTATACTCAGGCCCTGCCCTGAGTCCCTAAAAGTGAGGGCGGAGAGTGCTCTTCGGCGCCGGCGCAACGCAGCCAAGGGATCTTGGAAAAATGAAGATAATGAAATTTCAACAAAAAATGTCTAATAAATTTTGTCATAAAAGCGATTTTTATATTAGAAAATATGTCTTCAAAAGGTACGATTTACATTGCTAACATTATGACTTACGCTTATTTTTGTGAGCCACTGTATATACTTTTGAATTGTAAATCACTGTGGGTGGGGAGGAGGACGTCGCATAAGCGTGACTTGCCCGCGGGTCCCAGAAGGGCTTGGCGCGGCCCTGCCAATATTCCCATAAATTATAATTACCATTATCGTAACGTAAGCCATATAAAGTAAATTTTACAGGAAGCGCAAAAGAATTTTTTGAACAGCAAATCCTGAAATTTTCTAGCACATTTTTTATGTAAAAATGTATTATTAAAATATATATTATTAAATTATTATCTATTACAATATTATAATTTAATTAATTGCAAAAATAGATGTGATTTTTTTCATGAGCTTCCTATTTGCACACTAAAAAATTATGTACGTCTGCATCGTTTAAGAAAATCAACGGTAACAACGAGGTAACAACAACACTGTGGACTGCTGGTATTTATTACGATTGCTATTCAGCAAATTTTTGTAGTGCATTTGTACAGGAGAGGTGACGCACTTTAGTTAGGCGTCGGATATTTTATATTTCCAAGTCCCAAAATAATTATATTATAATTTTATAATATATTATATTTGTAAAATAATTAAAATGTTCATTTCTTTTTACTTATGGCTTATACTGTGAAATAAGTTTTAGGCCCCTAATTAAATTTTTTAAAAAGAATTGTGGCGACCCATTATCCGGATTAACATCACTGCTTATAATCCGTTGATCCGAAGGATTATAGGATTATAAGATAAAACACTATAAAGGAGAAAGACCTATTTGAACTTAATAACCAACTTACCAACTAACTAAAACCAACAAACTAAAATCCACAACCATCCGCCACCACCTTACTACAAAAGGCAGCATCCAATAAATATTAATCATTCAACAATTGTATTTTGAATATATAGCTAACCAACGCTATAGAATTACAAAATTATTTCAAAGTAAAAGTGACTTTCTGGTTCGAACTCCGAACTAGAAACATTCGTTACACTAGAAGTCTCATTTTCACAAAGTGACTATCATCATCATCACAATTAATTTAACAAATAAGAAAAAAAAAACAAAGCAAATTCTTGCATAGTAGATGAAGATGTACTATAATTAAAGTTACCATATTTTAAAATCATGAAATCGGGATATATAGTACATAGGAGTGGATATTTGATTTATGGAGGGGAGAATAAAAATTAAAAAAAAGCGCCGCAGACGAAATTTGTTTTCATTTTTTTCAAAGGTCATCAGTGCTTAAATCAAAAGATATAAATTGCCAATATTGTTTTTAAATGGGTAGTTTTTTCAATAGGTACCTTATTATGTTTCCACATTTTAACATTTCATTCCACTCTCCTAATAGTATTAAAAATTTGTTTAAGTAGTCAAATAACAAAATGTACAAGATGTAGACAGATCAAGTTGCGTCTAGTTGCAAGCTACGGACGTGGGCGAGCGCGAGTCACATGCTAGAAGTGCGAAATTGTAAATTAATTAGCTGGATATTTTCAGTTTTTAGAAATTCTGATATATAATCAGAATAAGTCTGATAATAACTAGATACTAATATACAAACAAATTAGAAACAATAATATATTATAATCAGTGACGGATCAAGCTATTTTTCATAATCGTTATACGATATTATGAATTATGATCATATCAAGATAATCGTTTCTTCCAAAAACAACGTAAGACGTAAAAGCCATGAAAAAATCTTACTAATGTTACATTATTACAATTTACAATAAACAAAATGATAAAGGATTACAAATTAAATGCAATAGTTTTTCTGTTAATTTATTGTTCTTTTCAGTTTAGGGTTGTCCTTAAATCCTTAATTAGGCGCACTAAGAAAATCACACAATTTGTCTCATGTGGTCAAAATTGAGTGTTTTTTTTCAATTTTAAATTGTCTTGACCTAATTATGTTATTACCATCGTGATGTTAATGCACCCCCCCCCCTGTTAGAACCTCAAGTGATTAAAAGACAACCGGGTTCATCCATAAACCACGTGGTTCCCCCCTCTGAATGGAACATAGTTGTTTTTTTTTATTATTTTGTGCTTTCTGTGAACAAAATTATTTGGTATAAAATAAACATGAGCGATATTTAGTTTAAAAAAATATTTTATACTTTTTGAAAAAAGAAATTACCTATTGTTTTTAAAAGAAATAAAAAATTACGTAGCTTGACTCTAACTTTTGTAACCTTATATTTGTTGAGGGGTTCCAGAAAATGTGACGCAGGGTGACGAAGGGAAGGTCCGAAAAAGCGAAATTTTGCATGACGTATTTTAGGAACGGCCCTAAAATAAAAATGGTTTTATTATGCGAATTTCTTGCGCTCCGAGCTAGTAGCGCTTTGAGAATAAAATTACTCGCTAGATGCTAGATGCGGATCGCAAAGACTAAAATTATTTTAAACATTTACGTATCTAATGGCTTACAATTAAATATTATTAAATTTAAAAAATTATTAATTAAATTAAAATTTGTAACTTTTAAAACGATCAATTAAGTAAAAATGGTATTTATTATAATTAGATATAATTATAAAATAAGACTTCCTTCAAACTTCGAGCTAGAAACTGAGAAGTTGTTACTGTTCTCTAGGTCCGTAACGCAAAGATCTATTTTAACTTTAAATATAAATAATTTTTAAAACACCGCGTTACATAATTTTGTAACAATGAAAAAATTTTCCGTTATTAAAAATCGTATGCATTTCGGTTAGGATTGCTGAATATTGTTCTTTGAAATAATGTGTTTAATCAACAAACGAGGTACTCTGAAGATTCCCTCTCTCATTTATCTATGTTTAGGCGCGTAAATTTAGTCCAGTTGTCGGCATAGTCTTCACATAAGCGATATAAACGTCCTTGATAATACTATAATTTAACAAGAGCTGTCAATAAATTTAAACTTCAAATTTTATAGACGCCGTGTCGCTTGTTATTAGGAGTTTTCTTTTTCATTTTTTAAGGCATGTCCGACGAGAGGGGGGTCGCAGGTAATTTTCCCAGGGACCGGAGTTTCTAAGGAGTTCCGGAAACAAAGTTTTTATTATTTGGCACGAAGTTATCACTGTTGTCAAACGGTGGGGGAAGTGCATACACTTAAATTTAAAAATCGAGCTAACGTCCTGGTCCTTGTTTTTAAATCACGACTTGAAAGTTTTATATTGCGTTTTAGGTGGTTTTAGATTTGTTGAATATAATTTGTGTTAACAAAAAATAAGATCATACTGTAAATAAATCTTTAAAATTTAAAAAATTTAATTTTTAAATTTAAATAATAGCTCACAACATAACATGCAGTTGCGATGCCATATTTTATCAAGTGCATCATGTAAATGAATATTTTGCTACCTATGCGTTTAATATAATTTGCATTTTTTTATTTTATGATCGTGACCAAATTTATATGAGATCGCCCCTCAGGTTGGGGAATTTCTAACAAAAAAAGAATCATTAAAATCGGACAACGTGGTAAAGAATTAACGCTGAACATTATAAAAATTTTCCGACGAATTGATAAACCTACACTGCATATTCGCGCCGTAGATTACCTGCTACGTCATAATAAAAAGTAGATAGCGGTAGGTCATGTATTAAAATCTGATACTTCCTAGTAAAACAAAATATACAGAATACATTTTAATTTCCAGGGTTACTTAATATCTTTGGTTACTCTAAACGTCTAACAAAACATCTTTTTTATTAGAAAACAAAGCATTTGGTAATTTATCTCAAAAATTGTTGGAATAATAAAAAACTATTCTGAACTCGTTAGGATGGCAACTTTCCGGCAAATACCAGAATCACCTTTGAATTCTTCATTGGCGCCATTGTAAAAAATTATGTTTTCTGAGTTTTCCATGGATCGGTGATTTAAAAAAAAACTAGTGAAACAAGTGGTTTGCTTCACTCTGCGTAGCGGTTTGCTCTTGCTCCGAGCAACGTACATAACCGCTTTATCCTCAAAATCATTGACGAACAGGAACCAAAATTTAATTTGTTTGACAAATTGAACTAAGTTGAATTCTTAAAATCTATTTACAAGAAGTAGTGTACTATATGAATTTATTGTATCTACAAATACTACCAAAAAATTATTTATTCCTATGGTGTGGTTAAATTCTGCTTTATTAATTTATTATTATTACTGATACCTGTTTAATCAAATAAATTAGAATTTTAAGAAACTGTGGGTGGTTTAAAGAAATTTATTGATTTTTATTGGATTTTTCTATGATTTTAATATACCGCGGGTGTTTATTTTCAAAAGCAGCCAGTCGAAATAACTACTTGTCTTTGAGTAAATTTGAGTCAATATTGATTAGGAGGTTGTTCAAAACCAATCCTATTAGAATTTTAAGTTCAACTCATTCCCCATAAGATATCCCCACAAACCATCCAAATTAAGGTATGTATGACCATTCGTACTGGTTTTGAAACCTTCGTTCTTGTTAGTCAAGGCAATTAACCAGGACACGAAAATTTACTGATGTGACTATTGTTCTATTGTTGTATACCTGTTGTATCGATAAAAAGGCGAAAACCTAAAAAAAAGATCCTTACTCAAGAACAAAAGTTATTTCCACTGCTTACTTTTGAAATGAACACAAGTACATATTATCATTATATTATGTAGTTTGTTACGCCTATGTTTTTTACGAGGTTAAAATTAAAGTATTTTTAATTCATGCTTAATAAGCACCGTCCGATAGCGTGAGATCTGCACCATCGGCTAATACATCAACACCAATTGTTATGCTTACCAGTTTCCGTCGCGTGAAACAATCCAACATTCAGCGTTTGATAATTATTATCATGCTTTCTCAACTCCGCCGTAACCGTGGGATTATTTACGATTCAGCGTCTGGATTTACAGACAGCAGGCGAACCCAGTGTTGAAGGGGGGTAATAGAAAAATACATAAAAGACAGACACGTTGAAGAACGGGCAGTCCCTAACCAACGATAGAATTGGTAACAAGCCTTCGCGAATCCAATTAGAATTTGAAATTGTTTAAGCAAGTGCTTAGTTAATCACGGTTTCGGGATTCAATAAATATAATGTGTGATACTAGTAGCTTCTGAATGTATTGGTCGCGCGAGCCAGTTTATAATTAAAGATGGGTGAAGTCAACTCACTTATTCGTGGAGTCCATAAAGGAACATATGCATGAATTTAAGATGATCAATAATCGACTTCAACATCATAATTTGGGAAAGGCGCGCCATGGAAACTGCTTAAGAATTCCGATGGTACTCGTAATAAAAACTTAAAAGGTAAATTTTGTAATATTAAGTTAAGTTGGAAAAAACAGCTGGAGATTTGGATGACCACAAATTAATTGAATTATGGAGAAGTGTCGCGGTAATTCCGATTGGCATGGACCAAGTTAGTGAAATTTGGTTATTTTCGAAATTTATGTGGATTGTAGTTATTTGGAATTGGTGGAATTTTTGTATATTTAACCTTTGTAATTTTTGATTGATTTATAAATTTAGCGAGCTGGATCCAAGCCTTTTAACAAATTTTTGTGACTTTTGAATTAAGTTGTTTGATGCACGTATTAAACAATTAAAATTATTTTATGTTTTATTGCCTTGCATTACAGACACACCCCCCTGACATGCTCTCCGGTTTTCGTTTAATTTAAAATTTGTTTGAAAAAAAATTTGAGAGAGAAATTAACGTAACAAATGGCGCTTCGAACGTGGAGCTCGATTCAGTGTTTTTTTGTAATGCAAAGGCAAGTGCTAATAAAATAAATTTTGTTTCAGAAAAATTTTGTAAGGACGAGATGTAAACCAAGGATATTTAAAGCAGTCGATTCGTGAAGTAGATTATTTTGGGGATTTTGTTTTGTAATCGTTACAATTTGTTTGTTTTGTTGTTAATTGTCAAAACTACCGGAAGTAGTTAATTTGTTTTGTCTTCGTAAATTAAATTTTTTATGAATTTTAAGGATCAATTCAGTTAGTTAAGTTAATTAATTTTTGGTATTTTAGATTTGAAAAAAAATTATGTTCCCTTGGGACTACCGATTTAAATTCTCCGTTTTCATTTAAAAAATTATGTTGAAATTACAGGAAGCCTAGTAACACATTCGTTGATTTTTTTGCAATTCAGCAGTCGGCTATTTTCAAGTTGCAAATGAACGTTTTATGTAGGCGGTAGATAAAACTGCATCGTTCAGTATCTGTTATTTATAAATTTTTGCATTCGTTTTGAAAACTTTGCGACTTGTTGAAACCACATTTAAATTGTTAGATTTGAAATTTCTACATGTTAGTTTTGGGACAGGATGAAAGTTTGTTGCTATTTTTTGAAAATTTGGAATAATTATAATTTGAAATTATTCGGTTTGAAAATTTATGTACTGAATCCGTAATCCGACACTTGGCTATGTGTAGATTTGTTTGATAAAAATAATTATTATTAGTCCGTTGAAAACTTGGAAAATTATCATTATATGGCCGTACTTTGTTGCATTTTGTTTAGGAAAACGTTCGTTTTAAATGTGACAATGACTTCCGGTAGAATTTACGATTTTTTGTGTTAAGTTTAGAATTTTAGGATGACTGGCATTAATTGACCATAATTATATTTGTATTTGGAATTTCAGTTTTGAAAATTTGGTGACTTATTAGTATTACGTTTGAATTAATTTCTGGATACGTTAGCGATGTTTAGATTTTCCACTTCAAATTAAGGAAGGTTTTTTTTCGATTTTAGGGTGTACTAAGCATTCGATTGTGACAAATATGAGTCATAATTTTTGTGAGACTCAATTAAAGATTAGCTTCAACCAAATTGAAGTGGGTTTTAAATTTTTTGAATTCATTGGGAAATATTTGTGTTAAAATTTGGAGGATAAATTGAAATTTTTGTGTCAGTTAAATAATTGGACGTTTTGAAATTTACATTTTGGCATGGTAACATTTTGTAGGAATTAGCCGCATTTGAATTTTGTTAGAAATTTGGGAAGATTAGTCTGTTTGCCGGGTCCGATTGGGTTTACAGGGTCTTACTAGTTGATGTCGACGTAAGTACTTTTTTGAGGAACTGACGAGATTCCATGGATCAAAAAGGTATCAGCGCAGTTACGCGTAAGGAACTCAAATTCATGCGCGCCTTGGGAATATTGGCTAATGGTTTAAGTTTTGGTTAAATTTAGAATTATTGGAAAAATTTTAGAATAATTACGTCAAATTAAGCGGCTCGTTTTTTTTGTGGAATAATATAAATTTCGTTTTGTGTGATAAATTTCGTGTAAGAACTTAGGAGTCACAATTAAAAATTTTTTGGATAGGTTGAATTTTTGAATTTGATGGGATGTACCCTGAATTAAAATTTCGTTTGAAAAGGTCAATTAAATGTTAGTTTTTAGTTTAGAATGGATCGCTCATGTTAGGTTTTAGTCAACTTAGTCGAAACATTGGTGGAATTATTTTAGTATCGTAGGTCATAATTTGGATTACTGCGAATTCTAAAATTCCAAGCATATTAGATGACTGTGCATTTTGGTTGGCGACTTAGGCGATTTTTGACTTGAAAAAATTTTTGTTTAAGATTTAGTAACATTTCGATTGGGTCTGTTTGGAGATTGAGGAGAATTTTCGCTTGGTAAATTAGTTTTGCGATTTGTGATTTGACAAATTCCGTTTGAAACTTAGGAGCATTTTCGATTGGTAATTCAGTTTCGCTATTTTTTTTGAAAAAATTAGTTGAGACTTGGGAGGTTTAGCGAGATAGCTCGCGTATGTTTTGGTATTGGAGCAGCAATTCAGTTAGATAGGGGAATTTAATTTGTATTTCGGCACTAGAGTTTTTGCGAGTAAAATTTGGAGAGCCTGCTCATAGTAGAATGCTGTAGCATTTACTTCGTACCTTGAATTTAATCTGTATTCCTTGTATTGAATGTTAATGTTAGATGCGTTAGGTTTGGGAGCATGCTTGTTGAAAAATTTTGTGTTGCGGAATGTAGCAATTTGGGGAGAAATTTGCTTTTCTTATTCTGTATTCTGGCAATTCTTTTGGTTCACGCTAGGTGACTCAGATCACGCTAGGCGATTTTTGGTTTGATTCAGTACGTTTAGATTTCGTTTGAGTTAGTTTCCGTTCCGATTTTGGTTAGACAACTCACCCTAGGTTTTGGTGAGACCGTTTCATCCTCGGTTGTAAGAAGCTTACAAATGGTGACTCGGTTTGATTCCGTTTTTGATTTCGTTTTGTTTAGATTTTGTGAGACCATTCGCCCTTGGTTGCAAGTTGTTTGCAAATGGTGAATGGGTTTTGATTTCGTTTCGGTTGAATTGGGACGCCAATCAAAAAATTTTGTCCTGGGCGAAGACGTTAAACTGCATCCGGGACAATTTTAATTGTCTCTCCTCTTTTCCGTTTGTTTTTTTGTTAGGATTTTGATTTGGCAAAATTTTCGTCCTGGGCGAAGACGTTAAACTGCACCCGGGACAATTTCAATTGTCTTCCCTTCTTTCCGTTTGGTTTTTTGTTAGAATTTCGAATTGGCAAAATTTTCGTCCTGGGCGAAGACGTTAAACTGCATCCGGGACAATTTCAATTGTCCTGGGCGAAGACGTTAAACTGCATCCGGGACAATTTCAATTGTCTTCCCTCCTTTCCGTTTGGTTTTTTGTTAGGATTCCGATTTGGCAAAATTTCCGTCCTGGGCGAAGACGTTAAACTGCATCCGGGACAATTTCAATTGTCTTCCCTCTTTTCCGTTTGGTTTTTTGTTAGGATTCCGATTTGGTAAAATTTTCGTCCTGGGCGAAGACGTTAAACTGCATCCGGGACAATTTCAATTGTCTTCCCTCCTTTCCGTTTGGTTTTTTGTTAGGATTTCGATTTGGCAAAATTTCTTTTCCGTTTGGTTTTTTGTTAGGATTTCGATTTGGCAAAATTTTCGTCCTGGGCGAAGACGTTAAACTGCATCCGGGACAATTTCAATTGTCTTCCCTTCTTTCCGTTTGGTTTTTTGTTAGGATTTCGATTTGGCAAAATTTTCGTCCTGGGCGAAGACGTTAAACTGCATCCGGGACAATTTCAATTGTTTCCCTCTTCGTGCGAGATTTGTCGCAGCACAGGTTTGAACCATTTTGTGCGAGATCTGTCGCAGCCGGTTCTAGAACCACTTCATTCTGGTTAATGACGACCAGCCCCTTTTGCGAGATTTGTCGCAGTACGGTTATTAAACCACTTCGTTAGAGCACTTTTTCTAATAGTTCTCAATCCATTAGTTTTCAAGTAGTGTTCTGGGCCATAATATTCGGAGCCTTACGCATGCTGTAGATCATGTTTCATGAAAACTTACCATCCGAAGGTAACAACTTGATAGTTGGTGGAGCAAGATGGGGAGCGGGGTTTAGAATTTCATTCGGTTGTGTGAGCACTATTGCCTGCCGATCTCGGAAGCAGGGAGTAGCACCCTTCTCTTGGAATTTCAACGCCTTGTGATCCATCCTTTCATTAATTGTCAATTCTGGTCGTAAGGTTTCTCGCTTTTCCCCTCAACCAGTTGACAAAGCGAGTGGCGCCTAACATTCCTAGCTTTGGAGGCAATTACCGATCCTGACCATCGGATCGAGATTCGGATTACATTTTGGGACATTGCAGTTTAATCTGTATTGCAATTGATTGCCTTGATTGATTCGTTAGTTTAGTTGTCCATTAGTCAGTTATTAGTTATTTACGCTTAGATTAGTTAAGGGTACCCAGGTTAGTTAGTTTAAGTAAGTTAGGTTTCGTAATTTAGTTAGTTAAGTAATTTAGGTTTGGCCATTAGTTAAGTTTAATTAGGATAGAATTATTAGCTTCATATGTTAGACAGGATATTGTAGTTGAGCATTTTCGCATTCAGTTTGGTTTGGGCTTACGATTAGTTGGTCAATTTGTTTTGAAAATTTTTAAAAAAATTACTCTGCTTTCGTGGAATTTAGTTTTGGTTGGATTATGTTGGATTTGCGCATTTTTTTTTTGTTTTTTGTTTGACTAGTTAGCGGGTGTTACGCCTATGTTTTTTACGAGGTTAAAATTAAAGTATTTTTAATTCATGCTTAATAAGCACCGTCCGATAGCGTGAGATCTGCACCATCGGCTAATACATCAACACCAATTGTTATGCTTACCAGTTTCCGTCGCGTGAAACAATCCAACATTCAGCGTTTGATAATTATTATCATGCTTTCTCAACTCCGCCGTAACCGTGGGATTATTTACGATTCAGCGTCTGGATTTACAGACAGCAGGCGAACCCAGTGTTGAAGGGGGGTAATAGAAAAATACATAAAAGACAGACACGTTGAAGAACGGGCAGTCCCTAACCAACGATAGAATTGGTAACAAGCCTTCGCGAATCCAATTAGAATTTGAAATTGTTTTAGCAAGTGCTGGTTCATTACGGTTTCGGGATTCAATAAATATAATTTGTGAATTATGTGTTAGTGGGTTGATCAAGCCTCCCATGGATCATCGGCAATTTGAATAGGATTAAGAATAATAACTTAAGGTCAGATTTAATTGTAATAAATTAAAATGTTCCAGCCAGGACCATCCATACTTTGTATCTAGCTTAAGTTTATTTTAGTTCAGCCACGGCGTGGTTAGAGTTTTGGATTCCGATAAATTTTGAGTTGATAAATTCTGCATGTATGAAAATGTGTTTAGGTGCTGTATACCGAAGCCGTATATTTTTAATTAAAATTAATTATATCGTTTTGTTAATATGTGTGTTTTTTTGAATCTTCTGGAGTTATTAATTTACCGCCGCTCACGCCCGAGTCTCAGCTTTTTTTTTATTTGAAATTTTTGTAAGAAAAGAAAAGTAAGTATTTATAAGTAACAAGTTCAGGAGGTAAACTAAAGTTTGAAAGAATTAAATTAATATTTATTATTTTTATAAAAATTTAATATTTGCATTCATTTTATAAGATCGGGTATTCCAACGATACTAATAAAGCGTCGACTCGGTAACATGATACCTATTTCAACTGATAGGTAAGCGCCTTTGTTACTATTTATAACGCATACTGCAACATTTTCTACATATCGTCGTTAAAGAAGTGAAACCGTGTAGTATCTCCACATTATTTTGGCAAAAATACATAACTTTATGAATGAAAAATATGAAGAAAAATTGGTTCTATCTGTCTGGTGACATTCCGTATCTGAGAAAACTTAAATTTTTCGACTATTTTATGTAGTAGGTGGACATACTAAATTATATAATATAATACATATTATGATTATGTAATTTTGCATTTTGGTTCTATTCTTTCTTGTCTGTTTTAAAATGCATATTTTGCATAATTTTCGCGCCTTTGGATTTGTACTATAAACTTATTTTATAACCAATATAAAATTACATAATTTAGTATGTCCACTACATACGAGTATGAAATCGATACCTCCTACGTAAACTATCGTATCTTCAAAATCTTAATTTTACAGGAGAGCATTTTAAAGTTTGTAATGTGTATGCTCTTAAGTGGAATGTCAATGTATTTTATTGCAATTTAAAAAAGAATCGGTATAATTTTTGCAACGTTCGCTTTGGTAACATTAAGATTAGATATAGTACAGTCAATTTCTGCAAAAAAGTAAAAATTGGCATTTTGTGGGTTACGATAGTTTACGTAAGAGGTGTCGAAATAGTCGAAAAATTTAAGTTTTCTCAGATACGGAATGTCACCAGACGCAGATAGAACAAATATTTCTTCGCCCCGATGGATGATGTAGTAAACCTATACGCGTACCAGAGGTGGCACGTATGAAAAATTTCGACAGATTGTGAAATTACCAGTAATGAAAAATGCAAAAATACATAAATAAACCCGTTCCTTACTAATATGTGATATATGTCGCGTTGGATCTTGAATGATATGGAACCATGAACCATAAGCAGTTCTTTGCGAACATAGGCGCAACCAGGTATAATATTTTGGGTGGGCTAAAACGAGAATTTACGTCGATTATGCTTTCTATATCAATAGAAATATCCATTTTTTTATCGTAGTCAATTTATTTGGGGGGGCTAAGCCCACCCATCCCCTCTAGTTGCTCCTATGCTTGCGAATAATCTTCTATAACGAAAAAATATTTGAATTTAAAGTCCATTAAATGTCTAATCCAATAAAATAAAAAGATAAACAATAATAATTTGGCATTAAAATGCCAAAAAAAATTTAAGAAATTTTTATTTTGACATTTAACAAATCGTTTTTCAGTTAATAATAAGCTAGCTAAGCTGAATAATTAATTTTATATTATCAAAGTTTGGACGAGAATTTTATTATTAATAATAATTATTATTATTAACTTCAAAAATTATAAAATACACCTTCACAAAAATTCGGTTACCTTTGAAATTCGACGCTATAGCATTTTAATCAATTATGCGCAATAATTATTTGATGTATATGTATAATTTATACAATAATCGTTTAAAATACATAGAGGTCCGCACAACAATGCGAAAGCAAACACAGTTCCTCTAAACACTCTTACTCTTACACAGTAATTGTGTTAGATTAGTACAACTGGTCGCCGTAGAGGGCAGCACTAACATACTCTCAATCAAGTCCACATAATTATAGAAAAAATTTGTTATGTTCACACACCAGAATCATAGCGAGGTTGTGGGGACATATAGAAATTTCAACTTTTCTGTGGTAGGGAGACCCTAGAAAACGGTTTAAACATGAAAATAAATTGTGGGGACCGGTGTATGTCCCCACAAATGGTGAAGTCCACACAAAGTGGGTTTCATTCCGTAGGAAGTCCACATAATTATAGCAAGACCTACGCTCACACACACACACACACATACAGGCCTCATAATATTTCTGACAACCCGTGATTAAACCTAAATTGTGACACTATTCAAATCTTTAAGACAGCGAACGCGCCATCTCTTAAGCAAACTGTAGAACTTGAAAGTTTCAAGATACCTTCCATATAAGGGAAGTTATAATTATTTTTTAATTGTGGCACCCCCACCATAAATATTTTATTACAAGATCTGTGTAAGGGGGGAGCCACAATTATCATAATACAATATAAGTGTAAAATTAAGGCGTCATAAATATTATAGTACATGTGGATGTATAAATGCGACGTTGCCAACTTGATCAATTTCAAGTTTGATAAATTACTGTTGATTTATTGTAATTTATATGACTACTTCTTGATCCAGGATGATTGATCTTATTTCTGGTGAAACCAAGACTATTATTATTAAAAAAAACAAAGAGAGCTGAGGAAATCTCCTTGGGCCTCACATAATAATGGTAGTATTCTACATCAATATTTTCAGTCTAATCTAAACCCCCAAAATAATAAAGGGAAAGGTATTTCGGGTTCACAACTTAAACTATCGCTTTCTTTGAGAAGGCCTCGAGTGAAATTATTGGTTATTAAATCGAATACCACAAAGAAATGGGTGTGTTTCAAAGCCAGTATAAAAGTTAGTTGATGAAGTGTATGGAAGGTTGTCTAGCTGTTATGTTGTATTCATTCCTTTCTGGTTCACAACATTGTTTTTCTGTTTCTCATGAGACGCAATTAAAAATCTGATAATGATAAATTCTAAATGTGTAAAATAGACAAGAAATTTGAATTTTAATAAAAATATGCTTTGTGCCGTGACCAGAATAAAAAAAAATTTTACAAGCTTTTTAATCAACCACGCATATGAACTTAAATGTCTCTTTAACCACTGGAAATAAATTTAATATTTCTTTGCCACGTATATTTTAAATATGCATTTAAAAAAAAATAAAGGTAAACCGAGCTTTATTCGTGGGCGTTCTGGCAAGAATCATTAAGTCCAAATTGTTACTTCTGAGATGAACAGCTTTTAAGTTTCATATAAATAGTTGAACCTAATTTAATGTAAATGATATTTTAAATACTTCAGCAACTGGTAGTTTTGCCAGATCAAAAAATAACATCCTTATTTTTTTAGATAGATGGTGTTCTTAACTCGAAATAGCCAAAAATGGACTTAATGACTTTTGCCAGAACGCCCACGATATGCAAAGAATATTTTTTGTTGTAAGAACTCTTGCTTCGAAAGTAAGGCGCTTCTTTAAAAAAATTTTTTAATTTATTAGATACCGATGTAGGTAGTTGAATCGCTTTTATTTTACAACAAGAACCGATATAGGTAAATTTAAAAAATCAATTTATTCATAATTTAAATTATTTCCTAAAATAAAACTAAAACTTATTTTAAAACTAAATAAAATTTTGAATAACTACTTTATAAAATTAAGCACAAACTAAATTTCTAAACAAATCTACTATGGAACAAAACTATTTACAAAACTAAAGAAAATGAAAATATTTTACGAACTGAAATTTGATAACTACTGAATTACTAATTACGAATCTTAAATGTATTTACGTTAATTACCTGGGATTGATTAATATACCATAATTAAATCCTTACAAGAGGTATTAATTTTTATTCAGAAACGATTAATTAACAAAGTAACATTTTTACAAAAGAAATTGCAAAAAAAATTTTATGTAGGGTACATAATTCAAACATAAAAATATATAATATTTATAAATTATAAGCACTTCTTCGCAAATTATATATTTATTTATTTAAGTCATCACAACATGTTTCGTACATCGTACACGTAGTGCTGTACATCCTCAGGTGGCTACAGAAAATGGATAAATATTTAATTATGTTACATATTATTATTATGAAAAATAAGATTATGCATAATACTAATTGATAATACCTTAAAATTAACATACACCCACTTTTTCTTTCATTTTCAGTCTACCAACTTCAAAATTTAAAAAAATAATGTTTTTTCAAATTTTTAAAAACCGATTCAATATATTCTAAAATTTTAATCGTATAAACCAATTTTATAAAATCTATTAATTAGTTTTAACCTGTTTTTCAATAATTAATTTTTAAGGTATGCATAATATTATTTTTCATAATATTTATGTTTTATGTAATATAATTAAATATTTATCCATTTTCTGTAGCCACCTGAGGATATACTCTTTTAAAAAATAATAAAAATATATGATTTGAGAAAAAGTGCTAATATATAACTTCCCTTAAAAGATAAAATCAAAATAATTTATTGGTTTTTGTAGATTTTCGTTTAATTTTGTCGATTTGATTTTTGACACTGAATTTGACGTCTGTCCAATTCCTCGTGACTAATACAGGATTTTGTTCGATGCATTGCATGCAGGATGCCTTTCCAGGAACCGCATGCCTAATGATATCTCTTTTGAAGAATTTCAAAATAGCATTTTTTTCTTCCAAAGACCAAGGTCGTTTGACACCTTTTTTGCTTCTTTTAGGTTGTACATTTCCTTCAATAATTTGAATTAAAAAAAATTAGATAATGAATTGGTTATAAGTATCCTAAAACTTACTTGGTGCCGGAAGTGCCACAAATTCTTTATTTACATGGTTTACATGATCTGTAAAATCAAAATTACTGTAGGAATATAAAAATGTATTTATTTATTTTACCATCCTGTTGATTATTCAACTCTAATTCTTCATCGTTATCAGCGTCACTCTCAGCTTCATCTTCATCAAGATTTGGCAGATCTACAGAAAATAAAGCAAATTAAGTTTGAAGGTTCGGTTTAGTGGTTTGTAAGTATCGACTTCTAAGTCGATATTATTATCGAGTTTAAATAATATTTCGTAAATATTTAATTACCTGACAAATTAATATCCTCCAACTTTTTGCCTGCAAATTTATTTACTTCTCCATTATCAACAGTAATTAATAACCGACTTACTTTGGTAAGTTCGACAGCACTTTCATGTAATCTGTAATAGTCGCGATGTACACGAATGTCGTGCCCGAGATGACGAGCTAGCCAGTCGTACTCATTCTCTGATAAATTGAAAACCTGACAAACCGTAGCAATATACTTTCTCAATTTGGTGCTGGTAATATTTTCTGGATGTTCTAAGTAAGCCTCCAAACAACATTTTCTTAGGCAATCGTGCCCCCTGATACTTCCCATAGAGCTTCCAGTCCTAGCAAAGACATGCGGATTATCTTTGCAGATATCAACCTGTTCTCTAGTCTTAAGCAGAAGATCTATCGATTTTTTTGCTTCGACGGTTAAAAGTACAGGTACTCGCCTACCACGTTTTCC
Organism: Cantharis flavilabris; assembly: GCA_949152465.1. NCBI lineage: Eukaryota > Metazoa > Arthropoda > Insecta > Coleoptera > Cantharidae > Cantharis > Cantharis flavilabris. Next base: position 27,725,610 of record OX424436.1, on the reverse strand, counting down.
AATTATTTCCACCATGGTAAGTAGTTCGGCTAATTTTCTTTCCATTTCTGTCAGGGATTGCTTTAATTCGTCCGTGCATTGCTCACCCCATTTCGGTCTGGTAGAATAATCAGTTATTGTCATGCGAGACGATTCCCCCGACCTCCTCTTATTAAAAAGAATAATTTTACTTAAACACAATAAAGCCAAACGAGTCCAATTTTGGGTTGTAGGGTTATTAGATAAGGAATCTCTCATAATTTTCATGTTAGTATCAATGTACTGGCTCAATTTAATTAAATCACCAGTCACTGGTAACAATTGTGTTGTGTTCAATTTTCTGTTTTGCAAAGTAACCAATGCGTTAGACGATATTCTGATGGACCATTCTAACTCCATAAGACTTAAAAAAGATAGCAGGGTTTCATTTCCACGTATATTGCCTGTTTTCAAACAACTACCACGTTTTATTGCGGCACATTTCTTTAAGGCATATCCAATCTTTAACGCCAAAGAAGGTATGTCGAATTCTGGTCTCCTTGTCACATTTTGATGTGACACACATAATAATTTTGTTGCTCGGACTATCAAATCAAATTTTTCTGGAACTAAATAATCCATTAAACTTTTGTTACCACAGTCAATTTCCCTCAACTTGAGGACAAATCTACTAAGTTGACGCATAGATTGCCTAATTAGTTCACACTGTGTTGTTCCATATTTCTCAAACTGCATAGCTCCAAATTGTAAAATTAAATTATCGTTTTTGCTGTATTGACCAACATCATCGTCGCGTAGTTTTGAAGTAATGTTAACAACAAAGTCGTTAGAAAACTCGGCACCAAAAGTATCATTAAGTATCGCATTACTTTCGGCTATTATTAGCTTATTATCGCCCGTTTCAGTTACTCTTTTTGAATTACAACTTATTTTGATGTGGTGCCAAAGATGCTTTTTGAGCATGAAACCCAAACAGTGAGGGCAAGGTCCGTATTCGTGAAATTTCGCAAATTTAAATTCATTTTCTGTTGGACGTCGAACAAGAATTAATTCACCAGTTTTTGTCGACAGTACCTCAATATTATGATAGAAATCACCTGCTCTTATGAGTTTTATGAAGCCATCTCTTCTATTTTTTGAATTTTTTGGCATAGCCAATAATTTTGCCACTTCATTTTCTCGATGATGCATCACTTCAAGATGCCGAGCAAAATTTAAAACCCTATTTTGGCAAAAATAGCAAGCGTGGCCCTTATTCCGAATGCGTTTACCTTCATTTTTACGTGCTGCAGAAATATTAACGTTAACGTTGCTGTTAGAAACTGACGTACTAGATGAAACTGGGTCTATACAATGTAATCTTGAATTGGGAGATTGTACTCGAATTTCTTGTTTCCTTGTTTTCGTTCTTTTTTTCATGTTATTTGATTTTTCCCTCCTTTGCTTTTCTTTGCCATATCTTGTAGTTGAAGTAGCCGGCTCTTCAACCTTGGAAAATATATTTTCTTTTTCAGTAATTTCTTTAATTGAAGTAGAGGATTCTTCATCACTTAATTTATCATCTGATGGAAGATATTCACTGCCACTTGTTTTGTCTTCAGAAAATGAATCGTAATTTAAATCATCAGGCTCCAAAGGATGGATCTGTTGATTATTTGTACTATCGTTTGCAAAATTCTCAGAGGGCAAGGAGCTGGATATTTTACTCGACTGAAGAGAAATCTCAGGTTGCTTTTCTCGAACGATAACTTGGCTTAGTATCTTTATCTTATTCACAGTTTCTGAAATCGAAAAAAAAGGCTGACGTCTTCACTATTATAAAAAATGATATTACCTTTTTCTAATTTTGATGATTGTCTTCCAACTAAATCAGCTTCACTAACATTTTTGTTTTCTGGTAAGTTCAACATGCGAAGAATCCTTGCTGATCTCCTCTCCATATTGGAAAACTGCTAAAATTTTATAAATTTTAAAAATAAATTTAAATTGCAATCATTTTCTCATGCTAACAGTTTTATTAAAAAACCACAAATTTGTATCAAAGGGATATCCCACGTCAATATGTATAACCCCCAAAACCACAAATAAGGAAAAGAAGTACAGTAAAACTTCCTCAACTCAAATTTCTCCAACAAGAATTATTTTGTAACTCAAATGTTTTTATACTACATTGTAGATATTTACCTGTAATTTTATCTCCATAACTCGAGCTATTTTGGTGGTCCCTTGCAATTCGAGTTGGGAAAGTTTCACTGATTTTCTTCTTAATTTAGGACTTTGTCTTGTACCGGGTGTTCATTTTTAAAACTTCCAGCAATTAATATCTCGAAAACCAAAAGTCAGATGAAAAAATGTTTCGGACAAAAGTTGTATGATAGCGAGGGGAAAACAATATGGCATAATTTTTTTTTCAATTTATTGACCTTTTGAAGGTCAACTTTGTTTTATTAAATGGCACCTCATATCTTTTTTAAGAGATTCATATTTTGCATGAATAAAGAAAAAAATTTCGTTATAAAAGATTTTATTTTTTTCGAGTAAAATGCATTGAAAAAAATAAAAACATTTTAATAAACTGCAGCTGACTATAATCGAAATTTAATTTTTTTAAAATTAGAAGGCTGTTATTACTTTTGTTATTATTTATTTTGTTTTGATTGTCCTAAAATTATAAGTTGAATAATAAAAAAAGCAATTAGCCTTCTAACTTTTAAAAAATTAAATTTTTTAATTTTTAATTTTTGTTTGATTTAAAATTTTTATTTTTTTCTATGCATTTTACTCGAAAAAAAGAAAACTGTTCTGAACAAAAGTTGTTTATTTATTCATGCAAAATATGAATCTGCTAAAAAAATTAAAGGTGCCATTTAAAAAAAAAAGTTAACCTTCAAATGACCTTAAAAAGGTCAATAAATTAATAAAACAATTATACCATATTCTTTCCCTCTCGTCATCATACAACTTTTCTCCGAAACATTTTTTCATCTGAATTGTGGTTTTTAAGACGTTCACCTATAAAATTAGGTAGATACGTGTAAAACTTTCAATCATTAAATTCGATTTATTAAATAACAAACTTCATCTATGTTACAATAGTTTTACAATTCTCTACCAGAATTTCTCGTTCTTTTGTAAAAATATCAAAAATTATTGGATGCAGTTACCTCTCATAACTCCATTAAGTAACTAAATAAAAAGTTTAGTTGCGTAACATGAAAATGTAGATCGAAGACAAATGCAATTATTATTATAAATATGCATTTATGAATGCCAACATAATTATTACTTTGTATTTTCATTAAAATTTTAACCAATAAAAATCCTTAAAATAAATTTGTAGTTTTATAATAAAACTCATCGAGACCCAATATTTCTGTATACAGGGTGACCGGTCGACCATCTAAACATAGGCAATTAACATAGGAAATTGATTTTTCTTTAATTCCTGTTTTCCATTACAACGGATAAGAATGAAAATGGTATCAATTTAAAGAGATTTTTATTCCGCTTCTAAAGATACCTAACACTTCATATTTTGTTTTTCAATTACTGTAAAAACTCACTAATAAAATGCAAAAATGAAAATAAAAAAATAATTTTAGTTGCCTTGATTGAATTTTATTGCAATTGTTTTTGTAATACAACTACCACTGTAATATAATTTTACCATAAAAACTTTTTCTTCCACAGAATAAGTGTTTGCGTTCATTGTTAACGAAATTTATTGTAATCTGTCAAAGTAACTTATTGGAAATTATTGCTTTTCAAACAAAAACAATTGCACTAAAACTCAATCAAGGCAACTAAAATTATTTTTTTATTCTCATTTTTGCATTTTATTAATGAGTTTTTACCAGTAATTGAAAAACAAAATATGAAGTGTTAGGTATCTTTAGAAGCGGAATAAAAATCTCTTTAAATTGATACCATTTTCATTCTTATCCGTTGTGATGGGAAGCAGAAATTAAAGAAAAATCAATTTCCTATAAAGCAAAAATTTCCTATGTTAATTGCCTATGTTCAGATGGTCGACCGGTCGACCGGTCACCCGGTATAGAAGACCATTAATAGTCTTTCTAAGTATTAAAAAAAAGCCGTCCAGTATTTTTGAAATTAATTAATAGTATCCGGGAATCACTTAATATTACAGAGGCTCACAAAAATAAGCGTACAGTCCTATGCTAGCCATGTAAATTGAACCTTTTCAAGACTATTTTTAACACATAAAAATTGCTTTTACAGCAATACTTATTCGACATTTTTCGTTGCAAATTTCATTGTCTTTAATTTTGTTTATATATATTTTTCTATTTCGTTACGCCATTTCTGAGTTACAGCGATTCAAAAAAAAAACAAAATTGAAGACAATGAAATTTGCAACAACAACGTCGCATAAGTATTGGTGTAAAAGCGATTTTTATGTGTTAAAAATAGTCTTGAAAAGGTGCAATTTACATGGCTAGCATAGGACTGTACGCTTATTTTTGTGAGCCACTGTATGTTTATATTATAAGAAGTAACGTATTAGTTTATTCTGAATAGTCTTGAGTGGTATGCGAGTTACAATATAAATAGATTTTATTTTGAAAAATAAAAAAATACCTATTAAAAAAAGGAAATTACAACAAAAAAATATACCATTTGTTTATTGAAATTTTCTAGTCAGGAACCTTTTTTGCAAATACTAACAGTAGAACCAGGAACTAATAAGACACGGGTAATCCCCTAATGACTGGATAAAGACGATTTATAAAATATTTGGGTCACTGACGTAATTATATAAAAGAAAGTCAATTATTTTCAAATTTACTTCAATGAACTAACTTATAATATAGTATGTACTATGTAGTGGGTACTTACTTACGTTGTTTTCAATTATATTATCCCATATAACATAAGGCTCACAAAATTTAATTTCACAAGTTCACAAAATTTCACAATAATTAATCACCAACACTTCTTATTTATGCGAAGACGAAGATGTAGTAAGTAATACTGAATAATTTTTATGGGTGCAATCACGTATCTACTGTTTTCCTACTCGTTGTCGCGGGGGTCGGAGCCAGTCAAGTCAGCACGTCGCGTCGTCGTCAGATATGAGAAAATGTCATGAATAAATTTTATAATTTTGTACCTAATATAAAAATAATTTCATCTGGAACAAAATTATATACGGAATATTATGTAATTTATTAAAGCCTGAAAATATAAAACAATAAATATAAATAATTAAGTTATATGTACATAGCTGTGAAAAAATGTATTAGACCACCTACTACATGGCGGAAAGTTTCATGGAAACTATTAAAAAAATTTTGAAAACAACCATAGCACAGCCTTCCTGGTTAAAAACTGATTTATTCTAATGTAGTAACCGAGAGCTTTTTTTTTTAAGGTTTTCACCTTTCTTTCGATACATCACTAGAATAATAATCACATAATTCAATTTTTTGTCCTGGTTAACTGTTTTGACTAACCAGGACAAAGGTTCGAAAACCAGTACTGTCCTGGTAAAACCAGTACGAATGGTCACCTTATCTATTATACGATAAAATGGTTGGTAAATTTCACCAAATAGTATCTACTGATCATTTTCAGTTTTCGAATTATAACAAAAAATCATAATTCTAAATTTTTTTTCAAAGTTTCTGACAAATTTTTGATGATTTTTCACAAAGTTATAGATATTTGAAATTTCCGTGAACTCCGAGCAAGTAGCGTCAGTACTAGTTAAAAATTTGTTGTTATCTTATTATATTATTTTGTTAATTTTCCAATTTAACTACCTAATTATAATACTTAGTATTTCCTGAATAAATTATCTTTAAAATTTTATTTCCCTAGATTAAATTTTGTGGTCTAATTTCAATTAATTTTATTACATTACAATATTATCCATGCAAGCGTTTGTATACTTTATAGTACCTTCTAATAACCAGCTTGAAAAAGCAAAACTTTTTCGCGCCAATTAACACCCACATACATAAAGCATAATCCAAGGTCAATCTTTAATTGATAAGAATATTTTCAACGAAAGCAAATTTGTAGTTTGTCATATTAAATTAATTTGGCTTCATTTCATGAAGTAAAAATCTAACGTATTTAAATATTAAGCGTATGCGTATATAAATATAAAAAATTAATGTTTTAATTGTAAATTTATAAACGGCGACGACGCTACGGGGGTGGCAGACGGGGCGATCGCCCCGGTTGAAAAAGCGTTTGCCCCGGTAAGAATTCGCTAAACATATTAGGACATGTTCAAGCGCTCACGATGATAAATGAAAATTTTTAAATTGAAAAACCAATTATTTTTATTTAAAAAAAATAAACAGAATCGTCAAGATTCACTGGCTACTATTATGCATAATTATTAATGTGGTATCGAGTATCCCATTCATTAAAGCTGAAAACTGCAAAATCAGTTTTGCAACATGAGAACACGACTACTAATGACATTGGACTTGCGATTCCTATTTCTTTTAACTTAAAAATGTTTAAAAATTCCTAAAGTAAATCTACGAGCTGTTGCCTTGAATTTTACTAAAATGACGCCTCTTCCACTCCCCCCCCCCCCCATACCAACTTGTTAATTTTACTTCGCTCCGGCATTCAATTTATGCGGCGTCGTCACTGTTTATAAAGTATAGACATAATCGAGGGGTAAACCACGGTTAAAAATTGTGTACACCAGACTTCCTTCCACTTCGGACTTTCCGGACTTCCTCGGACTTCCCCGGACTTCTCCAGACTTCCCGGACTTCCTCAGACATTGTGACAAATATTATTGTTTTGCTTTAAGAAGTAATTATAATTATCACATTTGAGATCAATTTGAGATTTTGAATTTACAATAACTCGAAAACGGCGCTAGATATCGAAATACCGAGAAAAAATTAGTGCCTTAGATACGCAGTACTTTGTCATAGGAAGCCATATGCAAAATTTCAGATCAATAGCACGCAAGAATGGCGCGGCAAGAATTAATATAATTTTATATATCAGACTTCCCAGGCTTTCTCAGACTTCCCCGGACTACCTCAGACTTCCCCAGACTTCCTCAGACTTCCCAGACTTCCTCAGACTTCCCCGGACTTCCCAGACTTCCCCGGACTTCCACAGACTTCCCCGGACTTCCTCAGACTTCCCTGGACTTCCTCAAACTTCCCGGACTTCCCCAGACTTCCCCGGACTTCCCGGGACTTCCTACCAGCTGTACACCAGACTTCCCGGGAGATTTACCCCTCGGACATAATATAGAAAACTATTACAAGAAAGTCGAGGGAGAAAGAAACCGGAAGGTAAAAATTAAAATCAGTTCAAAATTATTTAGAACTTCCAAAAATTAATTAATGTTTGAATTAAAGTAAAAACTTTATTTTAATCAAGGTTACGGAAATATTATACAATATTGATGCCAATCGATATAAATTCGTTAAAGCCCCAATGAGCTCTTCAATTATAATTTTAAGTTAATTTTTGACAATTTTATGGAATTATGAAATTTTTAAACTCCGAGCAAGTAACAATATTTTAAGAGTCAAATTTAAATCAGTTACAAGTTTTCAAATTTTACAAAATTAATTATTGTTATATAATATTATTGAAGCTCATTATAACTTAGAAAAATATCTATCGATTGATATCAATTTCACCCAAAAATTTGAAATAACAAGGACAAAGTAGGTATAATGGAACTGCAAAGATTCGCGAATAACTCCGCAACAAATGTTTTATAAACAAAATTAGTAATTTTGTACATTTATCCTCGGTTATAATAATTATTAGTACAAATTAACCTTTTGGGATAATAGGGATTTATTTCATTCATAAAATTTGAAGTTTTAATCTACCTTTAATTATTATTTTGTATATTATCAAGGACGTTTATATGAAATTTTTATGTGCAAGAGATCTGCTGATATCTTGATAAAATTTACGCGCCTTTTCAACTTGGAGGGGGAGAATGCGTCTATTCGGCAATCGTAAACGGTTTTAAATAACAGAATCTTTTTCCATAGTAGTTACAAAATTTATGTTTACACGGTGTTCCAAAATAATATTTTATTTTCCATGCGAAAAAGAAAGTCGTTTTTATTTGGACACGGATTAATATTCTGTTTTAAAATTGCAGTTACTAGAACCATCTAGAACGTTATTTAACCTTAAAGCCATAAGTTAAAAAAGAAAATTACAATAGGGCTATAGTTTTGAAATTTTTAATACTTCTCCCTGACGAACAGAAAAACATTATATCTAGTTAAGAAGATACCTTATATCAAGCAAGATATTTCAAGATATAAAAAGGTCGCCAACTTTTTCAATGTTTAAGTTACTTTGATAAATTTAGAATAATCAGTGAGCTACCTAGATTACCAAACGTAGATGTTTGTTAAATAAATTTTTTTAAGAATTTTCTGTAATTTTTTTGACCATTATTATTTATTATTCCATTATAATTTTAAAACAATTATGTTGTAAGCTACCAGAATTGCTTTCGCCAGCTAGGTTGGGCTAGACACTTCCCACATACTCTTTATCAACTATCTTTAATTAACCTTGGAGGAACAAACCGAGTTTTTTAAATTATGTACATAAGAGACTCACAAAAATATTCGAACCCTCATGTTACAGGGCCGGATAAACCATGGGTGCAATGAGCCGCGGCACTCAGCGCCAAAGTTCAGAAGGCGCCAAAATTAAGCATTTTTTATTAAATTTAATTTTTGTTTGTCATTTTGTTTTATATTAAACTTTGCAGAAAATTAGAAAATTTAATTTAATTTTTTCTGTAAAAAATAAAAATTGAAATCCTCAACAAAATTTCGAAGTAAATTGCTTCTTAGCAGTGGCGGATTACCGCACAAGCGCATGAAACGCTCGCTTGGGGCCTCCAAATTTTGGGGGGCTTCAAAATTTGTTTATAAAATATTTTAAAAAAGGTTTATAAAGAACTTTAAATTTTATATATACGTTGATAATGCAACAAAACTATAAAAATATAATTTATATAAATAATATAAAAATTAAAAATTTTAACAACCTCTGACTGTAAAACAAAAATTCCAAAAATAAAAATTAATAATAAAAGCACTTTACTTAAAAACTACTGTTTTCTTTAACCTTTTAAGGACGGGGAATATTACGTCGAAAGTGACCCCAGTGTACCGCCCTTAACGAAAAATACGATGTCAAAATTGAGTTTGGCTATTTGAGTTTTCCTATGTAATTATATGCATGAATTAAAAAAAGTTGTAAAAAAGACATACTTGACCTTGAAAATCGAATTTCAATCATTTTTATAATTTTATATAATTTCAGTAAATTATATATTTTTTAAATATATGGATTTTCCGCCCTGGGCACGTGCTCGGCTTGCTCCCCCAAGATCGGAGTATTAAAAACACTAGAAAATTTTTCAATTTATATGTTTGAGGCTATAGACTGAAAATATGGGTAATAAAACGATCATTCTATAGGTTCAAGGAAATATTTACAATTTAACATAAGGGTCATATGCTGTCAAGCGGGACAAATTTTTAGAAAAATTGATATCGATGTCTTCGATTTTGCTTTAGTTGTTTTACATGCTCTTTGTAACAAATAAATTAACCAACTAAAAATGCAACCAAAGCCCCATTAAATAGCTTCAAAATGATTTTTTAATGTAGTCTTATAGATGAACAAAACCGGAGAAAACATTTTTTAACGTGAAGTATATTTAAGATTTTCGGTTGATTTTGTCAAACTGCTACCCCTTGTAACTTCCAAACGAGGGACATTAATAATAATTAATAACATTTTCGGTGGTTAACTTATTTGCTACATCGAGTATGTAAAACAATTTATAGCAAAATCGGAGACATCAATGTCAATTTTTTTTAAAGTTTGTCTCGCTTGATATGGAATGACCCATATATGGATATTAATATTAGGTGGTGTTTACAAATATTATTTTAAAGATCGTGAACGCAACCCATATAACACATTCGAAAGATCTGGCAACAATGTAATTTAATGCAGAGGGCGCCACAAGGAAGGCATAATTTTAGTTGCCACAAATATAAAGAAACATGTAGTTGCTAAGTCCCATAATGTGGCATCTTTTACACATATACACATAAAATGAAATATTTCATTTAATTTTTCATATACGTTAAAATAAAGCAACCTATATAATACGTATATAAGAAATATTAGAGGTACACCTCAATTATGGCGTCTTAGTCTTCTGAGTTCCAAGATATTTCAATTTAAATTTGTGGCAACGCGTGTAAGTTGCCACAATTTTTGGATTAGCCACAGTACAGCTCTATTCACACACAAGTAGTCACAAGTATAGTGAAACCTACACACACACACACACACACACACACACACACACACATACACACATACAGACATTTTTCAAAAATTGTAGAAATGGTTTAAGGGAACCTCAAAACATAAAAATTTTATGAAAAAATTGGGGGTCAATTTTTTTTTTCAATTTCAGATTACAATACTTTCCTTACTAAGGAGTTCGGAAAGTAAAAAAACCAACTTGGTGCTACATCTACTCGATCCATTAATTAACCACGAAGCACAGTTATCCAGAGAGTTCTGCTCGTCCGCACATGTGCCAGGTCAGTCCTGACGTACGATTGCACTATTTGGGGAAGTGCCACAAACAGCAACTTAATTGCCGTACAACGTTGTCTCAACTAATTTTTGAAAGTAGTGAATAACTACCCTAGCTACACTACCATTAAGCACATGCACGAAGACAACAATTTTGAATACGTCGGCGATTTTATAAAACGTTGAAACGTTGCTCGTTCCACGATAACGAGTTGATTAGACAAATTGGAGACTACGATCTCGAAAATATAATTTCTAAGAGGAAAAGCAAACTTCTCAAGTCTATTTTGCTACGAAATTACAACTTTTATGATTAAAAGCCTGAACTGGTCTCTGTCGGTCCTTGTCGAGGAGGGAAGATCGACAATGTAAATATTATTTTAACAGTGTTGTTTTTGTATAGTTTAATTGTAACTCCACTTCCAATTCCAGTACATGTTAACCCACCCAATCCTATAGATTGTATAGATCAAACTCCCATACCCCATTTTTATCAATTTACTAAAATTATTTATCAGGTTTTTGAAATTTCTATCCTGTAATTTATTTAAATTTATTTACAATAAAAAATTATAATTACTGTACATATGTTAAATTACTAACAAAGGGCTTAACCTAATAATAGATAAGTATAAATTTGTTGACATTAGAAATGTGTAAATAGATAGTCACGTGAAACTTTAGTACGGATTTAGTGAAAAAAACAGAAATATACCTGGAATTATACAAACTAAAGTTGGACATTATTTCAATATTACCTCCAATTAAAAAAAAAAATTTTTTCATTACTCCATTAGGAAAAGCCTCATATTTCAATAAGCTCCACATGAAAGTCACACTTTTCACGCACTAGTGCGTGAAAAGTAATTTTCCCCGCACTAGTGCTTGAAAAGTAAAAATACAGAGTTTAAAATGCTATTTATTGATGGTTAAATTAACAACTACATTTTTACCTTCAATCAAAGAAAAAAAAAATTTTTTTTTTGGAGGTGTCATCGAAAAAAAATTTCAAAATTTTTTTTTTACATTTTCGAAATCACCGTGTTCAGAAACGTAAAGATTTGCAAAAAATAAAAAAAAAAGTTTCTGTGTCGGTCTGTCTGTCTGTCGGTCGTCAAATTTTGTCTCTCGCTTTATTCCTGAACCTTCCAACCAATCACGACCAAATTTGATATGGTAATAGGATTTACGGTAGAAAGATGAAAATAAGGTTTTCGTCATGATCTCTCAATCAGGAGTACCACTACAAGAAAATAACACAAGATTTTTAAAAACAATTTTGACTTGTGATAGGTTATTTTAAAGACCTTGAAAAGTTTTATTCAGAATAGGTAAAATTAACTTTCTGTCTGTCTTCTGTCAAAAATTATAAGCTGTCAAAGTTGAAACTTTAAGAGTGAATAACTCATTCATCAAGTACTGAAGCTTGATGCTTGTGGTAATAATTACGAAAAGTTTCATAAGATCAAAATATAGTACTTACTATTAACAACGAATTTCGTTAAATACACACCACTTTTTTTTCTGTGTAGGCTCAGCCTACCGCATGTACGGTTTCACCTATTGTAATGCACATGACCTTCGCAACCTCCAGTACTTAAAACTTCTTTTTTTTAGCTTTGTAAGATCAAGGCTAGAATATGCCGCACTTATCTGGTACCCAATCCAAGCATACCATATCAAGCGGCTTGAGGCGGTCCAGCGCCGATTCCTAAAATTTCTGGCATTTGTTCAAGACGGTGTGTACCCTGCACAGGGATTCGATCATCGTGCTCTTCTTGAACGGTTCAATCTGATGTCTCTGAAAAGCAGGCGTTTTGTTTCATCCGTTTTGTTTCTATGTAAACTTTTGAGAAACTTAATCAATTGTTCCTCTTTAGTGGCTGAGATCGACTTCCTCATACCCAGACGTTGCTCTAGACAGCGCAACCTCTTCTACTGTAAGATCTGTCGTACGAACTACCGAGCTTCATCTCCAATCTCCATCTGTTGCCGCAACTACAACAGCATCGCCGATGATACCGACATCAACCATGCGAGCCTTAAAGATATTGAGGAGATCTGTAACAGGCGTTATCTCGTCCCTGCATAATATGTATTCTTATATATAGTAATTTGCTTTTTTGTTTTATATACAATAATATGTTTACCCTATAATATAAAAAGATAAGGCTTTTTATGCAACGTTAAAATGCAACGCTCAGTGCCGTGGGGTAAAAGGGCAATTGCCCCCCCAAGGATGCCTCGGATTGTATTATTTTTGGTCTGTCCAGTGGCGTATTTACAGGGGGGGGCTCACAATACCCCATTGTAACCAATATTAATCTACCCTATAATACAAAATGATAAAGCTTCTTATTCAAATTCTGCTTATTTGCCAACTCAAAATAAAAGTTTAAAGGAATAAGAGTTTGAAAAAAAAACCACTAATATAAAAAGATAATGCTTTTTATCCAGATTAAGATTATTAACCTCTTAATTATTTAATTGGTTTATTACCAACTAAGAAATTTTACTACTTATACGCTAGTTGGATATCCCAAAACAGCGTACTCCGCGCCATCTTCTGGTCAGTTATGGCCTGATTCTCACCTAATTTATACACAAAATCACCGCCTAGGTGGCGCTACCATAGCTGTCCAACTAGCGTATATGAAATATTATTTTAAAATAATTAACCTTTTCATTACTCAATCAAAATATGATATCTAACAAGTATTCCCAACACAGCGCTAAAATGCAACGTTTTAATGTCACGCTATTTCATAATAGTCAGATAATCTGACAATCAACATTAAAAATCCTATAAAAACAAGAAGTCAAACTTTGTTGTTCCTTGGTATGTTGTTACCTTAATAGAGAATATATGATCCCTTGATCCGATGAGATGTTTCATCAGATCATCGTCTTGGAGAATATAATATGATCTATGACTATAATTAAATCTCAAAGGCAGACCTTTGACAAAGTTGGTATATTGCTATGCCCACAGCGGTATAAATTTGCAAAAACCACCCGCTACTGAAAAACGCTAAAAAACTCTATGGAAAATCTTAATCAATAAAACAATAATGTTAATAAATTTTAAATTTAATGACTCAAATTAGTTATGAAATTTTCTAAATAATTACCAATTTAACCCTTAACATTTACTTGAGTTAAAATAAAATCTTACAATGTTTTTATATCTTTGTCTAACATAAGAACGATTAATAATTAACCAGAAGCCGCATAGCTAAATTTTCAATTTATTTAAATCGTAATTGTTGCAACGTAGCTAACTGAAATTTTAACGTAATGCCTCAATTTTTGAATAATAATAAAATTTTATAACATCACGATGTAGTTTTTAAATTGTTTAAAAAAATGTTTAAGTTTTATTTCACAATAATGCGCTCACCCTGTACTTAAGTTGGAAGCGGCCACTCTCGGTGATCATTTTGCTGTTGTTTCCCACGTTTAAAACGACTACTGTTGGTTCAAAAGTTTTGTTTTTGTTAATTTTTCGTGCACTTAATTGATAATTCCACTTATTAATTCCTTGTTTACTAACTAATTCACTCTTCATTGAAGGTGAGTAATATTAACTTTGTTTTGTTGATTGCGACATTTATAAATTTTAACAAATTTTTTATGATTGCAAGTTAAATTTTTATATTTTATAGAGACACAATTTTATCAATTTACACGTTTGGTGGTCTCAGTCGCAATGTCCTTTTTGTATTTTGCGCATTTTGTTCTTACCATATTCAAAATTACCAATTTTCAAACATAAAACAATGGCGCCAAATTCAATCGGTGAGTGATTTAACTTTTGTTGTTACACTTTCTCTTTTTAATATTTTTAAACACTTTTATTTTAAGTTTTAGGTCCTAAACGCATTATCATTTACAGCCCTGATCATCATTAATCATCATCCTCTCATTCGAAGATTTTATGATCTAAAAACATCTTTATTCTTAAACAAAACTATGAAATGATCTCAAATAATTCATCGGGTAAGTATTTATTTTAGAAATTTATAACTAAAGCTTTCCTCTTTTTAGGATTATACTACAAATCAACATATTATTTTATTTTATTTAAAAACTTAATTTCTTCTCATCGGGTGATGAAATTTGAACAACTAAAATTACCGTAAAGGATCATAATTAACTTAATTTAATAAAAAAAAACATGACAATATATATCGATAGGCATTTATTTAGTCATGGACAGTTATATGTAGTAGAATATTTTACGTCAAGCGAAGTATGTTATATAATATATAAATAGTAGGTACGACTTCGCAAATATTTTGTATTTTTAATTCTTTAAAAATAATCACAACATGTTTCATATGAATAATCATACATCATCAGGTGTCTACAGAAGAAAATTAATTAAAGTATAAAATACAATTTTTTTAAATAATAATAAATCCTAATTTTCCTTAAAAATAAAATAAATAAACATACCTAATTAAATTTAAAAATCAAATTTTGAAAAAAATCTTTTTGTTTTTTAAAGTTGAAGTATTTAAAATATGAGTCAAAATATAGGTGTAGTGATTTTTTGAAAAATAAAAATAAAAGGGTGTGAAGATTTAAAAAAAAAAAAATTTGGGAATAGGAAGGTTAAAGGAAGATGTTGAAAAGGGGAAGAAAGTTTAATAGTTCTTGTTTGTTAAGTAAAGGTTGGTTGATTTTAGTAGCTTTTTGAATTTCGTATGATTCCCAAATTATTCTTTTTAAGTATTTGTCTTCTTTATGTAGGATAATAGATTTATCATGATTGATCTGATGTTGTTTGAGTTTAATATGTTTTGAAACTTGGGAAATTGAGTTTAATCTTTCATGTTCAGAAATTCTCGTTTGTAAGGGTTGTCCAGTTTGTCCTATGTATGAATGAAAAGTCGCAGTTATTACAAAATATTCTGTATACGCCGTTGGAATGCATAATGTCTTGTTTTAGTTTACAGTTCGATAAAATATTGATAAGGTTTCCGGTAGTTTTTTCGGCCAGAGTAATATTATGTTGTTTACATATATTATTCATTTTTTTGTTTATAATGCCGAAATATTTTGTAGATTTATATATAGTTGGTTCTTTATTATTATTATTAGTAAAATAGTTATATGTAGCATTATCAAAATGTCAAGCAAAGAATGGAATAAAAATTCAAAGTGAAAGCGACATAACAAATGTTGTATGGAAAGAAATTTTGTAACAAGAAGGATTTTTCACATACATGTAGTAATTACGATCGGCCGAAATCGTAAATCGTTTTGGAAAATTTTGGGATGTTGGGCCGCGACGCGGCCAGGGGGGCGAAGCCCCTCTTGTATATATATATTTTCCTTTTGTTATACATACTTCATATAATTAGTTTTATCTGTTTCTAGTGTGTCTAAGCCTAATAAATAAATAAATAAATAAATAAATAGATACTGATAATTTTTGTCATAATAAACTTTCACCCAAGGGGTAAATATCCCGAAAATTTTGTGTACACTTGTTTGGAAATCTCTTGGAAATCCTTGGAATTCTTTGCAAATCCCTGGAATTCCTTGGAATTCTTTGGAAATCACTGAAATTTTTTGGAGATCCTTGGAATTCTTGGAAATCCCTGTAATTCTTGGAAATCACTGGAATTCTTTGGAAATCCCTGGAATTTTTTCAAATCTCTGTAATTCCGAGTCTTGTGTACAGAAATTTTACTGGATATTTACCCCTTTCTTTTACCTATTTCATTGCGTTTCGAAGTTATAATGAATTATGATTTATCGCTTCAAATAAACTCCCCATTCCCCCTGTTAAGTGCATTTTGAATATTTGCACCCGACGCCTCGCCGGCGCCATTAACTTACTGGACAATAGACTTTTTTCTTTTATGTATTATTGTTTAACCTGTTGGGATTTTCCCCAGCAGGTATAAGCACATATTTTTATTGTTAACGTCGGACCAAAAAAACCCTTTGATTTTCAGTCTCAAATTTTGTTTCGACATAATAAGAACTCGGAGTTCACACTACAAGAACTCCAATTTTGTATATATAATTAATGTAAATATTTGTTGTGTTATTTATCAAGTAAATCAAATAGAAGCCAAAATAATCGAAATTATTAATATAAGCCAAGAAGCAAGCAACACGATACGATTTTATCAATTTTTAATAGGCTTCGTACCATAACAGATCAAAACTTAAATTTAAAATTTGGAGTGATTTCGTTACTTCGTTTGGTTGATATAGTGTTCACAGACATATATGGGTAGTTCTCACCAAATCCCGAAATTCATGTTCTTTCAGCTTCTACAGAAACCTAACGGACATATAACGGTAACTATTTTTTTCTTGCGAAGAACATTACTGTAGTGTCAGTTATAATTTCTGATTCATATGTGTCACTTTAAATAATAAAAAATATAAAATGTCCTGATAATCATTCCCTCACTATGTCCCAAACTACAGATTTTAATACTTTTGAATTTTTAAATCAACATCAATTTCTCAAATAAAACTGATTGCAAGTTTGACTAATCAATTAAAAAAACAACAAATTTTCGAAAATCTTCTGAATTTGGAATAAAAAGTGAAGAACAAGTCTTTAGAGAAGAAGTAATTACTTAACCCTTTAACGGGCTAAATTATCCGTTAAGAAATTTGATCGGAAATACTGTGGAATCCAATATATAAGTCATAAATAAGATTTTCTGAAAGTTACGTAAAATTCTGAAATCATAAAATTTTTTTTTCTTTTTAATATTTTTATTTTTAATGGACACTAGACATATTTTATTAGCCTAACTTACTTACTTTTAAATATATTTGAGTTTTCACAAAAAACAGAATCTCAAACTAAACACGTTTACGAAGTGCAATAGTATGAAATATATTTGGGTGTGAATGCGCACTGGTATACCTGTTATACCACTAAGAAATATCGGTCTTCCAGATTCTAGGTAAACGATTGAAATTTGATCTCTTTATCACGAGTGGTAAAAGACAACATCTACCATCCCTATAGGCGTTTCAAGTTAAGATCGCAGCGCCATAGTAGCTACTAATGGTAGTAACATTGAAGCACGGTATGCTATCTTCTTAACAAACTTTAGTATCGTATTTCAACGCCATCTATCCGCCACAGTGCGCATATAAAGAGGTGGGGGAGACAGCGGCAATTTTAAAATGTTTATTATTTCATTTAGAATTTATAATTTCTAACTTTATAATCATAAAATTTCATTAAATCTTAAAGTGATGTATTAAATAGCACTAATAAAGTGTATACATATACATTACTATAAGAATTAATGAAATTTTATGATTATAAAGTTACCTTGTAATTTTGATGTAATTTTAAAATAAGACATTCGGATTTATTATCAAATTGATTTTATTACTACCTAAATAAACCTAATATAACATAATAAATAAGATATAGTATAGTTATTTAACATGTGCAATATTATAGTAAAAGTAAAATTATTATTTACATGTTAGAAAATTAAATTAAAATTGAAAACTTGCTGTTTTTTAAAAATTTCGATAAAACTTTGCAAATAGTTGAAATATAAAAATTAAATAAATAAATAAGTAAATCATAAATTATAACTTAAATAATATATATGATGAATAACTTAAAAGCTAAAATCAAGTTAAATAAACTCATTAAAAATCGTTTTAAATACTGAGCTTTCAGACAAGTGATCGTCCTTTTACAAAGTGTTTATTTAACCTGATTTTAGCTTTTTAAGTTTATTCTACATACAATTTTCACAAGCTAGTAATAATATTTATATTTAAATAATCTATAAGTCAATATTAATAACTTTGGCATAAATAAAGAACTATAATATTAAAAACTCCAATAAAGCAAGTTAATTAAACGTCGCTGAAAGCTTAAAAATATAATTTCATTTTTATTAGTTTAATTAACTTGCTTTATTGAAGTTTTTAATATTATTTTTCACAAATTAACAATTTACAATATATTTAAATAAACAATAAAACTTTAATTAACAAGTTAAATTGAATAATATAATCAAATTATATTTTTAAGTTTTCGACGACTTTAATCGTCTTCTTCAGAAATTTATTTAATATTATTATTATTATATTATTGAATTTAACTTGTTAATTAAAGTTTTATTGTTTATATTTTCTCACAAGTTTATATATTTAAATAAGGAATGAGTGATAAACACCATGTTTCTGGCTTATTAGCCTTCTCAAGTACCGCATACACATTTATTAACATAATAGTTCTCAATAAAGAAAAAGAAGGAAAAGAAAACATTTACATTTTCTTACTTTTGGTAAAACTGTTTTTGAAACAAATGGTCTAATGTCTGGTAATATATAGTTGCTTCAAAATCTTTCAGATTTTCTAAATTTTCAGTAATCTTGAGGTCTTCATTACTGTGAAGTACTGGCTGAACTTCAACTAGATGTCAAAATAATAATTAATAAATTAATATATTATGTAGGACACTTATATAATACATGTAAGTAAATACCTGCTGCACAAATTTCTTCAATGAAACTAAAATATCTCCTTCATCGTTTTCACAATTACTGCCTTCTGAATGACCCTTCCTGTAGTTATTTACCAACAAACTCTTGTAAAATGGAGTAAATGCAGCTACTGTTGGATTTGCAAATCTTACTCCCCTCTCTGTCTTAAATCTCCAGAAAAATTTTCCAAAACATCCTGGTTGAACGTCCTAAGAAAGATGCTCTTAAAACCAAGAACTTTCATGTTTGAGTAATGTCAATAAAGCCCTGAAAATTGCAAGATATAAACATTAATTATTTATTTTAGAATTATTTTATAAATTACTTCTAGCGTAGTAATCCGCTTTTTGATGGATGGTGGCGTGTGCTTCCTTATGAGCCCCTCATTCTTGTTTGTATCATCTGTATCGCTTAGTACTGCCATTGTCATCTTTATCAATAAATAATACCATCGTCTCAAAAATTCTAATAGCTCCTTCCAAAATTCAATATGATCTGATTTGTCGGTTACGCAGGTTCGTAACTTCTTGCCTGGAACTTCAACTTCGACATGACCACAAAACATATTATTTACAAGACATGACCAATAACGCTGTCGAACAATTTGTCGAAGAAGTCGATCACTTTTGCAGTTTGTTTTGCTCTTGGTTTCAACTTTAACATTTCACCATTACATTCGTGTTACAAGTCCAATACGAATATACCAATTATATCACACAATACCAATATAAAATATCACAAAATACATAATCTTGCAATAATAACTGCAATTCATAGCTTAATGCTTCGGAAAACAAATTTTGAATCGTTTTAAATACATGTGGTCAATTCTAAATTCGCAAAAACATGAAACAAAATGGACGGTTGCTTATAAAGTGGTTATTGGTTAGGCAATCATCATGAAATCATGAACAAAGAAAGAGACAAAAACTAAAAAAAAAGGACAAAAAAGGGTAAGAACGCCATCTATCGCTTACAGTGCCCGTTTTTACGATGTATCACGAAGCGCCATTTAACTTATCGGACCGTGCATTGAAGCAAATACATTAAACTAATAATACGTACAACTTCGCCAAATTGAGGGAATATTCATAAGTGTCGCCATCTACAAGCCGAGTTGGTATTGATATTACTTAAATGCGCTCAAATGCATGCTCAAGACATAATATTATGTCACTGTCACTGTTTATAACTTAATTGAATTTGACTGAAAGCACTAAAGAAATAATTTTATTCGAATTAAATTTTATGAAATGTCAAATAAAGTTGGTGCAATATGTGCTGTATCCAGCTGTAATAATTACACAGTATAATAAATTACAAAACAACAAAGTAGATGAAGCAAGCCATTTTTAGTAATAAATTTTTTTGTACTAAAAACTTAAATTACAAAAACTTTCTCACAGTAATTAAAACTGCACTTTTAATTTTTTTAGCATTCTTTTTCTAAAGTTGCGATTTTAAAGCTCATTTCAAAACGTCATTTACAACGGAATATTAGAATTTTAATGAAAACAAATATACAGTCACTAGATACATTACCGCAAACCTATGAGCCAATTAGTTAGAGAGAGAACGTTAAGTTCCAACCTTCCAACTCGCATGGTAGGTGGCGCGAAAGAGCCTGATACCCAAAAAATGCTTGACAACCCGCGAAGTTGTACGTATTATTAGTTTAATGTATTTGATTGAAGGTTTGTTTTTTGATAGTTCGCTGTCATGTTTTTATTTATATTAAATATATTTTTAATATAGTACGATACTTATGATTGTTTATTGAAATATTTGAAATAATTATTTGAACATTTGAAATAAGTGTTTGCTGCCAACATGAAAGAAGTACATAAGATGTATACGTAATTTTGAACCGTATTCGAGGTTAAAAGGTTAAAACAGTTTAGAGTGTGAAATATTTAATATTTATAAGAGTTTGTTTTAGAAGCTATGTCTGGTTCGGGTCTTCGTTTTAGCGTTCTCCATGGGTGGAGATCTCAATTCGAGATGTATTTACCAAGGTGAAGCGGTTCTTCACGCAGGACATATGATTTTGTGGTTAAACTATTGGACCACCTGATGAAGTAAATTTGTTTGCTATGTGTGTTGCAAACTACAGCAATGAGCTCTCATCTTTATCAAATAAATGGTGTGTTAGTAGCCGACGAAATAAATTAAAACCAGGCTCGCGTTTACAATATTATGTGTAAAGCCGGCCAAGGAGGTTGTTGTAAACACATTTCAGCAGCGTTGTTGTGCTATACATCAAGGTATGTTCAATTTTATTCCAAAATTATTATCTTATTATGTATTGTTTCAGAGATACCGTACATGAAATTGAAACGATATCACAAACTGATATAAAATGTTTATGGTCTCAACAATAGCATACTACGAAAGAAAAATATAAGGCAGTCTCAGTTAATAGATATGCCATGTTTGAATAACTATAAACTCATTTCCTATCAAGTCGATGTCAAAAGAGTAAATCAACGGCTTAAAATTTTTAAAATACTTTCGGGTTCTCTACCGTTTTCATTTCTTAAGCGAGTCAATGAAATATTTATAATTATAAGTGGCATTAGAAATTTGCCTGCACCAATTTTGTCTGACGATAGGTTTAGAACCTATCGTCGAATGTAACAATAAAATATTGTGATTTTGTTTAATAAATTTTTACAACCTAATCCTGATTTTAATTTAAAACACAAGGTGATTATGAGCAAATTATTTATTAATACACAAGGTGTGGATCATGTTTTCAAAATACTTTTTTTAAATTGTGTGTAACATTTACCCAAGCTGCATGACGATCAACAAGTACCTGCGTGAAAACAGCAACTAAAATCAGCGACAAATTTTACCGATTACACCCGAACGTACCATAGAAATAGAATTTTTAAGATAGTTGCGCATGCGCAGAAATATAAGTTTTAACAATTTATTGTTGTAAATCTTCATAAAATAATTAACATCATTGTCTCAATATAATATTATGAATTAAAGAATGAAATATACGCAGTTTGTTAACCAAAAAATTCGAAAATTCGCATCCCCGCTCACTATTCGTACAAGTCCATGCGTAATACAAATTATTAAATTTAAAAATAAATTATTTCTTTAAAACCACACATACTCTTGTTATGAAACTTATTCCATACGTTCACCTTTTTATGGGCTACAACCTCATATATGTGGGATGGATGTAAACAGGGGCTCTGGGGGTAGCAACTGCCACCGAATTGTAATTAATGCAAATTTTGATATTAAATAATTAATTTCTATAAAACTACACATACTCTTGTTATGAAACTTATTCCATACGTTCACCTTTTTATGGGCTACAACCTCATATATGTGGGATGGATGTAAACAGGGGCTCTGGGGGTAGCAACTGCTCCCGAATCGTAATTAATGCAAATTTTGATATTACAAAATTAATTTCTATAAAACTACGCATACTCTTGTTATGAAACTTATTCCATACGTTCACCTTTTTATGGGCTACAACCTCATATATGTGGGATGGATGTAAACAGGGGCTCTGGGGGTAGCAACTGCTCCCGAATCGTAATTAATGCAAATTTTGATATTAAAAAATTAATTACTATAAAACTACGCATACTCTTGTTATGAAACTTATTCCATACGTTCACCTTTTTAAGCTTATAGCCCATAAAAAGGTGAACGTATGGTGTAAGTTTCATAACAAGAGTATGTGTAGTTTTATAGAAATTAATTTTTTAATATCAAAATTTGCATTAATTACGATTCAGGGGCAGTTGCTACCCCCAGAGCCCCTGTTTACATTCATCCCACATATATGAGCTTATAGCCCATAAAAAGGTGAACGTATGGTATAAGTTTCATAACAAGAGTATGTGTAGTTTTATAGAAATTAATTTTTTAATATCAAAATTTGCATTAATTACGATTCGGGGGCAGTTGCTACCCCCAGAGCCCCTGTTTACATTCATCCCACATATATGGGATTGTAGACCATAGAAAGGTAAACGTATGGTATAAGTTTTATAACAAGAGTATGTGTAGTTTTATAGAAATTAATTTTTTAATATCAAAATTTGCATTAATTAGGATTCAGGGGCAGTTGCTACCCCCAGAGCCCCTGTTTGCATTCATCCCACATATATAAGCTTATAGCCCATAAAAAGGTGAACGTATGGTGTAAGTTTCATAACAAGAGTATGTGTAGTTTTATAGAAATTAATATTTTAATATCAAAATTTGCATTAATTACTATTCGGGGGCAGTTGCTACCCCCAGAGCCCCTGTTTACATTCATCCCACATATATGAGCTTATAGCCCATAAAAAGGTGAACGTATGGTATAAGTTTTATAACAAGAGTATGTGTAGTTTTATAGAAATTAATTTTTTAATATCAAAATTTGCATTAATTACGATTCAGGGGCAGTTGCTACCCCCAGAGCCCCTGATTATATTCATCCCACATATATGAGCTTATAGCCCATAAAAAGGTGAACGTATGGTGTAAGTTTCATAACAAGAGTATGTGTAGTTTTATAGAAATTAATTTTTTAATATCAAAATTTGCATTAATTACGATTCAGGGGCAGTTGCTACCCCCAGAGCCCCTGTTTACATTCATCCCACATATATGAGCTTATAGCCCATAAAAAGGTGAACGTATGGTATAAGTTTCATAACAAGAGTATATGTAGTTTTATAGAAATTAATTTTTTAATATCAAAATTTACATTAATTACGATTCGGGGGCAGTTGCTACCCCCAGAGCCCTTGTTTACATTCATCCCACATATATGAGCTTATAGCCCATAAAAAGGTGAACGTATGGTATAAGTTTCATAACAAGAGTATGTGTAGTTTTATAGAAATTAATTTTTTTTAAATTGTTAATTTATATTATGCTTGAACTTATACGAATAGCAAGCGGGGCTTCTTTGCGTATTTTTTGGTTAACAAACTGCGTATATTTCAATCCTTAGTTCATAATATAATTGTGACAATGATATTAATTATTTTATGAAGATTTATTACAATAAATTGTTAAAACTTAAATTTCTGCGCATGCGCAACTATCTTAAAAATTCTATTTCTATGGTACGTTCGGGTGTAATCGGTAAAATTTGTCGCTGATTTTAGTTGCTGTTTTCACGCAGGTTCAACAAGTTCATGAATGTTAAATTTGTTATTTATGTACTTTTTCTTGTTCTTTTTGAGAAACGGCACGAAAAATAATTTCGAGATTTCTTTTATTCATAGAATTGCAGCCGAAAACTGAACAAAACCATCGACCCATTATTAAAATTTCGTTAGGAAAACTTACAACTTGACATTAAAACAAATACCAGTCCAATATGTACACCCATAACGTTAGTTCAAAAATTTGCCACAAGGTAGCGTATCGCTTATCTTGAAACGCCTAATAATAACGCACTTTCAAAAATTGTTTAAAAATAATTTTTTCTCCAACCGTATTAAAAGCAGTACATTTTTAATAGCATTATCTCAAATGAAAGATGACGTTTTTGTTACTAATATATAAATGCGTACATTACTAAGCAACACTTTTTTTTACGTGCATCAAAAGAACTTTTTTTGTGCTAGACCTAAAAGTGACCTAAAAACTATGACAACTTAATATAAAAAAACAAAAATTCAAGTTACTGGATTTTTACTACACGAATATTCAAACAAAATGTTTGAAGTAATTTAAATTTTTGGTTGGAGAAAAAGTAATATGCCTCATTTGGATTAAAAGTGTCTTTGTTTGACGTGCAATTATTGCAATGTACTATTTTCTCCTATCTTATCAAAAGCAGTACATTTTTAATAGCATTACCTCAAATCAAAGTTGACGTTTTTGTTACTAATATAAAAATGTGTACATTACTAAGCAACACTTTTTTTTACGTGCATTAATAGTATATTATCAAATACATTAAACTAATAATACGTACAACTTCGCAAATTGAGGGAATATTCATAAGTGGCGCCACCTACAAGCCGAGTTGGTACTGATATTACTTAAATGCGCTCAAATGCATGCTCATGACATAATATTATTTCACTGTCACTGTTTATAACTTAATTGAATTTGACTGAAAGCAATAAACAGATAATTTTATTCGAATTAAATTTTATGAAATGTCAAATAAAGTTGGTGCAATATGTGCTGTGTCCAGCTGTAATAATTACAAAGTATAATTACAAAACAACAAAGTGGATGTAGCAAGTCATTTTTAGAAACAAATTTTTTAAATTCGATCTAAAAACATTAAATTACAAAAACTTTCTCACGGTAATTAAAACTGCACTTTTAATTTTTCTTAGCATTCTTTTTCTGAAGTTGCGATTTTAAAGCTCATTTCAAAACGTCACGTCATTTACAACGGAAAATTGAAATTTTAATGAAAACAAATATAGTCACTAGATCGTGGTCACTAGATATTTACATTACCGCAAACCTATAGGCCAATGAGTTAGAGAGAGAACGTTAAGTTCCAACCTTCCAACTCGCATGGTAGGTGGCGCGAAAGAGCCTGATACCCAAAAAATGCTTGACAACCCGCGAAGTTGTACGTATTATTAGTTTAATGTATTTGATATTATACATTTAGGTTGAGAAGTGAGCCATTATTTACCGAGCACGTTTATATTTTGAGGCGCGTAGCGCCGAAGGATATAATATGTGAGGTGTATAATGGCCTTCTCAACCGAAGTATATATAGAATTTTTTTTTATTCACAATCGGTTAGTAATCGATACATTCCTGACTTTTAATAAGTTGGGAAGCAGTTTATTATTTAGTTTCACTGCCAACCGATCAAAAAGCTATTTTGTTTTACTTTCCAACCTACCCCAGGTTGGGAAGTGGCCACTTCCCGACCTGCAATGTCGCATGGATGGCAAGAAAAGAAACTAACAAAAAATATGCGTCAAATTATTTAGTTAAGGTTATGTCAAGTATCAAGTACAATTTATATACAAATTTAGTACAAGCTAAATTATAATCTAATTTTATATTAGTTACTTTATACGTTTAAGTTTAGCCAGAATAATTAAAAATTATTTAAGCAGTAATATTAAAAACACGAAACAAATCTGTAAATTTGTTACTAATATAATATTTGCCAGTTGTCAACACAAATTTTCTGTTTGACATAAACAGCAATTTGTTTTTAATATTTCATACTAACTTGATAAACAATTTTTATTTTCAAAAGTGAAATCAAGTGAAAAGCAGTGTATAATTTAATTCAATTTTTAATTATTCTTGTTTACAAACTGATTGTGAATAAAATAGTATACATACCTCGGTGTCAAGCTTCATTCCAGCGTCGCGCTTATAGTTGACTTCGGCGCTTCGCACCTCAGTCAACTAACTTAGCGCTCGGCTGTAATGAAGCATTTTCCACCTCGGCACGTAATATACTATTACTACTAAAACTGATATATTACTATATTTGATTAGATTAGATTTTGATATAATATAGCTTTAGTTGCTTCCTATTTATTTTTCAGATATTTCGAAATATCAAGTAGTGTGGGTGTTTAGTTGTCAAATAAACAAAATAAAACTAATTAAATGCAATTTTAAATGTAATTTTCCAGGAAATAGCCGTTTTCTAAAAGTTTATGTAAAATGTGTGAATAAAATTTGGAACATGGGTGAAAATTTTAGTGACAGTGATTTAGAGCTGGAAGTATGTACCCCACCTGAACTTAGAAAGGCGGCAACTAGTGCAAGTAGCGATTTGTTGCCAGAAAAATCGAAAAGATTATACATGAATGCATACACTGCATTAAAAGAATGGTGCGAAAGAAAGAAAGCTATTAAAATATCAGAAAATGTTTTATTGGCATATTTCAAAGAAAAAGCTGGCTGCAAAAAGATATCAACATTGTGGGCAAACTATTCCATGATAAAATCGACTCTTGCAATAAAAGAAAACATTTCCAAGTTTTTCAAACTCACTGCATTTCTAAAACAGAAAAAAACAGTGGCTATAAACCCAAAAAATCCCGTGTATTTACAAAAGAAGAAATCGACAAATTTATAATTGAAGCTCCCGATGATGAACATCTATCAAAAAAAGTAAATACATTTCATTATTATTTTGTGTTTGCTTTTTATAAAAATTATATTTTAGGATATTGCGGTAATTGGGGTAGCCGGTGCCTGCAGAACAGACAAACTGTGTAATATGGTTCTTGATAATTTAGGCATCCGAGATGATATTCTAATAATAAATATTCGTAATTCAAAGAATGGTACATCTAGAAAGTTTGTCATTATTGAGCCACAATGGATTAATGTTGTAGCAATTTCGGTATTTTTTTGTAAAAAATATCTTGCTCACCACACCTGGGATAGGTATTCCCCAGTAATAATATTTGTGGTGAAGCCCAGGTAGAAAACCAGCTCTTATAGCGGAGGCAGAGCGTAGGTTCTGAAAAAAATAAGAATTTGCTTCCTCGAAACAAAATAAAACTCTCTTAACAAGTAACAGTATAATGAAAATTACAAGGAATACAACAACTTCCAATATCAATTTAAATGAATCGTTAGCCACAAAATAGGGAACATCCACGTCGCCAGCTGATGTTAAACTCGACGTTTCCACAATTGCAGTAAAAATTAGTGAAGCAAAAAAAAACACTCACCAAGGCCTGGCTCACTTACAAGAAAGTAATACGACAATACTTGTCTACCAATTATGTACTGCAATTCCAACCCACACAAGCTCTTGACTCGATGAATTCCCGTGGCTACTGCAGATGGAAAACCACGGCTCGATTGCGAAACTGCTTGAAGAATTTTGCGTTGCACAAACAAGAAATTCGCTACCAAAACTTTATCGTAGCACAAAAAGGTTTCGGCGCGACCGATTCGGCGCAGCCGGTTCGGCGCGAAGACGGTTCGGCGCGAAGACGGTTCGGCGCAAAGACAGTTCGGCGCGAAGACTGTTCGGCGCGATCCGGTTCGGCGCGAGCCGATTCGGCGCAAAGACTTTTCGGCGCGAGAATAAAATACTTGCAAAAAAGAAGAAAAATTTAATTTTAAAAATTTAAACATTAATAGGTAAGTAATATAAATTATAAATTTATTAAAACTAATACACATGAATAAAAAAATAAGTTAATGTAGCTACTGTGTTAGGGATTCATTTCATTTTATTTTATTGGCTAAAATCAACGGCTTTTGAGTTATGAATTAAAGTAAGTAAAAAAATGTTGAAAAAATCAAGATTTTTCTTTTGTTTTTTTTTGAAAACCCCGTATCCGTGTCATAGATTTAATTATTTCCGGTATCCTTCAAATGACACATTTTACAAAAAATTTTACGTCCCATTCCGAATAGGAAATTTAACAGACTACAACTTATGTCTGGCAAAAACTTTAAAAAACTTGTGGCGGAACAAAGGATTACAGTTTAAAATTATTTAGTTGGTACCCTTTAAGAATTGAATACATTATATAATATAATCGACTATCTGCGAGGATTATCGTATAATTACGAAATGAATCCCTAACATTATATATTTTTTATACATGTATATTAATTGTAATAAATTTATTATTTATATTATTTATCTATTAATGTTTAATGTAATGTAATGTTTAATGTTTTTTCTTTTTTTTTTGAAATATCTTATTCTCGCGCCGAAAAATCTTTGCGCCGAATCGGCTCGCGCCGAACTAGTTTCGCGCCGAATCGGCTTGCGCCGAACCGGATCGCGCCGAACCGTCTACGCGCCGAACTGTCTTGGCGCCGAACCGTCTTTGCGCCGAACTGTCTACGCGCCGAACCGGCTGCGCCGAATCAGTCGCGCCGAATCGGCTGCGCCGAAACGTCGTAGACCGATTTCCAGTAGTCGTCGAGGTAAGTAAAACCAGAAAGATTCAACATACGGCCACAAACGTATTCCAAAAACGAACATTCAATGTTGCAGGCAAATGAAGGCAGTTTGAGTTATGGCGCCACGGTACAAATCCCAAAATAAGGTTTCCAATGATAACTCTATTACAAAAGTTTTACGGTTTCGTAATTCCAACATCCGCTGACAGATTTCTTCCTCAGGCGTACTCCTTAATAATTATTCTGCCCTATCTGAATAATCTTCAGCCACCAACGAAACTTAACACGTCTTTTCTATCTCACCGTGCGTTTTAGAATCCCGCTCCCAGCTCAGCGCGCGCCTTCTACGATCCCTTGCGCATGCCTTACTAAGCATAGGCGTACTAAAAATTGTCA
This sequence comes from Cantharis flavilabris, assembly GCA_949152465.1. NCBI lineage: Eukaryota > Metazoa > Arthropoda > Insecta > Coleoptera > Cantharidae > Cantharis > Cantharis flavilabris. The sequence continues at coordinate 27,696,258 of OX424436.1, read as the reverse complement.
TCAAGGGATCGCGCAACAATTAACAAAAAATTGTTACATTATATATCCTTTAATTTTTATTATGGAGTAATAATTGACGAGGTCCTCTTCCTCAAAATTATATGGCAATCTTAAATTCGTTAAATGAGCATTTAACCATATCAATATTTTAGAAAACCCAAAAAATGCACTAAACACTTTTCAGAACTAAAATGTTTAAAAGTTAGCACATGTAAAATACACTGTAAGTATTCGCAAACGTTTTCACCATACTATGGCATCATCAGGCGATGAATTAGAAAGAAAATTAAGAGAGAATCCTTTTAAATATTGTTCAGAGTGGTAGGGGGAGGTTTTTATAAGCAAAGAAAGGATATTTTGAAAGTTATTACAAAAAAAGGGGGGGGTTATTACTTATTAAAAATGTTTAATAAAGGTGAATTGTTTAAATCCGATTGACTATTTAACAACAAAGGTGAATATTTTAATTTATTTATTTCTAAAGCTTCTAAAAATTCTACTTTTTTACTTTTTGGCTCTACACGTAAAATTTCATAACCTCCTTGTTTGTGGTTGGTATCTAATAAAGAAAGTCTAATAAAGAAAATCTAATTAAGAAAGCTGACACCAGTGAATTAAAAAAGTGGTTTTTTAAATTGAATTTGAAGAGAAGAATCCTTGAGTTAAATATTACGTTCAATCGCTCATGCAAAACCCACAATCTCGTTCCTAAATACATCAATCTTGCTACTCGTACCACTTCGTTATCCGCTCAGAAAACCTTAGAATATGGAAAAAAATTCTGGCTCAATGAAGAACTTCGTATTAGTTACAAGAAACGGGACATTTGTCAATCTTATATTAAGGTAATACATTCTGAATTAGCTTTTAGACTTAATGCCGTAGAATTTGATATTTTAGATGGTAATTGTAGAGATTATATTAGAGTCATTACTTACAAAAAATCAAAAACACAAAAAAAGAAATTTGAATATTTATTAAAAACCCAATAAAAGACTGTAGAAACGCCCATAATTGTCAATTATTCTAAATACGACTTTTATCCAAAATTTGTCAATCTCCTAACATTTCATTTAACAAACCCCAAGTAGAATTAATTAACAAAGAATTGAAATATAATATTCCTTCTGTAGTAACTAAAAGTAAATTAGAAAAACTAGCAGTTGAATGTGAAGTAGCTATTAACAAAACTAATGACAACCCTCTGTTGCATAAATTACAATTAACTAATCTAATTAAGAATGTATCACATAATAATATTTCTTCTCGTTCTTCACGCGAAGAAAAAACTGCTTTATCTTTACGTAAACTCGCGAAAAATTCAGAATTAATTTTTACAAAAGCCGATAAAGGTAATACCGTAGTTTGTATTCATAATAATGATTATATTAAAAAAGTCGAAGATTTCATTAAACCAGAAAAATTTTCCGTAATTAAAAATGATCCTACTTCAAAATTTCAAGTCCAAGTCAAAGAAGTTATTAACAATACCGAGATTATTTTTTCAAAAAAGGACAGGTATTTCCTAAGTTGTATGAATCCACAAGCTCCCGGGCTTTATGGTCTTGTAAAATTGCATAAAACTGGTCATCCCATTAGACCAGTAGTCAGTTATATTAATGCACCTTGTAGAAATTTAGCTTCTAAACTTATAGATATCATTAAATATTACACAAAATTTGAACCTAAACATACTGTAAAAAATTCATTAGATCTCGTTAATAAATTGCATAACGTAACTCTTAAAAATTCCCATAAACTTGTATCTTTCGATGTCACTAATCTTTTCCCAAGCGTTCCCATAAAAGACACCTTAAACATAATACGAGAACTTTTAGTTAATAACAAAACGAACCCTCTAATTATTCAAGAAATTTTAATCGCCTTAGATGTTTGCCTTAAGCAAAACTATTTTAAACTAGCTGGCCCGGCAGACGTTGTCCTGCCCAAATTTCAATATTTTCCCACATGGATTTTCTAGATCCAATCCGCATATAACCTTGCGACTTATTTATGGTCATCGCAAATACCAATCGTATTAAAAAAGAATTACCTAAATAAATATATGATTAAAGATTAATAAATACAAATCAAGGTTTAATAAAAAGTTGAACAAAACTGCTAAGTACCTATTCATAAAAATCACAATTACTAATTTTATTTTTGCCAATTACTGTTCTTCCTTTTCCTTCTCCCCTTCGTTTTCTAATGAAGAATTTTCAAAATTACTCAACGATATTGCCAATTCCTGTTCTTCTTTCTGTTTCTTCTTCATATAGGCAGCAGCCAATCCTTCTTCTCGTTTTCTTTTTGCAATAGTTAATGCATCAGTACGCATGGGGTATCCGCCAAAATCTTGCAATACTTCATTTAAAGAATTTATAGAGGCTTGAGTGAATTCCTTTTTCCTCCGACCAGCAATTGGTTTGAAAATACTTCACCAGATTGGTCCAAACAGGGTCCAAGGGATCTTTTTCAGGGAGGAGCAAAATAAAAAAAAAAGAAGAAAAACTAAAAAAGTTTAATTGTTTTATTTAGGCAAGAGCCGGGGGGCAGCTGCTCCCTTTGCCCCCCCCCCCCCCCCAATGGACGCCCATTGATTTGTCGTTCTGCAACTCCACACGCATGTTGATACTTAATTTGAGTGTTTCATCGCTTATTTCATTTTCAATTCATCGGCTGGCGTTGACTGTGGAAACACTGGCAATGCTTGACAAAAATCACCTGCCAACAGAATCATCGCACCACCAAACCGATTTTGATTGTTTCGTAGGTCTTGTATCGCTTGCAGTTTTTCGAAAGGTTGCACGTTGGTGTTTCATTGATGTGCATATTCAAGGGCAACTTGAGTGCTGAATGAGCTGTTGGGCCTCCTTCCAACAACGTAGTTGCAATTCCAAAATTTCATTTTGCGAACGAATGAAAAAAGTTTTTCCAGTTCCACCGGGAGCGTCCAAGAAGAAAATCCCTCCAGTTCCATCGTTCACAACTTCCATGAGAGTGTCTTTCGCATATTTTTGTTGCCAATTCAACAGCGAATGTTTTTTCGACTTGATTTTCGTTGCAACACCCAATTATGGGTTTTGAAGTTTTGCACTACGTTGGGAAAAACACTTCGAATGAGCTCTTCCTTCGATTCGGTCAACTGGCAGATATCAGTGGGCAATACGGTGAATACGGTCGAGATATCAACCGCGATTTTCCCATTACCATTGTCCAAGAATCTGGCAGGTATGCCTTTTTGGCTTTGTGAATGGATTTATTTGGACAGTTGCAACTAATATAATTGGTGACATATTTAAGTGTCGCCATATACCAATCACAGAATATTTAAAAATAATTATTTAAGAACGCCATCTGTTGAAAGCAAAAAATTGCTATCGAATTCATTTTTCTCAAATTTTGTAATTTTCCAGATAACTCTTCTAATTTTTCTTCCCGTAAAAACATTCCTTGGGTTATTACAAACATTTTTTTTTTTAAGTAACAAAATCGGTCCAGCCGTTCCCACGTGATGCCGTGACACAGGATTTTCGGATTCATTTTTATTTATATAGACAAAGTACTTTTTATTGTCGCGTCACCTGTCGACCACACAATTTAGTTAAACGTTAGGTCCGCCACGAACGCCATCTATTGAAAGTAAAATATTTTTATCGAATATTTTCCAAATTTTTCAGTTTTCCGGGAAATTTTTTTAAGATTTCTTTCCGTAAGAACATTTTACAAAGTATTAGGAATCTTTTAAAACAAAAATGAATGAAATCGGTCAAGTCGTTCTGAAGTTATTGAATGACCAAGGGAAATAGGGATTCATTTTTATATATATAGATTTAATAACAAATTTTACCTTCAAAAAGATGGTTTACCTGTCCTGTCTATTAGCTGATATTTTTATGGATCACCTCGAAACTAAAATTCTCAATTCTGCATTTAAAAAGTTCATAATTTATTGGTATAGATATGTTGACGATATTTTTATTTGTTTCAATGGGTCCCTTAGACAATTAGATAAACTTTTCAATTTTATTAATAAACAACACGCGAATATTAAATTCACTAAAGAAATTGAAGTTAATAATAAGATTAACTACCTCGACCTCACAATCTCTAAAATTAACAACATTCTTTCATTTGATATCTTTCATAAACCAACAGAAGCTGGATCGGTTATTCGTAACAGCTCTGAACACCCCTTTTCGCATAAAATTGCCTCTTTTCGTGCTTTTCTGAATCGTTTAACCAAAATTCCTCTCAGTAAAGAAAATTTTCAAAAAGAATTAGATAGAATTAAATTTATCGCGATTTCTAATGGATACCAGGTCAAATTGATTGATAATTTACTTAGTCAGATTAAACATAAACAACTAGTCAATTCAATATACCCCACTATTCATAATAAATCTAACGTAAATTTTAACGTAGTTACTTTTCTCGGAAGCAAGTCAGAAAAAATAGTCAAATATTTGAATCACCATAATTTCAATATAGCTTTTAGAACAGACAATAAACTTAAAAAATTCATTAATAATGCTAAATCAAAGTCAGATATTTTAACAAAATCGGGAGTTTATGAGCTTACTTGCGAATGCTCTCAAAAATATATCGGTCATACAGGTAGATCTTTCCAACCACGATTTAAAGAACACTTGCGATCCCACAGACTTGCGGATGGAAAATCTACTTTCGCGAAACATTTATTAGATACCAACCATAAACAAGGAGGTTATGAAATTTTACGTGTAGAGCCAAAAAGTAAAAAATTAGAATTTTTAGAAGCTTTAGAAATAAATAAATTAAAATATTCACCTTTGTTGTTAAATAGTCAATCGGATTTAAACAATTCACCTTTATTAAACACTAGCTGACCCGGCAGACGTTGTCCTGCCCAAATTTGAATAAATTTGTTTGATCCTTTTATAAATTTATGAGAAGACCGAACGTGTTTGTGATAATCGATTAACCCTCACGCCATCTGTCGATGGTAGCAGATATGAAGAACGTAGCAACCTCTATTATCAAATTATCCTGAGCTGTAGGCAGGGACGGCTGGAAAAGAAATTTTGTAAGGAGGACAGTCCTCAATTTGTCAACTGGCAAAGTTATTTTATTTCATCAATACAATTTAAAAAAAAAATTAAAAAAAGAACAAATACTTTTGAAACATCAATGAATCTCAAGGTGTTTCGATTGGTTTGCTGTTCGTTCATTGCAATGCTTTATGATACACGACATTTTTGGTTTTGTTGTCTGGCGCATAAACAAACAAAGCTGATGGTGTTCCAACACGGGAACAGGCTACGTATAATTGGCCATGGGAAAAGCATGAATTTTCAAGGTTAATGCCACAAACACTCAATGACTGCCCTTGTGATTTGTTTATTGTCATTGCGAATGCAAGCCGCACTGGAAATTGTAACCGTTTAAAGTCGAATGGCGTGTCGTTCGGAATCATAGGGATGCGTGGAATCAAAACGTCTTCGCCTTTGTACTTCCCTTTCAAAATTGTGGCTTCGATGACGTTGTTCATCAATTTCTTCACCGCAAGCCGGGTGCCATTACAAAGGCGTGGCTGGTTTATGTTCCGCAACATAATGATTACCGATCCGACTTTTAATTGCAGATTATGAGGTGGTAATCCGGGCAATTCCAGTGAATTTAAAAATTCCGTTGGATAGTTGACAACATCATCTTGGTTAGTAACGGAATCGACCGATTTATAAGTCATCAATTCGCCAGCTATCTTTATTTGAATCCGAAAATTGATTTCGTTGACATCAACGTTTTTTGCAGCCAATATAACACGTTCGCTCAACCAAACATGATTTTTGAAATTTTGAGCAATGTTTGGGAACACCATCTCGATGAGTTCGGTCTTTGATGCAGTAAAGTGACAAAAATTGGCAGGGAATGTTATATATCCAGACGACGGGTCAACAGGAATTTTGCCATTACCAATGTCGAGCAATTGTTTGGAAAAAACTTCTGCAGATTGTTCGTTCTGTAATTCGACTCGCATGTTTATATTTAATTTAAGTAGTTTGACGTATTTCCATAAAATGGACGACTTCAAACATGCATTAAGTTCGTCGGCTGGCGTTGATCGTGGAATCACAGGCAATGTTTGTCGAAAATCACCAGATAATAGAAGCATCGCACCACCAAACCGGTTTTGGTTGTTTCGTAAATCTTGCATTGTACGGTGTAATGCCTCTAAAGATTTTTTATGTGCCATCGTACATTCATCCCAAACGATCAATTTGCTTTGCTGCAACACTTTGGCCATCGCAGAGTTCCTCGAAAGGTTGCAAGTTGGAGTTTCATTAGTTTGCATGTTTAACGGCAACTTGAGTGCTGAATGAGCTGTTCGACCGCCTTCCAACAACGTAGCTGCAATACCCGATGAAGCAAGTGCAAGTGCAATTCCATTTTGTGATCGAATCGTTGACAAAATCAATGATATTAAAAAAGTTTTTCCAGTTCCACCGGGAGCATCTATGAAAAAAATTCCGCCAGTTCCATCGTTTACTGCTTTCATGAGCGTATCATAGGCATATTTTTGTTGCTGATTTAAAAGAGGGACATTTCTTTCAACGGTTTCTCTCAATGCCTCGGAATCGTATTGGGTTTCGCGTCTCAACTCTTGATTAAATGCGTCGTGCATTGGGCGATTGGGTATTACCATTCCTAATTGTATTAATGCTTTATTGGTAAGCATCAAGCACTTGTCCTCAATTAAAATTAAAGCTTCGTTATGAATTTGGTCGTTCATTTGTAAATCTGCATTCGATGTTCTAAGACGCATTTGATGCAATATATCTTCGGCCATATGATCTTTATATTTGTTCCATAAATCAATTGGTGTTGATGGGAAGCATGTAGACAAAATTATAGAAAACAATGTTCGTATTTGGTTAGCATTTGACACAATCACAGCATCTTCGAGAGTGCAGTCCCAATGAGTGTCATTCTCTAAAAATCGCAAAAGTTGGCAGGCTTCTCTGTATGTGCTGCATAATACACCATTAACAGTTCGCAGATGTTGGAATGATGTTGGGCCACGAACATTGACTAACAGTAATCGCAAATAAAAACACTCGTCTTGGCTGGGATGGACTGTGTAAAGACGTCCTAGTGCATCGGTGGAAAAAACGTTTGGGTAACCTGGAACTGGCTGTCCTTGTTTTCGTCGTTGAAATTTTTTTAACGATTGATTCCATGTGTAATATCGTGGCATTTCGGAGTAAAGCAGCGTTCGGGCAAAGTCATCATTCTGGCAGATTTCAAAGAAGCTGGTCAATGTTGTCGATGGCGGCCTGTCAGCTCGTTGTAATGCGTTCTCCGCTGTAAAATATACCCTTTGACCATTTTCCAAATGTATGGCCAAATGAACAACAGTGGGATGTCTTTCATGTATAGCGAATGAAAAAATACGCCACATCGCTTCGTTACTGCTAACATAGCGGCCCATTTGAAATTGTGTGATTTCATCGTTAGAATTTTCGGCAGCAACTCCGAACACAGCCATGTCACTACCTTTGTTCACGTACTTACAAATGTATTTAATAGATTTTACGGAATGGCAAAATTCGACATTGATGTGTGCTTTAAATGTCTTGGAGAGTAACGGCGAAAAGGGAACAACCCAACGATTATCAACTTCAACGTCGTGTTGATTCACTTTGATCATTGTTGACCTTCCATTATCATCAGTAGATCAGCGGCGATAAAGTGGATAACCATCATTTCCAGTAATAGTTTCTGCTACCATTTGTTTTGGATAGCGTTTTGAACATTTTCCATCCACCATACACGGAGAATTGAGATTTAATATTCCACAGGGACCATGAATCATATTTTTTATAATAACTTCATATAACAGTGGATCTTCTTCGTTATTGGGAATTTCTGCTGATATCACATCATCGATTTCATTTGGTCTTATCCTCTCAACCAACCAAATCAGGATATGTGCATGTGGCAATCCGCGTTTTTGCCACTCGACGGAATACATCCAACAGCGCGTCTCGCCGAACACGCGATGCTTAACAATAAAATCCATGAGTGATTTAAATTTTCTTTTGAACACCCTTGCGGTGATGTCGTGACGATCAATGGGTGATTGGCCAGGAAATAATTCTTGTCGAATTTCTGTCCACTGTGGATTGCACGTGAACGTGATAAACAAATCTGATGCGCCATAATGACGTACATACGACATAGCATCTTGAGCGTATTCATGCATATGTCGCGGACTTCCAACGTATGTTGCTGGGAGAATAGTCAATCTGCCGATATTCTGTGCATTTCCGTCAGCATTTATGGCATCCCGAAGATGAATGTATTCTTCGGAACGTAGTTTTGCTTGGTTCAACCTGAGAAAGGTCAATCGCTCAGTTTCAACTTTGACGTACATATCCACAGCATATTGGTGAAATAGACGCCGACATTTTAAGATGTGATTGTCCTCATTTTCTCGAACCATTAGTCTGTATGAATAGTAATTCATTGAACTAACTTTTTTGTTAGTTTCGGATCCTGTAAATAAATGTTTGTATTAATTTGTGATAAAGTAATGTTGTGATTAAGGTAGTAAAAGTAGATCGTTTATTTACCTGTAACTGGATTTATCATCTTCATTGAAAAATGATACCCATCTTCACCTTGCCAAAATAAGATAGGATATTGTAATGCATCATATGATCGATGTGTTTCGGACACACGCTGCAGTTGATCATTCCGCCGATGTAAAACAATATCTCTGTTTTCTAAATTAGCGATTTATATTTAATAGTCGCTATTCAATAGCGACTTCATCAATTGTTGGCGCATTAAAACGTCTTGCGTGTTGTCCGGCGGGCGTCTTATCGGCTCTGATGACAATTTTGTGGTTATCAGATGGCATGCGGTCTAATGCTGTCTTGAATAACGCAACCAATTCATTCTGTTGATGGAAAAATGTTTGGAGTTGTTGCACAATTGGTCTTTTCACCGAATTGTTGTGTGCACAACGTTGATCGACTTGTCTTGCTGAATCGCTCATAAAATAAATTTGCAAAAATTTATAGTCACTATCCGGCGTTGGCAATAAGGAACCTGTTCGATGATATATTTGACCCTGAATCTGAAAAAAGAGCTATCAATGTACTTTACATGTATTATTGTTTCCCATTGTACTTACCTTGAAAGTAGGCATAAAATTATCTCGAATAACTTTTGTTGCGCCAAATGACGTCATTTGAAAGCAATTATTGTATTGCTGGATATTAGTCAAAAAATGTTTAGAATCTGATCCATTTCCGGAAAGCAGTGAATGTAGTGGCTCTGGTGGCGGTACCAATGGCGTTAATTTGACTTGGCCATTGGCGCAACACAATCCAGGGGTTTCATTTTTAAACTTTAATGCATTGCAATATGGACACACCACGTTCATTGGTCCAATAGCAACGATTCCCTGTAAACTGTAATCGATTGCGACGTTATAATAAAACGCAGCTCGATAGGGAGTAAACGCAACATTTCTATGTTGTTGATTTCGATTCAATCTATTCCGTTCAACTTCATTCCGCGCCTCGCGTTGTTCGTCAGTTTGACTTGCTCGTATATTTCTTTGACTTTCAGCATTGCGAGTTCTGCGACCTAAGTTAGTACGTCGCCTAATTGGTGGCATTATGAAAAACCAAAATTCAACTAAATTATGTTATGTACCAAACTCACGATTTATCTATTATGTAGAACTATATGTAGTAGATACACTTATATACACATAATTTAGATCCATTCGGTTGGTATTGTTACAAAAATTCGTTAGAGTTAAGGGGCCGTTCATTAATTACGTAAGGATTTGGGGGAGGGGGGTATCAACAAAGTGACCCCCCGTTGCCAAAAGTCTAGATCCGCGCCTGGTAGCATGTTGAAGTAACTTCGAAAGTTCGCTCTAAAATTTTTCCCCAAGATACTTCTCAAATCTGTAGTCAATGGTTTTGTTTAACCTTCATCTATCAAAAATAGTACAGGACTCGTTATGATATAATTTTTGTTCGAGTTTATTAATTACTTGATTAAGATGTGTCCTGTCTTCAAAACCATTGGCAATTGTGTCTCTAGATTGAGCAAATAACCAGCAAAATTGACAGTAGCATTTGTTTAAATTACTGAATAGCAAAACCATAAACGCTACGTGTATAAAGCCAGCACCCCCACTTTTTCAAAATTAAAAAAAAACTATATCAAAATTTTGTGCTAATTATGTGCTAATTATGTGTTCTTTTAAAAAACCATGTGCACTTAATCGATTAAATACAGGGGCGGAGTAAAGTCAAATATATATAGATTTTTAATAATTTTTAGGTAGTAACAGAGGGGAGGGGGTCTAACGTTAAGTACCTGCCTTGCAGCTTAATTGTATAGGGTGAATTTAAAAAAAATAAAGTTAAATACCCTTAAGTACCTGTCTGACAGTTTAATTGTATAGGGTGATTCTAAAAAAGATTTTAATTTTGCAAATTTTGAACTTTTCCGCGCAATTTTTTGAAGTTTTCTTTCCGTAAGAACCTTCTACATAGTATTAGGAAACGTTTAAAAAAAAGATGAATAAAATCGGTCAAGGCGTTCTCAAGTTATGCCGTGACCAAGGAAATATGGATTCATTTTTATATATATAGATTTTTAATAAGTAATAAACCCCCCCCCTTTTTTGTAATAACTTTCAAAATATCCCTTCTTTTCTTATAAAAACCTCCCCCTACCACTCTGAACAATATTTAAAGGATTCTCTCTTAATTTTCTTTCTAATTCATCGCCTGATGATGCCATAGTATGGTGAAAACGTTTGCGAATACTTACAGTGTATTTTACATGTGCTAACTTTTAAACATTTTAGTTCTGAAAAGTGTTTAGTGCATTTTTTGGGTTTTCTAAAATATTGATATGGTTAATATCGAGTTACACTACCTAAACCACGTATCAATTGATTATTTAAATGAGCATTTATTTTTGTTAATTCTAATTTTAAATCGTCGTGCATAATTATTGACGGGTGCAATGAATTTAATTTAGCAAAAGTAATAGAATTTTCCGTGTTATCCAAAATTTCTACTAGTATTTCTGAAGCCGAAATTAATTGATTAAAAATAGTGTTCAATAAGACAAAACTATCTATTTCATTGAAATACAGGGTGGTAACATTTTGCATTACATTAGCTATCTCATTTATTCGGGCTTCGAGCAATATTTGATAGTGTTGCAATTTAGTTATTGACTCCTTAAATATGTGTAACGCTTTATCCGTAATGCTAAGTTGCTGTCCCTCTAGAATTTTTATTTGATGTTCGTTTTCCTTAATTTGTATAATAGCCGCGTCATATCGATCGGCGTCCGATTGATCGAGATTTCCCGAAATTGATTTCCAAATTGAACCTAACCCGTTTATCAATCCACGTGTGGGACGTTTATTTTTGTCACTAATTGTTACTGTCATTTGTTTGAACTTACTTTCTATTTGTAAAAATTTATATTCCAACAGATATCTATGTATAAGTAAACATTTCATTTGCATAGGCTATGCCATAGTTACTTTTGTGAAATGAATTATTTAACTTATTGTAATTATCAACTAACTTATTTAATTCTAATCTTAAACTAGATAAATCATAAATTTGTATTAGTTTCCAATAATCAACTATATTTTGAGCTATACCAAAGAGTATGTATATATAGAGGACCAGCCATGTATTAAAAATTGAAACGTAGGGATCCCACCGTCCACCAGAGGGCGTAGCAAAGCCATCTATTGCCCGGGAACAATAGCTGGTAAATAAACAAAGTTAGCAAAGCCATCTATCGCCCGGGAACAATAGCTGGTAAATAAACAAAGTTAGCAAAGCCATCTATCGCCAGGGAACAATAGCTGGTAAATAAACAAAGTTAGCAAAGCCATCTATCTCAGAGAACATTTTTACATTGAATACCTAGCAAAGAAAAAATTAGCAACTATATGGATAATTTATTGAAAGTATACTTTTTTAAATATTTTAACAACAAAATGTTTTTATTGTGGTTATTAAAAAACTTGGCGTTAAATTATCACATATTTTATAAATCGTAACATTTAAAAAAAATTCACATTGCATTCAATATAAGGATAGGCATAATAGACTAAAATCGTTCTCTAATTATAAGATTCAATTTATGCAGGATTTCAATAATAGTACATTGAAAAATAACATTATTGAAGTAATTGATTCCTATTAAAAATAGAGTTGTGTGGGAAAGAACCAGGTAGGAGACTATAGGTAGGATTAGGCCCTGTTACACCGAGTGGGTGAAAGCTGGGCTTTCATATTTTAGGGAAGGTAAGGGGGCTGTGGGGTTAAGATTAATAACAAATGCAATGTTTGAAAATAAAGTATGTATAAGTATGTATAAGTAAGTAAATGTACCATTTTAAGAAAAACTAATCATCAAGTTACGCGAATATTTTATATTCATTAAATTATTTTAATAAAAGTATATTCGCTTATTTTGGGACTTGGGCCAAGATACGAAAGAAACGAAATGCAAGAAATAAATGAAAATATTAACTAAAATTGCACTGAGGTATAGAAAAAAGGTAAGAATTTGTTAAGTATAGGTACCTACTGAACAATATGCAATGGGATTATTAATCCTATTGTAATTGGCGAACGGTGCTAACAGTAAATAATAATTTAAACTTATTTAAAATGTAAACCTCGTGGTAAACATTATTTTTATCAGAAATCGGTCGATGTTTTGCCATCGATGTCAGACGTATTGATACATCGAAACTAATCTATGTTTGCCTTGCGATGTTATCACTGTTGATAACATGTTGATGTGGCGTATTTACAGGGGGGAGGGGCAGAAAGCCCGGGCCCCCTCTGTAGCTAATCAGTATATCAGGCCCGTAGCCAGGATTTCATTTCCCCTTCCTAGAATTTTTCCGGGAAAAAAATTTTTTTTCCAACTTGAAAATATATCTATTTAGGTACACCTATTTTATTTTCAAAATTCAAATTTACTTTCAAATTTTTTTTTTCTTTTGAACATTTCTGGGGGGGGGTCACGTGCCCCCAAGTGCCCCCCTGGCTACGGGCCTGCAGTATATTAAATAACATACAATTATTTGTGATTTGAATATTTAAAAGTTCTGAACGATTTTTAAATCCTGATTTCTTCTGTCATAAAAATATCGAGCGCGTGACCTTGAAAATTTAAAAAAACTTCCGCGCTGTATGCCAGACGACTCGTACATTTTACTTGTCGATTCCAGGCCCCCCTACACGTAATTGCTAAATACGTCACTGACATGTTGTAAAAAAAATAAATATTGAATAATTTAAATACATGACGGTTGGTAATTAAAGCAATTATTTTTTTTGTATATATATGAATGTTATGTTCTGGTTTATACAATATAAAAATTACAGAGAAATAATCAGATTCTATCATGTCGTATACAAAATGTAATTATGCTGGCTGCAATATTATTCTACGAAAATCTAATAGAAAATTTTATAAATTTCCTGTGAATGATGAGGAGAGATGCAAACAATGGATTGCTGCGTCAGGAAACGTAAAGCTTTTAGAGTTTTCAGATGATCAATTGAAATACATGAAATTGTGCAAAAATCATTTCACGGAAAACTGTTTTGTGAATCAAACACATCACAAGCTAATACATTCTGCTATTCCACGTCAATATAATGCTGGAACAGAGATGATCGCTAGAAGCAATGTCGTTCAAAACGTTCAAGATGTTCAAGCTGATTTTCGTTCCAATGACAATTTAAGAAAAAGAACTTATTCGCAAGCGCTGTGGAATGATGATACCGAAGAAAATTTTCAGATAATCCCAGTTTCACATACATATTCTCATCGTAATAAAATGCTAAAACTCCTCGAGTTTTCTTCAGGTAATCATACTACTAAAAAACCTGTTGCAACCGTAGAAACTAGATCAGATGAATATCCATTTTTAAATATTGATGATTTTCCTGAAAGAAATGAAAGTATTGATACGCCCAATGAAATGGACGTACGCAGAAAGGGATGTTATTCAAGATGTACTGTCACCTTTACCAACAACCGTGAAAACTTTCGTAAACATGCAGCTGAAGAAAACGAAATGTGTGAAAAAGTGGACTGTAGATGAAAGGAAAATGGCAATGAAGATTTTTTTTAAATCGCCGGCGTGCTATACGTATTTAAGAAAAAAAATGGAATTCAAATTACCAGGGATTTCAACTGTTCGGGAGTGGTTGGGAGTGGCAAAATTGAAGACTGGTTTCGATAATAATTTTTTAACAAGTTTGAAATCAAAAGTCGAGCATATGGAAGATCGAGAAAAGCAGTGCGTGTTGTTATTTGATGAAATGTCGATAAAAACTTATATAACGTATGCTTCAGATTTAGACATGATAGAAGGTTACGAAGATTTGGGTGAAAGTATTGGTAGGACAAAGAATTTGGGCAAAACTGTTTTAACGTTTATGGTGCGCGGCCTTTTTGTAAATTGGAAAATGCCAGTAGCTTACTTTGTTTCTTCGACTAGTATTCACGCTGAAAATTTGTTAAAACTTTTGTTTGAAACGTTAGATATTTTATTCGAAATAGGATTAAATATAAAGGCGACTGTTTGTGATCAAGGATCAAACAATAGGTTATTGTATACAAAATTAAATGTGACATCTTCTGATCCTTATTTCATCTATAAAGAAAAAAAAATTGTTGCCCTTTTTGATCCTCCTCACCTACTAAAAAGTGTTAGAAATAGTTTATTACGGAAGGATATACTTGTAGACGGTAAAACTGTTTCCTGGAAATATATTCAAAACGTGTTCAAAATTAATGCAATGGATCGATTATCTACAGCTCTAAACAAAATCAAAGATAAGCATATAAATCCCAATAATTTTCAAAAAATGAACGTGGCATTGGCAGCTCAAATTTTTAGTCGATCATGCAGTTCGGCAATTTTAACTTGCATTGGTACGAAACAGTTACCGAATGAAGCTCGCTACACGGCCGAATTTTTACTGAAAATGAACGATATCTTTGACAATTTAAATTCCGAATTGCAAATCCGAATCAATGTGCATTATCTGTCGAAGTTCCTGCGGTAGAAGAAAATCTGCGACAAGCAATTACATTTATTCAAAGTTGGACAATTGAGAAGAATCAGCCGTATTGCTTTGAAGGTTTCATTCAGACTATAAATGGAACTCTAATTTTGTGGAACGAAGTAAAAGCTTCTAAAATGTATTTGCTAACTAATAAATTAAATCAAGACCCCCTTGAAAATTTGTTTGCAAAAATTCGTCAGAAAAGAGGTTTCGATTACAACCCATCGTTAAATAATTTTCGTTTTGCGCTTCAATCAATTATGCAATCGTCTTTAGAAATGTCAACCGATAAGGCAAATTGCGAAAACGATGACGATGTGTACATTTTTGAAACATCTTTAATTGATGACAGTACACCATTAGAAGAAATGAATGAAAACGACACGAGATTGACGAAATTCAACCGTTCCTCTTCTTCACCACCACCATCATCATCAATCAATAGTACCGATGATATCACTCCCACTTTAGAAACGTGTTCCGTTAACTATTTTGCTGGATATGTTGCGCAACGCACATTAAAAAAATTTCAATGCAAGGAATGTAGAAAGGAATTAATAAAAAATGACGAAGAAAAATTAGTGGACGGTAAAGAGTTATTAATTTTAAATAGAGATTATTCAGGTAACAAGGAAGAAATCAAATATTTAAACCGACCAACGGATCAACTATTTCAAATTATAAAATCCAGTTTAGAAATTTATGAAAACTTTGTATCTGTGGCTCCACATGCAATAAATATAAAACATTCAATTTTGGTAGAATTGCGAAAAAACGAAGCCATAGATAATTTTTTAAATAATACTGATTGCGGTGAACATAGAATGTTTTTGATAAATAAGCTATTAATTACAAAGTTATATAATTGTAATAAATTAATAAATAATGAAAGCAAAACGGACAAGCAAAAAGCAGTACACAAGAAAACAATTTTAAAGCATGAATAATGATGCATAATAATACAAATTTTTGGTTTATAGATATTTTGGAATAGCCATACTTCAAACTTGTGTGATGTTTTAATATTGGATTTTGACGTAGTCAATTTATATCAATGCTCATTTTTACTTTTTAATTCCTACCTAAATTTATTGTTGAATCTGTTTTATTTAAAATAAACATAATATTTACAAGAAAACTATAAAATTTGAAATTGTGTGTTTTTATTACGAGTTTCACTTTTAGAAAACGTGGAAAAATGTAATTCTATTTGAATCATACTTTTCTGAATAGATTAGCATAATCGTTACAAACAAAGACAACCTTTTAGGTATGGTCAGGTAAGGTCTTGGGGTCCTGGTATGTTCCAGTGGGTATGGTCAGGTACGTCAGGTACAGTTAGTCTATG
Organism: Cantharis flavilabris; assembly: GCA_949152465.1. NCBI lineage: Eukaryota > Metazoa > Arthropoda > Insecta > Coleoptera > Cantharidae > Cantharis > Cantharis flavilabris. The sequence goes on along the minus strand of OX424436.1, from coordinate 27,679,767 downwards.
CATTATAGATTACAGAAATCTGTAATGATATAATAGTAATCTATATACCCCAATGCTTACACTTTATATAATGCCAATATTGACCGATGACGTCGTTACCAATCGACGAAAAATACTTGTGACAAGTATACCCTCAGACTAAATATACCTAGACAGAACATATACAAACGTAACTTGAAGCAAATTTTTCTATTTGTTTACATATCTGGTGTTTACCGAGTCCCGAGTTGTAATTGGTCAAAAATGCGCACCACTTGTTGTGGTTAAAATACGAAATATTTTTTTAAACATAGTGAATTAATTATTTTAGTTATTGAGTCGTGTGTGGAATTTATAATTTAAAAAATGGGCAAGCAATGCATTGTGTGTGGTGGAGTGTATCAAAAATCTTTAAAACATAAGTAAGTAAAATTTAACCTATAAAAATTCATAGGCGTAACCACTGGACGTTGTTTAATAACAAGTAATGTTTACCAACAGTGATGCTTAAAATTTGCTTCAAAACAAACCTGTGTGTTAGCATAGCTATGCTCTGTCTAGTAAATAGTTAGTCTGAGAGTATACCCATAATAGTCCAGTCAATCGGTATTTAAAACTGTCGTTTTCGTAACAAAATTGCGGAAGTTTTTTTCTCGGCGGTTCTATATGTATTTTGGGTTGCTGAATTCGAATTTTTAGTTTGCCGCTTTGCAGGAGGTCGGCTTTTTGGTCCTTTTGTGAAAATATCTAAATCGCCCGCTATCCTCGATAACTGAAAAAATATACATGTTATCAACAAAATAAACCCTTAACCATGTTAAAGCACATTCAATTCGCTCTCCTAAAACACGACAGCGCATTATTCTCTTATGCCTAAATGTTCATGAGCCGAGTTGAAATGCATTTGCCTGTATCTTCCGATTCCGCGCTACAGGTCGTAAATAAAACGAGAAACTCCCTCTGTAATAATGACAAAAGTTAAAATTTTCAAGCAAAATATAGTTCAAGTCGGCTGCATTTCATTTCCATTTATTTGTGGAGAATATTTTTGTGAATCACCTGTCTGGTGTTTCGCAGCCTATCTGCTGTTATCATGTGGTGGATTAAATAGTTAGCTCTGAATAACCAACGCGTCGCCTGGTCGAATGTTTATATTATACAATATTATTATTGTACAACATTTCTTCATTATTAGTGCCGTTTAAGGATTGAAATCTTTCGTTCAAGCCAGTAAAAAAAAACAGGCTGGTAAGGTAGTAATATTAAAGAACAATACTGTAGTTGAAGTTCATGACAAATGCAGGAAGAACTACCTGACCGAAAAAGCAATTACTGCTTATTTGAAGAGGGCTCAAGAAAATCCTGAAACAAAACTGTTGCGTTCAAGTATCCTTGACTTTGCTTTTCAAACCAATATTTCACAAGTAAGTTTTTTATCGAATGCAAAAAACAAGGATAGACTAATCACCATGCTGATGACAAAAGGCAATAAAAGTGGAATTGCCTCCAAGCAGGCAACTGATGATGCAGACACACTAATAGTGCTGACGGCAGAATCCCTGGCTTCGGTTCACAAGAGTGTCGCAATTGTGGGAGAAGACGTTGACCTTCTGATCATAACGATGGGTCTCCAAACTCCCACCAATGCATATTTCCTTAAACCAGGGAGAGGTCAAGTCTCTCAATTTCTCTACCATCCAGGAAGTGAAGTGGAGAATAATTTTGCCAACCACAAGCTATTCCTCCACGCAATGAGTGGTTGTGACTCTACATCCGCGTTCTTCAATCAAGGCAAGGTTAAATTTCTCAAGACCCTCTCCAAAAATCCGGATCTCGAATCATACATTACCAAATTCGCTGATCCTACAGCCCATCTAAAGGAAATAACAGTTGCCGGTGAGAAATTTCTGATTGCACTTTATGGTGGTAACCACCAAACCACAACACTCAACAAGCTGAGGTATAAACAATACTTAACATCAGTTTACAAGGCATCAGCAAATACGGCTTCCATACCTCCCACTGAAGCTGCAGCTCAACAACATACCTTCAGAGTTTTCCATCAGGTCCAGCAGTGGATCGGAAATTACTTGGATCCAGAGCAGTGGAGGTGAAAGTTGACAAAAAATGGTTGGTTCCCATTACCACACTGAAACACCCGGCTCCCGAGTAGCTTCTTCGCCTTATATCTTGCAAATGCAAGACAGATTGCCAAGGTCGGTGTGGGTGTAGGCGAGCAGGACTGTTTGCACGAAACTATGCCAGCAATGTGAAGGGTCGTGCTGTAACATTGACGATAATTTTGATATAGCAGAAGACAACCAGGATGAGCCCTTTGCAGTACCACTGCCTAAAGCAGCTGAAGCGATAGAAGGTATTAATTCATATAATATTTTGCAGTATTATACATCTTTACTAAGCAATTTTTTTCCTTCATAACATTACAGTTTTTTCAGTTGAAGAACAGCAAGAAGTCACTATTCAACCTGGACCTTCGACAGCTTCTGACCCTTCTAGTGCCCGAAAAACATTGTTGGGCCATCAACTACCAAATGGAGACGACTGAAATAATTGTGCAAATGACATCAGGTATTTTTTCATACATCGATATACTTAAGAATATAACTTTTACGTCTTTTGTATCCATGTTCTAATACTAAACGCCTTCTTTTTTTTCCAGATGGAGAACTTACTCGTACTGATGATCCAATCTTGGACTCGACTTACTCTCATTTGATGACACATGTACATTACTAATATATGGAGATTTTTTCAATTTTTTATATTCTTTCTATCTATTCAATGTGATATACCTAATATGTTGTAAATATAATTTGTTAATGTTTTCATCAAACAATTTTAGCCATCAATTCATTCATAACAACTTTTTTTAAACATAATACATCAAAAGTATAGCGCTGATGAGAGATAGATAGGCCGTTTTGGCTGTAGGATGCTTAATGCATTTTTCTTAACTTTCGCTTTGTTCCTTTTTCCTTTATGAGAAAATTAAATATTAGAGACGTCTTTTATCGAAAATTTAAGGTAATTTCACGTGGTATAAAGGTTTTTGTTGACAACATGTTAATTTTTCGAGTTATAGGGGGTGGAAGTGGGCGGTTTTGACGTTTCCACAGTAAGGTCAAAAAATCGTTGTTTTTCAGCGCGCTCTAGCGCTGATACCGCTTGTCAAAAAATTAAATTTGACTAACGCTTTTTGTAGAAAATTTTATCTACTTTAATTTTATATAGACTGATTATCTTCGAAAAACGCATAGTTTTCGAGATATAAGCAAAAAACTGAAAAAAGTGGAAGAATTTTGAGGTTTTTATCGTTTTTCCTTGTGAAGCCGACCTCCTACAAGGCAGCAAACTTGAAATTTGAATTCAGCACCCCAAAAAGCATATAGAACCGCTGAGAAAAAAACTTCCGCAATTATGTTACGGAAAAACTACCATTTGACTGGACTATAATAAGAGCTGTCCCTCTATATATACATACTCTTTGGCTATACCTAATTTTAAAGGGAGTAATCCTTGATTATTTGAAATTTGGTTTATTTCTATGTTGGAGCATTTTGCAAAGTGGATGGTTGCGGTGACGAGGGCGATGATGGTGACGTTTCTGCAACAATGGGTTGTCTTAAAATTTTAAATGAACTGTTCTACCCCGGTTCTTATCCGAACTACCTACTTTTTAAATAATTGCTTTATTATTGGGAAGCATTGTTTTTAATACGAATGGACCGTTAAATTTTTCGCCCGTTTTATTTCATTTGTATTTATAACTCGTTTCGTAAACTATTTGTCCTTCTGAAAAGGGGTTATTAATATCCTTATTTCTCGTATTAGCAACTTTTTCTTTATTTGTTATTAAATTTTCATTGACTCTATCGTAAGTTAAAGCTAATTTTTCTTTGTGCTTTTAAAGATAATCGCTGTACATTTGTTTGTCGTAAAATAAATCGTAAGGATCTCTTAATTTTGTGTGACCTAATGTTAATTCTAAAGAAGTCAAATTTGTACTGGAATGTATTGAATTATTATAAGCAATAATCGCATATTTTATCAGTTAATTGACTCGTTATGTTTTGTTTTTAATAACCTAATATGTTCCGCCAAAGTAGAATGAAACCTCTCTATTATTCCGTCAGGAATTTTTACTTCCTTGTAAAACAAGGAAGTATTGTGATACCGATTTTTTTCGATTTCCAGATTTTGACGGAAATATCCGTTTTGACCTTCCCTGAATCCATTTTAACTATTTTCGTTGTGACGTCTGTACGTACGTACGTACGTATGTACGGACGTCTGTATGTCGCATAACTCAAATACGGTAGGTCGTAGAAAGTTGAAATTTTGGATTTGAGACACTTATAGCATCTAGTTGTGCACCTCCTATTTTTGGTTGCGATTGTCTGTGCCAAAAGTTGTAATTAACGACGCGCATGAATAGATTAACGTGATTCCTGTCCAATTATTATAAAAATTACAAGGAAGTTATGTGGTGTCCACATCAGATTTTTATTTTATGCGATTCGAGCAACTCTTCAATTATGTGATTATGAAATTCTAAACCTTGATCTGCGCTAATAGTTTCGGGTGTTCCGTAGTACGAAAAATAATTGATTAAAGCGTTCAATATATCTACCGCGTTTTTAGATTTAATTTTAATTGCTTGACCTAACTTTGTAAATGCATCAACTATGGTTAAGAATTTATTGTTTTCTGCCGTATAAACATCGATATGTAATTTTTCAAAGGGGCGGTGCGGTGTATCCGTTAACATCATTGTAATTCTGGGTGGATTTCTTTCGTATTTACTTTTTTTACATCTTTCACAATTGGCAATGAACTTTGCTACGTGTTCTTGCATAAGGGGAAAATAATATTTTCTCTGTAATTGTTTTAACGTTTCGGAAATACCTCGATGGTTTGTTTTACCCTCATGTTGATTTCGTATAGCTATTTCTATCATGTCTTGCTCGTGTAAAATTTCTCTTCTTTCCGTACAATAAATTAACTGGGGGCCACTTGCATTAAATAATTTTTGAACTACTCGATTAAATTGCTGAAATAGCGTATCAGTTTCAAAATGAATATAATATTTTTTTGATTCGGTCGTGTATTCTTTTAAAAATTTGATTATGCTTTCTTCATCGTTACTATTTATCTGAACATGATATCGTTTGATTTCATCTATTGTCTCTATTTTGACCGGTTTCATGAGCGCGTGTACTTCGTATATGAAATACTGATTTGGTTTTGAATCTATTACATCCGAACATATTTTAATATTAGCTAATGTTTTTATTACAACTAACTGAATTTATAGTATCTGAATTATCTAATTGTTCTAAAAGTGAATCTAACTCGCCTTCTGTCATAACACAATCTTCCCATTGCTCATTATCCATTAAAAATTCTCCTATGGAATTATCTATTTCGTTTTCATCAAAATTATTTATCATAGATTCATTTTCTATGGCATTTATATCTACTGCCATCTTCTTATTATAATTATTACCCTCTAAATCTAAATGACTGTTAATTTCTACCCTACTTAATGCGTCAGCATTACTATTATGATTACCTTTTTTATATATCGATACCTTAAAAGAATAGTGTAACAACTCAAAAACTTATATTTGACGGCAATACTGTAACAACTCTGGGTTTTTGTTGCTTTTTATTTAAAAAAAAACAATTTTGCTTTTCAGTCCTAAGCGGCACATTTTTCTACATAATAATAATGTAAAATTTTAGAATTTTAGTATAAAAAAATAACAAAAAACTCGAGTTGTTACAGTATTGCCGTCAAATATGAGTTTTTCAGTTGTTACACTATTCTTTTAAGGTATCGATATGATTTGGTAATCATATTCTTCCAATTTAATTTTCCATCTTTGCAATTTCGAATTTGGTTCCTTTAATTTCGATAGCCAAACTAAAGGGCGGTGATCAGAATAGATAATAAATTTTCGACCATACAAATAAGGCCTGAAATATGTAACTCCCCATACAACTGCTAACAATTCCTTTTCGATTGTACTGTATTTTCTTTCCGAATCATTTAACGTTCGCGATGCATAACAAATTGGTTTGTCCGACCCTACAGTACTTTGGGACAAAATGGCACCGATTGCCACATTGGAAGCGTCCGTGGATACTATGAAAGGTTTACTAAAATCTGGATATTGCAAAATGGGATGATTAACTAAAATGTCTTTACATCTATTAAATGAATCCATAAATTCTTTAGTATGCTCAATTTTATGACCTTTTTTCAAACATATGGTTAGCGGTTTTGTTACCTTAGCATAATCTTTAATAAATTTTCTATAGTATCCCCTTAAGCCTAAAAATCCTTTAATTTCTTTTGTTGTTCTAGGGACTGGATAATTTATTAATGCATCAATTTTGGCTGGATTTGGTTTAACACCTTCCGGCGTAATAACATGACCTAAAAATTGGGCTTCTTTTTTTAAAAATTCCGATTTATCCAGTTGTATTTTAAAATTTGCTTTTCTAAGCCGGTCGAATACTAATCTTAATTTTTCAATATGTTCCTGCAAGGATGTAGAAAATATTACTATGTCATCTAAATAAAGAATGCATGCTTCATTTTGTATTCCGTGGAAAATGTTGTCCATAACTCATTGAAAAGTAGGAGGGGCATTTTTTAGACCAAAAGGCATGCGTTTAAATTCATAATGACCTCGCGGTGTTGAAAAAGCCGTCTTTTTTCGATCATCAGGATGCATTTCAATTTGATGATAACCCGATGCTAAATCTAATGTAGTAAAATAAGAACATTTTCCTAACTTATCTAATATATCGGAAATATGGGGGAGGGGGTACTTATCATCGAGACATTTTTCTTTCAATAATCTATAATCAATCACCATTCGATATTTTTGCACGCTCGACGCTTCCAATTTTTTTGGAACAACAATTACTGGACTGCTCCACCCACTTTGCGAATGTTGTATTATATCATTGGCCAAAAGTTCGGCCACCTGATTGGCTACCTCTTTTTGTTGTGCATATGGCATCCTATAAGCTTTCTTAAATACCGGTACGTCATCTTTAGTTTTTATTTCGTGTTTTACAATATTTGTAAATGATAACGGTATACCATCACAATGAAAAATGTCCCTATATTCATAACATATTTGCTGAATTGCTTTTCTTTCTTCGTTATTTAAATGACCTAATCTAAGATTTTTTAAATTTTCCTTTAATAACCTATCTTTTTTTTATCATAATTAACTTCTATCATTTCTGCATCTTCTGTCTCCAATACATTTAATGGTTCTACATTTATTATTTTTTCTGTTTCGCTACTATTTGTAATACTAATAATGGCTTCCCTATTTTTTATCTTAACTAAACATTGAGGAATTTCTACTCCTTCAGCTAACTTTTTATATTCGACAATTCCTACATCTAAACTATTTGAATTTATGGGAACTTTTATAAATTGTTGTTGTTGCGGTGGTAATTTAAATTGTTTTGAAAAAGAACTCAAAATAAAAATTTTTTGAATTTAACCATAAATACATACTAAAAACCACAAATTTATTTAAAATTTTTTATTTTGAGTTCTTTTTCTAGTTTTACGCCTCACGGTTAAAAAACGTGGTAAATTTTTAAATTTTGAATTTTTTCAAAGTTTTTAGAAATCATATTAAGGGCCAGTTTATCAAAGTCTAAGTAAAAGTGTCAGTTAGGTACCTGACAAATAACGTTACTTGCCGAATAAATTTTCAGGTAAGTAAAATGGGTTGATCAATCATTTTAAATGTTGTGGTTAACTACCTATCACATAATAGTTTAGTATCCAATGTTGGTATCATTGTTATGGTGTATTATAAACTATTAGCGCTATTAGTTCATTTGAAAACGTGTTTAAGTGTGGTTATAGTATAGTAGTTAGTGTTATTCTGTGTAATTTTAAATTTTTTTTTCAAAAATTAAATTATTATGGCCGATTCCAAGAGAAAGCGAGAAAGAGGAATAAATTTTTCTGCGAGTGAAAGTCAATTGCTCACTAATCTTGTCTTAAAATATGCAAACATTGTTGAGAACAAGAAAACCGATGCGAAAACATGGAAAGAAAAGGAGGAGCAATGGGAAGTTATCGCCAATGAGTTTAATGCGGCTAGCGGTAATTGTCCTCGCAACTCAAAATCTTTGAAAATAAAATTTGACGGAATAAAAAAGGAGCTTCGAAGAAAAAAAGCTGCAGAAAAACAATCGTTGTTTAAAACCGGTGGTGGTAGCCACGTACCTGTCCAATATACTGACATCGAAGTAAAGTTATTGGAGTTGTTGTCGACGACTGTGGGTGGGCTTCCTCCACGAGCAGGTGATGCCGATAACAATGTATTGCCACCGCCAAACGATCAACCATCGTCGTCTTCTGTAAATTTTTCATCGATGGCAATGGTGGAAAGCAACTTCTTGGATGACGATGCAATTGCACGCGAGGAGTACCGAATTGAATGCGAAATTGAAATGCCAGATGCAGACGATGCATTATTAACTGAATCGGCAGTAGCTCCAACTACTCCTGCAGTTTGGGAAAAGTTAAACCCGGCCCAATTAAAAGAGCCATTGCATAATGCTCTTCGGCCACGTAACCGATTTGTAAAAAAAAAAGCCAAATCAAGAAAGGAAGCCATTGACAATATTAATGACGTGTGCGACACAAAAAAAAAATTATTGATGTTGCAGTGTGAAGCAACACAACTCGATGTCGAGACAAAGAAATTCCAATTGCAAGCAGCAAAACTGGACATAGCTACTAAAAGAATCAAATTAAAACTACTCCAACAGCAAGTTAGGCCAAGGAGAAAATTCAGAAAACCTGCACAGCAATAATATTTTTATTTTTAATAATGTACATATGTATAGTTTATAATAAAATAAATCTTTTACTTATTTCATTTTTTATTTTATAAAAGCATATTAAAATAATTATAAATTAAATCATTGCGAATGTTGTTATTATAATTTGTGTTATTTTGATTTCTTGGAACAGCTTCGTTTATCAAGTTTTCTATATCTTCGTCAATTGGTGGTACATCATCTTCTCTACTTATACATATGTTATGTAAAATAGCGGTAGCTATTATGATTTCTTGAACTGTTTCAACTTTAACTCGCAGTCCATATGCAAGAACAGGAAATCTTCGTTTCCATACACCAAATGCTCTCTCAATCGGATTACGAGTCCTTATTTGAGATTGATTAAATAAATTTTCTGCAGGGGTTTGTGGGTTTAAGAGTGGCGTTATTAAATAATGCAGATTTGGGTACCCACTATCACCCAAAATTAAACAATTGCCCATTCCATTGTCAAACCGTGCCTTCAAAAATGAATTGTTGAAGATAGTGGTGTCATGTGATGAACCAGGCCACCTTGCAACAACATCTCGAAACCGTAATTTGCTGTCACATGCTGCTTGCACATTGAGAGAAAAGTACCCTTTTCTATTGCGAAAATGTTCAGCTTGATCCCCTCCGGGAGATTGTATCCTTATATGAGTACAATCTAATGCAAGAGTTGCACGTGGGAATGATGCTATCGAGTAAAATCCTTGTTGTACCAAGGGTTGTTCTTCAGCTTCTGGTAAATACACATAATTTTCTCGTAACGTGCAAATTGCTTTTGTAACACGTCGAACGATTTTACAAACAGATGATTTATGAACACCGCCAAAATCACCAGTGGCAATTAACATATTTCCACTTGCATAAAAGCGCAAGCAAATTAGTAACTGTTGCATCGGAGTGATAGCTGCATTTCTGTTGGTAGGAAAACGTATCAAATGTTCAATTTGTTGCAGTACAATATGTACCGTTCCTTTGCTTAATCGAAACCGTGCAATGAAATCGTGATCATCCCACAGCTCCATGTGATTTGGTCGAGGACGAATCACATACGGTCTTCTATACACAATTTCCACAAATTCTCTCAATTCTTCGTCACTATCGGTCTCGCTATCAAATAAATTCACCTGGTAGTTTGCCATTCCTAAAAATTATTAATTTTGTAAGTAATGAAATTAATGATGAAATACAAATAATAATTACCTTATATAATATTTTCAATTATTAATTTTGAATTGGCACAAGAACTACAATATAATCTGTATGATCATTTCGTATTTTTTTTATCTAGAAAATATAATTTAAGGTTATGAAAATAAAAACGCAAACCAAAATAAAGCCATGTTTGTAACGATCAGTAAAACGATGCAAATCGTCAATAGTCGGGTTCCAGTTACCTCCTAAAAGTAATTTACTACCTGCTTTGACCGGCAAGTAAAAATCTTACAGGTAAGTAAATTTATTCTACAAGTAAATACTAACTAAACATTGATCAACCGAAATTCATACTTACTTGTCAGATAAATTTACTTGGGACACTAACTAGAGATTGATAAACTGGCCCTAAGAGGGCAGTGCCTTCGGATTTCAAACTAGCAGTGCTAGGTAAACGAATTTCTTAGTTCAAATCATTTTTAAATTATTCATACTTCATGTAACAAGTTCAGTTTTGATAATCTTTGGAGGTTATGGTAAGTCAATTTTGTACAATTTAGTCGATATTTTTGTTTAGTTTGATATTTTTTTTCTTATTTCACAATGTAATCGATGCGTGCAACTGAAGAATGGCAATAACCATAAAATAACGTTATATTGTACTTCGTATTACGAAATTTTCATTTTTTCAAATTTTCTTAATCCAGACCTGTTATGTGTTAATTGTCTCCTTTTTAAATTTTTTGAATTTTGATTTTCTACGTATTGTATTATTCTTATATTTTTTTGAATTTAAATTGTTTTGTTTCTAATGGTTCAAAATATATGGGTATTACACCGTGTTTAGTATACAAAACGTTTTTCTTTAAATCAATATTCGCGCCTAAATGTTTTAATAAATCCATACCTATTAAACCATCGTATCTAGGGTTAAATTCAAAAATACAAAAATCATAATATTCTTTGGTTTGAAAAGTTTTCGGCAGCGGAATTCGTGCAACGTATTTATGAAATGTAGTTATATGAGCCGATCTAATTTTAAAAGGTTTTTATATATATATATGCGATTTTTTTTACAGCTCAGGCCGTTTCTCGCATCCTAAACGCCATTCTTTTCTATTTTGCCAATCGTTCTCGTTAAGTTTTCTCCTACTCATGGCTTCTTGCACTTCTTGAATCCAATTTCGCACAGGTCGCCCTCTTTTTCTTCTCTGTGGTGGAGTCCATTCCCAAATCTTTAAAGGCCACCTGTGAGGTTGCATACGTCTTAAATGCCCATACCATCTTAACCGATTCTTTTCTATATCGTCTATTATTGTTTCATGTGCATTAATTCTGTTTCTAATCTCCTCATTTCTTATGTGCTCTAATTTTGATATTCGACAGCTTCTTCGTAATGCATCCATTTCAATTGCTTTTAGTTTTTCTTTGTATTTCATTGTGATTTCCCACGTTTCTGACCCATAAGTCAATATGGTTTTTATTATTGACTCGTATATTCTTTTTTTTGTATGTTTGTGGATTTGTTCTGACCACCAAATTGTATTTAGCTGTCTCACAGCTTGCCGACCTTTTACCATTCTATTTTCAATATCTTTTTTACTGTTGGCTTCTTCTGATATTATAGATCCCAAATATTTATATTCCGTGCAGTTTTCGATCGTTTCACCCTCTATATCCAAATTGTTTGCTTCTCCTACAACTCCTCCTACAACTAAATATTTAGTTTTATCAATATTAATTTTAAGACCCCAGTTCTTATAAGTATCTGTCAATTTTCTCATCATGTAAGATATATCTTCCTCATCTTCTGCAATAACCACTTGATCGTCAGCAAAAAGGAGAGTATGTAAACAGTCATCATTTATGCATACACCCATTGGTTTGCATTTTGCATGCCATTCTTTAAGAACCTTGTTAATATATATTTTGAATAATAATGGGGATAAAGTACATCCCTGGCGCAAACCTTTTGTTGTTAGAAAGATATCTGAGATATTATTGCCAATTTTAATAACGTTCTTTTGTCCCATATATAAATGTTTAATGGCGTTAATATATTTCTGGTGTATATTGGATTCATTTAAAACTTCAAATAATTTTTGCCTAGGCACGGTGTCATACGCCTTTTCTAGATCTACAAATACCAGATGTGTTTCTCTATTTCTTGCTGCTCTCTTCTGAGTAAGTTGTCGTAGAGTGAATATGTTATCAGTACATGATCTTCCAATGGTGAAACCGCATTGCTCTTCCCCTATAAGAATTTGTTTTTCTATTCTATTTTTAAGTATGCGTCCATACAATCTTCCAATAGATGATAATACACTTATGCCTCTATAATTTTGACACTTTTTTCTATCTCCTTTCTTGTGAATAGAACTGATATATGCCATTTTCCATTCTTCTGGAACATTATTACTATGTATTAGACATTGGTTAAAGATATCTTTTATTTGTTCAATTACACAATCTGGTGCATTTTTTAATAATTCTATTGGAATATCTCCAGGACCAGGGGATTTTCCACTTTTTGAATGTGTTAGTGCTTCTTGTATTTCACTTTTAGTAATGCTCTCAATAATTTCGTTATTATCTTCACAATGAGTAATTGAAATGTCTTTTTTGTACCCATTTCTATCTTCTTGCAGCAGGTTTTCATAATATACTTTCCATTCGTTCATTTGAATTATTTGTAAATGTTTACCGCCTCGATCTTCTTTTCTTAAACATTTTAAAGTACTCCATGCTGTTTTTGTTCTTGATCCCCCAATGTATCTTTCAACTTCATCACATCTTTTGTTCCACTGCTCATTCTTTTCTTTAATGACCGCTGTTTTCACTTCTCTACTCATGCACGAGTATTGGTTTCTGTCTTGTTGATCTTGAGTCGCAAGCCATTTATAATAAAGTTGTTTTTTTTTATCAATCAGATGTTTGATATCATCGTTCCACCAATATGCAGGTTTTGTTTTATTTTCTTTCTCTCCTAAAGCTTCCCCAGCTGCTTCTTGTATATTTTTCTTTAATTCTCTGTAACTATCCTCTATACTTGTTACATTTTTCCGATTTTTTAATTTTTCGGCTAGTCTACATTTATACAGATAAGTTACCGAGTCTTCATTGAAAAGTTCAAGGTTATACTTTTTGTTACTCAAATTTTGTCCAGTTGTGTTCGTTCTGCACTGAGGTGCTTGATGTCTATATTGTACCATTATTTGTGCTCTAAGCAACATGTGATCACTACCACACTCAGCTCCTCGAACAACTCTAACGTCTAAGATTTTTAAATTAGATTTTTGTTTTTGTATTATATAATCGATTATAGATTTCAATTTTCGAGTTGTCTGTGTCCACGTATAACGATGTATTTCTTTATGTTGAAAAAATCCATTTAATATTTTTAATTCAAACACCCTGCATAACTCAATAAGTCTGCTTCCATTGTCGTTGACCGTTTCCTCTCCAAAATTTCCCACTACGTGATCATTTTTTTTATAACTAGTCCTAGCATTTAAATCTCCCATTATCATAATTTCTTTTCTTCCACTGATTAGACTTAAGACATTTAATATTTTTAATTCAAACACCCTGCATAACTCAATAAGTCTGCTTCCATTGTCGTTGACCGTTTCCTCTCCAAAATTTCCCACTACGTGATCATTTTTTTTATAACCAGTCCTAGCATTTAAATCTCCCATTATCATAATTTCTTTTCTTCCACTGATTAGACTTAAGACGGAAGACATATCTCTATCAAACTCATCTTTTAAGGCTTTGTTCGTATCATCTGTAGGAGCATAAACTGCTATTATTACTATTGAATGGCCCCATATTTGAATTTCCAAAGTCATAATTCGCTCATTTATAAATGTCCAGCTCCGGATATATTTTCTAAGATCTTTTCTTATGACGATAGCTACTCCAGCTTTTGCTCTAGTCTTTACTGACTCCGCTATAAAGAAATACATATTTACCGTGTTCTTCAACTCCAGTTCCCTTTTTCTTTACTTCGGTGAGCGTTCCAATATCTATTTTGTATTTTTCTAACTCTTTAAATACTTCCATTTGTTTTGTGTTTATACCCTGAATATTCCATGTTCCCATTATCATGTTCCTATTTCTTTGCTTTTGTCGATTATTTTTATTTCCGTCCGGCTTATTCCGAGGCTTATTGTTAGGATTTTTAGCAATTTATAGTTTTTCCGAGTGTAGAGGAGCTGGCCCTACGCCTCAACCCCCAACTTGGAGGACCAGGTAATTTTTCGTCAAGGTTTTCTTCCCCTAGTAAAAAGGTTTTTCTCTAACAAATTTTTTATAATAATTTTCAACTATACGTGGTGAAATTAAAGTTTTAGTCGATCCTGTATCAATCATTAATTTAAAATTTACGTGAGGAATTTTTATGTATGGTAGCGCGGACGTATTAATATTTGTTACATCGATTGCGTCATCTCGTTTGATGGGTGTTCCCATTGAAAATTTTGTTCTTCCCTTTCTTCATTAACTACATCGTTGTTATCAAATTCCGTTTGATATAATTCTTCAGATGTAAATCTTGGAGAATTAAAGTTATTTTGGGGTCGCCTAATAGTATTTCCGCTTGATGTGTCCATTGGTTCTGGACGAAACTGCCTAGATTTATTTTCATTAAAATTTTGCGTTTGTTTATTTTGAAAATTTTGATTTTGTCGAAACGACTGAAATGGTTTAGAGCAGGGTTGTAATGTTTAAAACATTTCGTTTTAAACAAGGTGTTTTAAACATGTTTAAAACAAAATTCTTTTAAAACAACATTTTGTTTAAAACATGTTTTAAATGCGTTTAAAACGAGTGTTTAATTCTGTGTAAGTTTAAAACATGTTTTTTTTACATTTTTCAATTTTTTTTAAGATTATAAGTAATAATTTATTCAAAATTTAATAAAAAAATAGAAAATTTGTGTCTTTTTCAATCTTCTTCAAAAATTGAGGAATTATTATTTAAGGTTCTCGTAATGGACGCAAGCTTTGATGCTTTTTCTGTTCCTAATCTATTACGGAGTTTACAGTTTATTGTGTACAAATCCAAATGATAAAAATAATCACTCAATTCCGGCATCAGAAGAAGCTACTGCAGAATGCGGCTGAATTGCTAAATTATACATTTCTGGATTTACACTTCTTTGTAAAGAATTGCATCAAGCCAATGGGGAGTTACATTAACGACGGTATCTTCCATCGGATTATCCAATAATTATCCGATTATCCTCAGCTTAACCCATTAAGTACCAACGTCCTCATTTGAGGACAGTAACTTATTGTAGACCTTAACGAAATATATAACAATCATTCTTTTAATTAAAATTTATGACTAATTTCGTAAAATATGCTTGGTATTTAATGGGTTAAGATAGATATTTTTTAGTTTTAAACATTGTTTTAAACATGTTTTTCTGTTTAAAACGTGTTTTTTTCTAAAGTAATAAAAAATCGTTTTAAACATAAAAAACTGTTTTAAACATAAAAAAAACGTTTGTTTTGTTTTATTTAAAAAAAACATGTTTTTTTACAACCCTGGTTTAGAGTAATTATTGTTATTATTATTATTTCTAAAATTTGTATAACGCGAGTTTCCTGAATTAACATTTTTGTTAAAATTATTATTAAAATTATTGCTAAAATGCGGTCTAGAATTATTATCAAAGAATGCAGGTTTGTTATGCTGATAAGTTGGTGTATTAGAATTACTTTGAAATTATTATTATAATGTGAACTTGCATTAAAAGTATGTTGACCTATTGCGCGTGGTTTATTTACGTTTGCATGATTATTATTATTATGGTTATAATTGAAAAATTATTTTTTGAATACTCAAAATTTTCTTCTTCTATTACAAAACTAATTGCTTGTTCTAAATTTTCGGGTTTTCTTAATCTAATAGGCAAATTATTATTAATACCTCTTAAATATGCGTCTAACGCTTGTTTTTCATATATTTGAATTTTCATTTGTCGCGCATTTATATCAGCTTCCTCTAATTGTAATTTTGTTAAAATTAAACTTAATAAATCTTGGCATCTATTACCAAATGTTACAGCATTTTCGTTTCTTTGTTGTTTAGCGTGAAGTAAATCACCAAGTAAACATTTTTCATCTGGCGGGTCCGAAAAGAATCTTAAAAGTAATTGTTTTATTGCAAGCCAATTATTTAAATTTCCACGAATCCCTACAAGTTCAAGAGCGCGTCCTTTTAATTTTCCTATTATAGCTCTAAGTAAAAATTCATTCTGCGGATTATTAATATTAACTCTATCAGTGTAATTTGTCAGCAAATATTCGCTTGCCTGAATAAAAATAGCTAATGTAGCACAGTTACCATCAAATTCTGGTACACTGTCAATATGAAATTTTTCTAATTTTGGTACTGCCATTATAATTACTTCTCTACGAAGAGGACTTCTGTCACGGCTTGAATCTTCCGAATCGGACATAACTCCTTAATTCAAAATCAATATACGCACGGATCAATAATATCCTAATCAATACTTGTTTACTCTTAATTAACGATCCCGATTTAATGCAATTACTATAAATCTTTATGTAAAATAAAAAGGAACTTACAGGATCTGTTGAATTTTCATTATTACACTGGATTTCTAATGTAGCTCGTTCTTCCCTCCAACTGTTGCAGTTTCGGCGAAGTTGTCCTCGACTGCCAAAATTGTCGACTTCCAAGTAAGCGATTTTAGTCTCCCTGATTATCTTCAACTTAATTTTATGTTGCCCAACCTCGGCGATGCTCACCTAGTGATGGGCTGCTCGTTCGATTTTGTAACGACAAAGTCCGTAAATCGTTAAAACGAAAACTATTAATTCGCGATTTTGTCAAATTTAATAGCCCGGACTTATCCTACCCGACTGCGCCAAATATGTTTAGGCCTTTGAAATTCGATTAAAAAAAAATAGAAAATTACTTTGAACCTAAACTTTACTGTGAGAATGCTAAATACAGACTAACGTTAACAGTTGGCAAATTGTTTTCAACAATTTGTCAACTTTACAAGAATCTAATACATTCTGGATTTTAATTACAATATTCTTATTACATACTTGTGTTTTTATAAAATAAAATATAAAGTGCTTACAATATAACTAACCTTCGCCCGTATGTAACCGAACCATTCCGAAATCAGGTATTGGAAAATCTACATGGATTAGCGCATACCGGAGCTCGTGCAACTACTAAACTAGTCTGTTCAAAATTTGTCTGGCCTACAATGAGAAAGAACATTAGAGATTGGTGCAGAAATTGCATTGCCTGTCAACGCTCGAAGGTACACAGACACACAATTGCTCCAACCAGTAAGTTCACACCGATTCGAACACATTCATTTAGACCTAGTCGGACCCCTACCATACTCTAAAGGATATACGTATTGTCTAACAATCATCGACAGATTCACAAGATGGATTGAAGTAATACCAATTGCTGACATAGGTGCAGAAACCGTAGCCGAGGCATTATTATTGAATTGGATCGCAAGGTATGGTGTTCCCCTCAGATTAACAACCGATCAAGGCCGACAGTTTACGTCAAATTTGTTTGCAAGCCTTACAAAATTACTTGGCACTAACCACATACGCTCAACTCCATACCACCCGATGGCAAACGAGATGATTGAAAGAATCCACAGGCAACTAAAATGTGCAATCAAATGTCACGCCATCGACAACAACGAATCGTGGGTAGAAGCCCTACCAATTGTATTACTTGGCATGCGAACTTCTTTTAAAGAAGACCTCAATTCATCGTCAGCTGAACTCGTGTTTGGCGAAACACTCAGAGTACCCGGAGAGATTTTTCAAGGCAGTCACGACTTGACAGAACCAGCTGTGATGGTCACGAAATTAAGGCAATACTTCAAGGAAATACGCCCGTCACCTGGAAGTAATCACGATAGCAGAAGGAAAACATTTATAAACAAAGACTTAGCAACCTGTACCCACGTATTTGTCTGTCACGATGCGGTCCGAAGGCCTTTACAACTAACTTACGATGGTCCTTACGAGGTAATTAGCCGGAGTAAAAAGGTATTTCGAGTGGACGTGAAGGGCAGACCGGCTTCAATTTCTATTGATCGAATTAAACCAGCGTACCTGTTGTCAAACTGGATGTTAAAAACCGAAGAAGCCGAAACCAAGGAAGTGGTTACGCACACTCCACCGGTAGTCGAAAGAAAGGAAGTAATTGCGCACACACCACCGGCACAAGCTACAAGATCCAGCAGAAGAGTTCACTTCTCTCAGAAATACGTATCGTTCTTTACAGCCAACTGAAAACACTGGGAAGGGGGTAAATGTGGCGCATTTAAATTCAAATTTAAATACAACAAGTTGGCGGTCATGAGTTAGTGGTACCAACGGAAAGATGACCAAGAGGCGAGGAATTGGAGCGGAATTCCAGTGACGACAGTGCGACGACAACCACGTGGTTAATTGAGTGATTTATGTAATTATTTGTTAATATCCTCATAATTCGCTTAAAACACGTTTATTCTGGGGACCACTATATCATTAAAATCTAGTAACATAAGTACTACGAAATTCACAGAAAAAAAAATTCAATTATAACAAAATTTTTTTGAAATTTATCTTGATTGAATTTCGAGATTTCATGCGAACTACCCATATACGCACACACACCCACATACACCCAAACAGACATTTTTCAAAAATAATAGAAATGGTTTAAGGGAACCTCGAAATATAAAAATTTCATAAAAAAAGTGGGTCAATTTTTTTTGCAATTTCAGATTACAATACTTTCCTTACTAACGGCCGGTTTCACAATCGATAGTCAAAACCTAAGGTTATGTAACCTTGACTTGAAGGTTAAACTTGGAGTTTGAGATGTGGCACTGTTTCACATCCGAATTTTGACTTTTGGTCTGCTTACCGGCAGTTGACCATAGGTTTAGAAATGTTGGTATCTCTGTCGAGTACTTATTTGTCTGTCATGTGTCATATTTAAAAATTTTGAGTTTTGATAAATTTTTGTCAACTTAATATTCGAAGTTTGTGCTGTTGAAAATTATTATGAATTGCAAGAAGAAAACTAGCCTTTGTAAGGCTTCAAAAATAGAAAGTTTTGGAGGAGAATGCTCCTGAAAATCTAAAATTAAAAAATGCTTCATTACATAAACAATTAAATTTATAGTATTATAAAATGTAAGTTTAAAAAAAAAAAAATACTACTTCCTATTTAATACGCATTTAACATAACATACACTTTAAGGTCATATTTGTCCAAAATAATTAGTAATGTCCAATCTTGTACGCCGTCTCTTGCTTCTCGTTGACTGGAGGTACTGATTCATTTCCCTCGCAAGTTTTATTATGTAGAACAGCTATGGCTGTAATTATTGCTTGAGAGGTATTCAAGTTTATCAGGAGACCCATAGCTAAAGCAGGAAATCGACGTTTCCATACACCATATTGTCTTTCGACCTCATTTCTCTTTCTAATTAAGGACTTGTTAAACAGGTTTTCAGCATTTGTCCACACCTGCTAAAATGAGGTAATCAAATAAAGCTTTATGGAGTACCCACTATCGCTGACACTGTCGCTGAAAACTCCTCTTTCAAACAACCTACTCGCGTTGGAGATTCTAAAAATGTTGGAGTCATGGGTAAATCCAGGCCATCCTAGCAACTATATTTCTTATTTTAATTTTACATTTAATTAGAAATATTGTTTCCTGTTCCAAAATATCTCAGGATCATTTCCTCCAAGTGTCTGTAATTTTACATGTGTACAGTCTATACAACCAATGTATCTTGGAAATCTTGCAATGTTGTAAAATGCTTGACGAGTTTCCGCTACTTCTTCTTCGGGCCTTTTAATATATTGTCGAGCCAGAGAAGCAATAGCTATTTTGTTGCTGCTAAAACTCATTTAAGTATATCGTATAAATCCACATTACTAACTTTTAACAACAACTTTCGCATCTTTTTCTACAATTATTATAGGTAAAATACCATTATGTAAAGTTACAAGGTGTATTATTATGTACCTATGTTTATTCCGAATTACAAATTTATAAACATAAAAAATTTACAGTTGACAGTTAACCTCGAGTTAACCCAAGGAACTTCTCTGGGTTAAAGATACCAGCACTTAACCTAAGGTTTCCCATCAGACCAGCGATTGTGAAACACTTTTTTACAGGTTAAGTTATGGTTAGCACTAAACTACAAGTTAACCAGACATTGTGAAACCGGCCGTAAGGAGTTCGGAAAGTAAAAATGTAATAATTTTTATGAGTGAAAATTGATATTTGTTGTTAAAACTGATAGAAACCGAGATATATATGTTAGATCGTCCTTTTTTTATTTCTAAAATATTGCCAATTCTTGTTCTTCTTAATCATTATTCTTCCTAATTTTGTTTTTCTTGGTTATTCTTCCTTATTATTGTTCTTATTCTTCCTTCTCGTTGTACTTCTTATTGGTTCTTCTGGTTACTTCCTGTTCCTGTTTCCTTATATAGTTTCTTTCGCGTTACCAACCTATTATTACCACGTATAGTCTACGTAAGTCCTGACGTCACAAGTCGCGCGCGCATTTCAAAAACCTTTCCAAACAAAACCATTCCGCTTACAAATTCCCATAAGAGGATTTCTTATTGCTTTTTTTATACTGGAATTACTGAAATAAAGGTTTTAATATATATAGTGATGAACAAGAGACATCAAAGAGTGAGTTTTTCTAGATTATAGTAATTTTTAGAGTATCAAAACGTTTTAAATCAATAATAAATCCTCTTATGGGAATTAGTATATGGAAAGGTTTTGTTTGGAAAGGTTTTCAAATGGCCGCGCGACTTCTGACGTCACACTTACGTGGTCCATTAACGTATTATCAGACTATGGGGATTTCCACATACATGGTCGTTCCAATATTGTAACAGCTCTAATATCAGGTCCGCACTTGGGTGACATCTCGTTCTATTGGTCTATTCATGGTCAGGACCGTATCCCCTACTACTAACATATATAATATTTATAATACCTACAAGTTTTAAATATGTTTAGGGTTCTTTTTACCGTCAAAATCTATATTATTTTTAGAGAATTGAACGTGACGACCTTATATTGGTTGTTCAGTTACTAATTAATTTTTCGAGGACCGGGTAGTAAACCTTGATGAAATTTTGCTAAAACCTTCTTCTATTCACAAGCTATAACTACAGAAAATTTGAAAAAATTCTTATATTTTGGTCATATATTTTAAGGTAATATATTTGATAAAATGTTGTTTTACATAAAATGATTTTTACATTATATAATTTTTTTAGCATTTCTTAAAATTTTGCTTTAGATTTTTATTTAGACAAGTATTTTACTGTTTAACACCTTGTGATTTTCCCTAACAGCAGACTCTTAGGCAAAATCATAGATGTGATTTTCATGAATTTTTAACAATACGTAAACATCAAATTAAAACTTCAAGAACTCAAATCGATTTGAAATTTTTTTTATTACCTCGCAAAATCAATGATGACATGTGTCATATACCAATGTCACTTAGAGGACGTGAATATGATCAATGCATCCTTCTTGTCCTAACATATAGCTCAGAAACCTGGAGCTTAACTAAATCAACTGCGAAGAAACTTAGAGTGGCACAAAGAGCGATGGAAATACAAATGTTGAATATAACTGTAAGGGATCACAAAAGAAATGACTGGATAATGCAACAGTCAGAGATACAGGATATGGTTGAAAAGGCATCCCAATTAAAGTGGAATTGGGCAGGACACACGGCCAGAGTGAGAGATGATACGTGGACACGGAAGATGCTACAATGGCGACCGATGAAAAAAAAAACACGATGGAAAGACTAGATAAAAATAACTGGGGGTATTGGATGGTTGAACGTGGCAGAAGATAGAGAAAGATGGAAAACTTTGGGGAAGACCTTCATTCAGCGGTAGAAAAAAAAGGCTAATAATTAATAATAATATGTATATATACATACTCTTTGCTAATAGTGATAGTGATAATTATAAACACAACAAAATGCTGCTTCCTCATAAAGCTCTATGTTAGCAATTTGATTTTCAATTATTAATTACGTTCCGAAATGATCGATGAAGAGTTTTGAATTTTTGAGGAAGGATGACTATATAATTAAAGGTTCCAATTTTCAAAAATAAAATTTTTTATCTACTATCAAGTTTCACCCAAGAACGTCCTTAAATAGGTTCAAAATTAAATGTGTGACTATCTTTTGAAATAGATCATACCTCCCTGCAGGAGCCTGTATATTTCCTCTCATGTCAAATGTATTTAATTGAAATGATCATCTGACTTGACTAATGTAATCTCAGCATCAGGGCCGGGTTATCCAATAGGCAAACTACACCCAAAGAAAAAGGTTGGTAAAATCAACTAAAAACAGCATATGATAATGAGCCATTAACTGTTTCTGTTAGAATTAACGTAGAAAAAATAGTTAAATCGCAACCGTATCTTATCATATCAATTTCAGCAATCATTCAAGTTTGATTTAACTACAAAATAGTTATTCTACTACTGAAAGATTTCTCCGTACTATTTTAATTGTACAGTAACCATTTTCCTACTTTAATGACCTTTTTTGTTGTTGATTGACTATTTAATTATGTTTAATAACTTTTTTATTTAGTTTGTTAACTATAATAATTGTTGAGCTACTATGGGCTGGTAATATAACTATTTTCATAGTTAAGTTACAATTTAAAATTAATATTTAACTATAGGTGTGTTTAGTATACCATTCTGCATTTTTTTGTAAAGCTACTTTCTTTTGCTAACCAAATCTATAGATACAAATGCGATATAACACCTTTATATTGCATTTGTATCGCGATTTTGTTAGCGCATCAAGTTAGTAGTTTTGCAGAAAACTGTGGAGTGGTATACATTAAATGTGGTATAAAACTACAGAAATAAAAATATGTTTTTAGGATATAGTATTTTTATTAATTAAAAAATATTACGAATAAACCAAAATTTAAATTAAATTTAAAAAAAGTGTTACAATGACAATATATAAGTATTGTAGAAATAAAACAATAAATTAAAGAACTCTTATATCTAATACAAAGTGTTATATTATACAAAAATCTTAAAAGTACGGTTTACAATTATTGAAGCAATTAATACAATTAGTAAATTATAATTTAATTATAATACATAATATTCTTAGCAAGACTATTTCCCTCTCAAAATGTTTATAAATGTTTAGGTCGGATATATTTGTTTCCGTTTGGTGAAGTATAAACATGAATCGGAGAGTAAAAATTAAATTTGCACAGTGGAAATACAAAATAATCTTTACTGGGCGATTCAACCAGATATGATTGAAAATGAGAGCAAAATGCTCCAAGATTATATTTTAAACAAATAACTTAAATATTATTATCTTTCGTAAGACAGATATCTATAATTTTATATAAATGTAATGTTTTAGATAATAAAAGAAAATTTATTTCATACTGGGTACCTTTATATACAACATGTTTTAAAAATATTATATTATTGAATTCGATAGATTCTACTGAATTTAAATTTATGCCTAAAAAATATTCTTTATCCTGTAAATTTTGTAGTTTATTTTGTTTTGAATTATATTCTATTACATTTTTAAACCCACGATTGGATAACAAGCGGTACGAAAATTTAAGAGCGCACTTAATTCCTATGGTATAAGGAATGTTTCTACGAGAATTAATATTGTTGGTATATTGTTTTAATTCTCGATGTGTAGATTCAAAACGAAAACACCAAATATGTTTGAGAGGACCAATTTTTTTAATAATTGTAGAATAATGGAGTATAAAATGAAATTTAGGTTTAAGAGTATTGCCAAATAATTTTACATAGTGTGGGAATGATGTTGACTTATTTTTAAAACTCGAGATCGTTTTCGTTAAATTCATTCATCAAAATTAAATCCATCATTTCTATTAAAAAACGTAATAATTTCCAATATTTATTTTTATTAGGAACTAAATCACCTATGATTAGTGGTAAAAAGTGACAAAATGTCCACATTTCCCTAGCCGACATATTAAGTTTTAAATTATTTAGATGATTTATTTTGATATCAGGTGAAACATTACCTATCTCAGTTTTTCCATAATTAAATAATTTTTTTCGGCTATTCAAAATATCTAACGAAAATAGTTTATCCACTTGAATCAGATTAATTAAAATTTGGCATATATCGTAATGGCACACCCCTTCAAAGAGATCATGCATTATATCAGCCGTAAAGTTGTTAACAACATGAAATGATTTTATTGTGTTAAAAATAGAAAACTCTCGAATTCCACTATTCTTAATTCTTTCACTGATTATAGGTTCACTAGTTATATCATTTAAATAATTTTGTTCATTTCTAAACTTGGAATTATTTTCTTTGCAGTTAACTCGAATTTCATTTTGACCACATTTACAAATTCTACACGGATAATTTGCACTGAAGCTTTTTGTAAAGCCTAATACCGAATTAAGTCCTAAATTGTCACCTACAACAGTAACTAAAGTAAAATAAATTTTTTGATTGTTTATTATTAATCCGTGTTTTTCTAAGAATTTTATCTCTTCAATTAATAGATGCAAGGAAGAATCATTTCCGTAACATTTATCAATGGATTTAAATAAAAGAGCAACAAATATGTTTTCTAATAACAAAACATACTGTTGTGGAAGTGTTGGAAAGCTATAATAAAATGCTGCAATAGACTGGCATCCAGCATGTGATCCTAAAGCATTGTTAATTTCAAAATCATCAAAATAAAGTATGTAAGGAATTACAATTTTATTTTTCATTTGTATCATAGTTTTTTTCCAATTTTCTCCATTTACAAGATTACTTATCGTATTAGCTTTATAGAGTGATTCCATATTTTCAATAGTATCGGCTAATGCATTTGGCAATTCAAAAAATTTTGTAAACTGAAATTGCAAAGACATTATAGCTCCCTTGCTAGGCTTAGAGTCTAAGGAAGGTGTACTATTGATTATTATTAACCCTACTTCATTATTCAGTTCAAAGATTTTAGGTTCGTCATACAAATTTCGATTTTCTAAAATTTTTTTATATTTATAAAAAGAATTAAAATTTAGAAACGGTTGTTCACAAAAATCTAAAATTGTATTTACTTTATTATCATTTTGTTCAACATTTTTAGAAAGTACTTTTCTAACAGCTGACATAATCGAATTCAATAAGTTATCTGAAATATCATTGATCAACTCCTCTGCATCTTTTCGCGTATAATTTGATTTACTATATAATTTAGTGGCAAACAATAGAGCGCAGTTTTCGATGCTACTTAAAATTTCATTTAAATCACAGACGCTATCTTCTACTTCAAATTGAATTTGAGACATATTTTCAAAATTTTTAGTGTTTTCGTTTTGGAGTGGTGAATTGCTACTATCTTGGTCAATGAATTCTGAGTTTGGTAGTTTATTATTTATACAATCATTGTTACCTCTGAAGTGTTTTTTAAAAGATTTTAAAGATTGATAAGTATGACCACAAGTAACACAATAAATGTCATCATGAGGAGTTAAGCAATGAAACAGTTTAAAATGATTTACTAGTTGATCTACTGAAAATTTATTTGAAACTAATTGTTCAGATTTTTTACACTTAAAACATTCAGACATTTTTATTAAAATATTATAAAATTGATGGGCACAAAAGGAATTTTATAGAAAAAACTAACTATTTAGGTCAGTAATTAGACAAAGTACGTTAGAACTCGCATTATCTTCTGCTAAATGAATATCATAAAAATACTTTTGAATAAAAATCCAAGTGTTTTCACTACAAGATGGATATTTTAAATGCAGTGCATGGTACAATTTAAAGCACACATCAAGGGCAAGCAGGCAATTATCAAATTTATATTTTATATCGTCTACAAAAACATAATAATTTTCAATACTTAATAAATTTGGTCCCACTACAACAACAATAGGTTGAAGAGTTTCTCCCCTTGTTAATAATTGCGCCTTTAAGTCTATAATCGATTTTTCAAAGTCATTTATAGTTACCGCATGTAAAAAAACTGAATTTTGTGAATCTTTGATTGTGGATTTTATTATCACTCTCTTGTTTCCTTCTTTGGTGTAGTGTTTAATATTTGGTAGTAATATAGAATGCACTAGCAGTGCTATAATGGTGTCCCCAACAGCTATAAAATAAAAAAAGCACATTGATTTTTCAAACATTACAGCTAATTATTTTTATTATACCTTCTGTGTTGTCTTGACCATTTAAATATTTTAATAGAGTTATATTTTGTTTGTCCTTGATTTTGTTATTATAGATTGGAATTATTTTCTTCTTGAATTCATCCCATTTCTTAATTAATCCATAGCATGCTTGAGGCTGATCTTGAAATATTTTTTTGAAATCTAGCTCTATCTGTAGGGAACAAAAATTTACACTAATTATTTAAAAAAACTTTTGCTTAATAGAAATAAACTGTATCAAATTGAATCCTTGGGAATGCTTCAATAAAGGCCAATTTAACAAAACCGTTGTTAATTTATTATCCGATGAACAGTCTTTAATTTCGTTCCTTCTTATGAAATACGTTTGAGACCACTTTTCTTGTACGTCTGTCCAAGGCGAATTATTAATTTTTAGCCATAATTTGTAATTTTCCAACTCTATTCCAAAAATTAAAAGTATTTTTAATTTAAATATTTAAAAAAAAAACTTTAAGAAAAGTAATTAATTTCTTACAAATTGTAAAATAAACTCACCTTCATTAGAATTATTCAAATAATCGTTTTCAGGTTCTGCTATAACTGCTTTTCCTACCGATGCTGAAGAACTAGGTATTTCTCTGATTAAACCAATTTTTCTTAATCGTCTTGTATGGTTATAGTATTTGTCGTACAGCCGTCCTGATGGTACCTTTTTAGGACCTCTTACTTTATAATAAATGGACTAAAATTTAAAAAAAATTACAACTGTTGTAATTTAAGAAAAATTATAAAATTATACTTTGTCGTCTTTAAAGATATTTTCAATGTCTTCCGCGATTTTATCAAAACTATTTCTGTGAAGTTTTACTTCGTTTTCAATGTGCCAAACAATTATAGCATCCACTATTATTTTTCGACAAGCATCGTTTAATTTTTTAAAATCGTTGAATACTTGAAATACATAGTTATTATTCGAAAACGATTTAATGACGTCGATTAAGTTCTGAAAAATATTATGTACTTAAGAATTTTACTTTTTAAAAATAATAATACAACATACAAAGTTATTAATTGAAGCTTCTCGAACTGAAGCACTGCTTAATGAAGAACGAGATGAAGATTTTCCTTCATCGGTTTGACTTAGCCAATAATTTGTATATGTTTGATTAGGAATATTCTGAAACTATTATAATAAAAATACGAATAAATTAAATCTTTAACTCACATTTTCACTTTTCCATTTGTTCAATTGGTGTCTGAACTCAATTTTCAATCCCAATTTTTTATTTTTAAATAATTCGGCTAAATCAGCCTCAGTTAATAATTTTAAGCGATCTACAGTAATGTCCTGATCTGTAAATATAATATTTTTATATTTAAATTAAATACCTATATTAACACTCGAGGATTTCAATTTTAAACAAAAAAACTTTCAAATAATTGGTTGTACATAAGTATACATAATTATATTATTACACATTTATTTAAAAACTTCTTATTATTACTTACCTATGAACTCCTGAGTTAAACTCAAAAACCCCCAGGACTTCAGCAGTTCTACTAATGGGTCACTAAATTGTTGGATTTCACTTAAAGGTTGATTATTATCATCATAATTAAGATCACTTAGTAATAACTGATTTTCGTATAGTACCGACACTGGAGACAAAATTGAATTGAAATTATTCATTATAACAAAGGTTAAAACTACTAAAATAATATTTTAAAAAATAATAAAGACCTTTAATTGCTCTCAAAGACCAGAAAAGAATGATATTTTAATTTATAATTCTGCATAAGGTGCACCAAGATAACAACATCCGATCCGTTGGGATTATATAGGCTTAGGTCCATTCAAAGCAAAAAAATGTTGAATTGACAAACTTCTTCGTTATCAACAGATTATAATTATTTAATTATACAATTTTTCAGTACAGTAACTATTATATATTATAATCTAACCAAGATTGCTTGATAAAAGTTAACAAGTATATTGTTACTGTACAATTTCTGAAATGATACAACTATTAAAATAGTTAATTGAAAAAGAAAATTAATCTGCAACTAATAAAATTGTAAAATTATCTCAAGTTTACAGTATTGTGACTATTTTCATAGTTAAATGTTCAATTTTCAACGTTGTTTAACAATTTCTTTAGTTAAATGACTATAAAGTTTATTAAATTTACAATAAATTTTGATAGAAGTAAATATTTAATAGTTAATCCACATTTATATTATTTGAAACAAGCACTTTTTGTATTATTGAGTATTTTGTAACTTAACTATTGGTTCTTGGTTGAAATAACCATTTCGCACAATTTCAATTAAACTACGTTTTGTTTGATTATAGTGATATTCAGCAAATTGTTGAATAACTATTTTCTGTGGTTAAATTGACCAATGACTTTTTTCTGGGTGTAGGCAACTGTCTAAGGGCGACGAGTAGCAAAGGGGCTCTCAAATTATTTTAGCTCATAATGAAACTGAAAAACATACTTAAAGACTTAAACAAATGGATTACTAATTTTTTTGGAATTTTCGATTATTGGAAACTGGAATTTTAACTGAATTTTTGTCCCACATCTTCTATATAAATAAAAATGAAATGCTGTTTGTTGCTAATCTTATAACTTGAGAACGGCTGGACCGATTTGGCTAATTTTTATTTATAAATGTTCGTTATGGTCCGAGTAAGGTTTTTATGAAAAAAAAACTTGGAAAAGCTGCCCGGAAAATAGAAAAATCTGGGAAAAATTAAAATTACTTCATTTCTATTCCGATAGATGGTGCCACGTGCGTAAATGTCGCTTGACAGCATTTTTAAATTAGAGGATGACACTTAAATGGTCCGAGTAAGGTTTTTATAGAAAAAAAACTTCGAAAAGTATTCCGGAAAATAGAAAAATCTGGGAAAAATTAAAATTACTTTATTTCTATTCCGATAGATGGTGCTATGTACGTAAATGTCGTTTGACAGCAATTTTAAATTAGAAGATGACACTTAAATGTGTCCACAATTATATTAGGTGCAACTGTCCAGATAAATCAATTCACAAAATCAAAATGGCATACTTGCCAGATTGTTGGACATTGGTAATAGGAAAATCGCAGTTGACATCTTGACCGGATTCATCATATTGCCCACTCATTTCTGCCAGTTAGCCGAATCGAAGGAATATCTCATTCATAGTGTTTTTCCCAACATAGTGCAAAGTTTCAAAAACCATAATTTGCTGGAAGAAGGAGCCTATTGGCTGTGAAAAACAAAGATGTCGATGATTAATCAACTGCGGGTGAGTTGATTTCCTTCAAATCGGTTTCTTCAATCAAGATGAAAATATTAGTCAACTATACCATAAAATTCTTGAATTCGCTTGAATTGTCCGGATTACCACCTCACAATTTGTAATTGAAAGTACACTCTAAAAAATAGGTTGCTAAAAACAAAGAAAATTTATTTCTAACAAGGAATAAAAATTTTTGCTATAGCCTCAAAGAAAATGTTACTTGCCTTTAATAACATTTATTTTTAACAAAATGTTATTTGTTACAAGTAAAAATGTATTAAGCATGTAGCAATTTCGGTATTTTTATAAAAAATACCTTGCTCACCACACCTGGGATAGGTATTCCCCAGTAATAATAATAGTGGTGGACCCAAGATGGAATACCAACTCTTAAATGCGGAGGCGGGATCGTCGGTTCTGAAAATAAGAATTTGCTTCCTTTGCATAAAATAAAACTCTATCAACAATTAACTCTATAATGATGATTAGACAGAATACAACAATTTCCAATCTAATTACAATTTGAATCGTTAGCCACAAATAGGGAACATCCACGTCGCCAGCCGATGTAAAACTCGACGTTTCCGCAATTGCAGTAAAAATCGGTAAAGCAAAAAAACACTTACCAAGGCCTGGCTCGTTTACAAGATGGTAATACGACAATACTTGTTTACCAATTATGTACTGCAATTCCAACCCACACAAGCTCTTGACTAGATGACTTCCTGGCTACTGCTGATGAAAAAACTCGGCTCGATTGCGAAGCTGCTTGCAGAATTAGTTGCGTCGCACAAACAAGAATTTCACTACCAAACACTTGATCGTAGCACAGAACTGACTCCTTCCAGTAGTCGTCGATGGTAAGTAAAAAATCAGAAAGATGCAACATACGGCCACACACCGTTTTCCAAATCAAACATTCAATGTTGCTTGCAGATTGGTGACAGTTTGAGTTTTCAGCGCCACGGTACAAATCCCACAATTAAGGTTTTCGTTATTAACTAATTACGAGGTTTACGGTTTCGTAAATCAAACTTCGCTGAACGATTTCTTCTCAGGCTTACTCTTTACAAATATTCGGCCGTCGGCCCTATCTGAAGGATCTTCAGCCCACGAAACTAAAACACATCTTCACTCCTCGTAGTGCGCTCTTAGAATCCCTAACCTAAGCTCAAGTACGATCCCTCGCGCATGTCTTACCTAGCATAGGCGTACTAAAAATCGTCGTCTAGGGATCGCGCAACAATTAACAAAAAATTGTTACAAGCATTAATAACAAAAAGTTATTTATCACAAATAACTGCAAATTTATTAAGCTGTAATAACAAAAAGTTATTTTTCAGAAGTAAAATTTATTAACCGTTAATCTTAAAAAATTACTTGTAATTAATAATACTATGCAAACATTACCAAAGTTGTTTGTAAGAAGTAACTATTTATTAAGAATTAATAAAAAATGTTTGCTTGTAATAAGTAACAATTTATTAAGCACAATTAAAAACGGTCTACGCCATTTCGGCACAACCGATTAGACCCGAAGCCGGTTCGGCGCGAAGCCGGTTCAGCGCGAAGACAGTTCGGCGCGACCCGGTTTGGTGTGAAAACTTTTCGGCGCGAGAATAAAATATTTGAAAAAACGAAAGAAAAAGAGAAATAATTTGGAAAAATTTAAACATTAATAGATATAGTATATTAAAGTATAAGTGGATAATACGATCTTTAAAACACGCGCGATTTTGCGATCACGACGGCGCAGCCGGAGTGCTCGAAATAGAGCAAGTGTTTTAAAGATCATGTATCCACGAATACTTTACATAATTTTTTTTTATTGGTACACTTTGAAATCATTAATACTGGCATTGATACTACAAAAAATGGAAATAATATCTAACAGTAAGTGAAATGGTCAAATTTCTGATGTGACATCAGTATACCACTGTAAAGTAAGAAAAACAAAAATTAATTTTACAATCTGTCACAAGATTAACAGATTAATTATTGTTTCACCACAGTTTTTATTGTGTATTGCTTAAGACAATGAGTGTTACCAGTGATTACTTAAATAGTAAAGCAGAATCGCGGTTGTATCACTTTAGCTCTAGTAGAATGTAGAAGATCTGAATTGCGCGATTTACGCTTACATGACATCAAGGAAGAAGGAAGCGTATTGCTTATTACTATCCGACCATCTATTTATCATTGCGCCCGAAAAATGTAAGTACCGATAGAGTTTTCTTACGGTATGATAAGGGAAAGTGCACCAATCAAGTATTAATACATTTGGATCATGTCCATTGCAAGTTGCACGATACCCGATTCTGAAAATACACTGGACATGCGTTTCGACGTACGTCCGCCTCCATAATGGCGAATAGCGGCATGACAATAGATCAAATCCAACGACAAGTAGGATGGAAATCGGCAGCTGTTGTTGAAGAGAGTATTAGCAATAAGAAGAATGTTTCAAACATTATTGGGAGTGCCATTAATGGAAGTGTAACCTCATCGACTTCCAAAAAACGGAAGTATTAATATTTCAAACAATTCCAGCTGCACTTTTAACATTTATTTAAAAAATTAGTATTGTTAAATATTTGAATATTAAATAATAATTAAAAAGTTGACATTTTTTAACTTAAGTTGCCATAGTAACTTTAAAACACGCGCGTTTTTGAAAGTTGGATTTAAGCACGCTGAAGCATACTTTAATAGCTATTTATTATACAAGTGGCTTATATGGCAAATAAGTTACGAAAGAAATGTTTAGCCACGAGAGCTTGCTCGAGTGGCTAATTTTTTTTGAGTAACTTATTTGCTGTTAAGACACGTGTGTAATACAAAGCTTTATCCAATATCTCGTAATAATAGTTTAAAATGTAATTAAAAGTTTTGACATTTGACGTTTTAAAATATCAAATTTAAATTATGAAAACTATTAAGTAGTAGGTGTACTCATAATTTACATATAAGTCATTAGTGTGTAATTATGAATTCATAAGTCCACTAGTGTTTTATAGACCCCATAAGATATGTAAAATCGGCATTATTATGCCTTCATAAGACAGAGGTGTTGGATAAATAGGCATTATAGGATACCAATAAAAAAAAATAATATAAATAATTTTATTAAAACTAATACACATGTATACAAAATAGGTTAATGTAGCTACTGTGTTAGAGATTCATTTCGTAATTATACGATAATCCTCGCAGATAATCGATTATATTTCGGTTTGCATAATCTCCCACTATCGTTTTTATGCGTTTATTCGCATCCTCATATTTTTTTTATTTTTCCGGTGGTTCGTGGCCTCCTAGTAGGTGTTCGTAGACATATAACGTTCTCTTTGAACTATCTTCAATGCTTCTATGAATTTCCATAACAAGGGAAGGTCCATACCTATTTCCATTTGGAGGCGGCGATGAGCCGCTTAGGCATGATAGTTTGTTCTGTTCATGTAATTTAATACACAATTATATAATGACTACAACTCTGGGGGGAAAATTTCAGGCCTTCTAATAATCCCTCAACGGTTCATTCGCCCAACATAATAATCCTCGAACCTGGCAACACTCCAGCTAACTTGTCTATTGCTTCGTCTAAATCAGCAGTCGAGTCGGTACAAATGCTTGATAGAAATGCCGAATCGGTGGCGCCGAAACGTCCATCCCGATGTACACTAGCCATGAAATTTTTCTTTTATTTTCTTAGTTAGTGTTCTTATATACCAAAATTATATTACCAACCTTAAAAGGATTATCCGATGATTCGATAATTGAATTCAATTGAAATTTTTCTGTATCTATATTTTAATCGATATTTTTCAAATTTAACCAAAAAGATAGTAGTATAGACTATAGAGTATATTAAATTGAAGTCTAAGAACTGTGGTAATCCGAGCAAACAGACAAACATTCATTTTTATATAATAAAAATAAAATATAATTATACTAGAAAAAGATTACCAACATTAGTACCAAGATTAGTAACAAATGTTACTTAAATAGAATTTTTATTAAGTAATTTTTGTTATTTACAAAAAATTTATATAAATTTTTCAAATAAAATTTGTGTTACTTTTCGGTAATGAATGCTTACTTCTCTTAAAGAACATCATCTTAAGTACAATTTTTACATAAACAAAGTAATCTATTTTTTTGAGTGAAGTAATATTGTTACTTAAAATTTGATTTTAATTAAGTAATTTTCATTATTGACAGTAAATAACACAAATTTTTAAAATAAGAATTACTTTACTTTTCGGTACCAAATATTACTTCTCTTGAAGAAAAAAATTTCAAGTAATTTTTTTTACTTGAATATAGCAACCTATTTTTTAGAGTGTAAGCTCAGTCATCATCATGTTGTGTAATGCAGGGATGCACAGACTTATTGGAACTAGGGGCCACTCGGCCAGATTATGAGTTAGGAGGCGTCCATTAATTACGTGAGGCATTTAGGGGGGGGGGGTCGAATCTCATCCAACTTCACGTGAGGGAGAGGGGGGGTCTCGGCAAATATCACGTAATTTTTTTGTGTTAACTATTCTTAAATAAAAGTAATTCAGCAAATTATGCTTTTTTAATAAATCCAACACAATCAATCACAGATTAACTTATATTTAAGTTACATTATAATAAATTACATTACATTATAATAAAAATACGCATTTTAAAAAATCTCACGTGAGGTTAAGAGGGGGGGGGAGGGAATCGAACCAAATCTCACGATATCTCACCAAGGGGGGCGGGGGGTCTAAAAGTTGCCAAAATCACCTCACGTAATTAATGGACGCCCCCTTAAAGACGGGCCGCAAGAAATAAAAAGTCCCCATTTACGGACTGCGTGTTCTAAAAGTTCTTGCCATTCGAGTTCAAACGGCTGTAATTCTCCCTGCGTTTGGCGTTTGCGATGACCATCAAGTCGTTGGATTTAACTTGGAATTTCCGTGTTTCACGTAAAGACAACTGTATGTCGCGTGTTCGCAAGTTTTCATCTTTGTTGAAAACAAAAGGAATTAATCACAAAGCGAAACTCGAACAGCATACATACTGCCGATCTCAATGAATTGGAGTTGGAAGGTAGATTGGGATTAATAATCGCTTAGGAAACATCCATTAATTATGGGAAGCGTTTAGGGGGGGGGGTCGATCCGAATCTGAACCAATCACTCATGAGGAAGACGGGGGGTCTCGGCAAATATCCCGTAATTTTTTTTCCGCAAGAAACTGTAAAATTTCGGGAGAACTGGGTTAAATTAAGTAAAACAAACAATCTTAACGTGAGATTAAAGGGGAGAGGGGTTAAAGGTAAATCGCACGACATCTCACTAGTGTTGAGGGTCAAAATAATTTCAAAATCATGTCACTTAATTAATTAACGCCCCCTATGAAGAGTTACAATCAAATCAATTTTATAGGTGATACGAAGTTCACCGGGTCAGCTAGTTTTGAATAAATGTGACAAAGCTAGCAAACTTCATAACAGATTTATCAATATGTAACGTGTAAAATGTTCAATATCCTTAAAATACAATTTTTTTCATAAATTTTTGTTGCTTTAAATTTAATTTCTATCCTCTTCTAATTTTGAAGTTACGAAGTTGGTATGAACAAACGAATGTGGCTTATCTATTTTTCAATTTTAATAGACGACAAATAGGCGCCGCCGAATAGGCGCCTCCGAAAAGGCGCCGCCGTATAGGCGCCAACCATATAGCCGCCGGTCCAAATAGGCGCCGAACCAATTAGGCGCTAGCTATTAAGGCGCCAGCCCTTTAGGCGCCAAATTTTTTAACTATTGTCTTACTTCTGTTCTTACTTATTATATTGTTTTAACATTTGCCTAATATTCTCGTATGACCAAATAGTGTACTACTAGTTTAAGGTCCGGCTTTAGAAACTAGTTAAAAAATGTAACTATATTTTCAAAAATTAACCAATAGAAGACGTCGATTAGCATAATATTTGAATTTTGTCTACTCTGAGTTGTTTCTTTGCCAAAATAGCAACAACAAACCAGTAGCCACCTCACATTAAATTTCTAATCACGCCATCCAGTTTGAGGTTGGATTTCTAAAGTTTCTTATCAGAGACGGTCCTGCTCTCACAATTTGAATTTAAATTTAGCGGTGTTTATAGTTGGTGAGTTATACAAATTTGTGTTATGATTTTTCTTTCGCAGGAGAATTAATGTGACTTTGTTTGTTCTTTTTTTTAAATCGGTGTAGCAGGGTGTAGCCGATTTAAGTGTCAATCAAGAGCGTGTTTAAGGTTGTTAAGAAGGAAAATGAAAATAATGAGAAGTTCTTGAAATTTTTACAGTACATTATTTGCGTAATAAAAAAAATTCTGGCAAAGTTTGAACTTAATCCTGTTCTTAGTTATCGAGATAAAAAGTGTTAAAGTTCACATTAATTTAAAGGTCATTAAATCGACAATCAGAAATGCCAGCATTTCCAAAAATTGCCAAAATATTTATGAAAGTCTTATAAATAAGTATACCAAATTTCAAAAAAGTCATGTTTTTAGTTTCTGAGAAAATTAAATTATTATTCTAAAAAGTAGTTCAAAAGCTATCAAGATTTTCGATAAATATACATTAAAAACAAAAATATTGGTGGGAAAATGAATTGGTTACGAAATCAGATGTTGCCATGATTTACTAAATCTTGATAGCTTTTGTACACTTTTTGGAATAATAATTTAATTTTCTCAGAAACTGAAAACATGACTTTTTTGAAATTTGGTATACTTATTTATAAGACTTTCATAAATATTTTGGAAATTTTTGGTAATGCTGACATTTCTGATTGTTGAAATAATGCCCTTTAAATCAATGCAACCGTTATGTAACTTTGACATTTTTTTATCTCGATAACTAAAAACAAGATTAAATTCAAACTTTGCCAGAAATTTTTTTATTGCGCAAATAATGTACTGTAAAAATTTCAAGAACTTCTCATTATTTTCATTTTCCTTCTTAACAACCTTAATTCAATAAAAAAGCAATTGGCACCTTCAGTGCCTACGCTTGTTTTTCTTTCAAGTTTTTTTTTTGTGTGAAGGTGATACCTTCAGTATCCCTTGTTATTTTAGAAAATGAACTCAAAATAAAAAATTTTAAGTAAATTTGTGGTTTTTAGTATGTATTTATGGTTAAATTCAAAAAATATAAGAATAATACAATACGTAGAAAATCAAAATTCAAAAAATTTAAAAAAGAGACATTTAACACATAACAGGTCTGGATTAAGAAAATTTGAAAAAATGAAAAATTCGTAATACGATAGTGCAATATAACGTTATTTCATGGTTATTGCCAAATTTTTTATTTTGAGTTCATTTTCTAGTTTTACGCCTCACGGTTAAAAAACGTGGTAAATTTTTGAATTTTGAATTTTTTCAAAGTTTTTAGAAATCATATTAAGAGGGCAGTGCCTTTGGATTTCAAACTAGCAGTGCTAGGTAAACGAATTTCTTAGTTCAAATCATTTTTAAATTATTCATACTTCATGTAACAAGTTCAGTTTTGATAATCTTTGGAGGTTATGGTAAGTCAATTTTGTACAATTTAGTCGACATTTTTGTTTAGTTTGAAATTTTTTTCTTATTTCACAATGTAAGCGATTGCGTGCAACTGAAGAATGGCAATAACCATGAAATAACGTTATATTGTACTATCGTATTAGGAATTTTTCATTTTTTCAAATTTTCTTAATCCAGACCTGTTATGTGTTAAATGTCTCTTTTTTAAATTTTTTGAATTTTGATTTCCTTGTTATTTTGTAAATTTTTTTTATATTTTAACTTTTCTGAAATTGCATTAAACCAAATTTTTATTTTACTCAACTTTTATTATTTTTATGGATTTAATAGTAATTTCTGGCGCCCGGCAAATTGTTTTTTTTTTAATTCTAAGTAATTTAATTCTAAGTTTAATTCTAATTCTAAGCTAGCCGCTGCTTGCACAAGCAGCTATCAGGGAGTGCAAGGGTACAAATAATTGCTGTTTCAATCTACAATTCATTAATATGATACTTTCGTTCTCTAATAATAAAATATAATAATAAAATAATTAATAGCATAGGTGATTTTAAAAACGCGCCTTAACTAGATTAGGGTTTTTTGAGGTAGAGAACAGTTATGGTGGTAATAACTAGTAAACGTACGACAGGTGTAAATCAGTGTAAATGTTAAGGTAATCGTATTTATTATGATATCATATGGGCTTGGCTAATTCAAAATAGAAATATGTAAAAATGATGTGAAATTAAAGAAATGTTAATAAAAAATTATTCAACAACCAATTAAATTTAAAAATGGGTAGGTACATTGGTACATACAAATCAAATAACAAATTTTCTATGTGTTTTCTTTTCTAGTGGAGGTAATAGTTGAGTATGATTATTCTGCAAAGGAACCTGATGAACTAACAATAAAGAAAGGAGATATAATATGTGATGTTATAAGAAAATCAGGTGGTTGGTGGGATGGTGTCTTAAATGAAAAAAGAGGATTATTTCCAGACAATTTTGTGCGACTAATGGATAAGGAGTCTGTTCTTTTCAAAACTAAAAAAGATTTTATACAAACTCGGCAGTGTCGTGTAATTTTTAGTTATAAACAAGATCATCAAGATGAATTGAGTTTAAATGTAGGAGACA
Source organism: Cantharis flavilabris (assembly GCA_949152465.1). Classification (NCBI taxonomy): domain Eukaryota; kingdom Metazoa; phylum Arthropoda; class Insecta; order Coleoptera; family Cantharidae; genus Cantharis; species Cantharis flavilabris. Next base: position 27,641,525 of record OX424436.1, on the reverse strand, counting down.
TTATTAATATAATAGGTGAAGAAGAGGAAGGGTGGTGGAGAGGTGTATTGCAGGGCAAAGAAGGCGTTTTTCCTTCAAATTTTGTGGAAGAAATTAAACCCAAATTTAGTAGTAGAGAAGATTTAACAACTTCAAATGGTAATAAGAGTCCTGTTTTACTTCCCAAGCGGAGTGAGTATTAAAAAAATTTAAAACTTTATCTCAATATTATTTATAACAATATTTTAGGTAAAATATTGTGCCAAGTTAAGTATTCCTACAAAGCTCAAAACGAGGATGAATTGTCGTTGAAAGAAGGAGACATAATAAATGTAATAAGTAAGGAAGGTCTAGATCCGGGTTGGTGGAAAGGAGAGTTGAATAGCCAAATTGGTGTTTTTCCAGATAATTTTGTTACAATTATATCAAACATAGATGAAAAACTTAATAAGGATTCTACAGAATCTGCCATATTAAAACCAACTGTATTTTTGCAAAGAAAATCTGTTGAAGAAAATCGAAACATTCCTCCTATACCAAGCAAAAAACCTTTAATTCCTATTAAAAAATCACCTTCAGGTTCTGGTTCTCAAAGTGGACTATTAGCCGGATTAAGAAAAAAAATTGTAGATGGTACTACCAGTAGCAAAACTCTTACCAAATCAAATGAAATATTAGAGGAAAAGCAAGATGCAGTTCCAGTAAATGTGTTTGATCAAGTCGAAAGGACCTGCATGTTGCCTGACGTTAGAGCGACTCGTGTCAAAGCACCAGGTAAATTATAAAATAATTATTGTTGCAGTTCTACATTATTTGACGAACTACTTTTAAATTGATTTTGATTTCTTGTTTTGTTTTTTCTTAAAATATTAAAAAGTAATTAAAACTAAAGTGCAGTCTATGTACACTACCGCTCATGGAAGTTCGGACACCTAATAAAAATTTATTAACAACCATAAAATTTCGTAAGCATTTGTTAAATGGGAGAAATATTTACTCATAACAGGAAATAAGTACTAACCTAATATTCTAAGAAGTTTATATTGGTTTCGCTTCTTTTAACACTTAGAAAAATAAATTTAAACCGCACTAATCCATTAACAATTTTATAGCTACTTGTTCACTTACCGAAATATTTTGTTTCTTTTTAATTTTAGGTAGGCTTCCAATAAAGCTTCCGGCTTTATTGTTGGGGCAATATAATCTTGGTACAATTACTTCAATATTTTTGTAAATTTTAAAAATAGGGCGTTACATTTGCCAGTTTCTATGCAAACGATTGTGATTGTATCTTTATTTTGTTTAAAAGTTTAAAAGTGTTAAAAATTATTTTGAAAATGCCACGCGGAAAACCTACTACCGTAGAAAAACGAGCAAGTGTTGTTACCTTGTTAGAGGAAGGTTTTTCAGTTCGTCAAATTGCGAAAACAACTAATTTAAAAAGTTCGACCGTAAATGATATTATTCATCGATATCGAAGTACGGGTAGTTTAGAAGATCGAAATCGTCCAGGACCTTCTAGACAAACAACTGCTGCTGAAGATTTAAGAATTGTGTTGTTAAGTAAACGAAATAGAAAGCTTACGGCACCAGAAATTACTTCGGAAGTGAATCGCGGACGCATGAAAACGATTTCAACTAGTATGGTAAAACGTCGACTTCAAGAAGCCGATCTTCACGGGCTGGTTGCCGTTCGAAAACCCCTTTTACGTCGGGGTAACAGGGCGAAACGACTTCAGTGGGCACGAGATCATTTAGATTGGTCAGTTGAAGATTGGAAACAAGTGCTCTGGAGTGACGAATCAAAATTTGAAGTTTTTGTACAAACTAGACGGATGTTTGTCCGGAGATCAAAGAGGGAGAAAAGGGAGGAGTTTGGTACTTGTTTGGGGCTGCTTTTCCTTCGCAGGAACGGGCGATTTATGTAAAATTGAAGGAGTGTTGAAAAAAGAACACTTTAAAAATATTAGAAAAAAACACTTTGCCATCGGGGTTGCGTTTAATCGGTCCCAATTTCATCTTCATGCACGATAACGACCCTAAACATACAGCGGTAGTGTGTAAAAATTATTTAAATGCTCAAGAGCAAGATAATATTTTAAAAATTTTGAATGGCCTCCACAGAGCCCGGACTTAAATCCAATCGAGTTGTTGTGGGACGAGCTGGACAGGAGAGTTCGAAAAGTGTGTCCAACATCAAAAGACCATCTGTGGAACATTTTAAAAAGTGAGTGGACTATAATATTCCGCAATCGGTTTTGTCTAAACTTATTAACAGAATGCCTAGAGTAGTGCGAGCAGTTATAAACGCCAAAGGTGATTTCCTTGACGAGAAGAAAATTTGATGTCTTTATATTTATAATTAAACAAAAAATTTTTTTTGGTGTTAATTTTAATGCCCTTTTTTATAAATATAATAAAATTTTGATTTTCCTTAGTTTTGTTTGTGTTTTTTACTGTTTTTAAATATATCATTAGGTGTCCGAACTTCCATGAGCGGTAGTGTATGTTATATGATTTTTCATATTACCTGCTATAAAACAGAGTTTCATTGCATGTGGAGACAGTCAAAACACAACAATTGCAGATTAACGCGACTGTTGGTTTCTTTTTTCTTCAAACTAATTGGTTTCTTCCCTAGGACAGAAACCGTCAAGTTTCTTCCTTAGGACTGAAACCGTCAAGTTTCTTCTTGCTTACTTAGTTGTAAATCTATAGTTTTAACCTTAGATAATATAATACTAGATACCAAGTGCCCTATTACAATGCATTGAAGCTAGTGAAGCAAAGTAGTTCCGACATAATAATTTGTAGCTGTCTTTGTTGAACACTACAATTGGCTATCGTATATCTCTTTCTAAATTCAGAAACCGAATGGCGCATGTACAATTTTTAAATTTGAATTTGACAGTTGGTGTTATTCAGTGATTGCAGTAGGATTAGGCGTTTTCAAAAATTGCTCAGGTAGATATCTACCTACAGTTTACCTTTCGGTAATCAGCTGATTTGTTAGGCGTTAATATAACAGAAATATGAATTAATTTAATATTTTGTCATCAATCTTTAAAACGTGAAAATGGTTAAGTGTATTATCTATGAATTAAAAAATCCATTTGTTTGAATAATTTTGTTAAGCAAATAAATTTTGTTTAATTTAAATAAAATATTATTTGTCAAACAAAAATTTGTTTAAATCAAAATAAAATTTTATTTATTCTATTGTGGTTAATTAATTTTTAGTTTCTTTAGTTAAATTTAATTTAAAAAGTTAATTCAAATTAAACAAAATTTATTTGCTTCAAAAAGTTATTCAAACAAAATAGTTTTTTTAATTTAAAGAAAGCGTTTTTACTGTGTAAAATAATGTAACTGAAATATCGTTTTACAAGTAAGAAAATTTATTGTTTCGTAATTTTGCTATTAATTATAAATAATAATTATGTAAATTTAACTTTCCAAAAAGAAAAAATAGACGAACACAATGGGTTGACACTTTAAAATTAGTGGTGATATTTTATTTTAGTAATAGATATTAATTTAGTAATAGATATATATTAGTAATAAAGAAAAAACCTAAAATAAATTGCTTTGTTTCATTTCATAAACATTCAAAAATATTTAAATTTAAAATTACCGCCAATATAGAATAAAGAAAACCGAAATTGGGACGTATTGAATTCAAAAAGATATGCAAAAACCAGTTTTGTATTGTATGACAGAGACGCAGTTAAAATAATACGTCGTTGCTGTTTTGCGTCTCAACATTTAAGAGTACTTGGTATCTATGTAATATATATTATGATCTAAGGTTTTAACCATCAACTGATCTGACAGTGACAGTTCTTATATTTTATGAAGTTTTGGTTAGTTAATGAAACTCGCAGATTCATTACAGGTAATATGAAAAATAGTGTGTATGGCATGGGATGAAACACGATTTCAGACTTGACCCTCATCCCTCATTCAGACCCTCATCTGAAATCGGTTTGTTTCATCCCTAGCCAAACAACATATTATTACTATAAAATTTTTCATACGATTGCTTTTCATACCCAGTCGAGGTAGGTTGAGTTCAGGGATGTTTTTAGCGAGTTAAGTGGCCCGGAGAGCTGCGTAGGGTCATTTTTGGCTGGCGCAAGCACAGCAAATCACGTGTCCACCGTATTTATTTAGCGTATGGCAAATACAAAAAAAAAAAAGCAACTACATGTCAATGCATACATAGTCAAACATTAATATTCAGACTTTCAATCCAAGTGACAGCTGGTGGAGTGGCTCTCAGGAAGTCCTCGGTCGTACAGTGACTCGGTCTGTTTTTGCAGTTATATGCCAGGTGGTACATTGTTTGCCTTTCTTCGCCGCAGTCGCATGCCGCAGTTTCAGATTTGCCCCATTTATGTAGGGAATCAGCACATACCCCACAGCCCGTACGAACTTTGTTCAGTCCGCACCATGTTTTTCGTGGCAGGGCGAAACCAGGTGGCGTCTGTCCGATATGGAGAACTTCGTGGACCGCATGAGGCGCTTTGGCCTGCCATTCTTGTGTCCACCGTAAAATGAATTAATTAAGCTAAAGTAATTTGGCTCCTCCCAATAATTTATGCATGTTTAATATGTAAAATTTTAGATTTTTAAATGCCGTGTTTTCGAAAACTAGTGGATAATCAGCAAAGCAAAAAAAAATTTTTAATATACCATCAAACGGGGTGAAATGGATCAAAATTTTAGGATTTTTGTATTTTTTCATATTTTTTTGGAAAGAAAAAATTCTGGATAAAATATATGTTAACGATACATATCTGAGGCACAAATTTCTGGAACATTTTTTTAAAATCACCTATTAAATTTTTTTATTTTTGTTTTTAAAAAGTGATCCGATTCACTCCGTGTGTTGGGGTGAAACGGATCAGGTGTTTAAATGCCGTTATTTTGCTTTTTAAAATCTTTGAAGGTAAAGGTGATATCACACACAGCTAGTTTTGCTGCGCTGCCAATTAAAAAACTGCTCAACTTTAGCTACTTGTCGTGTGAACACTGCTGCAACCTTTTCATGAGCTATGAAAAATATTACATAATAGGTAGGACAAGTTCTTAAAAGTAAATGTTCCTCTTTTTAGGGGGATTACAAGAATTTTTTTTATAATTTGCTCTTGCTTGACCACTACGATATCGGGAATTTCACGACATGCAAAAGTTATTTGTTTTTTGACGACTTCTTCCTTAAACATTTTACTGTGGTCTCTTCGCCTAAAATTTCTTCAATTTTAGCAGCAAAAAAATCGAACTTTATTGTTCGTGACAAATTTCACGATAACAAATTTTCTAAGCTGAAAATTTTCATCAATCCCCTTAGGTAAGTCGTTTGAAACGTTGTCGTCATTTTCCAATTCTGAAAAATTCATATTTAGTGCCTTCTTTCTTCTGCTCTAGGGAACTTTCACGTTTTTTCAAGGTCTTTCTCAGAAACACTTTCCTGCTATCCATTCACTTTTATATCCCTCTTTGGTTTTTGCTTGAACCCGTTCTTAGTTGTAATAGATGATCCGTTTCACCTATTAAACTTGAAATTTTTTACATAAAAAATTAAGGTAGTACTGTCGGTTGTAGAATTACCGTTCGGAATTTAATGAAATTCGCCATATTAGTAGATCATGGTATGATAATGATTCAATTAAATTTTTGAAGAGCTACGGAGAACCAGTAAAAAAATATTGCCGTTTGAAATTTCATGTTTTTATCATTGAGCCTTATGGGAAATTATAGGTTTAATCATATTTTACAAAAAGTGCCGTTCAGATTTCAATAAAAACAGAAAACGAGAGAACTTATTATATGAAACATTTTAAACACTTAAAAGTACAGCTTCAGAGCTTGTGATAGTAGTAATTAGCAAATAAATATCAAAAATGTACTTTTTATATCGTAGTTCATTAGATGTGGCAACGTTGTAAAAGAGGTAAAAATTTACGAAATTAAATTTACGAAATTTAAAAATGCATGGAATATGAGCAATGTAGGTTTCATAAAAATATCTACTGTTGTTATTTGAATTATAAAATTTAGCAGCGATCTTTTTTTTTAATACTTGTTTATACATAATTTTTTAATAAATTTAATGCTTTTATAGGCATAGGCAAATTCTGCACAACTTCAGTTTTGTTACAAGCATCGTCCCAACTAAAGAGAGAACCAAGTAAATCATTGTTGGAAATGTTTAATTAAAAACATCATGTTTAATTTTTTAGCAATATTTTCTAACTTGTACAATTTTTGTGTTACTTCTACTTAGATGGTTTTGACTGTGACATTAGTTGCGTTTTAGAGAAATTGCTCTGGACGATTTCTTGACATAGAAGGGGCGTTTGATAACACGCCCTTCTACTCAATAGAGAACGCACTTCGAGTGATCCCCAGAGAGGGACATCGGCCATCATACCCTGATCTTCAATTCCATCAAGAGTAACAACATGCTATGCATGCAATCGGACAGAACCAGCACTGTAAGGAACTTCCAAAAACCTTGCAAGGTTCTCATACCTGCTAGGGAAATGGATGGCACCAAGCGGGAGCTTGGTACCCAGATGGATCCAAAACGGAAATCAGTACTGAAGCAGTGATCAGCGGGCGTAGAACAGGAGATGTGTTCAGCATAAACCTGGGCTGCGACGCTACTGTTTTCCAGGCAGAAATAACTGCTGTACCAGCCTGTACAAAGGAAATGACATGGAAGGCTTATGCAAATAAGCAGATCTGTATCTTGATCGACAGCCAGGCAGCTCTAAAAGCTCTGAAGAGAGCGGCAACACAATCCAGGTTTAGAGACCTTCGATGTGCTAGTAGCACTTGTACAACAGAACAGCTTAACGCTGAGGTAGATGCCTGGGCACGCAAGAATAAAAGGCAACGAAGAAACAGATGTCCTTGTTAATGCTGCTGCAAAACGATATCTAGTAGGACCAGAACCAACTTGTGTGATAGCATATCGGACCGCAAAAAAGATTATTAAGGAACTATTAAGTAAACAACATTTTTCGTACTGGAGGGACTTTCCGAGACTGAAACAATCGCGGATGTTCATTGGTGGGCCCTCCAATAAAAAAAGAAAACTAGAAATCCTCAAGGTGAGTAGACCACAGCGGAGGAAGACAGTAGGACCTGTGGTAGGACTTACAGGACATTGCTGCCTTAATAGGTACCTCAATGTAATTGAGGTTGTTGCAGAAAATCCGGTGTGGAGGAAGATACTCCACACCACTTACTATGTGGGTGTCCAACCTTAGCCCTGTTGAGGCTACGACACTTCAGCTGGGCATATCCTACAACTGAGAAAGTAATTCATTCACCCATCAGCTGTGTACTTAATTTTGTTGAGGGAACAAAGCTGATGGAGTAAAACTTTGAACGCGGGGTACAATAAGGTTTGAGCTTCAGTGCTAGTGGGCAAGGAACCACAACCTTTTCAGCAATAGTAATAATACTTAGTTGCGTTCTATTTTCAATATACTAAAGATTTAATATAATCAAATTGCAAAACTGCATTGTATTTACAGCTTACCATCTAATAGGAAATTAGAATGATAGGCTTATTGTGTGCGTTATCTAAGGTAATTTGATATCAACCGTAGTTCCTAACTTTCATTGCGAAATTTACATGTCATATTTTTGTCAAATTTTATAAAATTAGAGAATTGTATTTCAAATCTGTCAAACTGAAGTTAGATTCTACGGCGATATTGCCTAGTCTAAATACTGCGTAAATCAAATGAGCCAGTGTATATTTTTGACTTTCGCAGTACCGACAGTAGTACCTTTTAAACCACAAAAGCTTAACAAAATATTTTTATTGCCTGATGTACTCAACTAATTAGGGAACTCATAAAAACTTACCAAAAATCTCCAACTTGTATCGCCTATTCTGTGGATGTCAATCTTTTAACGCTTTGTAAAAACTACGCAAGTATTACCTTTTGTTTTTCGCCAATATCAATCATACGCAACGCGATCTAGCTCTTTCTTCAGACTCTTTCCAACCACTGATCTTCCCAACTACATATTTTATCGTTTATTTGCCACGAATCAAACGTATACTACCAATCCTAACAAAATTCCATACAAAAGCGTCAGTTATTCGTTTCACCCCTTGTGATCCTTTTCATCCCGTTTGATGGTACTTAAAAAATTGTTTTCTATTTAATGGTATACAGTGTGTTCACGATAAGCGGTAACAGTGAATAATTCTTATATTTTACTAGATACAAAATAAGTTTAAATAGTTTTTTTATTCAACTCGAAATTTACCATTGGAAACTGCGGAGGTACATGTTTTTGTGCTTCAAACTCAACCGCAAGTAAACATGAATTTTTTTTTAAATGGCAATATGTCTTTTTTAGCGTTTTCTTAATCTGCAGTTTTTTCTCGATACATACATTTAAATTATCATAGAAAAAAATTATCATAGAAGAAAATTTTCTAGAAAAATGCAAGATAAATTTATTCATTATTTAATTTATTTATATATACCTATAATAATAATCTTGAACAAAATGGTGGCAATTTTGAACAAATTATCAGATAGGTTGTGTTTTCTGTACCGTGATGTTGTTTTGTTTTCATAGCACATTAAACAAATTAAATACTTAATAAATTTATCTATAAATAAAGATTATCAATAGTGAGCCACAATACACAAATAAAACACTTTTTTAAAACGAGCTTTCGGAAAATGACTTCCTTTTTCAAGTTTAATATGAATTCATATTCATATATTTTCAAGAGCTAATAATTTTAATTAATAATAAATTTATCTTGCATTTTTCTAGAAAATTTTCTTATGTAACCTTATGATAATTTTATAGATATGTAGTATGTATAGAGAAAAAATTGCAGATTACAAAAATGCTAAAAAAGACATGCCATTTGAAAAAAAAAATTCATGTTTATTTCCGGTTGAGTTTGAAGTGCAAAAAATGTACCTCCGCAGTTTCCGATGGTAAATTTCGAGTTGAATAAAAAACTATTAAAACTTTTTTTTGTATCTAGTAAGATATAAGAATTATTCACTGTTACCCCTTATCGTAAACACACTGTATAGGAAAAAAGTGAAATTCGTGGTCTAAATTCCCTGACTTGATTAGTTATAAAACCTTAAAATGTTAGAATATTAAATCGTGATCACTCTTAATACTAAAATTGTGAGTTGTAAAATTGTGATAGGTGTTGAATATAAAATTGGTTGAAATGTTGATATATCGGACTTTTTATTGGTTGAAATAGTGATTAACGAAATGAAAAACTGCTAAACCAACTGTGTGAGTGTTGTCCAGTGGTAACCGTAAGTTAGCACATTCATTAAAATTCATTAAAGCAAAACCATATTAAGTGAGGTTAAGAAAATATGCAACGCACCCCGCCACCGGGTACACCACCAACCCGGGTGGTGGATTCGAGAAATGCTGAAATGTGGTCAAATCAGACTAGTGCAATATCTTCGAATGGACCCATGTATTTCCTGTTGCAATAAAAAAACAAAATAAAAATTGTTGGGCTTATATTGGGCTGATGTGTGTTTTTGTCACGGGAATTCCCAGCAGAACCCAACATAAACAATGTTGACAATGTATTGGGAAACACCAGCAAATCCCAACAAAAACAATACTAGATGTTGGGAAAACCTACACTGAAAAAACAAATTATTTGAGTCAATGCAAAATTTATTTCTCTCAAATAAATATATACTTGTATTTGGCGAAATACACGGTAGCTATTAAATCAAATAAATCATAGAATTGACCGATTTATTTAGACCAATTAAATTAATATTCATGTCAAATATGGACATAGTATATTCAAGCCAAATAAATGTGTATTTAATGCAATTTGATAAGGGGCCGTCCATTAATTACGTAAGGAAGATTTTTGTAATTTTTGACCCCCTCCCCCCTCACATAAGGGCACGTAAGATTTTGGCAATCCCCCCCCCCACATCTTACGTAAAGATTATTAAACAAAAATAATGTAGGGCCCCCCTCTCCTCCGCTTATATTTATAAATTATGAATAACAATAATATTGTTATTATACGAAAAATACAAAAATTTAAATCAAATTTTGTTTATATAAATAAAAGTTAATCAAGATTAATTAATTGCATAAAAAAGTTAATTCAAAAAATTGGTAATTCCTTAATATCCAGGTAAAAATAACTAATTTAATTTAAAAAAAGTATTTTACGTAACTTACGTAAGGAATATGTCGGACCCTCCCCTCCCCCACGTAAGGGTCCGTAATATTTCCGATACCTCCCCCCTCCCCCCAAACCCTTACGTAATTAATGGACAGCCCCTAATAAGGTCAGTTTAACTATAACATTTATTTGTGTCAATTAAATATGAATTAAAGCAATTTTATAATTAGATTAGTTTAAATATACGTTTCGTTTGTGTCAATTTTGTGTGAATTTAACGCAATTTGATATTTTGATTCGTTTAAATATTAGATTTGTTTGTGTCAATTAAATGTGAATTTAACGCAATTTGAAAATCTGATTTGTTAAAATAAACGATTTGTTTATGCCAATTAAAAGGTTTACTTACCTTGAATACAGCGGCATATTCAACTTAAACAGGAAGGGTTTTTAAAAGAATTAAATAATTAAAAATTTTAGATTTAACTATATATTTGTACCAATTATATGGATATGTAAATCAAATATTGATATAAGATAAAACCAAATAAAATTTGATATTATAATATTAATTATTTTTGTATAAAAAAGTTATAATTATAATTATAATAAACTTAAGATGATACTCAAATGTTGTCCGCCAATGGAAAAATACGGTCCGCAAAGGTTCACCATTTGTTTTGTAACCATCTTCTTCTTTCTTCAATTTCGGGTTCTGAAAATAAAAAATAAATAATATCACCATATTATTTTTCGATTCAAAGTTAAACCAAAGGCAAAACTAATTTTAAAAAAAACATGATGTTTATAAATGTGACTTACCCGAATTGTCGTTGTCTTGTTTTGCTTCCAGATTTTTTTTTCGTTGACAAGATTTTTCTATGATACCTGCATCACGCAGTATTGTCAATAAATTTTTCTATTTATCTGGAAGTTTCCCCCTGGAAACTGTTTTTAGTATGTACAGTGAGTAACCAAAATATCCGGACACTCCTATGTTAACAATGTAAATTGGACACTTTGAAGCCTGTTTATAAAAAATTTGTTTATTAAATATTACTCACTGTGAAATATATCGCCCACATTGTCGAAAAGCTGCCACTCTTTCAAACTTTTTTCGACAAAAGCATCCATGTCTTCAATTACAGGTGTAAAACACTCACAAAATTTCACAACCATAAACACAATTATCGAAAACACAAGGATCGCGGATTATTCCCGATTGACGCCTGCAACCGTTCTAATTCGTTCCAATATGCGTTTGCAGAAGAACTGCTTTATAGGGATTAACAAGTTAGAACTAAACATATTATGAAAATTTGCAGACACCATTCAGCAAAAAGAATTACATGTTGGCGTCGGTCGGTATCTTTATACTAGGTAGAAAGAAAACAAATTATGTTATCGTTCGACTTAAGTAATTTAATATTTGTTTGCATATTTTCATAAATGTGTTGATAATAATAAAAATTAAACCCTTGAATTTAATAATTGTTATGCCGCACTTGTAATTTTAGAGGCTTAACGCCTTTTCTTCAAAAGGCGCCTTAGACTTTAGCTTATTGCATAACGTAACGGTCCTGCAAATTACCTTACCATTTACTCACAGTTGCACGATATAAAATATTTACATATAGTATATTATGTATATGTGGTACATATAATGTTGATCACTATAATATTAAAATAGCATGATAATTGATATACTATGTACTATTATGTATGTCGATATTTCAATGCAACTTAATAAATATGAATTAGAACGTATAAATATTATAAATATAGTAATTCTTCAATGAAGAAGTTGATTTATTTGGCACAAATAAATTAAATAATTCAATTAAATCTAAGGTTTTAATATACGTCAAGTTCAATTAAATAAATATATTGTTTTGATCTAATATTCCAAATTAATTCATAGAATAAAATTAGAATTCAATCAATTTTGTTATGTTTCTTTCAATCTGATGGTAGATTTACTTCAATTTTAGATTTTATCGAGACAAATAAAGTTTCATGGGCCTAAATAAATCTGTTAACTAAATATTAGATTTCATTCAGATTTTCTGAAATATTTATACCAAATAAACTAATTTTGTGCCACGTTTACCAGAGTTATTACAAATAAATTGGTCAAATAAATTACCATCTATTTGCCATAAACATTCATTTTTTTCAGTGTAGTAAACTCCAACATAAATATTCCCTTCAACATAGCAAGTTAATTCAAATAATGAAATGGTTATTCTATATCAGCTTTCAGTGATGGTTACCGCTTTCTTTACATTTAACAAGCTGCCAAATGAAAACGATGCATAGAAATTGTTTGTGCCCATGGCAACTTTTGTTCAGAATGATATGAACTACAATATATAAAAAAATCAGCCAATTTAACTGAAACCCAATTTCCATATACTTTTGTGCGGGGTCCTTTAATTGTTTATGTAATAAAGCATTTTTTAATTTTAGGTTTTCAGGAGCATGCTCCTTTAAAAAAATTTCTTTTTGAAGCCTTACAAAAGCTAGTTTTCTTCTTGCAATTCATAATAATTTTCAACAGCACTTCGAATATTAAGTTGACAAAAATTTATCAAAACTCAAAATTTTTAAATATGACACATGACAGACAAATGAGTTAGCTACAGAGCTACCAACATTTCTAAACCTATGGTCAACTGCCGGTAAGCAGACCAAAGGTTAAAATTCGGATATGAAACAGTGCCACATCTCAAACTCCAAGTTAACCTTCAAGTTAAGGTTACTTAACCTTAGGTTTTGACTATCGATTGTGAAACCGGCCGTAATTCGCCTGGATTAACTTTCAAGTGCATTATGGAAAGTTTATCATTAACTGTTTATTTTTTTATAACAAAGAATAAAATTCACTAAACTGTAATTTATTTCAATAATAACATAACAAAAAGGGGAGTTGACATGCAAATGTGAAATCTACCTATAATGAAAACACTTGACAAGTCGATTTTTGAAGGGAGTAGAGAATGCTTCATTTTCTCAACTGAGTTTGGAAAGCATCTTTTTTTCGGTTTTCAGATAAACTAGTTTACTGCGAATACCTACTTGTGTGTTGCTAGACAGTTTGAGTAATAATATGTAATTATGAGCATTTTCAATGGAATGCTAAACTTTGTTTTTAAAATCATTTTAACGTACTTTACAAAGAAATTTTAAGTTACGTAAAAGAACATTGTGCGAATACAATGCGAAGTTTAGCGAACGCTCGTTTATCCACCGAATTACAAAATTTGATGAAGTAATTGACTTTAAATTCAAACTATTATATCGAAAAAAATTTTCGGTTACAGTAGTTGGCTTGCCTTATACGATAAACTTCAGAAATTGTTATTTTATTCATTATAAACATTACTAAAATAAATTTTTTCGATTGTGTAATAATTTACAAATTAAATTCATACTACAAGTTTAAATTGTCTATAAATGAATAAAAAAACATTTTTAAAAAAATAACAAATATTCTAATTCTAATGATTTGCAAAATTGTGTAGAAAATAAAATTTTAATATTTCTACAGGTAGAAGACCTCCAAGTGTAATATTTAAAGAAATTGAATTGGGAATTGTAAATGGAAATGTTAATCAACCTGATATAGACGGTATAGAAGCTACTATGTGCTTTTATTCTACAAATAATAAATCATCGGAAGAAATAAAGCCTAAGCTTAGAGGATGGGAAAAACACAAAGCTCCTTGGTTAGAGGAAATGAAATTAAATCAAGCAAAGCGTACTTCTACATCGCCTGGGCCAGAAATAAATAAATTAAAAATAACGAATTCTGATATATCCGTTACATCAGACACAGATAATGGCCTATCTGAAACAATTTTGTCTGTTGAAGCAAATAGCAGTAATTTAAACGAAAAAGTTTTAAATACTACCAATGAAATAGATAAAGATACAGTTTTAAAAAATAAACTCTCGGTGTCTTCTTTTCAAATTTCTCAAAATCTGAATCAAACTACAACAGTTTTTTCAACACCATCTTCAATTGAAAGATCACCAAATATAGAAAAAACTTTGACAAGAAATTTGGACAACACTTCATCACATCAGTATAACGAATTACTCGAAAGATTAGAAACATTGGAATTGAGATTTCAACAACAAGAACAAGTTCATAAAGCAGCTATTGAAGATTTACAAAATAAACTACAAGTTGAAACAGATATGCGAAGATTATTACAAACAGAATTGGATAAATTATCTCAATGTATTATGCAAGTGTGACTTAATTTTAAAACTTAAAAGTATTGTAAATAAATATTGTTAACTACTTATATAATATATATAATTATAGTCAATATAAAGTGGTTTAGGTAAGAATTTATTTTTACATTATCTGTAAGTTGCCCAGGGTTGAACTGGCCCGTTTTCTAACCAGCAATGGCCACGCTCCAGTTAAAACGGTTTTAGGACATTTCGCTACCACTTCTTAGTCCACTGGAATTAGACGAAAAAAGTGGTTTTGAGGCAAATTTTTAGTACAGCATTGTGACCTATGAAAATTTGTAGGTTTTAACATTTGAAAACTTTCTGTCATAACCTGCAGTGGCGGGGATAGAGGGGATATCACATAATGTGTACATATACAGGTTGACCCAGACCATCCTTATCAGTACTTTTTTTTTCAAAAACGGTAAGTCGTAGAGTGTTAGGCTAAAAAAAATTATTACAAAAGCCCTAATGGCCAATCTAATGGTGATATTATTATTTCCGGGAACAGTCGGCATCCAGAGTAGTTTGCTCCAGAAATCCAGAATTTTAAATGGCACCATATGTCGAAAGTGGTATCGTTGGAAAGCTCTTTAAAAAATAAGCAAGTTTTGTAGGAAAAATTTTTTTATTACTCCCACCCCTTTTAAGTTATATTCACTTGAAATTATTAAATTTCAATTTCTTATAACGAACTTAACTTTAAAAGTCAGCACTTGAAATCCAGCTACCGCGTTAGAGCAATGTCACAAGTGTTCAAAATGTCTTCCATTTACTTCTAAACACTCACTCTAAAAAATAGGTTGCTAAAAACAAAGAAAATTTATTTATAATAAGGAACAAAAATTTTTGCTATAGCCTCAAACAAAATGTTACTTGCTTTTAATAACATTTATTTTTAACGAAATGTTATTTGTTACAAGTAAAAATGTATTAAGCATTAATAACAAAAAGTTATTTATCACAAGTAACTGTAAATTTATTAAGCTGTAATAACAAAAAGTTATTTTTCAGAAGTAAAATTTATTAACCGTTAATCTTAAAAAATTACTTGTAATTAATAATACTATGCAAACATTACCAAAAGTTGTTTGTAATAAGTAATTATTTATTAATCACAAGTAACAAAATATTATTTGTGACAAGTAATTAAGGTTGTTAAGAAGGCAAATGAAAATAATAAGAAGTTCTTGAAATTTTTTCAGTACATTATTTGCGTAATAAAAAAAATTCTGGCAAAGTTTGAACTTAATCTTGTTCTTAATTATCGAGATAAAAAATGTCAAAGTTATATTAGGGTTGCATCGATTTAAAGGGAATTACAGGGCCGTATATAAGGGAGGGGTTTTGGGGGGTTCAACCCCCCCCCCCATGGGTTAAGTAATTCTAAATAATTATTACATTTAAGAAATGTGCGCGTGAAAACAAAATAAATAAACAATATCTATCTAATTAATAATTCGACGGATAAGTTCATCTCTAAACTGTAAACTGGAAAAATGCAAGTACAAAGCAATAAAATGAAGTAATAAAATATATTAGGTTTAAATGGTTAAACTCATGTTTTTAATACATTTGTAGTGCAGTTGGCATAAAAATTTTGGAAATTTTAAGGTATGGTTGCAAATAAAAGTGTTTCCGGTAATAAACACTCAATAAAAATGTCATCCCTATTTATTAAAGCGGCTTTTAAAATGTTGCTACAAAGGCTATAGCCGGGTAATCATGGGGAAATGGCCCTTACACCGATTTGGCTAATTTTTTTTTTAGAGGTTCCCCTCTAAGCAACATTACATTTTCCAAAATATTAGATCCTAAATGTTTATAGTTTCTTAGAAAAAAAATATTTTCGAAATTTAGTATTGAATTTTTTTCTCAGGAAGTATTATTGCAAATTAAATGATATTGGAATATGTTATAGAGATACTAAAGACCTATAAGTGGAAATTTTTTGGTGATTTTAGCTCCACATAAAATGTGGAAAAAACGGGAAAAAAGTTTTCAAAAATTAAAAAAGTTAAATTTTGGCCGTACAACAATCACCAAATTTTTGTCAAATATTTCTTATATATGTCTATATAACATATATTAATTTTAAATTTTTACGAAGGGTATAACATATTCATATTTATAAAAGTTGTTGCCTAGATGCACCGACCAGCATCGAGCGTAACGGGACATCCATTAATTACGAGAGGCGTTTAGGGGGAATCTTACCCAATCTCACGTGGGGAAGAGGAGGAGTTTTAGAAAATATCACGTAATATATTATTATATATTTATATAGACAAGAAACTGTAAAATTGCGTGAGAACTGGGTTCAATTAAGTAAAACAAACAATCTCACGTGAGATTAGAGGGGGGTCGTTCTAATTCTCACGACATCTTTTACTACAGGGTAGTTTTTTATGTTTTTCATTAATATTGAGGTCATACGGTCAAGAACTTCAGTAATGATGGTTTTGTCAGACTGTAATCTTTTTCTACCCTTTTGAAAGGGTAGAGCTCTGGTTTCAAGAGATATACTAGATTTCCCGGAAATGACCGAAACCGAGTTAAAAATGTTTTTTACAAATACTTATCAATACAGTCAATGTATATGCTATTTGGCTGAAATCATTAAAGGGCCCTTTACACTATGCGATTTATCCTAGGATTTTTCGTACGAGTTGTCGTAAGCAGATATGTTACCGTTTACATTTGACGGTTAGTCACAAGGAAAAACTCGAATCTGAACTCATAAGCAACTCATAACGAAATCTTAATCTACTCCTATGATTAGGAAGGTTTCTATTTCTAGAGCCTAAGTAAAAACGTACCTAAGAGAAATCCTATGATAAATTGCATAGTGTAAAGGGTCTTTAAGGAAGACGGCTCTAGTATAGTTATGCATTTTGTTAAGGACAATTCCAATATATTAAAAGTTGCATCGCGTCATATTGTTCGAAAACATCATATCGTTGGTTTTGGAGTATGTTCCACATACTAATAGTGTTTCTGAAATCCCTAGATATTATTGCTAGTATGCCAATGGAATGAGAACTGTTGGGTATTGCTCTCATTTGGCAGCAATAATATATTATTATTTATGCTATGCAAGATATTGTTTGAAAATAATAAGACCTGCTGAAATCCTAACGAACTTATTTAAAAATACAGCATTCCAGTGACTAATACTTATTATTGAAGACAATAGCGATAACGATTAGTTATAAGATTATAAGTATTTAAATGGTGTTTTCTATTTGTTTATTAAATAATCATCTCTGGTAAGATGTCGTCAGAATTAGAACGATCTCCCCTCTAATCTCGTCAGATTGTTAGTTTTACTTAATTCAACCCAGTTCTCTCGCAATTTTACACTTTCTTGTGGATTTAAAAAAATTACGTGATATTTTCCGAGACCCCCCCGCTTCCCCACGTGAGATTGGGTGAGATTCCCCCTAAACACCTCTCGTAATTAATGGATGTCCCGTTACGCTCGATGCTGGTCGGTGCATCTAGGCAACAACTTTTATAAATATGCATATGTTATACCCTTCGTAAAAATTTAAAATTAATATATGTTATATAGACATATATAAGGAATATTTGACAAAAATTTGGCGATTGTTGTACGGCCAAAATTTAATTTTTTTAATTTTTGAAAACTTTTTTTCCATTTTTTCCACATTTTATGTGGATCTAAAATCACCAAAAAATTTCCACGTATAGGTCTTTAGTACCTCTATAACATATTCCAACATCATTCAATTTGCAATAATACTTCCTGAGAAAAAAATTCTTTACTAAATTTCGAAAATATTTTTTTTCTAAGAAACTATCAACATTTAGGATCTAATATTTTGGAAAATGTAATGTTGCTTAGAGAGGAACATCTAAAAAAAAAATTAGCCAAATCGGTGTAAGGGCCATTTCCCCATGTTTACCCTGCTATAGCCTTTTTAGGGCAGCAAATCCTACAAAATCTAACCCAATCCATTGTGTAGGGGTGGGTTTAAAAAAGAAATTGGTCATTTATATTTTAAGAAGTTCAATGCAAATATTTATATTTTGTAATTTGTGCGTAGTTCTTGTGTGTTCTTTTGTGTGTTCCAATTAGTGATTTAAGTGAATAAAAAGATAAATTATTTTGTAAAATAAAAAATAAGTATATTATTTTTATTAACTAAAACATAAAATGAAAAGGCTACATCAGTCATCTATTTTTGGCTTTATTGAAAAGTGTAAGAAAACAAATGATGGTGCCAGTGTCGAATCCAAAGCGTCATCAAGTACGGATGCAACAATCGACCCCTTTGTTGCTTCAACTTCATGTAGTTTACCTTCTACTGAAATAAATTCATTTGAATTAGGTGAAATTCCATCGGGGCAAAGTGGGTCAAATCCACTGGATATCGGAAATTTTGTGAAGAAAGTTCCAATTAATCATTTGTGCAAATTTGAAGCTTTAACTAAATGCTGGGCACCTTCTGATAATTACATATTTCCCGTTTCTGCCAAGAGGCAAAACTCATTCCAAACGAAGTGGTTGAAAATCGATCCTTGGCTAGCTTATTCCGAAAAAGGACTGGGTGCGTTATGCAAGTTTTGTGTTATATTTAGCCAACTAATTGGAGGAAAGGGCAGGCAAGAACTGGGAAATTTAGTTACAAACCGTTTGTTAACTGGAAAAAAGCCAAAAGAAACTTTTGAAGCGCATCAAACCAAAGACTACCACAAGAACGCATCTTTGAAAGCAGAAAATTTTGTATCGGTTATGGGTGGAAAAGTACCTGACGTTGCCAGCTTAATGGATTCAGAGAGAATAAAACAAGCAAATGAAAACCGAAGGAAACTGAAACCCATTATCGAAACAATTTTGTTGTGTGGGCGTCAGGAGCTGCCATTGAGGGGCACTAATGACGCAGGGCCAATTGGTTTTGAGGAACCAAATTTTAACAACGGAAACTTTAGAGCTCTGCTAAGATTTCGAGCAAACGGCGGCGACTCTGTTCTCAAAGATCATATTGCTTCCCAGAAATCGAATTCCAAAACAATGTATACGAGTCCAACAATCCAAAATGAGATCATTGAGTTATGCGGTGATATTATTCAACAATCTTTAATAACGAGAATAAAAAAGGCCGGATATTTTTCAATTTTAGTCGACGAGACCCAGGATGTTTCGAGAAATCAACAACTTTCATTCTGTGTTAGGTACATAGATACCGAAAAAGGTGCATTAAGAGAAGACTTTATGACTTTTTTAGTAGTAACGGATGTTACAGCATTAGGATTAACAAATACCATATTGTCAATTTTGAAAAACTTCGGCTTATATTTAAATCTTTTTATCGGTCAGGGATAGGACGGTGCCGCAGTGATGAGTGGCAAACATAAAGGTGTGCGAAGTTTAATAAGTGAAAAATATCCTAAGGCTAAATTTGTACACTGTAGTGCTCATACCTTGAATTGAGTGATTGCCCATTCGTGCGAAATATCAGTGATTAGAAACTGTATAGGAACAGTGAAATCTGTGATAAACTTTTTTAGACTTTCATCACAACGAACACATGTGTTAAATAATTTTATAAGGGGTGGTGATAGCAAGTCTTCCAAGACATTACTTGGTCTTTGCGAAACACATGGACTGAAAAACATGAATCTGTGGCCCGTTTTGTAGAACTCTATGAATTTGTTATTGAAGCTCTGCAAGAGACTAGTACCGGAGATACCGCGATTCAAGCGTTGCAACTAGCGGCTACAATAACAAAGTCCGATTTTGTTATTTCCCTTTTAACTTTAAACAAAATGTTTAGCTTTTCGGTAAATTTAACCAAAACTCTACAGAAAGTGAATGTAGATTTAGTGACGTGCCTGGGCCATGTAGAGCTTATTAGAAAGTCGATCCAATTTTGGCGTGACAACTGCGATGAAATCTTCAGTGCCATCTACAAAAATGCAGAAGAACTCGTGACAAAAATGGGTAGCGAAATGACAATGCCTAGAGTTGTAAAGCGTCAAATTCATCGAAGTAATGTTCTGGCAGAAAATCCCGAACAATATTATTTAAGGAACATTTTCATACCTTTTGTCGATCACTTTCTGGTAGAACTGCAAGATCGCTTCTCTGAAAATCACAAAGCTATTTCGAATTTGCAGTTCCTTTTTTCAGAAAGATGTTTTGACATCAAGACGGAAGCATTCAAAGATTCATGTATATTATACGAAAAAATTTTTAATTCCTTTTCCGCAGAGCTAGATTTGTGGAAAACCAAATGGCAGGATTGCAAAGATTTGCCAAAAACTGCGATTGATATCTTTATAGCAACATATGAAAGCTTTTTTCCAATTATTAAAAGTTTATTGCAAATTTTAGCGACTCTGCCCTGTTCTACAGCTACTCCGGAGAGAACGTTTTCGACCCTTCGACGACTAAAATCATGGGTAAGAAATTCCATGTTGAACGAGCGTTTAAACGGACTTGCTCTAATGTCTGTGCATAGGGATATTCAAGTTCACCCCGAAGAAGTCATCGAAAAGTTTTGTCTTAAAAATAGAAAATTGGTTTTATAATTAAATTTTTTTTAATGTTATTATTTATTTGTATTTTATGCTTAGTATTTCCTGATTACAAGAATTAATTTAAAATACGGGTATATCTTCGGCATACAAGCAAAATTGGCTATAACTACAAAACTCAAGTTTTACAGGAGAACAGCTTTTAGGTTAAATATCGCTTATAAAATCAGACAATTAATGCTAATTTTCAATAATTTTAGTCATAATACAAAAATTAATATAGTTTATTATATTCAAATTTTAATTATTCTTTTATTATTATATTGTTATTAAACTCAATTAGTCAAGTATTTTATTTTCGCCATTTCAACACCAATAAGGAATAGAGCATAACATTTTTTTTTACGTTTGGGAATCCTTGCTCTGAGCTGGCCTAAAGGGGCAATTTATTTTACTTTTTCGAGCCAGTACCCTGAGTTCGATCTGCTGGCTAACAAAATGTTAAAGTTCACATTAATATATAGGTCATTAAATCGACAATCAGAAATATCCGCATTACCAAAAATTGCCAAAATATTTATGAAAGTCTTATATAAATAAGTAAGAATACCAAATATCAAAAAAATCATGTTTTTAGTTTGTGTGAAAATTAAATTATTATTCCAAAAAGTGTACAAGAGCTATCAAGATTTAGTAAATCATGGCAACATCTGATTTCGTAACCCATTCATTTTCCCACCAATATTTTTGTTTTTAATATATTGTAATGATATTTTTGTGTAAATATCAAAAACAATCTCTACGGCTTCCAAGCCGGAGAGCCAGACTCCTCAGGGTTGGGTTCGATTTTATGACACCAATTTAAGCTTTCCAAATATCCAAAAATAACGAAATTATTCTTTTTAATTATTTCCAATTAAATTCAAATTAAAATTAACTTTAAAATAAATTTTTAAGTTGTAAATAAAAGGCAACGTTGATTGCGAGCACGGCTTATCGTCACAGATGCGACGTGCACATACAAATTTACTACGCCTTCGATTTCAATTTTAACTCTTCCAAAACCAATTGTAATTTCTACCAATTTCCAAATCTTTCTTTATGAAATTAATTAACGGATCCAACCTTCCAAAAACCAGACACATCCAAATACTCTTGAAATACCGTCAAAATCTTGGACGACTCATAAATTAACCAAATAAAACTAAATTTTTACTCACTCTAATGATAATTTTTATTCTCAAAATCACATTCAAAACTATCTCCAAAATATCCCCAAATAGGGACTCAAATCAAAATTCTCAGGACTAGCAAAAACACGTCCGCTCCGTCCCACGGACACGGCTGGAGTTTTTTTTTTACCTTCTCGGTGCCAACATAAAAATGCCAACACCAAAAGCGCACAAAAATTCAAAATTTACAATAATCATTTACAAAATTAAAAGGTGTAAAAATAAATAAAACAAAATCTTAACAATTATATAAAAAATCAAATTTGATGTTTGAAACACCACAATATATACTTATCGAAAATCTTGATAGCTTTTGAACCACTTTTTAGAATAATAATTTAATTTTCTCAGAAACTAAAAACATGACTTTTTTGAAATTTGGTATACTTATTTATAAGACTTTCATGAATATTTTGTCAATTTTTGGAAATGCTGATATTTCTGATTGTCGATTTAATGACCTATATATTAATGTGAACTTCCAAAAGTGAAAATTAGAGTTATGGTGTGAATCCTAGATGTAACAAATCGGAGCAGATGAATCCTTCAAAGAAGATCGGATCGGACAAAATGCTTAGAGTCGGTAATTCCAATCCAAAATCGGTGACGATAAAAAATCCCACAAACGGTACGGATAAATTCCGATAATAATCGTCAACCGATATGCTCGTCGAAAAGAAGAGAATAATTGAATCGGTGAGATTAAGAACAGTACAAGTCCAAACGTCATCGGATTATTACAGTAATAAGAATAGTACAAATCCTGGACTTGTACTGTTCTTACTCTCGCAATAATGTACTATACACTTTGGCAAGTCCTTTGGGATGATGATTTTAATATTGTTTTTTTAATCATTTGATCCAGCTTCGTATTTAAAGCAAAACTGCTATGACAGATGCAAATTTCATATTTTGGACTTGTACTGTTCTTAATCTCACCGATTCAATTAAAACTAACTAATTAATAGAGAATTTCACAAACCAAAACGAAATTTAATGTGAAAATTATCTGCAAGCAGATAACTGGGAAAAATGTGTTTTAATAAAATAAATCAAAATTAATACTGCAATGCTCCCTATGCAAATTTAATATAAATTAAAGTAGAAAAACCAGAGAATTTCGCCTAGAAATTCAGGACCGTAACAACTTTTTATCTCGATAACTAACAACTAGATTAAGTTCAAACTTTGACAGAATTTTTTTTACTACGCAAATAATGTACTGTAAAAATTTCAAGAACTTCTCATTAATTTCATTTTCCTTCTTAATAACCTTAATTATTAAGCATTAATAAGAAAAAGTTGCTTGTAATAAGTAACAATTTTTTAAGCGGAAGTAATAAAAAGTTATTTGTAATAAGTAACACTTGTTCCTTGTAATAAGTAGCAGTTTATTAATCACGAGTAAGAAAAAGTAATTTTCAATAAGTAATAGTTGCTTGTAATAAGTAACACTTTATTTATCAGGAGTAATAAAAAGTCATTTGCAATAAGTAATAGTTACTTGTGATAAGTAACACTTTATTTATGAAAAGAAACAAAAAGTCATTTGCAATAAGTAATAGTTGCTTGTAATAAGTAACACTTTATTTATCAGGAGTAACAACAAGTCATTTGCAATAAGTAATAGTTACTTGTGATAAGTAACACTTTATTTATGAGAAGAAACGAAAAGTCATTTGCAATAAGTAATAGTTGATTGTAATAAGTAACACTTTATTTATCAGGAGTAACAACAAGTCATTTGCAATAAGTAATAGTTACTTGTGATAAGTAACACTTTATTTATGAGAAGAAACGAAAAGTCATTTGCAATAAGTAATAGTTGCTTGTAATAAGTAACACTTTATTTATCAGGAGTAACAACAAGTCATTTGCAATAAGTAATAGTTACTTGTGATAAGTAACACTTTATTTATGAGAAGAAACGAAAAGTCATTCGCAATAAGTAATAGTTGCTTGTAATAAGTAACACTTTATTTATGAGAAGAAACAAAAAGTCATTTGCAATCAGTAATAGTTGTTTGTGATAAGTAACACTTTATTTATCAGGAGAAACAAAAAGTCATTTGGAATAAGTAATAGTTGCTTGTAATAAGTAACACTTTATTTATGAGAAGAAACGAAAAGTTATTTGCAATCAGTAATAGTTGCTTGTGATAAGTAACACTTTATTTATCAGGAGAAACAAAAAGTCATTTGCAATAAGTAATAGTTGCTTGTAATAAGTAACACTTTATTTATGAGAAGAAACGAAAAGTCATTTGCAATCAGTAATAGTTGCTTGTGATAAGTAACACTTTATTTATCAGGAGAAACAAAAAGTCGTTTGCAATAAGTAATAGTTGCTTCTAATAAGTAACACTTTATTTATGAGAAGAAACGAAAAGTCATTTGCAATCAGTAATAGTTGCTTGTGATAAGTAACACTTTATTTATCAGGAGGAACAAAAAGTTGTTTGCAATAAGTAATAGTTGCTTCTAATAAGTAACACTTTATTTATGAGAAGAAACGAAAAGTCATTTGCAATCAGTAATAGTTGCTTGTAATAAGTAACACTTTATTTATCAGGAGAAACAAAAAGTCGTTTGCAATAAGTAATAGTTGCTTCTAATAAGTAACACTTTATTTATGAGAAGAAACGAAAAGTCATTTGCAATCAGTAATAGTTGCTTGTGATAAGTAACACTTTACTTATCAGGAGAAACAAAAAGTCATTTGCAATATGTAATAGTTGCTTGTAATCAGTAACACTTTATTTATGAGAAGAAACAAAAAGTCATTTGCAATAAGTAGTGGTTGCTTGTGATAAGTAACACTTGATTTATCAGGAGAAACAAAGAGTCATTCGCAATAGGTAATAGTTGCTTCTAATAAGTAACACTTTATTTATGAGAAGAAACAAAAAGTCATTTGCAATAAGTAATAGTTGCTTGTGATAAGTAACACTTTATTAATCAGGAGAAACAAAAAGTCATTTGCAATAAGTAATAGTTGCTTGTAATAATTAACACTTTATTTATCAAGAGAAACAAAAAGTCATTTGCAATAAGTAATAGTTGCTTCTAATAAGTAACACTTTATTGATCAGGAGTAACAAAAAGTCATTTGCAATAAGTAATAGTTGCTTGTGATAAGTAACAATTTATTTATTAGGAGAAACAAAAAGTCATTTGCAATAAGTAATAGTTGCTTCTAATAAGTAACACTTTATTTATGAGAAGATACGAAAAGTCATTTGTAATAAGTAACACTTTATTTATGAGAAGAAACAGAAAGTCATTTGCAATAAGTAATAGTTGCTTGTAATAAGTAACACTTTATTGATCAGGAGTAACAAAAAGTCATTTGCAGTAAGTAATAGTTGCTGGTAATAAGTAACACTTTATTTATCAGGAGAAACAAAAAGTCATTTGCAATAAGTAGAAGTTGCTTGTGATAAGTAACACTTTATTGATCAGGAGTAACAAAAAGTCATTTGCAGTAAGTAATAGTTGCTTGTAATAAGTAACACTTTATTGATCAGGAGTACAAAAAGTCATATGCAGTAAGTAATAGTTGCTTGTAATAAGTAACACTTTATTTATCAGGAGAAACAAAAAGTCGTTTGCAATAAGTAATAGTTGCTTCTAATAAGTAACACTTTATTTATGAGAAGAAACGAAAAGTCATTTGCAATCAGTAATAGTTGCTTGTGATAAGTAACACTTTATTTATCAGGAGAAACAAAAAGTCATTTGCAATAAGTAATACTTGCTTCTAATAAGTAACACTTTATTTATGAGAAGAAACAAAAAGTCATTTGCAATAAGTAGTAGTTGCTTGTAATACGTAACACTTTATTTATGAGAAGAAACAAAAAGTCATTTGCAATAAGTAATAGTTGCTTGTGATAAGTAACACTTTATTTATCAGGAGCAACAAAAAGTCATTTGCAATAAGTAATAGTTGCATGTGATAAGTAACAATTTATTTATTAGGAGAAACAAAAAGTCATTTGCAATAAGTAATAGTTGCTTCTAATAAGTAACACTTTATTTATGAGAAGATACGAAAAGTCATTTGTAATAAGTAACACTTTATTTATGAGAAGAAACAGAAAGTCATTTGCAATAAGTAATAGTTGCTTGTGATAAGTAATAATTTATTTATTAGGAGAAACAAAAAGTCATTTGCAATAAGTAATAGTTGCTTCTAATAAGTAACACTTTATTTATGAGAAGATACGAAAAGTCATTTGTAATAAGTAACACTTTATTTATGAGAAGAAACAGAAAGTCATTTGCAATAAGTAATAGTTGCTTGTAATAAGTAACACTTTATTTATGAGAAGAAACGAAAAGTTATTTTCAATCAGTAATAGTTGCTTGTGATAAGTAACACTTTACTTATCAGGAGAAGCAAAAAGTCATTTGCAATATGTAATAGTTGCTTGTAATCAGTAACACTTTATTTATGAGAAGAAACGAAAAGTCTGTTGCAATAAGTTGCTTGTGATAAGTAACACTTTATTTATCAGGAGAAAGAAAAAGTCATTTGCAAGAAGTAATAGTTGCTTGTAATAAGTAACACTTTATTTATCAGGAGAAACAAAAAGTCATTTGCAATAAGTAATAGTTGCTTGTAATAATTAACACTTTATTTATCAAGAGAAACAAAAAGTCATTTGCAATAAGTAATAGTTGCTTCTTATAAGTAACACTTTATTGATCAGGAGTAACTAAAAGTCATTTGCAATAAGTAATAGTTGCTTGTGATAAGTAACAATTTATTTATTAGGAGAAACAAAAAGTCATTTGCAATAAGTAATAGTTGCTTCTAATAAGTAACACTTTATTTATGAGAAGATACGAAAAGTCATTTGTAATAAGTAACACTTTATTTATGAGAAGAAACAGAAAGTCATTTGCAATAAGTAATAGTTGCTTGTAATAAGTAACACTTTATTGATCAGGAGTAACAAAAAATCATTTGCAGTATGTAATAGTTGCTGGTAATAAGTAACACTTTATTTATCAGGAGAAACAAAAAGTCATTTGCAATAACTAATAGTTGCTTGTGATAAGTAACACTTTACTTATCAGGAGAAACAAAAAGTCATTTGCAATATGTAATAGTTGCTTGTAATAAGTAACACTTTATTTATAAGAAGAAACGAAAAGTCATTTGCAATAAGTAATAGTTGCTTGTGATGAGTAGCACTTTATTTATCAGGAGAAACAAAGAGTCATTCGCAATAGGTAATAGTTGCTTCTAATAAGTAACACTTGATTTATGAGAAGAAACAAAACGTCATTTGGAATAAGTAATAGTTGCTTCTAATAAGTAACACTTTATTTATGAGAAGAAACGAAAAGTCATTTGCAATCAGTAATAGTTGCTTGTGATAAGTAAAACTTTATTTATGAGGAGAAACAAAAAGTCATTTGCAATAAGTAATAGTTGCTTGTGATAAGTAACACTTGATTTATCAGGAGAAACAAAGAGTCATTCGCAATAGGTAATAGTTGCTTGTGATAAGTAACAATTTATTTATTAGGAGAAACAAAAAGTCATTTGCAATAAGTAATAGTTGCTTCTAATAAGTAACACTTTATTGATCAGGAGTAACTAAAAGTCATTTGCAATAAGTAATAGTTGCTTGTGATAAGTAACAATTTATTTATTAGGAGAAACAAAAAGTCATTTGCAATAAGTAATAGTTGCTTCTAATAAGTAACACTTTATTTATGAGAAGATACGAAAAGTCATTTGTAATAAGTAACACTTTATTTATGAGAAGAAACAGAAAGTCATTTGCAATAAGTAATAGTTGCTTGTAATAAGTAACACTTTATTGATCAGGAGTAACAAAAAGTCATTTGCAGTATGTAATAGTTGCTGGTAATAAGTAACACTTTATTTATCAGGAGAAACAAAAAGTCATTTGCAATAACTAATAGTTGCTTGTGATAAGTAACACTTTACTTATCAGGAGAAACAAAAAGTCATTTGCAATATGTAATAGTTGCTTGTAATAAGTAACACTTTATTTATAAGAAGAAACGAAAAGTCATTTGCAATAAGTAATAGTTGCTTGTGATGAGTAGCACTTTATTTATCAGGAGAAACAAAGAGTCATTCGCAATAGGTAATAGTTGCTTCTAATAAGTAACACTTGATTTATGAGAAGAAACAAAACGTCATTTGGAATAAGTAATAGTTGCTTCTAATAAGTAACACTTTATTTATGAGAAGAAACGAAAAGTCATTTGCAATCAGTAATAGTTGCTTGTGATAAGTAAAACTTTATTTATGAGGAGAAACAAAAAGTCATTTGCAATAAGTAATAGTTGCTTGTGATAAGTAACACTTGATTTATCAGGAGAAACAAAGAGTCATTCGCAATAGGTAATAGTTGCTTCTAATAAGTAACACTTTATTTATGAGAAGAAACAAAAAGTCATTTGCAATAAGTTGTAGTTGCTTGTGATAAGTAACACTTTATTGATCAGGAGTAACAAAAAGTCATTTGCAGTAAGTAATAGTTGCTTGTAATAAGTAACACTTTATTGATCAGGAGTAACAAAAAGTCATATGCAGTAAGTAATAGTTGCTTGTAATAAGTAACACTTTATTTATCAGGAGAAACAAAAAGTCGTTTGCAATAAGTAATAGTTGCTTCTAATAAGTAACACTTTATTTATGAGAAGAAACGAAAAGTCATTTGCAATCAGTAATAGTTGCTTGTGATAAGTAACACTTTATTTATCAGGAGAAACAAAAAGTCATTTGCAATAAGTAATACTTGCTTCTAATAAGTAACACTTTATTTATGAGAAGAAACAAAAAGTCATTTGCAATAAGTAGTAGTTGCTTGTAATACGTAACACTTTATTTATGAGAAGAAACAGAAAGTCATTTGCAATAAGTAATAGTTGCTTGTGATAAGTAACAATTTATTTATTAGGAGAAACAAAAAGTCATTTGCAATAAGTAATAGTTGCTTCTAATAAGTAACACTTTATTTATGAGAAGATACGAAAAGTCATTTGTAATAAGTAACACTTTATTTATGAGAAGAAACAGAAAGTCATTTGCAATAAGTAATAGTTGCTTGTAATAAGTAACACTTTATTTATGAGAAGAAACGAAAAGTCATTTTCAATCAGTAATAGTTGCTTGTGATAAGTAACACTTTACTTATCAGGAGAAACAAAAAGTCATTTGCAATATGTAATAGTTGCTTGTAATCAGTAACACTTTATTTATGAGAAGAAACGAAAAGTCTGTTGCAATAAGTTGCTTGTGATAAGTAACACTTTATTTATCAGGAGAAAGAAAAAGTCATTTGCAAGAAGTAATAGTTGCTTGTAATAAGTAACATTTTATTTATAAGAAGAAACGAAAAATCATTTGCAATAAGTAATAGTTGCTTGTGATAAGTAGCACTTTATTTATCAGGAGAAACAAAAAGTCATTCGCAATAGGTAATAGTTGCTTCTAATAAGTTACACTTGATTTATGAGAAGAAACAAAACGTCATTTGGAATAAGTAATAGTTGCTTCTAATAAGTAACACTTTATTTATGAGAAGAAACGAAAAGTCATTTGCAATCAGTAATAGTTGCTTGTGATAAGTAAAACTTTATTTATCAGGAGAAACAAAAAGTCATTTGCAATAAGTAGTAGTTGCTTGTGATAAGTAACACTTTATTGATCAGGAGTAACAAAAAGTCATTTGCAGTAAGTAATAGTTGCTTGTAATAAGTAACACTTTATTGATCAGGAGTAACAAAAAGTCATATGCAGTAAGTAATAGTTGCTTGTAATACGTAACACTTTATTTATGAGAAGAAACAAAAAGTCATTTGCAATAAGTAATAGTTGCTTGTGATAAGTAACACTTTATTTATCAGGAGAAACAAAAAGTCATTTGCAATAAGTAATAGTTGCTTGTAATAATTAACACTTTGTTTATCAAGAGAAACAAAAAGTCATTTGCAATAAGTAATAGTTGCTTCTAATAAGTAACACTTTATTGATCAGGAGTAACTAAAAGTCATTTGCAATAAGTAATAGTTGCTTGTGATAAGTAACAATTTATTTATTAGGAGAAACAAAAAGTCATTTGCAATAAGTAATAGTTGCTTCTAATAAGTAACACTTTATTTATGAGAAGATACGAAAAGTCATTTGTAATAAGTAACACTTTATTTATGAGAAGAAACAGAAAGTCATTTGCAATAAGTAATAGTTGCTTGTAATAAGTAACACTTTATTGATCAGGAGTAACAAAAAGTCATTTGCAGTAAGTAATAGTTGCTGGTAATAAGTAACACTTTATTTATCAGGAGAAACAAAAAGTCATTTGCAGTAAGTAATAGTTGCTTGTAGTAAGTAACACTTTATTTATCAGGAGAAACAAAAAGTCATATGCAATAAGTAATAGTTGCTTGTGATAAGTAACACATTATTTATCAGGAGAAACAAAGAGTCATTCGCAATAGGTAATAGTTGCTTCTAATAAGTAACACTTTATTTATGAGAAGAAAGAAAAATTGATTTGCAATAAGTAATAGTTGCTTCTAATAAGTAACACTTTATTTATGAGAAGAAACAAAAAGTCATTCGCAATAGGTAATATTTGCTTCTAATAAGTAACACTTTATTTATCAGAAGAAACAAAAAGTCATTTGCAATAAGTAATAGTTGCTTGTAATCAGTAACACTTTATTTATGAGAAGAAACGAAAAGTCAGTTGCAATAAGTTGCTTGTGATAAGTAACACTTTATTTTTCAGGAGAAACAAAAAGTCATTTGCAAGAAGTAATTGTTGCTTGTGATAAGTAACACTTTATTTATCAGGAGAAACAAAAAGTCATTTGCAATAAGTAATAGTTGCTTCTAATAAGCAACACTTTATTTATGAGAAGAAACAAAAAGTCATTTGCAATAAGTAATAGTTGCTTGTAATAAGTAACACTTTATTTATAAGAAGAAACGAAAAGTCATTTGCAATAAGTAATAGTTGCTTGTAATAAGTAACACTTTATTTATGAGAAGAAACAAAAAGGCATTTGCAATAAGTAATAGTTGCTTGTGATAAGTAACACTTGATTTATCAGGAGAAACAAAGAGTCATTCGCAATAGGTAATAGTTGCTTCTAATAAGTTACACTTGATTTATGAGAAGAAACAAAACGTCATTTGGAATAAGTAATAGTTGCTTCTAATAAGTAACACTTTATTTATGAGAAGAAACGAAAAGTCATTTGCAATCAGTAATAGTTGCTTGTGATAAGTAAAACTTTATTTATCAGGAGAAACAAAAAGTCATTTGCAATAAGTAGTAGTTGCTTGTGATAAGTAACACTTTATTGATCAGGAGTAACAAAAAGTCATTTGCAGTAAGTAATAGTTGCTTGTAATAAGTAACACTTTATTGATCAGGAGTAACAAAAAGTCATATGCAGTAAGTAATAGTTGCTTGTAATACGTAACACTTTATTTATGAGAAGAAACAAAAAGTCATTTGCAATAAGTAATAGTTGCTTGTGATAAGTAACACTTTATTTATCAGGAGAAACAAAAAGTCATTTGCAATAAGTAATAGTTGCTTGTAATAATTAACACTTTGTTTATCAAGAGAAACAAAAAGTCATTTGCAATAAGTAATAGTTGCTTCTAATAAGTAACACTTTATTGATCAGGAGTAACTAAAAGTCATTTGCAATAAGTAATAGTTGCTTGTGATAAGTAACAATTTATTTATTAGGAGAAACAAAAAGTCATTTGCAATAAGTAATAGTTGCTTCTAATAAGTAACACTTTATTTATGAGAAGATACGAAAAGTCATTTGTAATAAGTAACACTTTATTTATGAGAAGAAACAGAAAGTCATTTGCAATAAGTAATAGTTGCTTGTAATAAGTAACACTTTATTGATCAGGAGTAACAAAAAGTCATTTGCAGTAAGTAATAGTTGCTGGTAATAAGTAACACTTTATTTATCAGGAGAAACAAAAAGTCATTTGCAGTAAGTAATAGTTGCTTGTAGTAAGTAACACTTTATTTATCAGGAGAAACAAAAAGTCATATGCAATAAGTAATAGTTGCTTGTGATAAGTAACACATTATTTATCAGGAGAAACAAAGAGTCATTCGCAATAGGTAATAGTTGCTTCTAATAAGTAACACTTTATTTATGAGAAGAAAGAAAAATTGATTTGCAATAAGTAATAGTTGCTTCTAATAAGTAACACTTTATTTATGAGAAGAAACAAAAAGTCATTCGCAATAGGTAATATTTGCTTCTAATAAGTAACACTTTATTTATCAGAAGAAACAAAAAGTCATTTGCAATAAGTAATAGTTGCTTCTAATAAGCAACACTTTATTTATGAGAAGAAACAAAAAGTCATTTGCAATAAGTAATAGTTGCTTGTAATAAGTAACACTTTATTTATAAGAAGAAACGAAAAGTCATTTGCAATAAGTAATAGTTGCTTGTAATAAGTAACACTTTATTTATGAGAAGAAACAAAAAGGCATTTGCAATAAGTAATAGTTGCTTGTGATAAGTAACACTTGATTTATCAGGAGAAACAAAGAGTCATTCGCAATAGGTAATAGTTGCTTCTAATAAGTAACACTTTATTTATGAGAAGAAACAAAAAGTCATTTCCAATAAGTAGTAGTTGCTGGTAATAAGTAACACTTTATTTATGAGAAGAAACAAAAAGTCATTTGCAATAAGTAATAGTTGCTTGTGATAAGTAACACTTTATTTATCAGGAGAAACAAAAAGTCATTTGCAATAAGTAATAAGTAACACTTTATTTATCAAGAGAAACAAAATGTCATTTGCAATAAGTAATAGTTGCTTGTGATAAGTAACACTTGATTTATCAGGAGAAACAAAGAGTCATTCGCAATAGGTAATAGTTGCTTCTAATAAGTAACACTTTATTTATGAGAAGAAACAAAAAGTCATTTGCAATAAGTAATAGTTGTTACGCCTATGTTTTTTACCAGGTTTAAAATTAATTTATTTTTTATTCATGCTTAATAAGCACCGTCCCGATGGTGTGAGATCTGCACCAAGGATTTGATAAACATTATATTGCTTTCTCAACTCCGCCGTAACCGGGAGATTATTTACGGTTCAGCGTCTGGATTTACAGACAGTAGGCGAACCCAGCGTTGAAGGGGGGTAATAGAAAAATACATAAAGGACAGACACGTTAAAGAACGGGCAGTACCGAACCGATCACCATACAAAATGGTAACAAGCCCGCGTAATTCAATTTGAATTTGAGATTGTTTTAACCCTGCGTTTGATCTCTGGGTCTTTTAAGGAACAGTTGAAATTTTAGATGCTTGTACTTTTAAAATGGACCAATAGAAAAATATAACAACCCTTCCTAAAAAAAGTTGTTAGGTAGCAGGGTTCTTACCCGCAAGCAATTAAAAGTTAGTTAAATATTTGCATAGTTAAGAGCGTTCAAAGTTGTTAGTGTTCCTTAAACGACCCACAGTTCACACCGCGTTAGTAAAAGTTATTGTTGTTAAGTTTTTTATGTGTTGTTTTTTTTAAATTTTTATGTGTGAAATCCAGTTCCTAATAGAGATTATTAGATAATTAATTATAAACAATTTTTTCAATTAATTGTACTAAAGTGCGTGAAATATTTTGAAGCTTAATAATGTCGAGAGCTAATGCAGTTTTAAGAATTTTGGAATCTAACGAAGAACCAGATTATGATGAAATTTCAGACAATGAAACGGACGAAGAAAATTTACAAAGTGAAATTGAAGACGAGGAATCGGCCGACGAAGATGGCGATGAAAATATTCCAGAACGAAGTAAGTTTATAAAAAAGAGTTTTTAAATTTTTTCTTTTCAAGACCTGCTTTATATTGACAAAACTGTTACTGTTTTATGATATAAAATCTCTTTACCAACTGTAGTTTTCATTTCGTTTATTAAAAA
This sequence comes from Cantharis flavilabris, assembly GCA_949152465.1. Classification (NCBI taxonomy): domain Eukaryota; kingdom Metazoa; phylum Arthropoda; class Insecta; order Coleoptera; family Cantharidae; genus Cantharis; species Cantharis flavilabris. Next base: position 27,607,403 of record OX424436.1, on the reverse strand, counting down.
TTTACGGTCCCCGCTACCTGTTACCTGTTCTATAGAAAATCCAAATTGTGCATATAGAGTTAATACCGGAAATAATACAACTTTCAATTTTTAAAATAAGTATAGTTTTTTCAGGTAGCATTGTTAATTTATTTTTTTTTATGAAGAGTAATCCCATAATAATCTAAATATGAAAGGGTTTTATTTTTTTCCTATTCATTGCTATAATATGAATTTTTTAAAAAAAATTGAAAACAGTTACAATTTATTTTTTAATTTCGAAAAATCAAAAAAGTCATAGGCATTACAGATGTTAAACTGCTTTGAATATAACGTATAGAAGTGAAATAATAAGCACATAATTTGTATATCGCGAGTATTCGACTATTCGGCTGGAAATCGAGTGCTGTCCGTAAAAGACCCACAGTTCAGACGAAGTTAGTGAAAATAACAGGTCAGACGGAGGGTTAAGCTAGTGCTGAGTTAATCCGTTTGGTTTCGATTCGGTATTCATGATTATAGTAGTAACTATTAGTAATTGTAATGCGATTAAGTAATCAATTCAAAATTTATACAAGAAAGCTCACTGTTATTAAGATGATACGAATCAACGTTCAGCATTATTTGGGAAGCACGCATTAGCGACTTAAGGATTAAATTTTGGGTTAACGTTAGACTTGGAACACAAGATGAAATGAAAACTGCTCAAATATCCATGGTGGCTCGAATATCCGAAAGTGTAAAATAAAACTTGTATGTTACCACTATTATGGAACAATATCCAAAAATGGCTTGGATCAATTGGGAAACTGATTTGTGGTTTTGTGTGGCGGTAATTGTCCGCTTTGGATTGGGCCAATTTAAGTGCGAATAGTTAGTTCGAAACTTTGGTTTGGTTGTAGTTCGAAATAGAAGAAAATTTGTATGATTAAGTAAGATTTTTGTATTTGTGGATTTTGATTTAGAATTTTAGTAAGCTGGATGCTCGATTTATATTTTTTTTGTGCAATTTTTGTAGTTAAACTGTTTGATGCGCGAATTAAACAATTTACCCACTTTTGTTTTGTTGCCTTGCATTACAAACACACCCCCCTGACATGCTCTCCGGTCTCCGTTGTTATTAAAAATTTGTTTGAAAAAATTTGAAAGAAATTAACGTAACATAGTTGCTTGTAATAAGTAACACTTGATTTATGAGAAGAAACAAAAAGTCATTTTCAATAAGTAATAGTTGCTTGTGATAAGTAACACTTTATTTATCAGGAGAAACAAAAAGTCATTTGCAATAAGTAATAGTTGCTTGTGATAAGTAACACTTGATTTATCAGGAGAAACAAAGAGTCATTCGCAATAGGTAATAGTTGCTTCTAATAAGTAACACTTTCTTTATGAGAAGAAACAAAAAGTCATTTCCAATAAGTAGTAGTTGCTTGTAATAAGTAACACTTTATTTATGAGAAGAAACAAAAAGTCATTTGCAATAAGTAATTGTTGCTTGTGATAAGTAACACTTTATTTATCAGGAGAAACAAAAAGTCATTTGCAATAAGTAATAGTTGCTTCTAATAAGTAACACTTTATTTATGAGAAGAAACGAAAAGTCAATTGTAATAAGTAACACTTTATTTATGAGAAGAAACAGAAAGTCATTTGCAATAAGTAATAGTTGCTTGTAATAAGTAACACTTTATTGATCAGGAGTAACAAAAAGTCATTTGCAATAAGTAATAGTTGCTTGTAATAAGTAACAATTTATTTATCAGGAGAAACTAAAAGTCATTTGCAATAAGTAATAGTTGCTTCTAATAAGTAACACTTTATTTATGAGAAGATACGAAAAGTCATTTGTAATAAGTAACACTTTATTTATGAGAAGAAACGAAAAGTCATTTGCAATCAGTAATAGTTGCTTGTGATAAGTAACACTTTACTTATCAGGAGAAACAAAAAGTCATTTGCAATATGTAATAGTTGCTTGTAATCAGTAACACTTTATTTATGAAAAGAAACGAAAAGTCTGTTGCAATAAGTTGCTTGTGATAAGTAACACTTTATTTATCAGGAGAAACAAAGAGTCATTTGCAATAAGTAATAGTTGCTTGTGATAATTAACACTTGATTTATCAGGAGAAACAAAGAGTCATTCGCAATAGGTAATAGTTGCTTCTAATAAGTAACACTTTATTTATGAGAAGAAACAAAAAGTCATTTGCAATAAGTAATAGTTGCTTGTGATAAGTAACACTTTATTTATCAGGAGAAACAAAAAGTCATTTGCAATAAGTAATAGTTGCTTGTAATAATTAACACTTTATTTATCAAGAGAAACAAAAAGTCATTTGCAATAAGTAATAGTTGCTTCTAATAAGTAACACTTTATTGATCAGGAGTAACTAAAAGTCATTTGCAATAAGTAATAGTTGCTTGTGATAAGTAACAATTTATTTATTAGGAGAAACAAAAAGTCATTTGCAATAAGTAATAGTTGCTTCTAATAAGTAACACTTTATTTATGAGAAGATACGAAAAGTCATTTGTAATAAGTAACACTTTATTTATGAGAAGAAACAGAAAGTCATTTGCAATAAGTAATAGTTGCTTGTAATAAGTAACACTTTATTGATCAGGAGTAACAAAAAGTCATTTGCAGTAAGTAATAGTTGCTGGTAATAAGTAACACTTTATTTATCAGGAGAAACAAAAAGTCATTTGCAATAAGTAATAGTTGCTTGTGATAAGTAACACTTGATTTAACAGGAGAAACAAAGAGTCATTCGCAATAGGTAATAGTTGCTTGTAATAAGTAACACTTTATTGATCAGGAGTAACAAAAAGTCATATGCAGTAAGTAATAGTTGCTTGTAATACGTAACACTTTATTTATGAGAAGAAACAAAAAGTCATTTGCAATAAGTAATAGTTGCTTGTGATAAGTAACACTTTATTTATCAGGAGAAACAAAAAGTCATTTGCAATAAGTAGTAGTTGCTTGTGATAAGTAACACTTTATTGATCAGGAGTAACAAAAAGTCATTTGCAGTAAGTAATAGTTGCTTGTAATAAGTAACACTTTATTGATCAGGAGTAACAAAAAGTCATATGCAGTAAGTAATAGTTGCTTGTAATACGTAACACTTTATTTATGAGAAGAAACAAAAAGTCATTTGCAATAAGTAATAGTTGCTTGTGATAAGTAACACTTTATTTATCAGGAGAAACAAAAAGTCATTTGCAATAAGTAATAGTTGCTTGTAATAATTAACACTTTATTTATTAAGAGAAACAAAAAGTCATTTGCAATAAGTAATAGTTGCTTCTAATAAGTAACACTTTATTGATCAGGAGTAACTAAAAGTCATTTGCAATAAGTAATAGTTGCTTGTGATAAGTAACAAATTATTTATTAGGAGAAACAAAAAGTCATTTGCAATAAGTAATAGTTGCTTCTAATAAGTAACACTTTATTTATGAGAAGATACGAAAAGTCATTTGTAATAAGTAACACTTTATTTATGAGAAGAAACAGAAAGTCATTTGCAATAAGTAATAGTTGCTTGTAATAAGTAACACTTTATTGATCAGGAGTAACAAAAAGTCATTTGCAGTAAGTAATAGTTGCTTGTAATAAGTAACACTTTATTGATCAGGAGTAACAAAAAGTCATATGCAGTAAGTAATAGTTGCTTGTAATACGTAACACTTTATTTATGAGAAGAAACAAAAAGTCATTTGCAATAAGTAATAGTTGCTTGTGATAAGTAACACTTTATTTATCAGGAGAAACAAAAAGTCATTTGCAATAAGTAATAGTTGCTTGTAATAATTAACACTTTATTTATCAAGAGAAACAAAAAGTCATTTGCAATAAGTAATAGTTGCTTCTAATAAGTAACACTTTATTGATCAGGAGTAACTAAAAGTCATTTGCAATAAGTAATAGTTGCTTGTGATAAGTAACAAATTATTTATTAGGAGAAACAAAAAGTCATTTGCAATAAGTAATAGTTGCTTCTAATAAGTAACACTTTATTTATGAGAAGATACGAAAAGTCATTTGTAATAAGTAACACTTTATTTATGAGAAGAAACAGAAAGTCATTTGCAATAAGTAATAGTTGCTTGTAATAAGTAACACTTTATTGATCAGGAGTAACAAAAAGTCATTTGCAATAAGTAATAGATGCATGTAACGAGTAACAGTTTATTAATCATAAATAAGAAAAAGTAGCTTGGAATAAGTAACAGTTGTAATAAGTAATAATAAATTGGAAATTTATTTAATTTGGAAATCACACTTTTATTTTATTAAAATATACACATTCACATTTATTGAAGTTACAGATAAAAAAATTTAAAAACGAAAAATTAAAAAATTTAAATTAAAAATTAAAAAAGGAAGAATTGATTTCGTCAATATTTTCCCCTACTTTGATTGCGGGATGGAACAACTCGGCGCGGACCAACTCGGCGCCAGGACAACTCGGCGCCGGCTAACTCGGCGCCAGGACAACTCGGCGCCGATTAAGCTTAAGTTAGAAAACGATATTTTATTTAACTACGATACATTATTTTTATAATTAATATTTTTTATATTAATACTCACACTTTTTGCTCGGTGGCATGGTGCAGAATCATCTTGAAAGATGACTTTATTATTTTTTTTAAAATACTTTTTTATCGAGGGCACCAAACTCTCCTGAATAATTTTTTGGTACCCTGCCGCGTTCAAGGTGCCTTCAATAACAACTGGGCAGATCCGAACTGCGGCGAGGTCAGAAAAACCTGTAGGTTGAACTGCGGCGAGGTTAATCCCTAATCGGATTTAAAAAAAAGACTCAACAATAATACAGGGTAATACAACAAACTTAAAAGAAATTTTGCCCCCCCCCCCCGAAAACAGTCCTATGGACGCCCATGGCCCCGCCTAATGTAACTTTTTAAGCTGGTTACATGCACTTGCGATTTGCGGAATGCGATTTTTGTTTTGATTGTTTTAATTTCACGAAATTTCAAATTTACGTTCAAATTTAATGATTAAATGAGATTTTTATTTTGATTGACAAAGAAAAAAATTGGCTATGTAAACATTGCATAACTTTCCCCATTAAATTTGGGTATAAAAATTATCGTTCAACCTCCTCTTTCTGGGTACCATTCGAGGAGAAACACCTCGAGGAAGCTACAGTTCGAATCAAAAAGTCAAAAAGTTGAAAAATTTGAAAACCAGTTTAATTAAAGGTGCAGATTTACTTCTTTGCACACATAATTAGAGAGTAAATTTTCGTTCGCCACCTTCTTGAAATGTACCGTTTGATGTGCAAGACCTCGAGGAAACGACAGGTCGCATCTGCGGGGCTCAAAAATCGCGCTACGCGGGACACGGGGTGTAAAATCCGAAAACATCAAAATTTCATAAACGTCAAACTTGAATTAATTTCCGAAAATTTTTGGAATCGAGTTGCTACGCGACTATACTTGCTTTAGAGAGAGATGCGACACGGCACGATTAAATAATTTGGATATAACAAATGGTGGTCCAAAAGTGATTGACACTTGAACTTTTTTTATTTTCTTTATCATTTCCGCAATTTTCAACAAATTTTCCCCATTTTCAGCTGGCCTCTAAGTTTAACTATGATGTACATTTCTGCCAAATTTTTTGACATTTGGTTGCGTGGTTTAACCTGTGCAATTGATACTATTTCATTTCATGATCCCGTAACCACATACAGACAGACATACAGACAGACATACAGACAGACATACAGACAGACATACAGACAGACATACAGACAGACATACAGACAGACATACAGACAGACAGACAGACAGACATACAGACAGACATACAGACAGACATACAGACAGACATACAGACAGACATACAGACATACAGACAGACATACAGACAGACATACAGACAGACATACAGACAGACATACAGACAGACATACAGACAGACATACAGACAGACATACAGACAGACATACAGACAGACATACAGACAGACATACAGACAGACATACAGACAGACATACAGACAGACATACAGACAGACATACAGACAGACATACAGACAGACATACAGACAGACATACAGACAGACATACAGACAGACATACAGACAGACATACAGACAGACATACAGACAGACATACAGACAGACATACAGACAGACATACAGACAGACATACAGACAGACATACAGACAGACATACAGACAGACATACAGACAGACATACAGACAGACATACAGACAGACATACAGACAGACATACAGACAGACATACAGACAGACATACAGACAGACATACAGACAGACATACAGACAGACATACAGACAGACATACAGACAGACATACAGACAGACATACAGACAGACATACAGACAGACATACAGACAGACATACAGACAGACATACAGACAGACATACAGACAGACATACAGACAGACATACAGACAGACATACAGACAGACATACAGACAGACATACAGACAGACATACAGACAGACATACAGACAGACATACAGACAGACATACAGACAGACATACAGACAGACATACAGACAGACATACAGACAGACATACAGACAGACATACAGACAGACATACAGACAGACATACAGACAGACATACAGACAGACATACAGACAGACATACAGACAGACATACAGACAGACATACAGACAGACATACAGACGAACATCCAACTAAAATTCATCAAAAACTTATCAGGACATGATAAGGAACATTTTGATGCAAAAATTTCGATATTTGATTTTTGAGTGGATTACAATACTTTCCCTTATACATACACGTATACGTATGAGGAAAGTAAAAAATATATTGCAAATAGTGTAGAAAAGTACCAAAACGGAGAATTAGATCGTTTTTCTTTTATTAAAGAAGTTTCGCACCATTATCGTGGATTTAACAAACTTGCGTAAAGTATAATTTAATTATTTATATAACTTGTATAATACATTAATAAAAAAAATTGATTTCAAATATTTAATATTAATGCCTTCAACTTTTTCTAATCTGGATTATTAATCCCTTCTTGTACCTGTAAGTGGCCTCGCCGCAGTTCGGACTTTCACTAAACCACACCTAAAGTAACCACGCCGCAGTTCGTACCATTTTAAGTAGGGTCAACTTGACCGCGCCGCAGTTCGGAAAACCCCTAACAACTAGGGCTCCAACCCCGTAATAACAGAAACACCCCCAAACCATTTTACTGGCTGGAAACTTGACTGTTTTCCTGGTGCACTCTGGTAGGAGTCGTTCACCAGGTCTACGTCGTACATACTGTAAACCATCAGACCCCATAATATTAAATTTTCTCTCGTCTGAAAAAACGACCTTCTACCAGTCTTCTATTGACCAATTTCTTTTATTTTTTGCCTATTCCAACCTCTTTTTTTTCCTCGAATCAGTTAGTAATGGTTTTTTTGCGGGCCTGCGAGCCATTAAATTGTATTCCCGGAGGCGACGCCGAACAGTATGTACACTAATTTCGATTCCGGTCATTTCTCGAAATTCCGTTCGAATATCGACCGCGGTTTTGAAACGATTTTTCAAACACAATCGCTTCATTAGCCGATTATCGATTGCTGTCGTTTTTTTCTTCGGCCCGGTTCCTTTTTTTCGAGAAATATCACCTGTTTCTCTTTTTTTCTTTAGTAATCGTGATACCGTAGAATGGCTACACTTCACTTTTCGACTTACAGCCCGTATTGACATCCCCGTCGATAATAATGTTAAAATTTCAATTTGTTTCACCTCACTCAATTGCTTATGTTTTGCCATTATATTAATTTTAATAACGTACAGCACAATAACTAACCAAAAACTAAAATATTTTCTTTTACAATAACCTCTTGACCTGAAAAAGTTGTAAAATTTATCACCCCTCCAAAGAAATACCGCCAATAGGTAAAAATCTTAGTGGTGCAATTTCAATGCTCGCTATTGTATTATACTAGAAAACGATTACCAAGATTAGTAAAAAATGTTACAAGGGGGAAACCTCCTTTACACGGCAGAAAAATACACGATATTCATGAATTTTTTTTTCTGAGGCAGAATTACTCAAAACGCTTTGCAATTTTTATGGTAATTTAATACATATTTTAAAAGTATACAGGAATTTTTTCGAAAAAAATGAAACACTTTTACTATGTGTAAACGGATGCCGCGTTTACATCGTATTGCCAATGGAGTGTCTCCATTGTGGGGCAGTTTCACGCTAATCAGCGATTCATTCATTAATACGGCAGCTATCGACTTAAAATTTTCAGGGAATATTCTTGACTAGTTTTACAATCGAATAAAATTATTTCTATACGACTATCATAGAATGTGGGCATTCTGATTCTATTTTTAAATACAGAATATCTACATTCTTTCTTTTTTTTATTCTCACATTCTTGAGTTATTGCTGCGTTTCCGCCACTCAAACTTGAATTAGCGATAACTCGAAAACGGCGTTAGATATCGAAAAACTGAGCAAAAACTTCTCCCCCCCCTCGCTGCAACTCCTCCCCTGTGAATTATCGGTAGGAAAGCATGTGCAAAAATTCAGATCGATCGCGCACAAAAAAATTTTCTCAGTTTTACAAGTTCTAATTACGGTCAAAACTTATACAGCTTATTATTTTAATAGTCGTATAGAAAGTATAGTCTGAAACACGTTTGGAATTAGGCATATTCCGCACGAGGGAAAAGTTTGTCACTCGAGCCGACAGGCGAGGGTGACGGTTCACGAGTGCGGAATAGCCATTATATATATAATATACTATTCCAAAAAATCGATTTTTTCGACCCGATAAAGGAGGTTTCTCCCTTAAAATAGATTTTGTATTAAGTAATTTTTATTACGGCCGAAATCCACTTATAGCTATATTTTTTTTATATAGTTTTACTTTTATATTTATTATAATACGGTCGTTTTGATATGTTAAAGTTCGATTTTCTTACTTTAACATAATATTTGTTACATTCTGCTTAGTGGTGCTAATTTGTAGCGAGAGAATTTTGCTTTTGCATTCAATTACAGATGCCTGTAAAAAGGACGCTCGCTAACCTTTCACATGAGTTCCAAAAGAGAACGTGGTATGCTTTTTCACTTTCCTAAGTTTTAATCACATACTTTTATGCGGGGGTTTGCAGCCATGCATCGGCACTGCGGGTTAATTCGTACCTGATGAAGAGAAATCTCTACGGAGTAATCTCGAAACCGTCGGTAGTACGATAAAACCTAGTGGTCCATGTGATGGTGTAAAACTATCTGCATGTATGTTCTTTGACTGGGGATTGTGATTTTGCAATAACCCCACGTTGCTCATTGGTAACGTATTGTGAAAGGAGTATCTATCATTGGATAGATCTTCACGGCCGAAATCCACTTATAGCTATATATATTTTTTTTTATATAGTTTTACTTTTATATTTATTATAATACGGTCGTTTTGATATGTTAAAGTTCGATTTTCTTACTTTAACATAATATTTGTTAATTTTTATTATTTACAGTAAGCGATATAAATTTTTCAAATAAAAATTGGGTTACTTTTCGGTAATGAATGCTTACTTCTCTTAAAGAACATCATCTTAAGTACAATTTTTACATAAACAAAGTAATCTCTTTATTTGAGCGAAGTAATATTGTTACTTAAAATTGGATTTTAATTAAGTAATTTTTATTATTTACAGTAAGTAACACAAATTTTTAAAATAAAAATTGCTTTACTTTTCGTTACCAAATGTTACTTCTCTTGAAGAAAAAAATTTCAAGTAACTTTTTTTACTTGAATATAGCAACCTATTTTTTAGAGTGCTGTTGAGCTCTTCTGGTTATACTATCAGTGGCTCTAAGTACTTCTTCAGTGTTTAATGATCGACAGGCATCGCAAATTCTGAGCTTCATATCATCTCTCGTTGTCGGTTTTTCTGTATAAACAATATCTTTGATCCGACCCCAAAGAAAAAAATCCAGGGGAGTACAATCTGGCGACCTTGGAGGCCACGCCACTGTGCTTCCCCTGCCAATCCATCTATTGGGAATTAGTTGGTTTATTGCATTCCTAGCAACCAATGAAAAATGAGCTGGGCAGCCTTCTTGCTGAAACCACATTATTGCTCGCATTTCCAGAGAAACATTTTCCAATAAATCGATCAAATCATTATTTAAAAACTCGGCATATCGTATCCCATTAAGATTTTCTTCAAAAAAATAAGGACCTATAATTTTTCCTTCAAACACACCACACCACGTGTTAACGCTTCAAAGATGTTTTATCAATAGTTCGCAGCCAATGGGGATTTGTTTGCGACCAGTAATGCGCATTGTGAATATTGACTTCACCAGTGCTTTTAAAAGTAGCCTCGTCAGTCCATAAAACCGTCCTAGGAAAATGGGGGCCTTTGTTAATTAACCAATTGCAAAAAATTACTCTACTTTGAAAATCACTCTCATTTAATTCTTGATGCATATTGCAGTGCTACTGGCCTACAACACTATTTAGCGGCCGTGAGCAATTAGGGAAAACTTAAAATTTGCAATTTCACATCATTCGATACATCTTGTGGTACTTCGGACACCTGAAATTTTAATAATTACTTGCACAGTTTTGTAAATATAACATTGACGTTTGGTCAACTTACCTAGGACAGCATGTGATTTAGCTAATTGTTGTGTGGGTCACCTCTGCATTGATTATATCGTGGGAAACGGTTGTATCGTTGAGCGGTTTCCGGTGGTTACTCGAATCATGTTTTAGTCAGGTGTAATTAGGGTTTTGTCTATAAAAAATTTGAACTAAGTTATAAAGGAATAAGTAGCCTCATTTTGGAAGGTTACTGACCTAAAGTTAAAGAAAGCAGCAGGAAACCTAAAAAATATAGCCGATTTTGAGAATCGAGAATCAAACCTGCGATGTTTGAAAATTTTATTAGAATAAGTTATGTTTAGTATCTAAGGAGTGTTTAAGTGCGATTTTAGGTAGTTTTGATGAGGAACCAAGTGTAAAAGTGAACATTTATTAAAACCGTGAACTGTCAAAATTCAAAGTTCGCAATTTTTGTGAATAACAATTTTTATGTGGACTGAGTGGAATGAAAATGATGGGAACAACCTCGGGATGATGTTCAGACACAAGAAAAATCCATTAGGAACGGATTTGGGCCGATACAAGGAAATGTAGAATTCCTGGAAAGCACGTGCGTTTTCATTTTGAAATGCACCTGGAAGACTTCGACGGGCATTTCATCCCGTGAAATTTATTGTGGTTACTCCTAAGGTCATGAAGGAACTTTCCACCAAAAATGGTCAAGATCTGAAAGACAGAAAATTTCAATTTAAAATCAAAATTGCTTTGGATTTGGAAAATTTATAAAAAGAAGCGATTTTTAAGAATCAAATAGGTGAAAAAGCCCAAATTTATAAAAGGACGGCTGGAAAAAAACGCAAGTTAGTGTAAATTTGAACGCGTTACCGCACGCATCGTTCTTTGCAATAAAATTCGAGTTTATAGGTTACGAGAACTTTTCGGAAAGTCAAAATTGAGGTTACGGATGAAAATTTTTGAACATTATATTATTGAAATAAATTAAATGGAAGATTAATCAATTTTACATTAATCAGGAATTGGCATATGAAGTTCGCACAGATAAGGTAGAAGCATTTTTGTATTTTGTAACTTGGTTCCCTCGAAGATTCAATATAACCTAAAAGAACATTGCGTTAGTATTTAGTTGTAATTTTAAGTATTTTTTTTACCTGTATTTGGGGATTATCGTATACACTCAACCAGTCACTCTACACGAACACAAAATTTGATTTTCATTAAATGTGTATAAATTGTAAATGTTGCCTTTTTGGAATCTTGTTTTTTTTTTAACTACGCAAAATACGACACAATAAGGTGCTATTTTTATACAGTAACCACTCTAGCGCCTGCAGAGGTACTCAATCAGTAGCGTTCCACGGCAGTCAAGTATCACAAAATTTAAAGTTATAAAAAGTAAGTACAGTAGAAACTCCATCATTCGACACTCCCATATTGGACAATTCCGAGAATTTCTCATGCTAATGGACATGTAATTATGAGCTTATGACGCACAAGTTGTGAGCTTATCAAAATCAACGACTGGATTTCAGCACGTAGGCAGACAGATTGATTACCTACATTATAATTAGATGGGAACTGGGAACCCGATATCTTGTATGCGGCAAACAGTATAATATGCATAAATACAAGATAAGAAATTAAGAAATTGTATGCCGCATACTGGATATCGGATTCCCAGTGCTTATAATTCCGAGCTCTAATTATAATGCTTACATGATAATAGCAATGTAACGTAAAATAAAGGGTAGTTTAAATTTAAAAAAGATGTTATTCGAAATATATAAAACTAAAATATTTACATGCTAATCATATAATAGTTATGTTATTTTCGTAATGCGTATCATCACAATTTTGTCATTTAATTTATAAAATTTATTCGTAAAATATAAAATTATTTTAAAGTTTATATTACCTATATGCAAGTATCTAATAAAATTTTTGCAAAATAATTCTTTTTACAAAATTTGTATATTTAAATTACACCTTCAAGTTTGCTGGGTAAGGCATAGTGGAAATAAATTCTTATCGTAATTAAGAATAACATGATATGTTTATATCATATAAAGATATTAATTTCAATTCCCTATTCGACAAATTCTATGTTTGGACAGGAAATGGGTCCCGTTTATGTCGAATTATGGAGTTTCTACTGTATTAGGATTTTAGCATAGGAAGATAAACCATTTCAATATGTATGTGGTATGGATGAAAATTATGATCCTTAAAGACTTTGCATACATCTCTTTCATCTCTTTCTCTTTCAAGTCTTCTGGTTGAAATATTCGGATCAACACTTACTGTAGCAAGAATATCAGTTGCTTTTTCATCACGTACATGTCGCATAATCCGATAACCGTAATTGTTTGTTGGTTGCACCTGGCCTCTGGTACAAATACGTGCTGCCAATCTCCGAAAAAGATTGAAAGATTGACGGGCACGGTGAGGATATCTTTCAGCATAAATACGCTCAGAAGCTCTGTAATTTTGTCCACATTCTCCCAAAATCTTTAATATATCGAAAGCCTCTAAATTCGAAAACGGCATAATTTCACTAATTAAACTAATGAATAATATAAATTTTAACTTCAAAACTGTAATATATTATAAATGCGCAGAATCGACTAACATAAGATGTAATATAAACAATGTAAACTAACTAAAATTATTCATTCATTCATTCATTCATTCGCTTGTAAACTTTTAATGAGTTAGCAATAAATCATAAATACAGAAGTGGGTATTATTCACTCTTTCATTCGGTCACGATATTACAATTGGCGACGAGAATAAAAAGAATGAAACGGAATTAATATCACAATTGGAGTTATCAAAGGATATCACAATTTACAGTGTAAAAAAACATTAATAGTTAAAATTGCAAGGAGCAATAAAAAGTGAGTTGCAAGGAGCAATAATTATTGTGTTAAATTTTTTTTTTAAACTTCACACGGTGTGAGGTAAAGTGACTATTAATAATTTTTATGAACAGTATTTGTTATTTTTTTTAAAAAAGAGTGAATCAAAAAAGTGGAAAAATTGCAAGGCGCAATGTCGACCACATATGGACAATTGTCAGAATACAAAGCCGATCAAAGTTGGGAAGTTTATGCGGAATTTTTGGAACAATTTATGCAAGCAAACCCAGTCAAATTTGCGTATAAAGTGTTAAGAAGTGTATGCGATCCGGTATTGCCGAAAGATAAAACTTATGATGAACTTTGTGAAATTTTAAAAACGCAATTTTCAACTAAAGTTCCGGTATGGAGAAGACGTATTGACTTCTTTAATTTAAAGCAAGGCGCTAATGAAAATGTTACGCAATGGTATGTGCGAATAAAAAATGACGCGATTAACTGCGAATTTGGAAACCAATTAGAAGAAGTTTTAAAAAATAAATTTGTCAGTGGATTAACTAACGAAGTAGTTTTAAATAAAATTTGTGATGAAGATCATAAAAAAAACAAAAAACCACGAAAAGGAGGCAGTTCCAAGGGCAGTCAAGTAAGAAAATTCGTCAATAAAGAAAATTCGTCATCACCATCGTCCAGCAAAGAAGAAAAATGTTATATTTGTGGTTACGGTAATCATAATTTTAGTAAATGTAGATATAAAACATTTAAATGTAAAATTTGCCATAAAATAGGTCATTTAGCCCGAGTTTGCAAAAATAAGTTAAGCGATAAAAATCATTATTTAGGTAATACAAGTATTGAGCATGATAGCGACAGCGAAAATGAAATTTCTATGTACTGTCTGAATGCAACAAATTTAAATTTTGTAGAACCGTTAATGATCAATGCCGTTATTAATGATATTAATTGCGAAATGGAAATTGACACAGGAGCAGGAGTGTCGGTAATTCCTTTTGAATTTTATAGGCAAAAACTTCAAAGGCTGAAGTTAGAAAAAACTAAAGTAACCTTAAAGACATACAGTAACGAAGTAATAATTCCTGAGGGCGAAATTAAAGTAAAAATTAATTTAAATAACCAGGCAAAATGATGTAATTTTTTAGTATAGTAAAAGAAGGTTCAAGGTTATTATTAGGTCGAGATTTATTACAAAGATTTAATGTTAAGTTCAAAAACATTAAAAGTTCGAATTCTCAAGTAGAAAATATAAAATTTTTAGAAACTGAAAATTTAAAATGTTTATTGAATAAATTTAATAACTTGTTCAGGGAAGAATTAGGGTGTTATAGTTATGAAAAGATTAAATTGGAAACTAAACCAGAATTAAGGCCGGTTTTCTTAAAACCAAAACCGATCCCATTTGCTTTTAAGGAAAAGGTAGAAAGGGAATTCGAAATATTAGAAAAATCTGGTATAATTAGTAAAGTAGAAAATAATGAATATGGAACACCGCTAGTTCCCATCCTAAAACCCAATGGTAGTTTACGTTTATGTGCTAATTATAAATTAACCATAAATAAATATTTTGAGGATTTTAATTATCCACTACCACAACTGCAGAAACTCTTTTTACTGCAATGCAAGGAGGTGAATATTTTACAAAACTAGATTTTAAAAATGCATATAATCAGTTATTGTTAGATGAGGAAACTAAAAAATTATTAGCTTGGAGTACGCAAAAAAGATATTTTTGTGATAAACAGAATGCCTTATGGTACAAAACCAGCATGTCAAAAGTTTCAACAAATTGTAGAAAAATTTGCAAGGATTAAAAGGAGTCACGAATTTCGTAGACGATATTGTAGTTACGGGTAAAGATGAAAAGGAACATTTAAAAAATTTAGAACAAGTATTTCTAAAATTACAAGCAGCAGGATTTACGCTTAATTTGAGCAAATGCAGTTTTTTTCAAAAAGAAATTAAATATTTAGGGCATATAATTAGTAAAGACGGTATTAAAAAAGATCCGGAAAGAATAAATGCAATGTTAAAAGTGCCCAGGCCAACAAATGTTAGCGAAGTAAAAGCATTTAGTGGTATGATTAATTATTACGGAAAATTTATTGAAAATGTAGCACAAATTTTGGAACCTCTATATAAATTGTTAAGTAAAGATACTGAATTTAAATGGTCAGAAAAGTGCGAAAAATCTTTTCTTTTAGCAAAAAAAGTAGTAGCATCTGATCAAGTGTTAATACACTATAATCAAAAATTACCAATAAAATTAGCTTGTGATGCATCATCGACAGGTATTGGCGCGGTATTATTACATACATTAGAAGATGGTTCAAATAAACCGATAGCGTTGCGTCTCGTGTTTTAAATAAAGCAGAAAAGAATTATTCGATGATTCATAAAGAAGCATTAGCTTTATATTGGGGAACAAAGAAATTTTATCAATATTTAATGGGTCAAACTTTCACATTAGTGTCAGATCATAAACCATTACAAACAATTTTTGGTGATAAAAGGGGTATTCCAGAAATGGCAGCAGGGAGACTTCAACGTTCGGCCTTATTTTTATCAGGATTTAATTATAATTTTAAATACGAAAAGGGAACGGCAAATGCAGGCGCTGACGGATTGTCACGTCTACCATTAGAAATTGAAAATAAAGCATCTAATGAAATTGAATATGTCAATTTAGTACAAAATTCATTTCAAATAGATTGGGCATCAATTAGGGTAGAAACACGTAAAAATAAAGTGTTAAGTCAAGTAGTACAATATATTAAAAATGGATGGCCTTTAAAAGATATAAAAGAGGAAATTAAACCTTATTTTTACAGAAAAAATGAATTAAATATTGAAAACGGAATATTAATGTGGGGATTTAGAGTCATAATTCGAGAAAAATTTATAATAGGGTTATTAAAAGAAGTACATTCTACGCATTTAGGAATTTCAAAAATGAAGAACTATGCAAGGTTTTATTTATTTTTGATTTTTGATGGCCTTTATTAGATTCGGAAATTGAAAATTTTGTTAAAAGTTGTTCAGTTTGCATGATGCACAGACCAGAACCAGAAAAATCAAAATTAATTAAATGGGCAGAAGCAGAT
Source organism: Cantharis flavilabris (assembly GCA_949152465.1). Taxonomy (NCBI): domain Eukaryota; kingdom Metazoa; phylum Arthropoda; class Insecta; order Coleoptera; family Cantharidae; genus Cantharis; species Cantharis flavilabris. The sequence continues at coordinate 27,590,817 of OX424436.1, read as the reverse complement.
AAAGTATGGGACAGAATACATGTAGATTTTCTAGGTCCATTGCAAAACAAAATGTTTTTAATAATTACAGATTCAAAATCGAAATATCCTGAAATTTTTGAAATGAGTAATACCAGTAGTCAAGCGACAATTGAAAAACTTAGGGAAACATTTGCAAGGTACGGTATACCTAAAGTAATTGTGTCAGACAGCGGTCCACAGTTTACATCGGAAATATTTTCAAAATTTTGTAATAATAATTTTATTAAGCATATGACATCAGCACCATTTTATCCAGCAACTAATGGAGCAGCTGAAAATGCAGTAAAATCTTTTAAATTAGTTATGAAAAAAGCATTGGCGGACAAAAATAATATATAGTAATGTTTCAATGTCAACTTTAATGAACAGATATTTATTTTTTTATAGAACAACAATTCATAGTTCAACCGATGAAACACCAGCTAAATTAATGTTTAACAGAGAAATGCGGACACGTTTTGATAATTTAAGACATAATAATTCACAAATAATTGAGAACCAAAAACAATATTTTAAAGGTAATAGGGAAATAAATTTTAAAGAAGGAAAAGAGGTATATGTCAAAGATTATAGAAATCCAAATAAAAGGATTTGGGAAAGAGCAATTATTGATGAGGTGTTAGGCGAAAGAAATTATTTAGTTAGGATTTTTTTATAAAATTCAACAAGAAGAAAATAATCAAATAGGCAATAAATTAATGTTAAAACGCCATTAGTTATATCGGAAACAAATCCAAATGAACAAATTTTATTAGGCGATAATGTTAATTCTGAAAACAATAATAATAAAAATAGCTTAAATAATGAAGTCAAAGAAAAATATGAAGTCACTGAGTTTCAGGAACCAAACAAAATATTAGCTAATCCGGGGTCAACAAAAACATTAATTCTAAATAGACCAAAAAGAATTATAAAACCTCCGACCAAATTAAATTTGTAGTGATATAAATTTTTATGTATTTGTTAGAATTTAGAAATATATTATAAGTTTTATATTGTATTATTTTTATAGTTTTAAAATGTTTAAAAAAACTTAACAAAAAATGTAATTGTTAATTATTAAGATTTTCTTATATTAAATGATAATTTAAAATGTATTTTCAAATCGGAAGGGAGGATTGTAATATACAGTAGAATCCGCTTAATATGATCACTTTGGGACCAGAACATTTCGATAACATTAACCGACTGATAACAATAAGAGAAATTTAGAAAAAAACAAATTTTAGAAACGAAAAATTAGAGAATCTTAATTTACAGTGATTTTATTACGTAGTTAATTATTATACATTATGTACATAATTATTACACATTAGTTGTACATTACATTACTTTACATTCATAAAAGAAAATAGTCCAACGTTGATAGCTTGTTACAAGTCAGAAATTTGTTAATAAAATTTTCATAATTAGCAAATTGAGAGATTGAGAGATTTTCAATTGCGCGGTGGCATTTCTTTGTCCCATTTTTGACAGTTTATCGTATACTTTTCGATAATTTCTACCTTCTGTTTCACCGAGAGATCGTTTCGTTTTTTGTCGGCATCGTAAGAAAAGCAAGAATAAACTAAACTTAAATTAAAATACATAAAGCAAAGTGCACATTTGCAAAATGAAAATAGATACGCGGCATGAAACGGGAAACCTCATTTTGTATAGTATAGAAATTTAAACGAGTAACGTGTTTTGTCTAGATATAAAATTTCAATGACAAATCAGAAAAAGATACTTAGAAAAAGAGATTATTGTGTTGGAAATTCCTTGAAAGTGATAATAGTAAGCGGCTTTTTGATCAGATTATTCAGTGGTTTTTGTATGTAAACTGATTAAAGCGGCCGGTTCCCAGTCAAAATGATCACAATTACCGACTGATAACATTAGCCGAGATCACATTAAGCGGATTCTACTGTATTATAAATGCGCAGAATCGACTAACATAAGATGTAATATAAACAATGTAAACTAACTAAGGGCCGGTTGTACCATCCTCGTTCAAAGGTAGTTCAAGGTGAACTTCGGTTCAACTCAAAAATTGCGTTGTACCAACCCCAGTTAAGCTTGAACTGCAGTTCAAATCCCCGTTCACGAAAACCAGGTAGAACGGTCGTTCAAGAGAAGTTGAACTGGGTTCAAGCAATGGAAACATGCGCAAATGTCATTTATATAAAATAATGACAGTTTATATCTCTTTATTTTAGTTATTAGTGTATGGTTATGTGCGAAAACTTTGTTTAAAATTTTGCAAAAGTTGGGTTTTGAATTAATACTATATTTAATTCTGTGATACTAATTCATTATTAATAATAATGTCATTTTTTTTAATGTTAATTTTAATTTAATAAAATTGAATAAAAATTTTTTCCATCTTCGGACTTAAATCGGATGCAATTGGTATAGATGGTATCTCATCCAGGATGCTGAAACTTGTCTTCCCTTTTTGTTTGCACATTTTGACTCATTTGATCAACTTCTGTTTTGAGACATCGTCTCTACCCGAGTTATGGAAGAAGTCGATTATTATTCCGCTCCCGAAAGTCAATAATGCAAAAAGTTTTAGTGAGCTAAGACCCATCAGTATCCTACCTGCGCTCTCTAAAGTTCTTGAATAGTTTTTGCATCGGCAGTTGCTGGGATACATCGAAGGGATGGGCATTCTGCCCAAAATTCAATCTGGATTCCGGGCTGGCTTTAGTACGGCTACTGTATTGGCGAAAGTATCGAATGCGAAAGTATCGACAACTCCAAAGTGACCGTTGTGGCTCTACTCGATTATAGCAAGGCTTTCGATGTAATCGATCGTGAGCTTCTTTTGGCGAAGTTGAGCTACTATGGATGCGACAGCTCCGCTCTTAAGCTCTTCATTAATTTCTTGGATGGAAGAACACAACTTGTAAAACTTCACGGTAGTATTTCTGACGAACTTATCATGATACTTGTGGTAGCACACAGGGTAGCTTATTGGGTCCTTTGCTCTTTGTGATTTTCACATCGGATCTTCCTGAAGTTCTGCCCGATGAATGTGATTCTCATCTGTATGTCGATGATACTCAGGTGTATACTTCAGATAATCCTTTGGCTATCAATGAAACTATCTCTAAAATCAATACTAGTCTTGAAGCTGTTCTACGCTGGTCTACTGGAAATGGCTTGGTACTTAATCCAGGCGAAACAGTGTGCCTCTGCATGGGCAGTGCACGCAGCCGAGCTATTGCTGACAGTGTAAGACACACTGATATTCTTCTTGATAATAAGGTCATCGACCTTAGGGAAAAGGCGAAAAATCTTGGTGTGATATGGGACTCTGCCTTGAACTTCAAAGATCATGTCAACAAGATATGTAGTACGGGTTATTACAAACTCAAGTCGTTGTACAGGTACAAGCTATTTCTTCCTTCACATGTCAAATGGATCCTGGTTCAAAGTTTCCTGTTGTGCCATTTTGATTACTGCGCTACTATTTACTATGGTTTTCTTACATGTTTTTTAAGAAATAAATTGCAAGTGCTACAAAACTCTTGTCTACATTATGCCTTCAACATCAAACGTTGGGATCACATCACTCCCATCTACAACACATTGAATATACTTAAATTAGAATCCCGGTGTGAACTCCAGTTTGCTGTATTCTTATTTGAGATCTTTAAATCACGACGACCAAACTATCTACAGGACCTAACTATTTACAGCAACTTTTGAATAGAAGATCCCTCTGCCACAATCTAAATCTAAGAAATGGTAAAAATCTATAGGTTCCTGTGTACAAGACCTCCAAGTTTGAGAGATATTTTGTACTTCAACAGATTTTCTGATCTCGTCCTGAATAGTGAAACCAAGCTCACGTTTAAAAAGAAGGTGATGAATCGTCTGCTAGTTGTTCAAATCGATGGTGCCTAAATCTCGGTACAGGTTGAAAATCAGCTTGCTGAACCAGTATCCGTTAAACTAGTATGTGTTATTTATCAATTGTAAATGATTTATACATATTGTTTAATAAATATTATGATTATTATTATTATTTTAAAATGGAATGATTAAAACTATAAAAATTAATATTGAATTTTAAAATCACTTAAAATTAAGTGGCGAATATTATTTAAAAACACAAAAATAAACGTTTTTAACACCTACAACTTTGGAAATATTAAAATTAGTTTTGAATTTCAAATCAAATGATACGTGACAATGAATTTTGGAAGTATTGGGAACAATATAGGAGTACCATTGTCTAAATGTTATCTAAATGTTATGAGTATAAATGTCGTCTAAACTCCGTTCAACTAAACGTCATCTGAACCTCTATTGTACAACCCAAAAAACTGTGAACCTAGTTCAAGGTTGAACTGCAGTTCAGTTGAACCAGCGTTCAAGCGAAGTTGGTACAACCGGCCCTAAGATTATTCATTCATTCATTTATTCGCTTGTAAACTTTTAATGAGTTAGCAATAAATAATAAATACAGAAGTGGGTATTATTCACTCTTTCATTCGGTCACGATATTACAAAAACAAACACTTAATATTAATAAATAATGATTAGTTTGAACAATGGCAACGGATAATTTTACGACAGAGGGATAAAACAATTGCAATTATTAATTATTGTCTAACCCGATAGCTAGATTTTTTTAAATAAAGCCAAAACAATCAAAATAATAACTTAATAACTAAGTCGAATATAACTTAAAAGGGGTGGGAGTAATAAAAAAATTTTTCGTACAAAACTTGCTTATTTTATAAGGAGCTTTCCAACGATACCACTTTCGACATATGGTGCCATTCAAAATTCTAGATTTCTGGAGCAAACTAATCTGGATGCCGACTTTTCCCAGAAATTAGATTCGTCACCATTAGATTTGTCATTAGGGCTTTTGTAATAATTTTTTTTAGCCCAACTCTCTACGACTTACCGTTTTTGAAAAAAATTACTGATACGGGTGGACTGGGTCACCCTGTATATCAATTTTCCCCTTTTTTAAGGGTTTTAAGCATTTTAAATGAAAACTATGCATTCTATTGAAAAATAACAAGATAATAAAGTTGTAGAGCAGAAAATTATCCATCGGTTAAGTTTCTTAGTTTTTTTTTCAAAGCGCCTAGTTCCGCCGATAGAGCGCGTAGAAAAACGTATCCATATATTAAAATGTATTTTCGAATTCAAACCAGGTAAATTCCTTGAAACTAAAAATTTAATCAATTTAATAATATTCTAAATTTCAAAATAAACATTTCTTTTCCAATTTACCTAAATCTAAAATATTGAGATGAACATGAGTTGACCAGTGTAGCTTCGAACCTGGAAATTTGTAAATCCGATGTAGGTTCCAATTGTTAATTTTGTAAATATTAGTCCATAGTTTGTAATTTTAATTTTCACTATGATAACTGTGACCTAAAACATTTAAATAGTGCGCCGGTATCATATAAAAATCGATCAAAATGTGTGAAAAAGTGCAACCAATAAAATGCTAGATCAGTTTTCGTTTACGTCCAGTTTACTAACAATAGAATCTGCCAATCAAATGGAAGAAAACATTTTCGATTACGTCCAGTTTGAGCAGCAGGCGAGATGGGCAAAAAAGCAAGAAAGCAAATTTAGTAAGTGTTTGACCTCTCGAGAAGGTGATCGACCTTTTCGAATTCATCGATTTATTGGAAAAAGTAGATAATTTAATAGTTTGCGGAATTGAGTATAAATCTGTCTGATGTGTCTTTGGTTCTCCAGAAACACTTAATAAGTTTTGCAGTATAATCTACGCGGAAAATCATAAATAGCGCTCAAAAATCAATTTATTCTGATCCGAACGGTTTTGATGAATCCGAGAACGAAGAGGAAGGAGTAATTTATTTTTCCCGCAATGCATATAATTACGTTTATCCAATTAAAACAAATATTTTTAAAAATTGAATATTTATTAAATTAAAGATACAACTGCTCAAGTTAGATGCAAAACAGCAACTGATTTTAAAATATAAAAATAAATGCATCCAAAGTTACATTTCGAAAGTGGGGTGATTTGAACTCGTAAACACTTGAGTTGGAAACGACCCTTACATGTAAAACCTTTTTAAAACTTATACTGATTAGCTAAGACTAAACAAATAATTATATTATAAATTATTAGAAGTGGTCTTTAAAGGTTCGTTAGACATAACTCCCCCCCCCCCTTAGTAAAGAACGTGTCCGGTGAAACTTGACTTTCTGATAATTCAAATTCTTCATTTTTCTCCCTCTTAACTAATGATTTAATTTTATTTCTAAAGAGATATAATAATGCAACAAAAATACATAAAACAATCATAATAGTTGCGATAAAATGTGTAACATGCATTACAGGATGTAGTATTTTGATGTGATGTTCCAAACTTTTTGCTTCATCCTTTAGATTATCTAAATTGTCCAAATGGTTTAATTGCAATTTTACAATTGCGCTAGCCTGATAATTTTGAATTGCTAATGGATTATTAAAAATAAAATTATTAAATGTATTTACATAAGTTTGATCGTCTATAATTATTTTACAATTATTTTCAGATGAAATTAACGCATTGTTTATCACTTCGAGATTATTAATTTTATCATTACATTCTTCAATTACGCTTAACTTAGTTTTTCAAGAGGTTAGAACTTTTTCGTTTTTAAGTTGTGCGTAAAGTTTATAATTATTGTTAGCTAATGCATAAGTACAATTATTGTTATTATGAATAAAAGAGCACTTGTTCACTTGGGGTTTATCTACACACACGATTGAGGTTTCGATCACTTGACACTTTTCGTCAGTCCATAGTTCTTTTCTTACACTTTTCAGATGGTATTTCGATGGCGGAATTAACACCTTGTTTTGCAGATCGGGAATTGGATAAATTCTTGTGTATTGGTAAATGGATGGATCCAGGATAAGTATGCATGTAATAAAATCTCTTGTTGCAAAAATTTGAAACTTTGAAAATTCTAAAATCTTGAAAATATGAACGGTATCTAGTTCGAGTAATTCTGATTTTTTATAGATTAGTTTTAAATGATTTATAATTTCAATTAATTCTTCGTCCGATATTATTTCCAAATTTGTAATTTCGAAAAAGGCTAATATGAGATTGTTCTTTCAATACTTTGGAGAATGTTTAGTAATTTTGGACTGATGTAATTGTCGTACTCTATAATTAACTGGGTATCAAGAAAATTACTTATTTATTGCATTAAATGATGAATTCAAATTATTTTGAATTGTTTCATGATCTTTCGCGTAACGCATTGTTATGTGATGTGCAAATGAACTATACTCGTTTATTTGTTTAATTATCTTTTCTTCATTATTATATAGTTAATCTAAATTTTTATTAATATCAATTAAATCTTGATTGTCCGGATTGCCGGTAATGAATTTAATAGCGGTTCCTGAAACGTTAATGAGTCCACGTTTGTTACGATATTTAAATTTTGATAGTTGTTTTTCAATTGAATTGCAATTATCGGTTAGCACGTTAACTAATTGTTGTGTAAGATGATTTAAATTAAATAAAATGATGATTGAATAAAATAAAAATAAAACTTATGATAATGGCCGAGGAGCTTTGCTGGACCTATGTATAGGTCTTCGGGAAAATATCCGTTCGTGTCAAAGTTATCTACCTGAAGGGCCTGGTTTTGACTGGTCAGTTCCATTATTCTGTAACGGAAATTTCTTTTTAAGTCTTTTTAATTTTCTTACGTGTATGTTTGCTTGTCGTTTTGACTTATCTCGTATTCCAATTATTTTATTTTTCTCGATTGATGTTACATTTACTTTATCATAATACGGGTCTGTTTTTCTGATTCGTTGCCGTGTAAAATATACTGTGGGTTCACTAATTTCAACAGTGGGTTCTTTATTTTTATTATGATTTTGCAAATTGCTTTGTCCTTTTTCGAGTTGTTTTTGATATATAATTGTTAATAGAATGGCAATAATTCGTCTTTTCTTTTTTCGTTATAAATTTCATAAACAGTTTTACTTAGGTCTAATTCGTGTTCGTTTAAATTTTAATAAGGGCCATATAATAATGTAAATGGGGTGTAACCGGTGGCGGAATGAATTGATTGATTATAAGTTATTAATACGGCTGATATCATTAAATGTTGAGGACTTTCATTTGGGTCTTTTTCTTTAATTATTCTGAGTTTTTCTAAAATAGTGGAATGCACTCGTTCTATCGGTGAATTAGAACTACTATTATAATTTGTCGTGAAATGTAATTCAATTTTAAATAATTCGCAAAATTCTTGAAATACTTTGTTTTTGAACAAACAATTTTCTTTGGATAACCATGATGAGAAAAGTAATGGCGTAATTTATTTAATATTAATGAAACGGGATATCGGGTATGCGGACACCAAATAAAACAACAATGTTATATCGTCGACGTTTCGTAGGTTTAATTTATGCCTTCATCCTCAGGACTGTGAAGAAAGACAAGCATGTGAACGTCGGTAAACAGCAAAATAATACTAATTCTCACCTCAATAACGTGATGGAAAGTCTGTTTATATGCAATGGACACGCAATAGTTTGATGTTCGATGGCTCGAAACACGGTAACAGGCGTTAACTTTGTCTAAATAGAATACTATGTACAGTTTAAAATGAATAAATAAATAAATAAACACTTGTTAAATAAGAACATTACAGTTAAAACAATTTCCCAATAATAAAACACAAATGGTAAAAAACCAATAAATTTTTGACAAGGCCCGTTTGATAACGACAGCCAATGGTATAAAACAATTTCAAAAACAAAGTGTAATACCGCCAAAATAACATAGTCCGTGTTGTGTGTTGGCGCCATCTACTAGTGAAGCTTAAGAACTAACAATGTCAACAAAAATAATAAAAAACAAGGTGGTCGTGGTCGTGAAAAGATAGAGAAAAAAATAAAAACAAATTAATAGGCATAGATGAGAGAGATAGTATAGATAGTCGACTCTCTATCTATTTTTGAGACCAAGTAATAGTTTATACCACCATCACCAACAGCTAAATAAAATCAACGGGAATTTAAATGTTGCATAATAAAATATGAATTCAAGATTTCGAATTTATTGTGAATATTAGCATACATTTTCCAATATAATTTTTTTTATAAAATTATAACAAGGATAATGTCTACTAATATTCACTATTAAAGAATACCGACAAAAACTAAAAAAACACTGTTTATTGTTAATTCTTTTTATTAACTAATAAATTTTATTTTCAATTTTTATAATAATAAATCAATAAGATCTTAATAGAAAAAATAAGGTTCACTGTAATTATTACTTATTTATTAATAAATAAGATATTCTTATTGTCGACTATAGTTTTATCATCAGCACAAATATTACAAAAAATTTTACATCAAAAATTCATATTCATTCACAAATTATTGAACATCATTACAAACAGACTAAATATGAACATTATTAACATTGACGCATAAGTTTAAAGTTTGATTTTGTACCATAATTTCTAAATGAATATGAATTGATAATGAAAATTTTAAGTTTTAAAAATAAAAATCTTATTTATTAAAGGTATTCACACTCTCTGGTAAATGCCATGGTAAATTTAACTAAGTTAACATGTGTATATAACTAGGTTACATTTACCACGGAGTAAATTTACCAATGGCATTTACCAGAGAGTGTGAATACCCTAATTGTAAAGAAATATCGAAATTTCAATTATATATTTACGGAATAAGTTGTTTGTCTTTCTTAATTTTCTGTTTGGCTGCTCTAGTTTTTGAATATTTTACTCGTGCCTTTTCCTTGATTTGGTCATTTATTACTTTATCTCGACTATCGGCACCTTTTAAAATTTTATTTACATTTTTCACCCACATGTGTATGTAAAAAAATACAAACAAATCAACAAACTCTTCAAATGTTTTATGTTTGTTGCATGTTAAATTATTTGGTACTAGAAGATGTACATAAGAGATCAAATTAGCCTTAATGTTTTCCTTACAACACATCTTTGGTATACAAAGTAATGCAAGACAGCATTGCATTTTTTAAATAGTTTCACAAAACTTGTGTTTGGTCTCGTTAAAGCTTTAGGACTGTATGCCCTAGCTTCCAAAATTGGAAAAACATCCTCTTCCGATACTTTTAATAAATCTTGTTTACAATTCTCGCAACCACCAATTTTTAAAAAAATCTTTCGAGCCATATAGCCTGCAAAATAGGGGTGTGCATTCACGACATCACAATCAGTTGTAAAGAAAAAGTCATCGTGAGGTGGAATTGGTATTAAGTCGACTGCAAAATTGTTGTTGTTTGGTGTTGAATCTGATGATAAAAGAAAACTCTTCAAGGCATTTAAAGATCCAACGCTGTCATCTTCTTCACAATTGGAACCCGGCGAATGACTTGACATGTAATTTGATACTATTAATGATGTGAACGACGTTACGAAAAAATGACACGTCGGATTTATGTTGCGAACTCCGTGACTCCTAATACAGCCAAAAAATTTTTCTAGAGAATCTTGATTAATGTTTCTTAAGGAAATAAATTTAAAACCCAGTTCTTTTTCGACTTTCCATAAATAGCGAAATCCCTAAGAATTAAAACAAAAGTTAATAAATTGCAATGTTAAAATGGTGAAGCAAAAAGATTACCTTAATAGTAAAAATCCAATTTCGAACTGTAGGAGGTACATGCTCTTTTGTTCCTTTTTGGAAGCTTATAGTTTTCAAAATTTTTATTGCCTCTATCCAGAAGTCGTGATGAGGTGAACTGGATGTAATAGCAACCCTTAAATGCTTACCTTCGGAATGTCTAATACTTGTTCCATTCAAGGAATCAAACAACTTATCAAAAAATAATACAAAGTCCGCAGTACCTAGTGCATTTGGCGATAATGTAGAAAGCCCTAAAAGAAAATTTAACAATATCATAAATTAATAACAAATTAGAAAATAAAAGTCTCACCTAATTTTGCAACACCACGTATAGTTGCAGAAACACGCTGGGATAATACTTGGGCTGCTAATTTTACTTTCATTTTTTTGATCTTGTTTGTTATAAACATGTTGGTCCGTTAGTTTATTTAGCATTCTTGTATCAAAATCGCCAACATCAAATTCATATATACTGACGATATCTGACCAAGATGCCATTGCCTTTTCACCAGTATACGACTTAAAATTGGCGTTGGTGTCTATAAAATTATTACGAATACACTTCAACAAGTGGGGAGGGTCATATATATGAATTATTTCTTGGTCACCTATTAGGTAACCAAGCAATCTATTCTCTATTCCTTCACGAACATATTTTTCGTCGGTATCCTCCATTAAGCGTTTGATAGCAGCAGTATTTACCTGATAAAAAAAATTACAGTCAATTTTGATAAGTTTTAATTTAAATATTCAAGTTTTAGCATCAATGAACTTAGTATTTACTTGTGCCTGATCGGATACACTACATACAACATGAAGGCCAATGTCTTGAAGTGCACGAATTACATTTGTCAATTCAGTTTTTAATTGAATCGTTGACATTCCACCTTCAGTAAAATAATATGCCACTGGTTGCTTCCATTTGCGACGAATACCACGAGCCATAAATACCATGGCATGATCGGCAAACTTAGCTTTCTTTCCACCTATGTCTTCAAAGCCTTCAATGGAATCATTTTTACTATTAAAATATAAAGATGCTTCTATACTCATTTCATCAAATATCACAGTACAATGCCGATCTAGCATATGTAAGTTTGCAACTGAAACTGCTAAAGATTTTAAAATTGCACAATTTATTCCAGTTTTAAAATTAACTTTGTGTAGCAAATTTAATAAAGTTGCCTTTGAAGGCAATGCAAAGATTTTTTTCAATAGTCTGTATCCTGCAGAACTTTGCTTCATCAAAGATAATGCCAACACCTTATCGTCTAAAGTGAATCTACGGCCACGACTACTTTTTTTCTGCATATTTAATTGGTTGATTAAAAATTTTGCAGTGGTGGTATTTAAATTTTTGTACAACTTAGAATCTTTAAAGGTAATAGCTCTTTTCAGGTTTGCCTTGTTTTTTTTCCTTAAGCTCTTCAACTTTTTACTTAAAGTAGAAGCTACGTAATACAATTTCTTTGCTTTTGGTGAAAGGCCAGACACTCGGCCGACGTTTACATGTCCGAGAAGACCAAACCCTGAAAAGTAATAAATAGATTTCAATTTAAATTGCATTGCAAATCCTTACTATATTATTCTACGTAGAATCCGCTTAATGTGATCACTTTGGGATAAGAATATTTTAATAATATTAACTGATATAACTGATAACAATAAGCAAAATTTTGAAAAGCGAATTTTAGAAGACTTGGATTAGAACCAAATAAAAGAAAAAAAACGAAAAGTGGCCGGTTCCCAAAAAAAATGATCACAATAACCGACTGATAACATTATCGTTGATCACATTAAGCGGATTCTACGTATATAATACATTAATACTGATATATACTGATTTCCATATAATATATTTATATATTATTGTATATACATACATAAATTCCACCTTGAGCATAAAGGCTATGCAATCTCCCGATATAGGTAATAATTAATATAAAAGTTACTTTTTAATGGTTTACACGATGGTATCACTTTCTCATCACCATTGCTTGAAATAATATTAGTATCAGGATCAGGAATAATGTTACAATGGGGAACAGGAATCTCACAATGGGAAACATTATTTTCAGGATTAACAACAATATCATTGAAAGAGAAATCAGCAGCAACTTCTATACAAGACAATTCATAATTAATAGATAAATCTATTCACTATTCAATCTATCAACTTGCAGCTGCAGTTACACTTTTGGTCATTTTTTAGTTAATACGTATACCAAACTTAAAAGAAATGCCGCATTGAATCATGAATGTTGTAATAAATTTGCGAATCCTATAATAAATTACGAAAATACAACAAACATTTGGATCTACTTCGTTCACTGAATTGATATGGTACATGGAAGCTTCGTCTATTTCTTTTTTTCGACAAGGTTTTAAATTCAAAATAATAAATTAATATTATAATATATACCTGAAAAATTTAAAAAAAGTGTAGAAACCGCATCAACTTTCAAACTACTTCTATTTCTAGCATCAACTATGTATTTGCTGTCATCATTAAAGTGGCCATCACAAACAACATAATTCTTCCTTTTCTCATATTGAATGTCTTTTTGAACCGCAGCAGTCCATTTATTAAAAATCTTAATTAAAATTATTAGCTCTTGAAAATACAATAAATATGATTATCAATAACGAGCTACAAGATACATTTAAATCTTATTGTATGGATTTCGCAATCCTATACGTTTAAAATTGTAAAAAAATATTTATGATTGAAAGTGCTTACTGTTCATTGATACGAAAAAATATGCAAATTATGTGAAATAGTCTGCGACAAATGGGCCCTAGTTGTTTCGAATTTCTGATTCTCATCAGGATTGCGAAATCCATACAATAAGATTTAAATGTATCTTGTAGCTCGTTATTGATAATCATATTTATTATATTATTATTAAAAATCTTAAATAAAAAAGAAATTTATTAAAAATTAGTTGACAAATTAGTTTCAAAAAATGACAATTATAAAGTACATACATAGGTACCTCTAAATTCTTAGGAAAAATGTGGGTTTTCACAATTCCGCTCGAAGAATTTTTACAACCTTTAACAACACATTTGCAAACCATAATTACAGCTTAATAATTCACACAGGAAAATTAATAATTAACACAGGAAACAATAATAATTAATAATAATCGATAGATACACGTGGATACGGTAATAATTAATAAGCATATAAGCACTCTAAATTCATTTTTTGTTAAAAACAATTAATGTCTCTAGATCCATTTTGCGTATTTTTATATTTATAAATTTAAATTTTATTTTTATTAAGCAACAGCGCCATCCCTGGACGGTGGTATAAACTATCCCCCCCGCTCCGATGGTGGTATTACGTCCCTCGCCATGAGTTGAATATCTATAGTATCTCTATAATCTGTGTTAATAGGTGTGATGCCAAGACAACTGGTGCAGGTGTCAACCCGGATGTTTCGCTTTATCGATGTAGCACTTGAGAACGTTTCGGTAATAGTCCTTAATTTGGCAGAAATCATTCTGTTTGTTTACATTGGGTCCCAAAGTGGATATGAAGGCGGCTTCCAGGAAAGTGCGTTTATAGAAATTCTTTTCGGTGACCAGGATTTCGACTTCTTCCACTTTAAAGTTATGGGAGGAATCTATGATGTGTTCGGAGAAACCTGTTTTTTTAGAATTATACTTGATGTCATACGTGTGTTGCTTTATTCTATTTCTTAGTATCTGTTTAGTTTGTCCAATGTACTTTTGGCCACACTCGCAATTAATCCTGTAGACCACATTTGCTCTATCCAGTATTGGTATCCTGTCCTTTAGTCTAGAGTACAAAATTTTTCCCAAATTGAAACTGTTGTAGAATGCCAATTTCAAGGAACCATCGCTGACAGCCTCCTTGTTGTATTTGGTTTCCGCATACCCGATATCCCGTTTCATTAATTTACCATCGGACGAGAATATTTTGAGTTATTATTTAATATTGTTATACCGGTGATATCTGTTACAAAATAAGCTTGTGTGGAACGCGAAAATAAATCAATTATAGTTATAAATTTATTACTTTCAAAACTGAATGTATCTATGTGAATAACGTCAAAAGGTCTTTTTGAAAGTAGGGGTCCCGAAAATTGAATCTTGTAAGGATTCCTCTCATATTTACTAGCGAGACAAGTTTCGCATTCATTTATAAATTTATTTATTTTAGTTTTCATATCGGGCCAATAATATTTTAATTTTAAATGATTATAAGTTTCGGTGATTCCGTTATGGTTACTTGAATGATATTGTTCTATTACTTCATCTTGTTGGTTTGAATTTTCTAAATCTTTCGCTAATATGTTACTTTTTATAAATTTTACCTGATTATTGAATAGACTTTGAGCGATTTTTAAAAATTTTGATTCTATTTCGTTATCTTTGAAATAAATTCCGTATAAATTTCCAGGATTAACAATTTCCTTTAACATTTGTGAGAGATTTTGTAATTCGTTACCGCTTCTAATAGTGACTGTATAGTTATTTTTCGCAAAAATTCTTTTATGATCTACGTTATATTGATCTCCTAATTGTAAGATTATACGATTCGCAAATTGATTTACAGGTTTATCAGAAATGGGCATAGTAAACACGGGGTTTTCATGTGACGTATGTCTAGTATTATTAGATTAATTGTCTTCGTTAGTATTATCGTTAGTGTTAATAATTGATTCGTTATTTTTATCAAGGGTGTTTATTATGTCGTCAAGATCTTCTAATGGCAATTCTAAATAGTCACCAACATTTGGTGTCATTGATATTAAATCTAAATTTTCGTCTAAGGTTTCTTTTACATTAATTTCTATCGATAATGCATCTGCTACCTGATTTTCTTTGCCTTTTTTCTATATTGAATTTTATAATCGAATTCTTCTAATTTTAATCGCCATTTAACGAGGCGAGAATTAGCATCTTTAATTGAAAATAGCCAGACCAGCGGTTTGTGGTTAGTCTCAATAATAAATTGTTTTCCGTAAACAAATGGTCTAAATTGTTTTGTCGTATCGACAATTGCTAATAATTCGCGTTCGATTCTTGAATAATTTCTTTCTGCACTATTTAAAGTTCTGGAATAAAAAGCAATGGGTTTATTATTTTGGGATAACACACCTCCGATAGATGTGGTAGAAGCGTCAGTTGTGACGTGAAAGATTTCTTCAAAATCGGGATAAGCTAATATGGGTATATGGGGGCATTTGTTATTAACTCTTTGCATTTCTGAAATGCTTGTAAATAATCGGGATTACTTGTTTCGATTTTTGCTCCCTTTTTAAGACATTTTGTGAAGGGTTGTATTATTCTAGCAAAATTTTGAATGAATTTTCTATAATATCCTATTAAACCAAGAAATGACCTAATTTCTTTAATTGTCTTTGGAAGAGGATAATTTTGTATAACTATAACTTTTTGGGGATTAGGTTTTATACCTTCTGGCGTAATTACATGACCAAGAAAGGCAACTTCCTTTCGCAAAAACTCGGATTTATCAAGTTGCCCTTTTAGATTTGTACCACAAAAAAAAATATATATATAATCTACAACAACAAAATCGATACCTATATTAACCTCAGGGCGTGTAGGATTTTGCTACTAAATTCGGGTACAAAAACATTCCCTGGGCTAGCTCAGCTACTCTTGGTTAAAACTTAGATAGTAAAAAGGGCGCCAAGTAATTGAATAAAAGTTCACAAGAGTGATTAAGATAATTACTAACCAACAAAAAAAAATATATAGGTATGGTATAAATAAATGGTATAAATAAATCCCCAAGTTTGATAAATAGATCACCCTAATGATTTATTAAATAAAATTACAATAAAGATGATAAAATAATAAAATCGAACCACGTTCAATAATGATAAAATTTAATTAATCGACAGAACTTATCAAAGAAATAAAAGTTAACCTTTACGCGATCGTACATCAACAACGTAAGTAGTAATACGCAAAAATTTTCTTTAATTAATAATATCAAAAATTTCAAATTAACGATGTTCAAATAACTACTACAATTATTGCGTTCGTACACGGAGAATTGCAATTCTTTTGTGCAACGAAATCTGCACTTTGATTATATTGTGCGCCGATATATTAAAATCAAAAATCGCGTTTTGCGTATCTCTTTACAAAAATAAATGCGTAAAGGTATAAATACTGAAGACAATTAATTTCACAAATTCTCGATTATATAAATCAAAAATATAAGCGTGCCCGTTCACAAAATTAACGAAATTAATAACATATATCGTACAAGCATCCAATGAATTAACGCCCGTAACAAATTCTTCAAAATCGGAATTGCAGACGAACGTTAAAACGGTAAACCAAATTTTCACATCAAAAAAATATAATAATTCGAAATTCATAGGGCCGACAACGCTTGATCACTGATGAAGTTTGGATTCGAAGGCATGATATTGAAATACGGTATGCGCAAAGATAAATAGAAATAATGCCGCCAAAAATATCTGACCTTATTGATATAGTAACCAGATAGCCAGTTGGTTACCTCTCCTCGAATCTTCTCTGGACTGATCAGAGGCGAATCCATTTCCGGAGTCTCACAAAGAAAGGACCATTACTCCAAGAAAATCGCCCACTTGAAAACTTCCACTTATGCCCGAAAATGTGCAACTAGCAATCTTCCAAAATTAGAAGGGTCAGGACATAAGTGAACATTGAAATCCCATCAAATCTTCGGGAAAACCAACTCACAAAAAAAAGGAACAAATCAATAGTATCAGGTAGCTTCTTACAGAACCAAAATTTATCAACTTCCCTCTTCCAAACTCTTCACAATAATCAGACAGGACAAAATATATACAAAACTAATTAATTGGACGACACAGAAGGTAATTATTTACAGCATATTCAAAATTAACTAAAAATTACATTCACCCATATTAAATCAAAAATTAAGATCCTTATCCGCCACATTTTTCCTGTGTGACGGCGATAACTCTCTACAAAAATTCCAAATAAATACCTGCATTGCCATCTATAAAATAACCAAAAATAAATAATAATGAAAATTCCTCCAGAATAAATTACCCTACAGAAATTTCACGTAACAAATCGTACTGTCTTATTTTATCAAAAATTAGTGTAAGGTGAACTAAGTGTTCGTGGAGAGATTTTGAATAAATCACTATGTCGTCCATATAAACAAAACAAAATTTATGAAGAAATTCGCGAAAAATGTTATCCATTACTCGCTGAAATGTACTAGGGGCATTTTTCAATCCAAATGGCATTCGGACATATTCCCAATGGCCATTATTTACTGAGAAAGCGGTTTTCTTGATTGAATCAGCGTCCATTTCGATTTGGTGAAAACCTTGCGCAAGATCTAAAGTAGAAAAATAATTAAATTTTCCTAAATTATCCAGAATTTCTACAATTCTAGGAATAGGATATTTTTCTTCAATTGTTTTTTCATTTAACTTACGATAGTCTATCACTAGACGGAATTTCTTTTTTCCACTAGCGTCAATTTTCTTTGGTACAATCCAAACTGGCGATCTATACGGTGAAATACTAGGTTTTATAATTTTATCGTCGAATAGTTTTTTTATTTGATTTTGAATTTCTGTTTTTAATTTAAAAAGCATAATTTTATGCTTTACTGCATTAGTGAATGTTAAATCGTGATTTTCGTTGTAAAAAATATCTTTCTATTTTTGTTCCGTGCGATTGACATTTTGAATATTTAAATTTGAAAAATGATTTTTAGGTTTTTTTATTTCTACATTTGTAATTGGTTCTACTTTTACCTGTTCTTTAAAATTAATATCTACTTTACGTACTTCTTCTATGATACTTCGCAAAAACCGTTCTTTGCAAAGGCAATTGACTCGGGGATACAAAATTACTTAAAATTAATTTCAGGTATAAGGACTTTGCCTTCATCAATATTGAATGGAATTTTTATATGAGTTTTAACTCTTTACTTAAATGGCTTAAAATTGTTTTGGTTTAATTCCAGAAAAAATGGAATTTTATAATTTCCTATCGCTAACGTTCTATTATTATAATTTATATTTGCACCTAATTTACATAAATCTTCGCTTCCTAATAAAGCATCAAATCTATCATGCCAATTGATTATATGAAAATCAATTGCATTGTTTATACCAAATTCTTTCAAAATAGGGAAAGATACGTTTTCATCATTAGAGACCGTTTGATTCATGCTCTTAATTAAAAACTGTTTTTTAAATATAAATTTTTAAAATTATCATATGCAATATTTGGGTTCATTATGGAGTTCGAAGCTCCACTATCGAGGAGAATTTTTAAATTTAAACTAGGGATGGTAATAAATGGTAATTTAGGTTTGCTAAATTACCATTTATTAAATCGATGTTGATTGTTCCGAGGCTGGTATTGGAAAATTTTCAATTGGTTCATTCATATCTTCAAAATATTCTTGATTTTCTAATTGCATTTGATGGGGTTGTTCTATATTAGTGCTAGGTAAACGAATTTCTTAGTTCAAATCATTTTTAAATTATTCATACTTCATGTAACAAGTTCAGTTTTGATAATCTTTGGAGGTTATGGTAAGTCAATTTTGTACAATTTAGTCTATACCTATTTTTGTTTAGTTTGAAATTTTTTTTCTTATTTCACAATGTAAACGATTATGTGCAACTGAAGAATGGAAATAACCATGAAATAACGTTATATTGTACTATCGTATTACGAATTTTTTATTTTTTCAAATTTTCTTAATTCAGACCTGTTATGTGTTAATTGTCTCTTTTTAAAATTTTTTGAATTTTGATTTTCTAAGTATTGTATTATTCTTATATTTTTTTTGAATTTAATTTTATATAATTTAAGACCTTCATCTTGTTCCCTAATTGTAACGTGTTCTAATAATAATTGTAATTTATTTTTGATTCTTTCATAATAAGAATCGTACGTTTCATTTAATAATTGATAACAAGTATTAAGATCATTTAATAATAAAGTTTTATTTCTTTGATTTCCAAAATGATTCAAAAGTGATATTTTTAATTTTTCCCAAGTGGTACAATCTGATGTGACTAAAGTGTCTCTGGCATCACCAGTTAACTTAGAGCAACAAGTTTCAAAAAGTAAATTATTTAAAGAACTAGCTTCAATTGGACTTTTATAAGCCCTAATAAATTTTTCGCATTGAAGAATAAAATATGATAAATTTTTACTACCTCCTTCATATTGAGGAATGGTCTCTTTAGCCAATTTAATTTCTGCAAAATTAACAGACATTTCGAATTGATTAATTTTGTTTAATTGACTAAGAATTATTTCGCTAATTTCTATATTGTAAATCTGAATTATTCGAATTATTTTCCGCGAATTAAACTCAGAGATTTTAATACAGTATAACAAAATTTAAGGTAATGGAAAATAATAAACGGTACTTACAAAACTAAGGTTGCCAATAACATGTTGAATATGTCTAGCGGGCGAATTGCTGGTGGTGTAGTTTCCGGATTGCACTGCGGGTGAGGTCCGTCTGCGGTAGAAGTCTCTCTGTAGCAGGTACCAGTGGTACCAGTGCAAGGGCACCAACTCGCACAATTTAGAACGTTGCACTTATTATTTACCGAATTATGATTTAATAATCGCCAATTCTTCGATAGAATTGTTTGGGTATCCTACCGACTGCGCCAATTACGTTTATCCAATTAAAACAAATGTTTTTAAAAATTGAATATTTATTAAATTAAAGATACAACTGCTAAAGTTAGATGCAAAACAGCAATAGATTTTAAATATAAAAATAAATGCATCCAAAGTTACATTTCGAAAGTGGGGTGTTTTGAACTCGTAAACACTTGAGTTGGAGACGACCCTTACATGTAAAACCTTTTTAAAACTTATACTGATTAGCCTAGACTAAACAAATAATTATATTATAAATTATTAGAAGTGGTCTTTAAAGGTTCGTTAGACATAACTATATATGAATATTTGTGACGATTCGGAAGAAGACACATCCGATGATAAGGATTTTTCTACAATTCCAGAAAGAGTACGACTTAATACGCAGTTTTTACAATTTATTGTAATAATTATAAGAATGCAAGAAATTATTATTATGTATGTAAGTTTTGATTGAAAAAGCATTGTTAAAAATTTTATAGAAATTCTTTACCTTTCCTACTTCCTCTGAAAAACTTTTTTTTTTTAGAAAAGAAACTTATCTGGGAATAAGATAAATGGATCATTTCGATAGATATTATACCCATATACAACTTTTCCTTCCATCTTCCATCTTAATTAACAAAAAACTCATAATTTCCACTAAAAATCCTAATAAATTGCTGAAAAGCATCCATAATCATGCTTTAGCGCACTTTAACGGCGAAGCTATGCGAAATCGAATAATCAAACAAAAAAATAATTTCATATTTCTTGCTCCAAAATCTTCTTTGGATGTTAATTTATATAAAAAGGCATAATTTGCACTAAAAATGTCAATAAGCCAATCATGTATATGGGTACGTTTTTCTGCGCGCTCTATCGGCGGAACTAGGCGCTTTGGAAAAAAACTAAGAAACTTAACCGATGGAAAATTTGCTGCTCTACAACTTTGCTATCTTGTTATTTATCAATAGAATGCATAGTTTTCATTTAAAATGCGAAAAACCCTTAAAAAAGGCGAAAATTGATATATACCATATGTATATGAGGCATTCCATGCGGTTTCGAACGGTCAAAAAGTTGTCCACTCTCAAAAAAATTGAAATTTTGTGAAATTATTTAATTATATGAAAAAGAGCAGTGTAAATTTTTTCAAAATTATTGGATGGCATTTTTTTGAGTTTCTCAAAATTTCAAAATTTTGTAAGTAGCGTTATATTTTGAAAGCATACGATTGTACAGAAAAATGTTTGAGACAAAAAAGTTGCAGTTTTACATGAAATTTGTGAAAAAATTTTTTTGGAATTTTTCGAGTTTGAAAAATCACCATTTTCATCAAAAATAGACGAAAATAATTTTTTTCGGTCAGTATGTCAGTTTCGATTTATCTAAAAAAATTACAGAAAATACTCTGAAGTGTGTACAATACACATGTATTTTTTTAAGATGGCTCGATTTGTTGTTCCAAAGTTATGCTTTGTTTTTCAATAATTTTTTTTTTTTTTTTAATCAATTATTCTCTCAATTTTTTGTTAGATAAAAGAACATCAACAATTATAATATTTATGTTTCTCTTATTGGAGCATAGTTCATCGGTAAGGTAGATGAAACTTCATTGAACTCGTACAAAAGCCAAGAGAAAAATTTGTGAGAGAATAATTTTTAATGATAATTGATTTTTCTAAAAAAAAAAAAATTATTATAATAAAACAAAGCATAGCTTTGGAACAACAAATCGAGCCATCTTAAAAAAATACATGTCTATTGTACACACTTCAGAGTACTTTCTGTAATTTTTTCAGATAAATCGAAACTGACATACTGACCGAAAAAAATTATTTTCGTCTATTTATGATGAAAAGGGTGATTTTTCAAACTCGAAAAATTCCAAAAAAAATTTTTTCACAAATTTCATGTAAAACTGCAACTTTTTTGTCTCAAACATTTTTCTGTACAATCGTATGCTTTCAAAATATAACGCTACTTACAAAATTTTGAAATTTTGAGAAACTCAAAAAAATGCCGTCCAATAATTTTGAAAAAATTTACACTGCTCTTTTTCATATAATTAAATAATTTCACAAAATTTCAATTTTTTTGAGATTGGACAACTTTTTGACCGTTCGAAACCGCATGGAATGCCTCATATACAGGGTGACCCAGACCACCCGTATCAGTACTTTTTCTCAAAAACGGTAAGTCGTAGAGAGTTGGGCTAAAAAAATTTATTACAAAAGCCCTAATGACGAATCTAATGGTGATATTATTATTTCCGGGAAAAGTCGGCATATAGAGTAGTTTGCTCCAGAAAATCCAGAAATCCAGAATTTTAAATGGCACCATATGTCAAAAGTGGTATCGTTGGAAAGCTCCTTAAAAAATAAGCAAGTTTTGTAGGACAATTTTTTTTATTACTCCCACTCCTTTTAAGTTATATTTGACTTAAGTTATTAAGTTATTATTTTGATTATTTTGACTTTATTTTAAAAATTGGCATTCAAAATCTAGCTATCGGGTTAGGCAATAATTAGACAATAAAAGTAGATGGCTCATGTCTGTACGGCCTCGCCTGCGAAATATTACAAGTCCGAAAATTCATAAACTGCGCATGTGTTAAACTATTGATCGGTTTGGGAAAATCTCGTATGATTGATTATATTTTATATATGAGGGGTTAAAATCAATTATCAAAAAATTTTATTACTCATTACATCTTTTATCTTAACGTTTTTTTAATTAGATAATTTACTCTGTGGGAAAAAATCTCCCATATAACGAGGGGTGAGAACCCTCCTTACATTAAAAACACTTATCAAAAAGGTACCTGTTCAATAAAGTATTGATTTTATTTTATCTATTACCTATTATCATCCTATTATTTATATAACTTAATTATAACATCCGTTTCAATATTATGGTTTTAGTAATAAAATAGTTTTAGGAGAATTTATTTGCACTTAAAATGGACCCCCATTTTAATTTAATTACCTTCTTCCGTTACCGTTACATATTTTATCAATTAGGGTTAAATACAACGTGGTTTTTTTTTTTAGGGGTGTTTTGATACTTCTCACCCTAAAATATAATTAATATACAGAAAGTTGTAACACTCTCCAGATTCGTAACTATATAAGGCATACGAAATTTGTAGCTTTACATCAGTTCGTCTAGACCTCTAAAAATCGCAACTCGTATAACCGCATAGTACATACGAATAATTTAGTGCAAAATGGCAAGCAAAGTGTGTATCCATACTTTGAAACGGTCTGTAGTTCAACCAAGTAAGTTTAATTAAAACAAATTACTTTTTTCTTAAATAAACCGGATTAGGGTTAGGTTAACATTCCTAGGAATTGATCTAGGGATGCTAACCTAACCCTCAACCGGTATCTATTTTTTATGTTGTAATTTATCATTTGTATTAATTTTTTAAGTTATTTATATTATTATTGTTCTTCTTTTTTTCAGATAGCACTAAGAAAGTAAAACCTACAATGCCAACCGCAAAGATTATTTATGAAACCAAATATGCCTTAAATAAATCTGAAACAAAGTTTATAGCTATTGGGATTGATATCGAAAACTGGGAGCCTATGCTGAGGATCATCGGATCGAATGGAATCTGCATTCTATTATGTAGTGAAGATTGGGAAACCTTAACAAATGATATCAATACTGCAAAGATTGATACATTTTTAAAAATGGGGATATGGAACCGATTGTAATGAACAACAGTGGGCTTAAAATAACGGGTGGAGAATTTAATGGGACAAAAATTATAACTTTTAAAAACACCGATAATTTCTATCTATCAATGGCCGAAATTTCGATAAAAAAATTATTCGAAATTTCTACCTTAATAAACTTGAGAAAAACCGACATCGAAGGGCTGGAATTAAGGGATCACTATATAGAAGTGTTATTCGCATGCATTCAATTAGGTGGTGATCCTTTTAACAATTTTAAAGAGGTCTCCAGCTCTATGGGTCATTACCGAGGCGTGAACTTATATTGCATGACCGAACTTATACATAAGTACCCAGACATAATCAAACAAAATTTGTCTGATTTAGTCAATGATAGATTGTAGTAATATATGTATGCAACATGTGTATTTATTATTAATAAATAAATATCTATTATAATGATGACTTATCGATAAAAAAAAAAAAATCACTTTTCTTTTTCTCTTTTAATTAAGATATAAATCGACTAATTCATAACCCCATCCCCCAACCCCATTACTAACTAGATATTATTTGGTATGCAAGTCAAAAAATGAATTCTACTATATACATTTTTTTACGTTAGCTCAAGTGTTTAACAACACTTTATATGCCCCAGATAAAAAATGGACCACTTTCAGGTATACGATCCCCATTACTAACTAGATATTATTTGGTATGCAAGTCAAAAAATGAATTCTACTATATGCATTTTTTTACGTTAGCTCAAGTGTTTAACAACACTTTATATGCCCCAGATAAAAAACCCTTTCTGACATCACAAAACACCTCACCATTGTTCTCATCTGATTTAGCGGCCTGCTATCACCCTATTATGGTTTTAGTAATAAAATAGTTTTAGGATAATTTATTTGCTCTGATAAGGGGTCAAATTTTGCATACTTTTATTTGATAAAATGTGATATTCTTATACATAATATAAAACTCTGTAAGTTTCGATAAAGTGATTATTTGAAATTTCAACCTTAATCAGCATGAGAATAAACACATCGTTCATAATAACTAGAGTATTCCATTTTGACCTCATTGCAGGTAATACTTGAATAATTTTTTGTAATCTCATTTGCTTATAAGGGTTTTCGATTTTGATGTCAAAATATGAGTGAAAAAATTTGTAAATGGTTGGTACGCAGGTAATTGGTATATATTTTTTGGGTTTCTAAGGGTTTTTTTATATTATTTTTTATTTAAGTTTTACAATTACAATAATAATATCGAATATGATATGAAATTAGCATCGATAACGGTTTATGAATGAATTTAAACTCATCCGTAAATAAATCTTCACCGCTGGAGGATTGTAAGTAACAGGTAAAAGATTTAATTAGACCAACATTGTACAATTTAAGAAAGACAATTTTTTATATATCCATAGGAGAAGTTTCGATAAAGAGATTATTTTGAAATTTCAACCTTAATCAGCATGAGAATAAAATTTCAAATCGTTCATGTAAAGTAAATGAGTTGCGATACAGTCATTTCAAAAAATTGTGTTTAATCCTGTCTCGGAATCATTTAATAATGCCTATTCATTGCTAAACAGCTCCATTATGGACTTCATGAATTACCTTGAAAAATTCCACGTTAAACTTTTGATTGAACCCACACTAGTTTGAGCCATTTCTTTGGGATAACTTGGAGTAAAAAGAGATATCATAAATATGGGGCAGGAACTTATCTTAATTCTATAATTTAAAAAGTTATCGGGTTATATGGAACGCAATCAAACTCATAAAGTTGTCAGGTCAATGTTTAATTCTTTAATTCTTAATTCGTTCAAATTCTGATACCGATTGCTATAAGAGTGAAAGCGCTGTAACAATAAAATTTCAAAAGTTACCTGGTGTGTTCCTCATATTACGCCTGGCGATATGGCTAAATTGGAGATATATAATCGTTTAAAAACAGCAGAAAACAGTTAAAATCGGGTTTTATGGAAGAAGTTTATATCAATACCTGTCTTTACCTACTACATCCGACTCGGTAATTTGACCCGTTCAAAATTCGGTAGGATTACGAAGACCTCGATGGATTTTTGCTACATTTCAAAGAAATAAGCGAAACAACATACAAAAACGATGTACTTTATAATTAAAATTTATTGAAATCGAATTAATATTTTTTGAAAACAATATTTTTACTTACATTTACAATATCATATTACAAGTAAGAAAATTTAAAAATAAAAATTTTTTTTTTAAAACGGGTCATACAATTTTCGAACCTTTCTTAAAATTCCTTAGGTTTTGCGCAGTAGGAGAAGTGTCGTGATGGTTCTGAAAAAATAAGAAAACAAATATTTTAAAAAAAATTTTTTTCCCTTAACTTTATGAAATACTAATAACAATAATTTATTATTTATATTTATAATAATATCTACTGTAGGTGAGAACTGAAATAAAATAATATTAATAATGTTGACAATACCGTTATCTAAAATTTTTATTTTTACCACCGAGAAAAATTGTAAAAATACGATTCAAAGCTATTATTTTAAACATGGTATAATCATTCGAAAATTTTTATAATGAACTCGGTCTTGTGCTTAATAGCAATGTACACTCTTAGAAATTTCGATGTGTAATTTTAGCTGAGTAACTTCGCATTAAATATCTCCGGCATCCACAGTAGAATAAAAATGATAAATACTGTTTTAAATATGTAATAAGTAATTTGTATATGTTACAAATAAGTAGGCATTATATTGTTTAATAAAATGATATAAAATATGTACCCTATTCCTATTGGTAAACATGTGTTTAAAATTTAGATTTAAATCAAATTATTAATTTTAAACAATGTTGATGTGGTGTTCTGTTTAAACATAGTATGGTCGATTATATCCACTCAAGTAAAATTCAACTTTTAACAAAGAAAAGTACAATTTGGGTAAAAGTAAACGTAATCAGTTTCCAATACGAGGATTACGTAAAGTTTGCATTTGCATGTTAGGTGATTTTTTAAATTATTTTACAGTGTAACTGCAGTCGATGAAAAATGAAACCTAGACATGATGCGTTCGGATGATGACATTAGAAACGTTGACGTTAAAACTTTGCAGATCAAACAAATTTAAAATTTTAAATGAATAATAAATTGTGGTTCTACCAATATTTGGAGTTAAATTCATTTCAATACCGCATTTGTATCAAGAAACGAGTTTTCTGTATTTTTGTAATTAATAACTTATGTACATAAATTCGTGTAAAATTTACAATAGAAATAAAGAAATATTAAAAATTTAAATTATAAATGTTTTAATTTTTACTAAATTTTATCAATAAATACAAAAATTGTTTGTAATTATTTTACATTTTTGTATCAAGATTTCACATGCTGAAAAAATTAAACTTGCAAAATATTTCCGTGTAAAATTTAACAGAATTCCTTGTGGGCCTGGATTACTACAGGAATGTGTTAATTTTTGTTATTTTGTATAATTATCAGTAAATATTTTACAGTGTAGTTTGAGAGAAAAAAAAAAAGGAAAATAAATAATAATACTATTATTCCCGCCTCAATAAGTAAGAATTTAATATAATATTATATTTCTACCATATATTAAATTACTTATAAAAAATTTATTATTTACCTCTCACTAATCCTCGAAGTCGGAATCTTCAAACGGTAAAAAACCTCCGTAGTTAACTTCTTCCAAGTCATCATCGAATATACCGAGATTATATAGTACGTCTAGAAATCGTCCTGTTCTTGGATGTATTATTTTGCTGCGAGGTTTACGGAGGTTCACTTTTATCAATTCACCATTGTGATTTAATATTTTGTAACGAACAATCACATGTCTACATATAGGACAAGTTTTTTTATTAACACACGCTTCTAACCAAGTGATAATGCAGTTTTTGCAAAATTTATGATTACATTGAAGATTTACCATATCTGGCGTTATTTCACCGATACATACAGAGCAGATCATTATTAGATACTATGTTAAAATTTAAAAAAATTTGGTGTATATTGAAATGGTTTTACCTTCCTCTATCTTTAATCCTAATACTTACTATTGATGACAATAAATTTTGTAATGCTTGACTGCTGTGGGACGCTAATGGTTGAGTACCTCTGCCGGCGCTAGTGGTTACTATATAAAATGGACCCTTATTGTTTTGTATTTCGGTATTTCGCGTAGTTAAGAAAAACAACATTTACAATTTATGCACATTTACTGAAAATAAAATTTTGTGTTCGTGTAGAGTGACTGGTTGAGTGTATTCGATAATCCCCAAATACAGGTAAACAAATACTTAAAATTACAACTAAATACTAACGCAATGTTCTTTTAGGTTATATGAATCTTCGAGGGAACCAAGTTACAAAATATAAAAATGTTTCTACCTTATCTGTGCGAACTTCATATGCCAATTCCTACGTGCTCAAATTTTCCATTTAATTTTACTTCCTTTACCCAAGGATAATCTTCATACGGAAGAAATTACTTGCACTTCACTTTTAAAAACCAAAACAGCAAAAACCTGGTAACTTATCTTGTAATTATAATCAACTTGATTTTATCTTCCATTTAATTTATTTCAATAATGTGATGTTCAAAAATTTTCATCCGTAACCTCAATTTTGACTTTCCGAAAAGTTCTCGTAACCTATAAACTCGAATTGTATTGCAACAAACGATGCGTGCGGTAACGCGTTCAAATTTACACTAACTAGCAGCTTTTTCCGGCTGTCTTTTTATACTTTTTCTCCTTTTTACCTACTTGATTCTAAAAAATCGCTTCTTTTTATAAAATTTTCAAATCCATGGCAATTTTGATTTTAATTTGAAATTTTCTGTCTTTCAGATCTTGACCATTTTTGGTGGAAAGTTCCTTCATGACCTCAGGAGTAACCACAATAAATTTCACGGGATGAAATGCACGTCGAAGTCTTCCAGATGCATTTCAAAATGAAAACGCACGTGCTTTTCCGGAATTCTACATTTCCTTGTATCGGCCCAAATCCGTTCCTAATGGATTTTTCTTGTCTCTGAACATCTTCCCGAGGTTGTTCCCATCATTTGCATTCCACTCAGTCCACATAGAAATTGTTATTCACGAAAATTGCGAACTTTGAATTTTGACAGTTCACGGTTTTAATAAATGTTCACTTTTACACTTGGTTCCTCATCACAACTACCTAATATCGCACTTAAACACTTCTTAAATACTTAATACATACATACATACAAATACATAACTTATTCTAATAAAATTATCAAACATCGCAGGTTTGATTCTCGATTTTCAAAATCGGCTATATTTTTGAGGTTTCTTGTTGCTTTCTTTAACTTTAGGTCAGTAACCTTCCAAAATGTGGCTACTTGTTCCTTTATAACTTAGTTAAAATTTTTTATAGACAAAACCCCAATTACACCTGACCAAAACATGATTCGAGTAACCACCGGAAACCGCTCAACGATACAACCCTTTCCCTTGATATAAACAATGCAGAGGTGACCCATACAACAATTAGCTAAATCACATGCTGTCCTAGGTAAGTTTGACCAACGTCAATGTTATATTTAGAAAAATGTGCAAGTAATTATTAAAATTATAGGTATCCGAAGTACCACAAGCTGTATCAAATGATGTAAAATTGCCAATTTCAAGTTTCCGTAATTGCTCACGACTGCTAAATAGTGTTGTAGGCCAGTAACACTGCAATATATATACATATGTGCAGCAAGCAGCTGAAAATGCTGTCCAGGGATATTGATGCGACCCTTATTTCTAGATTGGAAAAAGATATTAACACATTTACGGCGGATACATAAAGATTGTTTCAGATAAAAAACGGGGTACTTTATAATTTAAATTTATTGAAATCGGTTTAATATTTTTGAAAACAATATTTTTATTTACATTTAACAATATCATATTATATATATAAAAATTTAAAAATAAATTTTTTTAAAACAGGTACATACAATTTTCGAACCTTTCTTAAAATTTCTTACTTGAGGTTTTGTACAGTAGTAAAAAATAATAAGCGTTATTGAATCGGTTGCATTTTTGTTTTTTGTTTTTTTAAGTTTTAATTTAATTTGTACCCAAAAATTTTTCAATTAACGAAGTGCTGGACAGTTTGGAAGATTTACATATTGTGGTCCAATATTGATAGAATTTAGGGTTGTTATAATATTAAAAGGGGCTATAATTGAATTATTATATAAATATATGTAAAGAGTGTGATAATTTCAACGACATAATAATAGGCTTAATTAATGCTAATAATAGGTAATAGATAAAATATAATCAATATTTATTGAACAGGAGAGATTTTTCCCATACCATAGTGTTTTTAATGTAAGGTGGGTTCTCACCCCCTCGTTATAGGGAAGATTTTTTCCCACAGAGTAAATTATCTAATTAAAAAAACGTTAAGATAAAAGATGTAATGGGTAATCAATTTTAATCCCCTCATATATAAAATATAATCAATACTTATTGAATACGAGATTTGACTATTAGGGTAACTATGAACAGAAAGTTAGGGTATCATAATTAGGGTACCCTAACTTATATGAACAGACCCTAATTAGGATACCCTAACTTTCTGTTCATAGTTACCCTAATAGTCAAATCTCGTATTCAATAAGTATTGATTATATTTTATATATGAGGGGATTAAAATTTATTACCCATTACATCTTTTATTTTAACGTTTTTTTAATTAGATAATTTACTCTGTGGGAAAAAATCTTCCCTATAACGAGGGGGTGAGAACCCACCTTACATTAAAAACACTATGGTATGGGAAAAATCTCTCCTGTTCAATAAATATTGATTATATTTTATCTATTACCTATTATTAGCATTAATTAAGCCTATTATTATGTCGTTGAAATTATCACACTCTTTACATATATTTATATAATAATTCAATTATAGCCCCTTTTAATATTATAACAACCCTAAATTCTATCAATATTGGACCACAATATGTAAATCTTCCAAACTGTCCAGCACTTCGTTAATTGAAAAATTTTTGGGTACAAATTAAATTAAAACTTAAAAAAACAAAAATGCAACCGATTCAATAACGCTTATTATTTTTTACTACTGTACAAAACCTCAAGTAAGAAATTTTAAGAAAGGTTCGAAAATTGTATGTACCTGTTTTAAAAAAATTTATTTTTAAATTTTTATATATATAATATGATATTGTTAAATGTAAATAAAAATATTGTTTTCAAAAATATTAAACCGATTTCAATAAATTTAAATTATAAAGTTACCCGTATTTTATCTGAAACAATCTTTATGTATCCGCCGTAAATGTGTTAATATCTTTTTCCAATCTAGAAATAAGGGTCGCATCAATATCCCTGGACAGAATTTTCAGCTGCTTGCTGCACATATGTATATATATACACCATATTTTTTTAAATTTTAACATAGTATCTAATAATGATCTGCTCTGTATGTATCGGTGAAATAACGCCAGATATGGTAAATCTTCAATGTAATCATAAATTTTGCAAAAACTGCATTATCACTTGGTTAGAAGCGTGTGTTAATAAAAAAACTTGTCCTATATGTAGACATGTGATTGTTCGTTACAAAATATTAAATCACAATGGTGAATTGATAAAAGTGAACCTCCGTAAACCTCGCAGCAAAATAATACATCCAAGAACAGGACGATTTCTAGACGTACTATATAATCTCGGTATATTCGATGATGACTTGGAAGAAGTTAACTACGGAGGTTTTTTACCGTTTGAAGATTCCGACTTCGAGGATTAGTGAGAGGTAAATAATAAATTTTTTATAAGTAATTTAATATATGGTAGAAATATAATATTATATTAAATTCTTACTTATTGAGGCGGGAATAATAGTATTATTATTTATTTTCCTTTTTTTTTTTCTCTCAAACTACACTGTAAAATATTTACTGATAATTATACAAAATAACAAAAATTAACACATTCCTGTAGTAATCCAGGCCCACAAGGAATTCTGTTAAATTTTACACGGAAATATTTTGCAAGTTTAATTTTTTCAGCATGTGAAATCTTGATACAAAAATGTAAAATAATTACAAACAATTTTTGTATTTATTGATAAAATTTAGTAAAAATTAAAACATTTATAATTTAAATTTTTAATATTTCTTTATTTCTATTGTAAATTTTACACGAATTTATGTACATAAGTTATTAATTACAAAAATACAGAAAACTCGTTTCTTGATACAAATGCGGTATTGAAATGAATTTAACTCCAAATATTGGTAGAACCACAATTTATTATTCATTTAAAATTTTAAATTTGTTTGATCTGCAAAGTTTTAACGTCAACGTTTCTAATGTCATCATCCGAACGCATCATGTCTAGGTTTCATTTTTCATCGACTGCAGTTACACTGTAAAATAATTTAAAAAATCACCTAACATGCAAATGCAAACTTTACGTAATCCTCGTATTGGAAACTGATTACGTTTACTTTTACCCAAATTGTACTTTTCTTTGTTAAAAGTTGAATTTTACTTGAGTGGATATAATCGACCATACTATGTTTAAACAGAACACCACATCAACATTGTTTAAAATTAATAATTTGATTTAAATCTAAATTTTAAACACATGTTTACCAATAGGAATAGGGTACATATTTTATATCATTTTATTAAACAATATAATGCCTACTTATTTGTAACATATACAAATTACTTATTACATATTTAAAACAGTATTTATCATTTTTATTCTACTGTGGATGCCGGAGATATTTAATGCGAAGTTACTCAGCTAAAATTACACATCGAAATTTCTAAGAGTGTACATTGCTATTAAGCACAAGACCGAGTTCATTATAAAAATTTTCGAATGATTATACCATGTTTAAAATAATAGCTTTGAATCGTATTTTTACAATTTTTCTCGGTGGTAAAAATAAAAATTTTAGATAACGGTATTGTCAACATTATTAATATTATTTTATTTCAGTTCTCACCTACAGTAGATATTATTATAAATATAAATAATAAATTATTGTTATTAGTATTTCATAAAGTTAAGGGAAAAAAATTTTTTTTAAAATATTTGTTTTCTTATTTTTTCAGAACCATCACGACACTTCTCCTACTGCGCAAAACCTAAGGAATTTTAAGAAAGGTTCGAAAATTGTATGACCCGTTTTAAAAAAAAAATTTTTATTTTTAAATTTTCTTACTTGTAATATGATATTGTAAATGTAAGTAAAAATATTGTTTTCAAAAAATATTAATTCGATTTCAATAAATTTTAATTATAAAGTACATCGTTTTTGTATGTTGTTTCGCTTATTTCTTTGAAATGTAGCAAAAATCCATCGAGGTCTTCGTAATCCTACCGAATTTTGAACGGGTCAAATTACCGAGTCGGATGTAGTAGGTAAAGACAGGTATTGATATAAACTTCTTCCATAAAACCCGATTTTAACTGTTTTCTGCTGTTTTTAAACGATTATATATCTCCAATTTAGCCATATCGCCAGGCGTAATATGAGGAACACACCAGGTAACTTTTGAAATTTTATTGTTACAGCGCTTTCACTCTTATAGCAATCGGTATCAGAATTTGAACGAATTAAGAATTAAAGAATTAAACATTGACCTGACAACTTTATGAGTTTGATTGCGTTCCATATAACCCGATAACTTTTTAAATTATAGAATTAAGATAAGTTCCTGCCCCATATTTATGATATCTCTTTTTACTCCAAGTTATCCCAAAGAAATGGCTCAAACTAGTGTGGGTTCAATCAAAAGTTTAACGTGGAATTTTTCAAGGTAATTCATGAAGTCCATAATGGAGCTGTTTAGCAATGAATAGGCATTATTAAATGATTCCGAGACAGGATTAAACACAATTTTTTGAAATGACTATCGCAACTCATTTACTTTACATGAACGATTTGAAATTTTATTCTCATGCTGATTAAGGTTGAAATTTCAAAATAATCTCTTTATCGAAACTTCTCCTATGGATATATAAAAAATTGTCTTTCTTAAATTGTACAATGTTGGTCTAATTAAATCTTTTACCTGTTACTTACAATCCTCCAGCGGTGAAGATTTATTTACGGATGAGTTTAAATTCATTCATAAACCGTTATCGATGCTAATTTCATATCATATTCGATATTATTATTGTAATTGTAAAACTTAAATAAAAAATAATATAAAAAAACCCTTA
This sequence comes from Cantharis flavilabris, assembly GCA_949152465.1. Classification (NCBI taxonomy): domain Eukaryota; kingdom Metazoa; phylum Arthropoda; class Insecta; order Coleoptera; family Cantharidae; genus Cantharis; species Cantharis flavilabris. The sequence continues at coordinate 27,556,552 of OX424436.1, read as the reverse complement.
GAAACCCAAAAAATATATACCAATTACCTGCGTACCAACCATTTACAAATTTTTTCACTCATATTTTGACATCAAAATCGAAAACCCTTATAAGCAAATGAGATTACAAAAAATTATTCAAGTATTACCTGCAATGAGGTCAAAATGGAATACTCTAGTTATTATGAACGATGTGTTTATTCTCATGCTGATTAAGGTTGAAATTTCAAATAATCACTTTATCGAAACTTACAGAGTTTTATATTATGTATAAGAATATCACATTTTATCAAATAAAAGTATGCAAAATTTGACCCCTTATCAGAGCAAATAAATTATCCTAAAACTATTTTATTACTAAAACCATAATAGGGTGATAGCAGGCCGCTAAATCAGATGAGAACAATGGTGAGGTGTTTTGTGATGTCAGAAAGGGTTTTTTATCTGGGGCATATAAAGTGTTGTTAAACACTTGAGCTAACGTAAAAAAATGCATATAGTAGAATTCATTTTTTGACTTGCATACCAAATAATATCTAGTTAGTAATGGGGATCGTATACCTGAAAGTGGTCCATTTTTTATCTGGGGCATATAAAGTGTTGTTAAACACTTGAGCTAACGTAAAAAAATGTATATAGTAGAATTCATTTTTTGACTTGCATACCAAATAATATCTAGTTAGTAATGGGGTTGGGGGATGGGGTTATGAATTAGTCGATTTATATCTTAATTAAAAGAGAAAAAGAAAAGACATTTTTTTTTTTTTTATCGATAAGTCATCATTATAATAGATATTTATTTATTAATAATAAATACACATGTTGCATACATATATTACTACAATCTATCATTGACTAAATCAGACAAATTTTGTTTGATTATGTCTGGGTACTTATGTATAAGTTCGGTCATGCAATATAAGTTCACGCCTCGGTAATGACCCATAGAGCTGGAGACCTCTTTAAAATTGTTAAAAGGATCACCACCTAATTGAATGCATGCGAATAACACTTCTATATAGTGATCCCTTAATTCCAGCCCTTCGATGTCGGTTTTTCTCAAGTTTATTAAGGTAGAAATTTCGAATAATTTTTTTATCGAAATTTCGGCCATTGATAGATAGAAATTATCGGTGTTTTTAAAAGTTATAATTTTTGTCCCATTAAATTCTCCACCCGTTATTTTAAGCCCACTGTTGTTCATTACAATCGGTTCCATATCCCCATTTTTAAAAAATGTATCAATCTTTGCAGTATTGATATCATTTGTTAAGGTTTCCCAATCTTCACTACATAATAGAATGCAGATTCCATTCGATCCGATGATCCTCAGCATAGGCTCCCAGTTTTCTATATCAATATAATTCATATCAATATAATTAATATTGATTATATAATCAATATTATATAATAATTCGATATATTTCCAATACTGATCATTTATTTAAAGTACTGATCAGATTATTTAAATCACTGACCATTTATTTAAAATACTGACCATATTTGAAATACTGGATATTTATTTAAAATACTGACAATTTATTTAAAATACTGACAGTTTTTATATTCATCAATGTAATACTGGCCATTTATTTAAAATACTGACCATTTAATTAAAAATACTGACCAAAAATGTTTTTAAATAGGTACTGACCAAATAAATACAAGCCATAATGATTTTTGTCCATATTTAACCCGGTGCCGTAGTAACCTCACGATACAATAACTGCACTCAAAGAAATTTGCTTGAGAAATAAATTAAGAATCCGCTCATTAAATTAATAATCTGATAAAATTCTTGAATTAATAAACAAATTTATAAGTTTTAGCATGAATAGGTATTAAATGAAGGCTGCCATTCTTAATATAAACATAACATGATTGGAAAAAAGAAAAAGAACTCAAAATAAAAAATTTTAAGTAAATTTGTGATTTTTAGTATGTATTTATGGTTAAATTCAAAAAAATATAAGAATAATAGAATATTGTATTGTATTATTCTTATATTTTTTTATTTTTTTTTTTTAAATTTTTTTTTTATATTTTTTTTTATATTTTATTCTTATATTGTATACAATACAATATTGTATTATTCTTATATTTTTTTGAATTTAACCATAAATACATACTAAAAACCACAAATTTACTTAAAATTTTTTATTTTGAGTTCTTTTTCTAGTTTTACGCCTCACGGTTAAAAAACGTGGTAAATTTTTGAATTTTGAATTTTTTCAAAGTTTTTAGAAATCATATTAAGAGGGCAGTGCCTTCGGAGTTCAAACTAGCAGTGCTAGGTAAACGAATTTCTTAGTTCAAATCATTTTTAAATTATTCATACTTCATGTAACAAGTTTAGTTTTGATAATCTTTGGAGGTTATGGTAAGTCAATTTTGTACAATTTAGTCGATATTTTTGTTTAATTTGAATTTTTTTGCTTATTTTACAATGTAATCGATGCGTGCAACTGAAGAATGGCAATAACCATGAAATAACGTTATATTGTACTTCGTATTACGAAATTTTCATTTTTTCAAATTTTCTTAATCCAGATCTGTTATGTGTTAATTGTTTCCTTTTTAAATTTTTTGAATTTTGATTTTCTACGTATTGTATTATTCTTATATTTTTTTGAATATAACATGATTGATTTAAGAATTTTTTGTAAATAAGTATTTGTGCTGTAATGGCATTATTAAATCAAACATTGTACATACTTAACAGTTTGGTAATTTAACACCTTTTTGGTTACGTGATCCCTTATTATAGACTTTCAAGGCGCTTTTTGGGCGTCAGTATTGAGTAAGATACTTAGCAATTCTTTATTTAATACACATCCATTCTTGTTTTTAAGAACTACTTGTTTATTTGAAAACTACTGTAGGGCTTAAATTATGAACTGCATCAGCTAAAAAACTGTAAGCTTACATTTGAAAAATTCGGTCCAACAAGTTCATTACGAACAGCAGTGCTTTATTTTATAAGTCGAATTGAATTATAATAAAAATGACCGATTGGGAAAATTCACTGTCGGATGTGTTTCTTTTAGACAATATTATACAAAGTAATGGTGAAACTTGTGTAGGTTATAGTTCTGAAGAAATTAGTTTGCTGTTGAGTTCATGGGGTTTTGCTCAAGAAGTTATTCGAAAAGTAAAAGGTAAGCGATATCAGATTATGGCTATATTTTCTGTGTCAAGTTTTGATGTAGTATGTAGTAATAAAAATCTAGTGCTAAATTTATAATTGCAGATTTAAAATTAAGTGTTTGGCATCCACAAACAATTGAAGATTCCGATATTGATATACTTTATTTCCTCTAACTGAACTTGGAGATCGAATAATTAAGTTTAAATTTTATGTAAAACGGTGGCGATCCATAGTAATAATGAAAACAGAGTATTAAGACAATAAAAGTGATAAATATTTTCAGTCTGAAACACCATTATCAGATAATTCTTCTCTACCACCTTCAGCATCATCAAAAGAAGATTTATTGGTAGGTATATGTACATATTATGTTCAGTTCGCTTTTATTCACCAACCAATTTCTAATATCAAAAAAAAATTGTGACTTTGAAATTAATTGAAAAGCTACTTAAAGTTTACTAATTTGAAAAACATACACATATATTGAAAAATTAAGCTCTTTTATATAAATATAGGTATTCAAGATTCTAATTAATTATATTTGTTCATAGGGAACCTAATACACTGCTAGACAAATAGGTAGATACCCGAAAGGAAAATTATTGTATAATCAGGTTAAAAATTTAAAATATACTTTGGCAAGAAAAGGTTTATTTAGTAAATAGACAAGAAAAGCACCATTTGCAACTACAACTTATAGGTAATAATCTCATTGCAATTAATTTATCTAAAAAATTATTTATTTAATTATTTCCAGATAACGAATTAAGTTTAATTCCTAACCTCATCATTGGATAATTGGTTTTTAAATCATTACCATTTTGTACTACGATTAGGTATCACTTAAAATTTTATATAGCATCTTAAGAAATCAAGAAAAATACTGTCTGAAATGTTTTAATGATTTCACAGTTTCTATCCATTTCACATTATATTTATACGTTCAAGTAATAAACTAGCGTTTTAAGTTTAAAAAGCTTTGTTAATATTTTAAAAATTTTTCTTGTAAATTTTTACTTTCCCCATACGTATACGTATGTATGTATAAGGGAAAGTATTGTAATCCACTCAAAAAGCAAAAATGGAAATTTTGATATTAAAATGTTTCTTATCATGCCCTGATAAGTTTTTGATGACTTTTAGTAGGATGTTCGTAGTAAAAACTACTTCAAAACACCAAAAGCTTTTCTCTGTGTGAAATAAAATTGATATAAAATTGTGAATTAGTACCTCAATATTATAATATTAAAATTTACTTCAAAATTTTGAAGTAAAAATTATTAGAATTTCGAAGTGTTTAACACTAAAGCATAAAATAAATTTTGACAAAAAAATTATAGCAAATTTCACTATAAAAAATTACCATAAACTTGTGAATCAATGCCTCAATATTATATTAAAATTTAGTGCAAAATTTTGAAGTAAAAATTATTAAGATTTGAAGTATTCTAAGCTATCAATTTGTAGTAATTTGTAGAAAAGCAGTTGATAAATATTTTACTAAAAATATATACTATAATCGAAGGAAAATTTCTCAAAACTATATTACATCCAAATTATAGTAATAGTTACTATACGAGTAAAATAAATATTACTTCAATTATTGTAAAACGTACTTCAAAATATTTACTATAACGTTGAAGTAAAATTAACTAAATAATTTTTCAAAATTCCGGGAGTAAAGTGTTCACTTTACTCCCGCTTTGATTTGCAATCGATATTACCACAAAATTTAAAATTAAGTAGGTGGTCACAAATCGAAAATATTTTAAGTATAGGTATAAGATTATTCTTATACTTAAAAATCTTTATCAGTGGACTAACACAAAGTGAATTAAAAAAGAAATGTTACTTTAAGTTTTGAATTTTGTTCATGGATTCGGGTTTAAAGTCATTTGTATTATAACTGATAATAATCGTATAAACCGTTTAACATTATCAAGTTTAGATTCCAATAAATATTTCATCGATTAATAAATCATTGGGAAAAATGTATAAAGTGATCATTTCCATATTTAGTAATATTGCCTTAAATAATTACATTAAAATTAAAAGTAATATTACTAATAGTGCGAAACAAAACGAAAAGCGAAAGTTAAGAACTTTGATGAAAAGCTAACTTTGCAAAATTTTATTTTTATTGTAATAAATTTTATACTTCATAGGACTACCAAATTCAAAATTGCGGTGTTCCCAAGTTTATGTTCATGGCTTGTAAATAAAGATGGCTATGGTTCTATATATTATTTTTAAAAACTGAAACTGAAGTGTTTTTAAATATTAATTTTCTTAAAATTTAAAACTTTTTTGCGCTTTCATTGAGAAGAGAAATTTAGAATATTAGGAAAAACAGGAGCATACAATTGAGTTGCTAATATTAAATATTAATTATACATTTATTATGGGTTTTGTCCCACAGTCATTAATTTAATCAAAATCTTTATTTTTTATAACGTGATTTTTTTTATAATATGTTGTCTTATAAACAACAATTTTGTCCCATGATCAAAAATAAAATAAAAGGTAGTAATTTTATTAAAATTTATTAATAAAATATATTATATTTCTTCTAACATATAAAAATCTCGTGTCACGATGTTAGTTACCGAACTCCTCCTAAACGGCTCGACCGACTTTTATGAATTTTTTTGTGTATTGTAGTGGAATTTTGCAGAATTTGTAAAACCCTTCACTATCTTTTATTGCCACAGCTAGCTTTATCGGTCGGCGCAAGAACTCCCCCAAAAGTGGATTCCTGTGGGTTGTAAACATCCCCTATTTATGATCGAAGTAACGAAAATAAATACTTCTTATTGACACAAAAATTTTAGTTTTATTGAAAATAATTTTTATTTGCGACAATTTTCGCATTTATTGTTCACGTGCCCCACGTTGTGGCGCCAATTATTTTCCAATAATATCCTCGCTTCTCAAAAAAAAATAATTTTAAATTATTCTTAACGTAAATTGCAATTTTTAAATTTAAATATAAAATGGAAAAATCGTCTTCGTTCAACCGCCAGACCATACTATCGCTTCAACAGAACGTATTCTCAACCTTTTTAAATTTAAAATAATTCAAATTTCCAGAATCTAAATTAATTAACCAAAATCCAAATTCAAATCCAACTTGACAACATCCAAATCTTCATCAGACCCGGATAAAAATAACGCAATCAAAATAATAAATTCTCACCATAAAATTTCTTTATTCGTTGAATCAACAAACTAAATCTCACAATTTCAAATTAATTTACCAAAATATGCCAAAAACCGGCCAAATTTAAAAAAAAATTTTAATTCGCCAAAACTCGGAATCCACAAACGATTAATGGCTCTGATTGGTCGACTTTTAATCATATAATCCGGTGAAAAAGTTACACGTACAGGGTGAATACATAGTTAGGTCTAAAATTTGGACTGATAGAAATTCAAAATACCGATACAAATGCTCCTCCATTGAATGACACCGACGAAATAATGCGCTACCAAATTGACCGGTACATCAGCTCCAATGAAACTGTCTGGCGTATCTTTCGTTTCCCAATTCATGAACGGGACCCAGCAGTTATACATTTAGCCTTCCATCTTAAAAACGGCCAGCGCGTATTTTGCACACACGAAACAGCAATTGAGCATGCCATAAATCCACCAAACACAACACTCACCGAATTTTTCGAATTGTGTAATCGTGCGGATACTTTCGATGCCTTTGTACGAACACTACTCTATTCCGAAGTACCACGGTATTTCACGTGGAAAAAAATGGATGCCCCTCAAGCAAGGCACATCAATAGATGCGTGCCCCGGCCTATTCAAATCAAACACTTTGGACCAAGTATATACAATCAATCCAAAGAAGATTGAGTGCTTCTATTTGCGACTTTTGTTGGTTAATGTCACCGGCCTATTGTCATTTCTAGATATACGTAAAGTGAATGGACAACAGTATCCAACATGTAAAGATGCATGTCTTGGACTCGGCTTACTCGAAGGCGACAATCACTGTGACGATATGCTTACTGAAGCAGCACTGAGCAGTACAGCAAAACAAATTTATCTACTATTTGCTATAGTGTTGACTACATGTTTCCCGGGACGAGCAGGCACGTTGTGGGATAAGCACAAAGATTCAATGACTGAAGATATATTGGATCGAATTCGTACACGGTGCAACGATCTAACGATTACATTCACGACGCTATGCACAATAAAGCATTATTGATTGCTATCGAGGATCTTTGCGTTGTCATTGCCAATTTATCACTGTCATTTCGATATGAGTTCGCCAAATCGAAGTGCATCTGATTTAATGGCCACCGAACTGTTGTACAATTCAAATAAATAAGTGACACTTCTTAGTCCTGTGCAATAGGGGCTGAGATCTGGAGTAAATCTTCGTAGTCTGTTTCGTTACACATTAATGAAAATTAAAAAAGTTTTTAAATTCGTAAATTATATTGCTTTTCCCTTAGAGGGATCATTTTGGACCATCTCCCATACACATGCGAGATTAGTTCTAACTTGGCACACGTTATTTTGTACGGGAAATAGCTTTTTGCCTAATTCAGCTATAATAACATTGTAACACCCAGGGTCGTGTTTTTTGAAAAAATTCTAATAATTTCTGATGTCCCAAATCGAAGTTTTGAGATGCTCCGATAATTAGGACCAAATACCAACGCAAAATTTGAACCTCTGCTGAAAGGATGATAATATTTATTTTTGTTGTAGCTGCCACCAATCCCCTTTCTACAGTTTTGTTGGTTTGCTTTGTTGTCGATACTTGTAACATTCGATATTTTTGGTAGCTAACTGAAGTTTTGTGGTTTTTGTCTTTGGATGATCGTGGACAAACGGTTAACACGTCGTTTTGAAAAACAGTTCTGCATTTATTACTCGGTTGAAATGTGTAGCCTAAAGTGCGTGCTTACAAGATGCCTCTTGAATAACCGTAGATGTTATTGCACGGTTGGCCAGCTGCTGGGATTTAACTCACAGTTCTTCAAGAAATGGGTAGGTGTGCCCATCAATCGCAGGTTCGGTGTTGGTTGCTTCGATCCGTTGGTTCTCACAAATGAAGATAGAGGTACTATCAACTTCGAAATGAAATGTTCCAAGAGCGCCAAATATCGAAATAAAACACAACAAATAGACAGAAGGGGATTTATTCGATATTAATGTTGAGCAAATAGATATGGGTTGCGTAAGACACACAGATGTACAATAACTATATAAGATATATTGGACTCTAGGTCCACAAACAATGAACGCTAAAGGCGTGTAAAAAAATAATGCTGCTGCTGATTGACTGTTGGTCAGCCACAAATAAATACTCAGAGTGCCAACAAAATCCACTCACCCAAAGCTAACCAAATAGATTAGTGCAAGGCTTGATGTAATGTTGAACAATAAGTGAGTGCAAAAATACTACGTGAACAGCACTTGCCCCGTCTTACTCCTTCCAGATCTACTATTGAATAATAGTAGAGACACAAAGATGTTGCTTGGTCCGGGTTCCTTCCAAGAGCTTTTTTCTGGATCCGGATCTGTGTCAATCAGCTAGAACTACTAAAACAGATAAATGCTATTCGCACAAGTAATTCACAAAACACAAATTATTCAACTCAAGCTATCTAATCTGATCAACTCAGCATAAGTAGACCTACCGACAAACCGAATACCTGATGAACCTACGTCAATTCATCGCGGACAGTTCATCGCGCGACAATTCATCGCGGACAATTCATCGTACGACAGTTCATCGCGTGCGACAATTCATCGCCTTGACAATTCATCGCAAAAAAATTCATCGCAATTAAATATAATTAAAATAAAAAGAACAAAAATTTGATATTACAAAATTAATTAAAATTGAAACAACACATATTTTTATAATTGTATTTGGAAATTATGAGCTATGTTATAAGATATCTATATACGCATTATAACTATTTGTTCTATCTTTAAGATAGAATAATTTGTTTCTGAAAATTATACAGAAAAGAGTGTACAGAGACATAGGCGGATTCAAGGGGGGGGGCACGGGAGCACGTGCCCTTCTCAGACTCTTAAAAATAACAAGGAAGCAACGAGACAATCCCAAATCTGAGAACATTTTTTGCCCATCTCAAACCTTGTGCCCCCCCTAGAAAAAATATCTGGATCCGCCGGTGTACAGAGACACTGGCAGAAGAAAAAAAAAACAAAACTGCATAATTTCATAATTTCCAACTACAATAATTATTATAAAAATATGTTGTTTTAATTTAATTTATTTTGTAATATCAAATTTTTGTTGTTTTTATTTTAATTGTATTTAATGCGATGAATTGGTGCACGCGTTGAATTGTCGCACGCGATAAATTGTCGCGGCGATGAATTGTCACGGCGATGAATTGTCGCATGCGATGAACTGTCGCAAAATGATTTGTCCGCGATGAATTGTCGCGCGATGAATTGACCGCGATGAATTGACGGTACACCATACCTGATTGCTAGTAAAAAAAGGTTTTATCAGCAGCAGTTACAAATAGGGAATGCAATACCGGACCAAAATTGAAATACAGGTATTCGGTATTAATTTGCATGTAATACCGGAATACCGATATTAATACCGATATTTAAAAAAAATAAAAATTCAACTAGGGGATCAAAAATACATGACAAAATAAATATTTTATTATTTCAAATTTTTAAAATATGATCGCAAAAAACACAAAGCATCAATTGTTTCATTATTGTTTCAGAAAATGCTTTTTACGATTCTACACTGGGAATTGTTAAAAGATAACATACACTATTTTTAAGTACTTCCCTCGAACTCGTTCGTCTTCATATAGTCAAATTTCGTTTTTAATAAGCTTTCTTATATCTGTTTGTGACTGAGACTATGACCCAAATTCTTTATACACTGCTGTTTTACTGTTTATTGCAGATTGCAATTTTTGTTCCATTAATTGGATGTTTTCTTCACTTTGTCCATTTTCGTCTACATTACTACTTTCAACTTCTAAATTTATAGATTCGAGCGATTCAACCTCATCATCACCATCAAGTTCAAGTCTTTGAACCATGGAGAAAATTAATTTCGCCATATAAATTTTGATTATTTACAAATTTTCTCTTATAATTTTTTCAATATACTCTTTTGGATTATGCAAGTATCTTAAAAGAAATTCTAAATCTGTTTCCCTTTCCTTAGTGCGAAATTGTTTCTCCTATATACAATTTTATCCGTGCATAATAATCCGAATTTTTGTTAAGTAGATAATTCCAAATACCTAACATTATACTCAAAATACAATTTTTACAATATTCAAATTGTTTGTTTAATTTTTTAATAATTTTTTCTTTTATAATAATAATATTAATCAATTTATTACAAATTAATTAAATACCGAAATACCGGTATTACATATGCAAAAATACCGCTTTTTCGGTATCGCAAAATAGCCAAAAAATACCAGTATTCGGTATACCGGTATTGCATTCCCTAGTTACAAAGATGCAATTTAATTGAAAAGGTAGTGATGTTTCAAAAAAAACTCCAAAGTCAATCTTCCACTGATGGACTACGATGAATACGAATTTCCTCCTAATTGAATTCAACAGATTGTATGGGAAAATAGTCAAAATAATTCCAATAAGGTAAACTACAAAATCCACTTATCGGATGATTACTTTCTGACCTTGCAATTCTATCCACTTTCAATAAATTATTAATGGTCCTACTTGCTACATCTATCTCCTACATACATCTCCTACATCTATATAAATAAAAATGAAATGCTGTTCGTTGCTAATCTCATAACTTGAGAACGGCTGGACCGATTTGGCTAATTTTTTTTTAATAAATGTTCGTTATTGTCCGAGTAAGGTTTTTACGAAAAAAAACTTGGAAAAGTTGTCCGTAAAATAGAAAAATCTAGGAAAAACTAAAATTACTTCATTTCTATTCCGATATATGGTGCTACGTGCATAAATGTCGTTTGACAGCATTTTTAAATTAGAGAGTGACACTTAAATGTGTTATCAATTATATTAGGTGCAACTGTTCAGATAAATCCATTCACAAAACCAAAATGGCAAACTTGCCAGATTGTTGGACATTGGTAATAGGAAAATCGGAGTTGACATCTTGACCGGATTCATCAGATTACCTACTCATTTCATGCTAGTTGCCCGAATCGAAAGAATATCTCATTCATAGTGTTTTTCCCAACATAGTGCAAAGTTTCAAAAACCATAATTGGCTGGAGGAAGGAGCCTATTGGCTGCGAAAAACAAAGATGTCTATGATGAATCAACTGCGGCTGAGTTGATTTCCTTCAAATCGGTTTTTTCAATCAAGATGAAAAAAATAGTCAACTGTATCATAGAATTCTTGAATTCTCTTGAATTGTCCGGATTACCACCTCACAATTTGTAATTGAAAGTAAGCTCAGTCATCATCATGTTGTATAATGCAGGGATGCACAGACTTATTGGAACTAGGGGCCACTCGGCCAGATTATGAGTTAAAGTCAGGCCGCAAGAAATAAAAAGTCGACATTTACGGACTGCGTATTCAAAAGTTCTTGCCATTCGAGTTCAAACGGCCCCGTGCGTTTAGCGTTCGCGATGATCATCAAGTCGTTGGAACTACCTTGGAGTTTCCGTGTTTTGTGTATTAACAACTGTATCTCGCGTGTTCGCAAGTTTTCATCTTTGTTTATTTACACGCCGGAAAACAAAAGGAATTAAGGATGTTCATGCGTGAAACTTGTAGTAGATAGAAATTTTTAATTTTGAAAATTGGAACCCTCAATTATATAGTCATCCTTCCTCAAAAATTCAAAACCCCTCATCGATCATTTCAAAGCGTAATTAATGATTGAAAATCAAATTTCTAACATAGAGCTTTATGGGGAAGCAGCATTTTGTTGTGTTATAATTATAATAACTATGTTATTAAAGTAGATACCATAATATATAATTTCTTAGAATATTCTTCAAACTATGCAGTTTATGTAATTGCATTAAAAAAATGGTGTTGACGAACGTTAAAATGAATTATTAATTATTTTAATCAGTTAAATTAAAACTAATGTGGTCGATTTTTCTCCATATTGAAATCCAGCAACAGCGCACAACAAAACACATACATACACAAACGTCAAATAAAACATAATAAAGGTTATATTTGAATAGATTTGGATAGACGGAGTTGTCAAGTTTAATATAATAATAAGAATAGAGTTAAAGTAATGACGTATTTATATTAACTGATATCCTAATATATAAAATCCCAGCACGCTGCTGCTGCTCCTGCTCCAGCGTGTCATTTTTTGGTGAAAAAAAGAACACTCTGATTGGTCGCTTTTTTTTACCAACCGAGAAATATATTAAACTAAGATTAAGACTAAAAATATTTGAAAAATAAAATAATGAATAATTCCGGTATAAGAGGAAGCAATTAAAATTTAGTAATCATCCTAATACATAAAATCCCAGGACGCTGCTCCTGCTGCTGCTGCTTCAGCGTGTCATTTTTTGGTGAAAAAATAAACACTCTGATTGCTCGATTTTTTTTACTAACCGAAAAATATATTAACGTAAAGTTGGGACTAAAAATATTTGAAAAAGAAAATAATGAATAATTACGTTATAATAAAAACAATTAAACCATATAATAACCATCCTTCGGCAGTCGGGTAAAAAGTCAAAACGCTGCGCTACAGCGTCTTATATTTTTGGTTAGAAAAACTCGAAGACGCAAACATGATTAATGAGAAGGAAAACAAAGAGAAGAAGTGAAAAAACAAAGAGAAAGAGGAAGTTACAGCAATTAGTGAAGATACATCTCCAGTCAAAGATATAAGATGAACACTAAATTGATGAGAAGAGAAACGACGAAAGAAATATAAAAAAAAGAAGAAGAACGGCAATTAGTGAAGAAGCACCGCCAATCAAAGATATAAGATGAAGATGAAGACATCATTAATGAGAAGAAAAACGAGGAAAGAATTGGAAAAAGGAAAATAAAAAAGAACAAAACAAAGAAATTAAATAAAATAATAGAAATAGAGAGACGACAACGAACTATAATTTTGTACATAAATAAATACATTAACCATATAAATTTTATAACTACCAATACCACGATGCTACACATCAATCGAGATCGCAACGAATCAAGTTACACATCAATAGAGTTGCCGTTAAAAAAGAGATCCACCGGTCAAGCTGTATATTACAGAGTAGCGCTACAACCCAGGGTGGGTTTTGGCTAACCACTTCATTTTATGAAGGGTTTTTAAGACAGATTACCTTGGTGGTTTGCTATTGCGCGCCGACCGAGGACAGCTAGAATACAGTTCTTGCTCCACTCGGGTTTGAACCAGAGTTTCCTGCTTAGTAGTCGACGCACTTAAGTATCAGACTACAATCTCCCTCAAGCTATCTATATATAAAAATTTAAAAAAGCAGGGAAGCTCCTCCTACAGCGTGTCATTTTTTTGTGTATGTATGTATGTAAAATGTATGATACAAAATTGATGATGTATCAACGTCTTATTGAATAACCGGTTAATCGGATAAGTGTATAAGCGGATAATGATATTTTACGTTGAATCATATTTTCTATTTCTATTTAGCATATTTTTAGCAATCAATTTGGCATAGATTTAGCCTTAACAAGAACAGACTTGCTTTTTGTTTTAAAACGGCGCCGGCGACAGTTTCCAATTAAACTTGCCTTTTCCATGACGATCAACAAGGTTCAGAGACAGATGTTAGAAAAAGTAGGAATATATCTGCATGAACCTGTGTTTAACCACGGTCCACTATGTAGCAATGTGTAAGAGTACGGAGATCTGAAGAAAAAATAGTTGATAGAAAAGAACAAGGGAAATTAATTCAAGGTTCACAAGCAGTGTAGATGAAGGAATTTTTTAATAAAAATTAATAATCAATAATGTTTTAATTAAAATCCACCGCCTAGCTGCCCGTCCGTGGACGGGCTTTCCAGCTAGTTTTATAATAAACTACTAAAAAGTATTCGGGAAGAATAATAAAACATTATAAATCATTGCATGATTATTGATATATTTTAAAATTTTTCTAAAGTTCCGAATAAATTTTGAAAAGGTTAGTACTCATTTGATTCTAGCGTATGAACGTCCTTAATCACAAAGCGAAACTCAAACCGCATACAATGCCAGGGGCGGATCCAGAATTTTTTTGGGGGGGGGGGCACAAAGGGTCGAGACGGGCAAAAAGTAGTCTCAGATTTGGGTTTGTCTCCATGTTTCCTTGTTAATTTTAATCGTCTGGGAGGGGGGGGGGCACGGGGGCACTAAATCCGCCTATGTACAATGCGGTCAATATTGCCGATCTCAATGAATTAGAGTTGGAAGATTGATTGGGAATTTATAATCGCTTAGGGAACATCCATTAATTACGTGAAGCTTTTAGGGGAGGGGTGGTCGGTCTGAATCTCACCCAATCACACATGGGGGGAAGGGGGGTCTCGGAAAATATTACGTAATTTTTTTTCCGCAAGAAACTGTAAAATTTCGAGAGAACCGGGTTAAATTAAGTAAAACAAACAATCTTACTTGAGATTAGAAGGGTGGGGGGTTAAAAGCAAATCTCACGACATCTCACTAGGGTGGGGAGTCAAAAAAATTTCAAAATCACCTCACTTAATCGATGGACGCCCCCTGATGAAGTGTGTTACAATCAAATCAATTTTAGGTGATAAGTAGTTCGCCGGGTCAGCTAGTATATGATAATATATTTAAATTTTACAAAAATATTTCTTCTCTTTGGTTTAAAACGTCTAGCCACGTTCGTTCTATTTATCAAAAAGCCTCTTATCAGAGGCGAGCGCTCGGTTGATTACCCTTGTATAAGGTGCGTCGTAATTATTCATTTCTGAATAAATGGAAATTTTATGTAATTACAAATGTAACGTTACAAATGATTGATTTATCTTTTATTTTTAGTTAAATTCAATCATTTTAACCTCCTGGGCTTCTAAGTTCATGGTGACTACTAAGAAGCGTAGTGGGTAGCTTGCTTTCACAAATAGCCGTTTTGTTATGATTTTTCTTACTTTGCAGTTCTATGTTCTACTACCCTATTTCAATGGAAAGTAAGAGTATGCAAATAAAGGTAATAGTAGGGGAAAGACTTGTAAGTTGACCACCTTTATACATTTTTGTTCATAACTCATCTTCAATTAATATTTTTGGATATATAATGATATCATTGGAAATAGGACGTCATTAGCTAAAATTTTTCTGAAGATACTTAAGATTACTCAAAAAACAAAAAAGTTATGACCATTCTCCCGAAGAGGCTACAATTGGTAATTTTTTTTGGCATGTAAGTTGACCACTCCCTAAAAAGGTGCTGAAAAGTCAAAATACTTAACTGAAATCGACTGATGTACGAAATTAATGATCTTTTATTGAGTTTTACGTGAAAAAGTGAAGAAAAGAAAATAAAAAAACAGCAAAAATGAATTAATTGTGATGATTACAATTGATGCTTTTTGGCGTTTCTCAGCCTCCTTGGGCATAGCAACGGCTTCCTTGCCTTGAGCAACAAGCTTCTTGCGCTTAGCAGCTAATTCCTTCTTCGCTTTTGCAACATTTTGCCTTGTGGTCATCTTCTCATTCTCGACGATTTTGAAACAAACACAAAAACAAACACGCAAACACACCCGCACATACCCACACACACACACGGTATATTTGGAATTCCCTTTGGATTATTAAAATTTAATGGAATATATGAGTTTAGCACATATTATTTACCATGGGATATCAACGAAAATGGTTTACTTTATGAGCAAACGAAGAAATCAATATTTTATAAAAATTATTTTTTTTCACACAATGTTTGTCGGAGCTAGTGAAACGCGTTTATTCGCTTCTAAATCACATAAAAATTGAAGGCTATGTTAAAGAGCACGATAACAGCTGAAATGGCGGTATTACCATTGCCGGTTTTTTTCTAAAATACCGGGTGGTCATCTTACATGCATGGTCAACATACAAGCCTCTCCCCTATGTAAATAAAAATGCATGCTTTTTATAATATTTTATTTTTAAAATTGCTAGAAAATTAACAAAAATAGTTTTATTTTACAGTTAAACGTAAAATAGTTTCAGCTATTTTTAAAATGTACATAAATTGTCATTTTTTATAAATTTGGAACTTACAAAATGTTAAAATCGATTAATACATACAGTACAAACACTTTTATACCGGGTGACCGGTCGACCATCCGAACATAGGCAATTAATCATATCAATATTTTAGAAAACCCCAAAAATGCACTAAACACTTTTCAGAACTAAAATGTTTTAAATTAACACATGTAAAATACACTGTAAGTATAAATTCGCAAACGTTTTCACCATACTATGGCATCATCAGGCGATGAATTAGAAAGAAAGATCCTTAATTTTCTTTCTAATTCGTCGCCTGATGTTGCCATAGTATGGTGAAAACGTTTGCGAATTTATACTTACAGTGTATTTTACATGTGTTAACTTAAAAACATTTTAGTTCTGAAAAGTGTTTAGTGCATTTTTTGGGTTTTCTAAAATATTGATATGATTAATATCGAGTTACACTACTTGAACCACGTATCAATCGATTATAGGCAATTAACATAGGAAATTGATTTTTCTTTAATTCCTGCTTCCCATCACAACGGATAAGAATGAAAATGGTATCAATTTAAATAGATTTTTATTTCGCTTCTACGTAAAGATATCTAAAGCTACGTCTTGACTAAGGCGGCACAGCATACTGCTTTGTTGAACGATATTGCAGATGGCTTATGTTATTGTTGCTGAAACGTCCACACTTATACGGCATAGCATAATTGGTAGCACGTCAAAACGCCGAAAACAAAAACGTCGAAAACAAAAACGTCGAAAAGCAATAACTTCGAAAAACAAAAACGTCGAAGTCAAAAACGTCGAAGTGAAAAGGTCGAAAATAAAAAAGTTTTTTTTACTTTTAATTTTAATTTTATTACATTTTTTAAATAAATTATATCACAAAAAAAAGTCAAAAGGTTTTTTTTAAACACGATTTCGTCAACTGTCTTGGAATTCAAAGTTATAGGCGAAGAAGATAAGGAAGATAAGGAAAGGCGTTCTTCAAAATGTCGTTTATTTGTCGTTTAAAAAAAAAACAGCTTCTGGACAATGACTATCCGGCTCGCTTGATTGACTGTGCCCTTTTTCGTAAGAAGATGCCCTCGAATACCAGCCTAAATCTTCAACAAGAACTACAAAACACAAGATACAACAAGATTACTTACCCTTTGCTGAAAAATAAGTTACAACACACGTTTAAAGATCTTACTATTTACGGCTCATGCAAACTTACCTTTTACAACGATTTCAAGTTAGACAAAATATTATATTCAAAAACGAAGGACAAGATTCCGGTATTGAACAGAGCTAATGTAGTTTACAGCATCAAGTGCGAGTGTGGCCTTAAGTATATCGGACAAACTAAACAAATCTTAAAAAATAGAGTTAATCAACATGTTTATGACATTAAATATAAGTCCAAAAAGACAGGAATTTCGGAACATTCTATAGATACCTGTCACAAGTTTAACCCAGAAGATGTTGAGGTTTTGACTTCCGAGAGCAACTACAACAAGAGAATCCTTCTAGAGGCTGCGTTCATATCCACATCGACCGATAACCTTAACAAACAGACTGATTTTTGTCAGATAGGGGAAGGTTAGCGCACCGTTTTAAAACGTTTTAAAGAGAAAACCAAGATAACCTAACACCCACATTCTGTAGATCCCTTTTTTATATTTTTTATAATTTTCTTGGTGACATAGTTGTTCCGGTCGTCAATTATAGATGACGCTGGCATTGGTTCTCTGGTTTTATATTAGCGGGAAATGCGAATGTCTATAAACTTTTAATTATTATTGGTCAATTTTATCCTTATTATCTAGGACCGTTCCAATTTTGAAAATACGCCAAATGTCTTTTGAGAATTATTTTTAAGAGAATTTTGAAAAGTGTTTAAAGTAGCTTAAGATTGTTCTATTTATGTATTTGGATTTTTATATTTACAAATTGTTGACTTTGTTAAAAATTGTGTACGCTTCCCCAGCTGTATATTTCCACAACTGTTGTCTCCTATGAATTTTATATATTTTTTACATCTGGTTACGAAGGTGAGATGTGTTTTTGCTTATACTACCGATGTTTCATACTTTGTATTTCCTTATTAGTCCTGAGGATGAAGGCATTATAACCTTCGAAACGTCGACGAAGTAACCTTTGTGTTTTATTTTGAGTCTGCAAACCCAATATCCCGTTTTTATTATCAAAAGGAGGGCTAAAACTCCATACATATTATTAGCATTTTCGTTAATTAAAAAAATACACGAAATATTAGGCTAGTATTTCACAAATACACAAGTATACAGTGTCATAAGGTCCCCCCCCCCTAGATCCGTTACTGCTAAATCATAATAAAAACTGAACATGCAATATTTTGTAGTGTTGAATTTCTTTATTTAAATGTATCCGACCGAATTTTCATCTTCCATAGGCCTAGCATCATCTATATCTTCGAACTCTTTAAAAAAATCATGTTTAATTCATAAATTGATTTTAACGTTTACATTTTATAATCAGGGGTGGGATAAAAAAATATAAAATACATTTTTGGGACGGCTCGGCTTATTAAAATACATGCATTTTAAAAATTCGGCCCAAAAATGTTTTTTGCTCACCCTTGTATATAATTTAATTTAAAAAAATTTAATAAAACTTTTTATTGAATTACAAATAATAGATAGCACTAAATATATTAGCCAATCTGATACTTATAAAACTTGATATATTAAAAACTTCAAAGTTTTCATTTTCGACGTTTTTGTTTTCGACCTTTTTGATTTCGATGTTTTTGTTTTTCGACGTTATTGCTTTTCGACGTTATTGCTTTCATCGTTTTTGACTTTCGACGTTTTTGTTTTCGACGTTTTTACTTTCGACGTTTTTGTTTTCGACATTTTGACATGGAATCGCATAATTAATACCATATAGAATGGACAATTTATATTCACATCTTGCTGAACGGCATCATCATGATAGATGTAATGTCAGCTCTTTCAAAACAAGTGACACATTCAATTTAAATTATACAATCTTCTATCTAGGTGATAAAAAAATTAAAAAAAAAAAACGACTTAAAAAAAAAAGTTAACTAAAAAGCAAAAAATAAATATTTTGTATTCAGAATTTAATTCTTACTATTTGTTGTTCTGTTTAATGTAATTAAGAAATTATTGTTTATTATATAATTATTAATTGCTTTATAATTATGAGGTCGGTGCCAAGTAAAAGCAGTAGCAAGTACATAGGAAATCTTATTATGTATACTTGGTGACTTTTCCCTCTAAACTGACGATTTGTTTGACAAATTCAGAATTACTTGGCACCGACTTCATAATTATAAAGCAATTAATAATTATATAATAAACAATAATTTCTTAATTCCATTAAACGGAACAACAAATAGTAAGAATTAAATTCTGAATACAAAATATTTATTTTTTGCTTTTTAGTTAACTTTTTTTTTTTAAGTCGGTTTTTTTTTTTTTAAATTTTTTATTTTACAATTTTAAGTGATGGGTAGCCCTAGTAGGATGCTTCTCTGATGAGGAAACATTGGCTAGTTGAAATGAAACGGGAGATGAAAGACGGAAACACTAGAGGTACTTTTAGTATGTATGTACTTTATTCTAGGATTGTCATAAACCTAAGTAGGCTCTTAATTAAAATTTTGTTTTTGTTTTAAGAAGTTACTTTTAAAATTACTTACTTTTAATTTTATTGTAATTTTCTTTTTACTTCCTTGTAAAAAAGGAAGTAATACCGATTTTCGTCGGTTTTTGACTTTCCCTGAATCCATTTTGACTAATTTTTTAACGTTAAATAAAATTAACATTGCTCTTATGGAATCTTTATTAAAATTTTTACAAAGATATTTTTAACGCGCTATATCTTGGAAACGGTGCGACGAAATTTAAAAATGTAAACTAAAAATTGAAGCGAGTTAAATTTTGTCATATTGTTGTAAAAGCGATTTTCATATGCCATACAATCATACAATTTACATTAATAATATAGGAAAATATGGGATCGTACGGAGATTTTTATAATTCCCTTACTCAATGATAATATATTACTATATTAGGCGGTTTTAGAATTGAAAAATTCCTGTTGACAAAATATAAGATCATACTGTAATAATTAATAAATAACGCACATATTTAAAATTTTATTACCTACAACCTACACAGAAGTAAACTTGCTTATTTTAAAACAGCTCACATTACATCTAGCATGAGATGCATGTTTGTATTTATAAAGTGATATCATGTAAATGAATATTTTGCAGCCTATGCGTTTAATCAAATTTAGTAATGTTTTTTTTTCTGATCGTGACCAAAAAAACCAAAAATAATTCAGTAGCTGACGATATTTTAAATAAATATTTTTTTATTAAATAAAGTTTTAAAAGTGTTATTTATTACAGTATGATCTTTTGTCACCACAAATTAGTAAACAAATCTATAACTCAATATGAAAATTGAAAGAAAAAAGAACTTCAATTATTATTTGTTGAGAAAATAAATTCATTTAATTCGATATTTTGAATTTGTTCACCTCATAATGATAAACTAAAATTAATCAAAAATAGCCGAGATCGAGATACGTATGTATGTATACATACGAGACGACAGGAAGTTCAAGTCTCCAAGTTGATGATCGTATTTTATTTATTTAATTTTATATTTAAAAATTAGATTCAAACTAACAAAAATTGATATAAACTCACTATCCCAAAATAATTTTTAAATGCTTTTGTTAAGGTATTATTAATTTTAGTATTAATATTAAATAAATTTTATTTTAATTTTGTTTTGTTTTAAATTTTAACAACTGCCAAACTTAATAGCAACAACCACCATATAACCGTAATATTTTGCGGGCCTTAGTAATTTATTCTGTTTTAATTGTTTTAACTTACAATAAAATAAAATGTGTTGTATCGTAGTATCGTGGTTGTGAAAAGATTAAAACGGCATGTTTTCCTTTGATACTTACCGCCTTTTGACGGTAAACTAGACGGCTTGCCATTCAACATTTGCTATACGTGGGCAGTTCCTGATAACCGTGCAGTACGATCAGGGCCGGATTATCCAATAGACAAACTAGGCAACTGCCTAGGGGGCCTCCGAGTAGCAAAGGGGCGCTCAATTTTTAGCTCATAATGAAACTGAAAAA
The DNA here is from genome assembly GCA_949152465.1 of Cantharis flavilabris. Lineage (NCBI taxonomy): Eukaryota > Metazoa > Arthropoda > Insecta > Coleoptera > Cantharidae > Cantharis > Cantharis flavilabris. The sequence continues at coordinate 27,535,087 of OX424436.1, read as the reverse complement.
CCTACCTACTAAAAGGCTGAAGTAAATGGGTTACTACAAAATTTTTTATTATTGGAAACTAAAATTTTAACTAAATGTTTGGTCCGACATTTATTTGAATAAATGTGACAAAACCAGCAAATCTCTACAAAAATTCGAAACAGATTTATCTATTGCTGTTTCAATCTACAATTCTTTAATAGGATCCTTTGTTCTCTAAGAGATCGGTAAGATGTTTAAGTACGAAGAGGATGGAAAGGAATTGGGTATTTTCACATTTTTTATACAGTATGCAAGGAGACACTTTATCAAGCATATAAATGAGCTGATTAAAAAATAGTTATTTATGAATCTTGTCCTGAAAGTGCATCTTTTTGGTATGAGCGTGGAAAATTATAGACTGAGGCGTAGCCGAAGTCTATAACCACGCAAATGCCAAAAAGGCACTTTAAGGACAAGATGCATACACTATTTTATGTGTAATTGGAATAAAATGCATACTTTTTACAAAAAATGTACGATAATAATTATGTTATTATAATGATCAAGTTGGTAAGCAACAAAATAATTATTGAACATGATTTAAATTTTTAGGTTTTAGGTTAGGTTTTCATTGTTGTTTATAACCTGCAACACTTTGACAGAACACTACTAAAAAGTAAAATGTGACGTATCCGTACTAAAAATGGCCACTTTCAGTACTGTTTTGTACATTTGAAAATGTACATTTTAGTACAATTGCACATAAAAAATTTTTTTGAGACTCTATAGCCGAGTAATTTTAAAAATAAATTTAAATAATGACCATATTCACAAACGTTCGTAAAATATTTAACGAGCCGTTTAATTTTGCAAGCCTATGAAAATGATTTCGTAATACAAGCAATAAAATTTCATTGGTTTGTTTAAATAAACGGTTCGTTAAAATTTTTACGAACGTTTGTGAATATGGGTATAAGAATATTTGCCGCGAAAACATAAAACTCGGATTACGTCACAAGTTGTTTACGGCTATGTTTACGAAGGTAACAACAAACGAATGGAGCAGTTCCATTATTCCCCACTCCAAAATGGCCTGCACAGCTGGTTTTAAAATTTAAATATACATATCGACTGACTGTAAATTATTTACAGTCTTTTTGATGGAAATTTGCGTTGTTTGTAATTCGCTTACGATTTGTTCTAATTAACATCTGACAATAAGCACTAAACTATATTATAATACACAGCTTACACATATAAACCATTACCAATTTAATAAAATAAAGTACGTCACACCTATGCGTTTGCGCAAAAATGCGTTTTGATTCTCGTTTAAAATTGAGCGTTTTAATGAAATTTCAAAATGATTTTGCATAATCAATAGCAAAATATATCATTTTTTAATTATTATATGCTTTTTCTGGTACCTTTATTTATACAATAACGCACATATTATTCAAATAAAAATTTTGTGAAAATACCCAATTGTCGAATATTTATGAATATAAAAACGAATTAAAGCAAACTAAGGCTCGCAAAAGACAGTTTGGTAAATGTAAGCATGATGAAATCGGGTTTGATAGGAAAGTTGAAATGAGAATTACTATATGCAATTATAGACAGATTAAAAGAAAAATTGAAGAAAAGGGTAATTGTCAATTGTAAAAATAAAAATAATTTGAAAACCCTTGATGATGCCGATTTACGCAATCATTCAAAACATTTTTTGAAACGGTCATTAGCTTCGTAGGTTAGCCGAACAACTCCTGACTCGAATCCGGGGAAAGTCTAAAACTTTCAAATGACCGTTTCCTCGGTTCGGAGGGCACGTGAAGCTGACGGTCCCCCTGAGTTGATGATTGCCGCTATCAACTATTAAAAACAGGGTTACAGGCATTCCACAATCCGGATTAAGCAACCGTGCACTGATAGAAACAAATGTTTGATTTAAGAATTTATATATCTTTGAATTTATTTATTAATTTTGAACATATAATTGTTCAATCAAAAATTATTATCTTGTGTTTAATAGCTTCGTACTCTTGTCAGTAATAAAAGAAATTCTTATATCTCATCCTTACTTTAAGTATATACTTTTGAGGCAAGTAACTTAATTATTAAATATAATACACCTACATTTTAAAACAAGAGATTGTATTATTTTACATTCAGATAGTAGATAGATTTGATTTAAATCTAAATAATTTGAATTAAATTGTAATTGAATTATGTAATTCTAAAAATTACATATGTTCAAACTTAATTAACTTATTATTTTATTTAATCAGATACTCTTAATTTAAGAGTATGCCTTTTCAACTGAAATATAGAAATGCTTATCATATTATAAGGTGTGCTTTATGGAATGAATCGTCGATGTTACATGTTGTTTGCAAAAAAAGTGCAACGTTAGTGAGTTGCGACTTGTGATAGATACAAAAATTGCCAGAAGCTTATCAATTTTAAAGGTGGTGGAAATAAAAGCTTTATTAAATTTTGGAAATTCTAGAATCTTTAAAATTGCCGGATTTGTTAAAAGAATTGATTCCAAAAATTGGTGTCCGGGTCAAATTTATGAACAATTTGGCCAAGTACTTAGGGGTATTATCTACTAGCACCTCGCAGGCATCACAGGTAAATCAATAAGCATTTTATTATACGATTTTCCATATGCAACATATTTAAAAATATTTTTTGTTAAGGTTTCCGAAGCAACTCTTATCACACCCACAACTAATAAGAAAATGGTACCTAGTTTAATTTTAAGAAAAATAAAATTTAAATGCGAAAATGTAGTTATATTTCAACAAAAATAAAATTTAAAGAAAAAAATGATAGTTTTAATTTGAGAGTACAATAGTAGCTAGAACTACTAAGTATAAGTGTATCATATACTTAACCCTTAAATGCATACTGTTGCAGAAATACAACATACCGTTCTCGACGTTGTAGTTATAGTAGGGTAATCTTTGAAAGGCAAAAAACGACAGCAGGACATTTCTATAACATTGTCCTTTAATTTATTTCCATTATGTAAAAAATTTGGTTTGCATTTGTGTTTTAATAAGAAAAACAACTGTTTCAAAAAATTTTACACAGAAACATAACTGAAATTACCTTCACACTCCATATAAAATGCATATATACAACATATCTTTGTTGGCAATTTTAATAGCCATCAACTTGAAAAAAAATTTTTTTTGATATTTTTTATGAATAAAGGGTATAAATATATACACTATATATTTTTTTTATTACTTTTAAAGAAATCATGCATTAAAGGGTTAACATGATTTTAATAGTCTCTTGATACAAAATTTCTATATTATTTACATGTTTAAAGCAAGAGTATAATACGGTTTGTATAATATTATCGTCATTTTAAAAGAAATTAATAAAAATTTTCAATTCAAGAATATATGTATAATGCTTCTAGTATATCATTTTGAATGCATCATAATCTTGATTTAAGAAATGTATACTCTTGATTATATACAAAGCTATTATTTGTTTAACTTAAACGTTATTTGTTTGAATCAAACGTATACTTCTATCAGTGTGGTGTCTAAATGCTTAAACTTTTCTCTCAGAGAAAGAGGCTAATTTTCCTGCAGTTGGCAGAAAAAAAGGCTAAGAAGAGACTATGTTCTTTTTATATTTTTTATTAAGTAGTTATGATTAGCAGATATTCCAAAAATCTAACTAAAGTGAAATCGACTCAGGAGTATAAAAGTATCACAAAATAGAGGTAAATAATTTTACAAAAAATTGGTGTCTCCGCGATGTCTAATTTTAAGATATATGTAATTGTATTTGTAGGACAAGAATTTTAAGTTTAATTTCAAAAATTTAGAAACATTGAGTCTGAGCTGGAAATTTTCTAAAAACATATTTTTTGGGGGGGGGGCGCTTAAAACTTTTGCCTAAGAGTGCATACATTACGTCGACTCGCAATTATTTTGTCGTATATCCGAAAAATCAAGTTTTGGGAAATCGATGTTAAAGATTGAAACGAAATAAAAAAAAATTGGTTCTATTTTCTGGTCACTTGTAGTTCATTTCATTGCGCTTCTTATATGAAGCTTTTTATAAATAAACTTCGGATTTTAAGGCACTTTTGTTCAAAAGTATCTTACCGTATACGCCACTTTTGACGAACTTTTTTGCATGCATGCAACATACGCCAAAATAATGTGATTATATATGTCAAAACAATGGTTAATAACATACTTAATTAATATGAGAAACCTACAAATAATGAAAAAATGAAAATTATTTTAAAAATATCATTTTAGTATTCGTTCTTTAAAAATTCAGTCTCCATAAAATAAATAATACTTCCAATCTTATTAGTTAAATTAAAGTCCCATTATATTTTAACTTTAATAAAATATATTCTGCATTTTAAAAAAGTAACCAAATTAGCATTCTGGTAATAAAACAATAGATTGTAATTAAAACAAAAAATATTATAATAAACTAAAATAATAAGAACATTAGCTATTTATTATACAAGTGGCTTATATGGCAAATAAGTTACGAAAGAAATGTTTAGCCACGAGAGCTTGCTCGAGTGGCTAATTTTTTTTGAGTAACTTATTTGCTGTTAAGCAAAATTCATACCCAATATCTCGAAAACTATTCAAAATTGAAACATTCTGATAACACAGATCGATAGAGAAAAAAAATTGTACAAAATGGCTATCATAACTATTTTTTTTTGATTTTGTGATGTACGACAGTATAATTGCGGGTCGACGATTAATAATCCGGCCCTGAGTACGATAAAAGCCGCCGCACTGTAGACGTAAATTGTGCCACGTGGCATGTTATACGATACTGCAGCATTGCCATCCATACGTCTAAATTAAGCAGGCTTATGTCGCGGGCTTGCCGTCGGCAAAAGCCGCCTTAGTGAAGACGCAGCTTAACACTTGATATTTTGTTTTTCAATTACTGGTAAAAACTCACTAATAAAATGCAAAAAAGAGATTTAAAAAGTAATTTTAGTTGCTTTGATTGAATTTTATTGCAATTGTTTTTGTTTGAAAACCAATAATTTCTAACAAGTTACTTTGACAGATTATAATAAATATGGTTAACAATGAATGCAAACACTTATTCTATGGAAGCAAAAGTTTTTACATATTACCTACTATGAAACTGCGAGTTTCATTGCTTGTTGAGACAGTCGAAACACGACAATTGCAGATCAACGCGACTGCTGGTCAGAAACCAATTGGTTTCTTCCCTAGGACAGAAACCGTCAAGTTTCTTCCCACCTACTCAGTTTTAAATCTATCGTTTTAACCGTCAATTGATGATGACAGTGACAGTTTTTATATTTTATGAAGGTTAGATTAGTTAATGAAACTCTCAGATTCATTGCAGGTAATATGTAAAATAGTGTGTATGGCACGGGACGAAACACGATTGCAGACCAGGGTGTTGCCAGCCCTCGCTGTCGCTCGGGCAAGCAATCCTCACCCTGGTCTGAAATCGTTTTGTTTCGTCCTTAGCCAAACAATATACTATTATGGTAAAATTATATTACATTTGTATTACAAAAAAAATTGCAATAAAATTCAATCAAGGCAACTAAAATTATTTTTAAAATCTCTTTCTTGCATTTTATTAGTGAGTGTTTAGCAGTAATTAAAAAACAAAATATCAAGTGTTAGGTATCTTTAGAAGCGGAGTAAGAATCTCTTTAAATTGATACCATTTTCATTCTTATCTGTTGCGATGGGAAGCAGGAATTAAAGAAAAATCAATTTCCTATGTTCAGATGGTCGACCGGTCACTCTGTATAGTAATAAAAAATAATAATCAGAAATATATTAAATTTTAAAATAAATATTATAAATCTTCAAACGCATTTAGTTCTGGAATCACTCCATGCCAATTCTACCGTGCTTACATCCCAATTCCTTCCAAAACCAACAATAGCCTATAAAGTCTTTGAGTATCAGAAACTTGTTTTTCTTCAATTCATAAAAAAAGTATACTTGATTATATTCAATAAAAGCTCGTGTAAACTTATGCCTGGAATACACGAGCTAAGTAGTTTATCATTAGTATTGGTTGCTTAGTACTAATCGGCATAGTGCAAGTAAGAAGTAATCGTTTACACGTTGACCATCCCTATGACCATTTTGATTTTTTTAATAAAGTTAAGAAAACAGCTGGAAGAAGAGCAAAAGTTAAACAAAATAAAAGAATTTCTAGATATAAGTTTGGAAACGGAAGACTGGACTAAGTAATATTTATATTTTCTGTTAAAAATACAAATAGATTATTATATAATAATCATCTAATATATAATAAAGTATTATAATATACCTAGGTATAAGAACTAAAAATTCTCGCAATTCAACGAACCAGTGTCATCAGCACAATGAGTTCCAATGACGCTGATGGCATTTCCCGCTGAATCGCGATTGAGAGTCTTTCTTTAAACCAAGAGCCCTCTTTGGGATTCCCAGTGGCTCCGATTAATTTCCGGCTGATATCTTCGATGAAAGATCGCGCACTGGAGCCTTGAGAGCCAAGAGGCTCTTTCTCGATGGGGATAAATTATTATATTATTTATATAATATAGGTATGTAGATTTATAATACAATTCTAGAAAAAACTGTTTTTTTAATGTTTTTTTAAGAAAAATTTGCTTGATGAAACCTGTACCGGGTGCTGAATGAGTTAGCCGAACATAGGACATTAACATGTAAACATTTATTTATGCAAATTCCTGCTTCCTTAATTATTTTAGAGAAAAATTGAAAGATACAAAAATTATGAATAAATATAAACTACGAATTATAAGACCATTAGACTTTATCTAACTTTTACTTAAAAAGTCTAAAAATGCTTTTGAAATTGTTAAAATTTTGATTTATCGGACTGGCCATGGAATAAATTAAATTTAATTTCTATTTTGAAAAATAATTACCTTGGAAACTTTCATGGCCAGTCTGATAAATGAAACTTTTAACAATTTCAAAAGCATTTCTTGACTTTTTAAGTAAAAGCTAAATAAAATCTAATGTTCTTATCATACGTAGTTTATATTTCTACATTATTTTTGTGTCTTTCATTTTTTCTCTAAAATAATTTGGGAAGCAGGAATTTGCATAAATAAGTTTTTACATGTTAATTTCCTATGTTCGGCTAGCTCATTCAGCACCCGGTATAATATATTAATATATATATATTAGAGAAAATATTTGTGCATCGCGATTTTTGATTTATTAACTATTTATTAGAGCGCTTAACCTTGAAAAATTGAATAAAAATTGCCTGTGGCTCTATAGACTGGGGTGCCCCCAGATCCCCATTGGACTTCAGTTAAGCCTTATGATGTATCCTAGATCCGTGCCTGGATTCTATTTACTTAGTGACAAGGCGACCACCCTCACCAAATTTAACGAAGTACTTGGCGCTTGCTGAATCATGTAAATAGTCATTACAAGCGTTAAGTGACAAGTGTCATTTTGTGTACCATTTTGAACAGATATCTTTCTACCATGGACTTAGAAGCTAAGGACCCGCATCTTCCTACCCGAAGGCTTATAATTTTCGGTCTCTTAAGCAAATAACAAAAATGTTCGTTCTAGGTGGCTCTGAACAAGTAAGGCCGAATATATTTCAATATTCAAAATGTATATTGGTTTACACCAAGCCCCAATATAAAAACAAAATAATATTTACTTATAATATGAAAAATAAAATAAATATTTATTAAAAATTTAAGCTTTTGTCGATTTGTAAAGTTTAAAGTGTTTTTCTAACTTGATGTTTAAATTTGCGATAAATTTGTATTTTTTAGGTTTCTATACAAAGTATAGCAAAAAGCCTTATGTTCTGGTACTGTGTCCGTCCGTCTCTCTGCATGTTTCAACTTTAAGAACTATTCCACTATAGTTTTAGGCTTCCATACAATGTCTATAGAAAGAGGCTTTATTTAAACTATAGGCATAGTTCTTAAATTTTAAACATGCGTACGGACGGGCGGGCGTACACGTACTTCTGTTTTTATACAATTGTCTATAATTTATTACTATAGATAACTGTTATTTTCTTTTCTCATCCTTTAATGCTCTTATACCGGGTGCTGAAGGAGTTAACCGAACATAGGAAATTAACATGAAAAAACTTATTTATGCAAATTCCTGCTTCCCTAATTATTTTAGAGAAAAAATGAAAGACACAATATTAATGCAGAAATATAAACTACGAATGATAAGAGCATTAGATTTCATCTAACTTTTACTTAAAAGGCCAAAAATTGCTTTTGAAATTGTTAAAAGTTTCATTTATAGGACTGGCCATGAAAGTTTCTATGGTAATTATTTTGGAAAATATAAATTAAATTGAATTTATTACATGGCCAGTGCGATAAATGAAAATTTTAATAATTTCGAAAACATTTTTTGACCTTTTAAGTAAAAGTTAGATTAAATCTAATGGTATTAGATTGAGATTGAGAGTTGGTCGAGAAAACTGTGCAATTTTTATCGAATGCATTAACTTAATCCTTCCTTTAGTTGCTTTGTAGAAAAATTCAAAAAAATATAAGAATAATACAATACGTAGAAAATCAAAATTCAAAAAATTAAAAAAGAGATAAATATCACATAACAGGTTTGAATTAAGAATATTTGAAATTATGAAAAATTCGTAATACAGTACAATATAACGTTATTTCATGGTTATTCCCAATCATAAGTGGTACATAATCGATTAAATTGAAAAATAAGAAAAAATTTCAAACTAAACAAAAATATAGATTAACGTGTAGAAAATTGACTTACCATAACCTCCAAAGATTATCAAAACTGAGCTTGTTACATGAAGTATGAACAATTTAAAAATGATTTGAAGAAGAAATTCTTTTACCTAGCACTGCTAGGGTGAAATCCGAAGGCACTGCCCTCTTAATATGATTTCTAAAAACTTTGAAAAAATTCAAAATTAAAAAATTTACCACGTTTTTTAACCCTGAGGCGTAAAACTAGAAAAAGAACTCAAAATAAAAAAATTTAAGTAAATTTTGGGTTTTTAGTATGTATTTATGGTTAAATTCAAAAAAATATAAGAATAATACAATACGTAGAAAATCAAAATACAAAAAATTTAAAAAAGAGACAATTAACACATAACAGGTTTGAATTAAGAATATTTTAAATTAGGAAAAATTCGTAATACGATAGTACAATATAACGTTATTTCATGGTTATTTCCACTCTTCAGTTGCACATAATCGTTTAAATTGAAAAATAAGAAAAAATTTCGAACTAAACAAAAATATAGATTAACGTGTACAAAATTGACTATGTGCAACTGAAGAGTGGAAATAACCATGAAGTAACGTTATATTGTACTATCGTATTACGAATTTTTCATAATTTCAAATGTTCTTAATTCAAACCTGTTATGTGTTAATTGTCTCTTTTTTGAATTTTGATTTTCTACGTATTGTATTATTCTTATATTTTTTTGAAGTTACAGTATTATCCTTAATTTAGAAAATAGTTATTTATCTAAAAGTCAGAAAAATGATACATTACTGACGAGGAGCAATGTTGAAATACGAGGCACTTTGTGCCGAGTATTTTAAAGCTTCGAGTAAAGTGAGACATTTTCCTGACAAGTTTGTATGGTATTAAATTTTACCGAAAATCGTAAAAAATCGAAATTTTAAAACATTATTGAACAACATTTTTAAAATGAACAAAAATCAAGTTTGTCAATTTTGTTGACTACATAGTTACCATAGATAGTTACTGTCAAAACAATAAAAGTAATAACGAAACGAACGACGTCTCTTTTATTTTATTACAATTACTAATTATTACCGGACTAATCATTAAAATTCAATTTCCCTGCGCGTAGATAAGCAGGGAAGTGTTGTTTTGATGACGATTTTCGGTAAATATTTTTTTAATTTATATTTTAGGCTCGAAGTTGCTCTTCGATTTCTTGCTACAGGTGAATCGTTTCGAACTCTCATTTATTCGACTAGAATACATTAATTAACAATATCACTATTTATTCCGGAAGTTTGTCAGGCAATATTTAATGTATTGAATGATTTCTTACAGGTATTTCTAATGGTTAATCAACTTGGAGTAATGCAAGATACATTTTTATTCCTGTTACAGACACCATCTACTTCGGAAGATTGGCAGTTAATTGCTAACCAGTTTGCTGAACTCTGGCAATTTCCTCAATGTTTGGGAGCACTAGATGGTCGTCACATAAAATTTCGACAGCCAAAATCTGCTGGATCGTATTACTATAATAATTATAAAAGAGATAATTCCTTAGTCTTATTAGCTATGGCCGATGCGCATTACAAATTTACTTAAGTAAATATAGGTGTCAACCACGGTACATAATATAGTAAGGTAATCCGACGAACAACGTTTACGTGTAACAATTTCGTCCACAAGGATAGAGCACAAGGTACCTATAAGCAAGCCAGTGGCGTAACAAGGAGGCTACGGGCCTGTGTTTCTGACTCAAGCGGCTCCCCCCCCCCCATGTAGTACTAATTCTAAAATAGCTTTATTAAAGCTTTTTTACATTTAAAGAAATACCTATTATAACATACCTGACGGTTTTAATAAATTATACTCCATAATAAACAATTAAATTTAAAAACTTCACTATTTCACAATTTTATAAAAAATTTATAAAAACAAAATACTTCTTAACAAACAACAAACTTGCAACAAACTAGCAGTGTAGTGTTAAAAATCAAAATATACCCTACTCTTTTTTTTTCGGTATTTTGTTAAATTGCTATATAAGGGTGACAGTTTATTTGTTTATTACTATAATCGCTACCAGATGGGAAGTTTTGCTTTGGCGGGTGCGTTTAATCTTTCTTGATGCCGAAACAGGCAGTAAATATATTTCATATTTTAAATACTTAGGTACATGAAAAATGTGGTGGTGATAGCGACCGAGCCCTTTTAATGTCCGGGCCCTTGTTCGATCGAACACATCGAACACTGGTAGTTACGCCACTGAAGCAAGCGTTGTATAGACAGAGCGCTGACCAATTGCGACGTTTGTCGTAGTAAGACGATCTAAAAGGTGCACGTATTACATTTATATACCTTGTTATGCATCTCTCTCGTTGTACATTATAGTGGAGCGGGAACTAGCATAAAAGTCGCTTAGTTAAGGAGTAACCCAATCACGACGTAGAACCACGTGAATTATATATCAAAATGTTCGTATTGACCAATTGGACCTAAATCCGAAGTTTAGGACATCGGCAATTGTGAGGGACAAAAGTTATAACCTAAAAACTGCAAAAAAATTATTATTTTTAAATCGATTGAAAAAACTTTTAATAACGCCCATACTTGGAAATTGTTATAGTTACCGAAATGATTTTAACACTTTTGTTTAGCTTGAAATATCTACTTTCCAACGATATATAAAAATATGTATTAATTCAATTTAAATTGCCTTTAATTTAATATTATATAAGCAGTGAGAAATTTGTGTAAAATTATTTCATACAAATTGGAAAGTTTATTTTTAATAACATTCTTGTCAGATTGAAATTAAAAAATTCGTACACGTGACAAAAAGCGGAATTTTATGGAGAATATTTCATTCGCTTACATTATACACTTATTTTTATAAATAAACACAGGAAAGCAATAATACCTAAAAACCGATAGCGCATTTCGCGTGCATTTTTACCCCTTTCCGTAACTATCCGCGGCCACGTTCAATCGCATTCAATACATAATACAATAGATAGGTAGGTATTTTGTTTCTTGAAATTACGATAAAACTGATAACATTCAATAAATAATACTTTTTATTTTTACTTGTTAGTCCAGTTAAGGCTATAGACCAGTTAGTGTGAATTATTTGTGTATTTGTAACCGTAAATGAAAAAGTTTTATTAGAATTGTAAATAATAATAATTATTGTTCTTACATACTTTTGTGATTTTACTGTGATTATAAGCTGGATTTTTAAGGTAAATATACATTGATCCCAGTTATCCCCTTAGTTGAAAATAAATATAATTTGTAGCAATTTCAAAATGGGTAAATGCCTGATCTGCGACAATTTAGTTAACCCCGATCAAGACAAATTTGGGTCATTCGTAAAAAAACCAACTTTTGCCGGCATGAAAACTCTTTTAGAATATAGTAAATTGCATCGTGATAATGTATTCCAACGATTAAATTCAATTCAAGATGACTTACTTATGAATCCTCAAAATTACACTTACCACTTTTCCTGTCGAAAAAAGTATTGCAAAAAAATTAATACCGATACAGATCCAAAAGTAAGCAATGATGACAGTAAAGAGAAATGCAGCCGAAATTTAAGAGATAGTCAGCCCAAGTTTCAAATTGTAAATCAATGTTTTATATGTGGTAGTGGAAAAAAACAAAAAAAAAAACTTATTTCGGTGTGTACAGGGACGGGCGCTAGTACAAGAGAAAAAGCATTGAAAGCTGCTGTAGAGCTGCTGTACATAATTTAAGGTATTATTTTAAATTCTGAACCATACTCTTACATACTAATATTATTTATTTTTTCTCTATAGATGTTATTACCAATGTTATTTGTGGATTAACAGCCATATTGGCATTGTTAATAAATTAAATGTGATCGATTATGGATGGAACAACAGTAATGGGGTACTATCACCTATTCCTGCATCTCAAGAACCAATTCCCCATGAATTTGTATTGCACTGAAAGAAAATATGATAGTACAAAATGTTTGTGCCTGAAAGAAGGGATTTTCTGTTCTTCGGCATGTAAATGTTCCCAATTATGCCGGAATATTTGCAATCAAAAAGTGCCTGAAGGAAGCAGTGACGAAGAAGATGCCAATTTTTAATTTTTATTTGGTATTCCTTATGTTATTTATTTTTTTATGTATATTATTTATTTATAATTAACTACTTAACATATTCTTTGTAAATTCGTATCTAATTAATTTAAAAAATTAAAATACTGTTTTAAGTGAATACTATGAATAGGAACCACGCTCTAGAACTGTACAACTGGGAAGGATTGCGGGTGGAGCGGAAGGGGGTATGAATGCGGATTACGCTAGCGGTCTTTATGTTTTATCGCTCTCCTGTGTTTATTTATAAAAATAAGTATATAGTGTAAGCGAATGAAATATTCTCCATAAAATTCCGCTTTTTGTCACGTGTACGAAATTTTTAATTTCAATCTGACAAGAATGTTATTGAAGATAAACTTTCCAATTTGAATGAAAAAATTTTACACAAATTTCCCACTGCTCATATAATATTAAATTAAAGGCAATTTAAATTGAATTAATACATATTTTTATGTATCGTTGGAAAGTAGACATTTCAAGCTAAATAATAGTGTTAAAATCATCTCGGTAACTATAACAATTTCCAAGTAGGGACGTTATCAAAAGTTCCTTCAATCGATTTAAAAAAAATCATTTTTTTCCAGTTTTTAGGTTATAACTTTTGTCCCTCACAATTGCCGATGTCCTAAACTTCGGATTTAGGTCCAATAGGTCAATACAAACATTTTGATATATAATTCGTTTGGTTCTACGTCGTGATTGGGTTCGTGAACGCTTTTGACGATCATCCTCTCCACTATTATGATTTCATTTCTAATGCACGTAAAGAGTGCAGCGTTGGAATACCTTACAACCGCGGTGTCAACGGAAAAATAAGTGATCAAAGACGTTGACAAATAATTCTTTGAATTTTCCGCAATCACGACCATTGTCCGGACGTACTAACCATATTCTATACGTGATTGTAGCTGACGACGCATTTCCATTGACTCCTAAAATTATGAAACCTTATCCACAAAGAAATTGATCATACGAAAATAAAATTTTCAATTATCGCCTCTCTAGAGCTAGGAGAATCATTGAAAACGCCTTCGGAATTCTTGCCAATAGATTTCGAGTTTTATTAAATCCGATAGGATTGGCAGCAAATAAAGTCGAAATTATAACGTTAGCATGTGTAGCACTACACAATTGATTGACGACAATAATAAATTAATGGTAGGTCATATACTGATCTGACTCAAGAAGATACACACCTACTAGAAGAAGTGAGTCAACAAGGCGCAAAGCGGGATACGAGATCGGCATTGTTTGTGAGAGATGAATACAAAGACTATTTTTGTTCAAATATTGACCGAGTAGATTGGCAAGATGCAGCAATTTTAAAGCATAATATGTAGCAATCAATTTTTTTATTTCAAAATAAAATTTACATAATTATTTTAAATTTTTTTGCATTTATTTTGTACAAGCTCTAGTATGACATCTTCAGTTTCGTTCAAAATATGCTTATCTTCAATTCTTCTCAGTTTAACTGATAGATATTGAAGAAAAGCGTCGATGTCGTCATGCGGTTTTGAAGCCGCATTTACCCCACTTTTCCCGTTGCGATTATCCACGATAACCGTGGCTATTTGATTTAAAGCCGTTGTGGCATCTACAAGGTATTCCTGTTCTTTTTTCTTTTTATTTAATTTTGGAATCCTGGGAGATTTACTTGGCGTGTGTTCCGTTAAAGTTGCCTGAAATAAAATTTTCTATACTTAAAAATGGGAAGTGTATAACATGTATATACTTTCTTGTCAATAAAAACCCAGGGAATACCTTTAATTTTTCGTGTTTTTAAAAACACATTAGTTGTTTTAATAGATATAACTTGAAAAGCTACTCAAAATACAACCAACTTTATTTCAAGGCAAAAGCAAAATATAATCTATATAGAGCAATTAAGTAGATTTAATTTATGTTTTGTTTATTTGATGGACCAAAATAGCTGGATTTTGAGTAGCTCTGCAAACAGTAAGACCTGATGATGTGCTAACATTTTCTATGCTAATAATATCAATTAGAATTACCTCATCAGGAAAATCAATCTGGTCATGGAGATCCCATTCAGTGTCCAGTTCTGTGATTTCAATGATTTCATCATTGGATTCGGAAGCCGTATCGGCAATGCTGTCAAAAATTGCTGGTTTTGGGATTGTATGTTCAACAATAAATAACAATACATTGTAATAGCAAATTGTTGGAATATAAATCTAAAATATTTCAGAGTACACAAACATACTACGTAATAATATAAAATTATCAGTCAACTTACTTGTTCGGTTCCAGCTCCACTCTTTGAAGAATTTAAGTGTTTTCTATGTTCGACCAAAAAATTTTGCCTGAGGGCAGCAAATTTGCAGTTAATTTCGGCTACGGTGACCCCTGTCCGAATTTTTCCTAGATTATTCGCTATTGAAGTTAAAGCTGCATTTCGAGCATGCTTGTTTTTGTAATTTTCCGATTTCACCGTGTACAAACAAGAATGTTTTGTGTATTCCTCTATTAAGAGGTTTACCTGCTCTTGTGATCAAGACATTTTAAGAAATAACTATTATATTTATAATAATTAATGTCAATTGAACAATACTGTTTTTTTTTGTTTTTACAAACAATAATAAACTAGGTATCTAGATTGACAATAAATTGGAATTCAAGAACGGTCACATTATATTTTTTTTTGTCCACAAAATTAGGACAAGTCTTATTTTTATCGACCGAAAATTGACATTTGTTTATTATTTTATTGACCGATTTTTTCACAGACAAACAAGATTTTTTTTAGTCCTCTATTGATCTTTAATATAGGGTTAAAAAGTTAAGGGTTAGTTGTATTCGCGACCAAGACGATTCAAGGAAAGAATATTATTTTTGCATTCAAAAATTAATGTCAATTAAAGATATGTAGATTAAAAACTCTGAATAATTATTCCAATGGGCGTTAATTTATAATAAATTAAAAATTAACATGTTATTTTTATTGTTTTATACTTACCTTGGAAAATAGTCACAATACATTACCTGCATTCGATTTGGCATGCTTGCCTCTGTACACGCTCTACGCATTTTCTGTTTGTAAAATTAGAACAGATTCAATTTTTATTGAACAGAAAAGTGACATTTAAAAAAATTTCTGTATTACACGATCCATAATTTCGGATGCAAAATTAGGGTCATAATTTTTATCATAATTATGAATCGTCTAAAACGGGCTTAAGACAATATACTTATTTATATTTTGAATCAAGAATAGTTCTCAAAAACCTAATTTTAATTGATTCTTGTTTGGCCATTTATTATATTTGTGATTTGTATTTGATAAACAATCATATTTCTTGTTAAATAATATTATACTACTGAAAGCATACATTACATGAAAGAAATACTTAAATTACGTTATAAAAGTGTATCATTTTTATAAAAACTTGAAGCATTCTTTTGAATATTAGGCCTATGAAATTCTGCGCCATCTGGTATCATAGTTTGTAGTGATTCGCTTAAGAGATCGCTATTTCGACCCATAAATACCTGTCCTGAGATTCTAAGTCCATGCTTTCTACTAATATCTGTTTTCTAATACAAACATGTAAACGATTACTTTTACTTGTCACTATGCAGATTAGTACTAAGCGACCAATACTAATGACCAGTACTAAGTAAGCTCGGGTAAACTAGGCATTACATTGACTTTATTGAGATAGTGGCGACAAGTGCTGTCAGATTTTTTATTGGCAGCATGGATCACATAGTATTAACGGCATATTGTTGCTAATTTTTGGTTTATTTACATACATCGCCATCGATTTTAATAAGTTTTATTTATAAACTGAAAGTTTTCCCAATATGTGAGAAATGTTTGAATATAAATCGACTGTGTAAATTGTTATTTCATTTTCAGAAATTCTAATCAATTGTTTCAAAACAATACATAAATTTAAAAGAATTTTACTTTTGAGAAATAATTACTTTATAACTTAATCTGCCTGATTGCCATCGCTTGAAAAGGAAGATAATCAATAGGTTCATTGTATAGATTAAAAATTAATTCAAAAAAATATCAAAAAAAATTTGCAAGTAAATCCGTTGCTGGAAATTTGATGTGAATTTAATTACTATACCTTTTCCAGTATGATTTGGAACAAACACTCGCTGCACATGAAAACAGACTTTGAGTAAATGAAAACAGATTCGGATCACATGAAAACTGATTTGCATTATCTGCTTAAGCGACTTAGTTCTCCTAATAAAGGCATAAAGGGTGATTTTTTAGCAACTTTCTTTTTGATAACACTGTTTTTGGCAGCTCAGCGGTTTTCGTGTAACATGTTACTGTCAAAGTTCAGTTTGGTCTATAATTTAACCATGAATCGACTTACAAACGAACAACGCTTGCAGATTATTGAAAATTTATTTATTTATTTATTATTTACATATTGACAAATTATTCGATGAAAAGTTTATTTCACGTTTGGGGCCGGTCAATTGGCCGCCTAGATCGTACGATTTTACGCCTTTAGATTATTTTTTGTGGGACTATGTTAAGGCTCAAGTCTATAAGGACAAGCCCGCAACGGTTGACGCACTCGAAACCAATATTGTAGAAGAATTGAAGAAGAAGAAAACGTATGAAGCATTTGAGGCGCAGCCGCGGTCAACATTCACATGAAATCATCTTTAAATATTGAATTATATAGACCGTTCTATCGACTCATATAAAGATTTCATACATTTCTCTAAATTTTATGGTTTTTTTAAATCAAATCCGAAAGCTCTTAAAAAATCACCCTTTACATAAAATCTCAGCATGCTGCAGCTGCTGCCTGCCATTTTTTGGTGAAAAAAGAAACACTCTGACTGATCGATCTTTTTTACCAACCCAAAAATATATGAAAGTAAAGTTAGGACTAAAAATATTTGAAAAAGAAAATAATGAAAAAAAAAACAATTAAAATTTAGTAATCATTTTATAATGCGATGATATTTAAGGGTCAATAAAGTTTGAAAGTAAACCATCAAGGGAAAACGGTTAAAAAAATTTTGAATTCAATAATTTAAACAAATTAAAATTAAAAGCAAGGATGTAAGAAAAAGACAAGAAAAATTAATTAATTGTGAGCTGTCAAAGAATTTTTAAATAAAGCAGTTCCACTCCCTCACTCCAAGATGGCCACTGAACAGCTGCTTGGGAGATAGAGTATTTAAATTCGTCATAAGGTTTGTTAAGGATTCAAGTGTTTTCGTTATAAAAATGTATTTATTAAAGAAATCTAAGGTTTTATTTTGAATTTTTAGCTTTTTAGACACTGTGGTAATTGTTTTATTATAAATGGGACTACTAAAATTTACTATACTTGCAAATAAATGAATAAATTGTATGTTATTAAAGTTTTCAAAATTACTAACCTGAAATATTAAAAGTTACAATAATTTAATAATTTTAACAGTTATTTATATGAAATACATTGCAATAAATAAATAAACAACATTTCAGCTGTTATGTTTTGTAATTATTTGCCATTTGACTTTCCCGTTCATGTTAAAATAGCAGGCTATACAACCAGAATTTGTTATAAGTGAATTTTCAAACCTGGACAAAATTTGCATCTCAGGGGATTAATGCATACTACACTAGAAGATTCGCCGATTTTTAAGACATAATTTTTACATTTTGTAAACTCCTGAAGGGTGCTAGTTACATTTATTTCTCTCAAGAAATTATAAATTATTGAAAAACACAAAAATGCTGGCAAATGATTACAAAACATAACAGCTGAAATGTTGTTTATTTATTATATAAGATGAAGATGAAGACAGAATTAATTAAAAGAGAAACGACGAAGAGAAATTAAAAAGAGAAAACAGTAACGGCAATTAGTGAAGATAAACTGACCGTCATAGATATAGGAGGGAGAAGAGAACAGAACAAAGAAATTAAATAAGGATAATAGAAATAGGGAGAACTTCTGCAACGAACTACAGTTTTGTACATAATAAATACATTAACCATATAAATTTTAAGTGTAACTCCCAGTATCACAGTGCTACACATCAATCGAGATCCTAACTAATCGAGTCATACATCAATGGAGTTTATATAACCAAAAAGGAAGGAAATGAAATTTGCAACAAAAATTTATTGTCTAACTAGTTTTGCTGTAAAATCGATTGTTCTGTGTCAAAAATAGTTATGAAAAGGTACAAATTACATTGCTAGCATAGGACTGTGCCATCAATTCTGTGAGCCACTGTTTAGTTGACGGTAATATGTTATATTATTTAATTAATCAAGTTTGCATTTATTGAGAATAGACAATCTAGTTAGTAATATTAAAAACAATAAATAATTAACTACCTATTAAATTTTGAGCTAATAAAGTTCGTTTACATTGAATACGAATATTTTATAAATAGGGTAAAAGAAGAAAATAGTCCATTTTACGGAGAAATATACCACATACTTCAAACAGCCACTGTAAAGCCCTAAGTTTCCGATAACTTTAATAAAGTGTTGTAACCTCTTCAAGTCCCATGTTCCTAAATAGAACCATTGAATGTCAACCCGCAAAATAAATACTAACATCC
This sequence comes from Cantharis flavilabris, assembly GCA_949152465.1. Classification (NCBI taxonomy): domain Eukaryota; kingdom Metazoa; phylum Arthropoda; class Insecta; order Coleoptera; family Cantharidae; genus Cantharis; species Cantharis flavilabris. Next base: position 27,515,662 of record OX424436.1, on the reverse strand, counting down.
TTACTAATAAAAATTCGTTATACACGCGTTGAACAAGTGTATAGTTATACACCGTATAAGGACTGTATAAGGGGTGTATAAATTTTCTACTAATAAACGTTGTATACGCACTGCATAAGCTATAATTGTGCTATACAATGGTTATACACTCGAAATGTCATTTTTCGTATGTAAGTGTGACTTTTTCTGTCACTGTCATTTGAATTTATGTTATTAAAGTCATTTAAGTAAATATATTTAACCTAAAAAATTGAGAAAATAAAAAGAAATCGTTAAACTCGAGTTCTAGTTGTAAAAGATTTGTATAAAATGTGTTTTGACACTCATGAATACCTTGACTACTTCATCGCTATACACGGTTTATTATTAGTAACATAACGTCTTTTAATATATTAACCAGCTAACTCCATTTAAGAAAATTTTACAGGAGAGCTTTAAAACATCACAAAATTCTAATATATATTAATAATATAAATGAAAATTCAAGTTTATATGATAGATAGGTATCTTATCTATCATTTATATTATTAATATATTGTAGTGGAATTTTGCAGAATTTGTAAAACCCTTCACTATCTTTTATTGCCACAGCTAGCTTTATCGGTCGGCGCAAGAACTCCCCCAAGAGTGGATTCCTGTGGGTTATAAAAATCCCCTGTTTATGATCGAAGTAACGAAAATAAATACTTCTTATTGACACAAAAATTTTAGTTTTATTGAAAATAATTTTTATTTGCGACAATTTTCGCAATTATTGTTCACGTGTCCCTTGTTTTCCAATAATATCCTCGGTTCTTCAATAAAATAATTTTAAATTATTCTTAACGTAAATTGCAATTTTTAAATTCAAATATAAAATGGAAAAATCGTCTTCGTTCATGTGGCGATAAACCGCCAGACCACACTATCGCTTCAACAGACGTTCCCTTGAACGTATTCTCAACCTTTTTAAATTTAAAATAATTCCAATTTCCAGCTTCCAAATTTATTAGCCAAAATCCAAATTCAAATCCAACTTGACAACATCCAAATCTTCATCACACCCGGATAAAAATAACGCAATCGAAATAATAAATTCTCACCATAAAATTTCTTTATTCGTTGAATCGACAAACTAAATCGCACAATTTCAAATTAATTTACCAAAATATGCCAAAAACTGGCCAAATTACTCAAAAATTTCGAGAGCGTAGCGGTACAGGTCCGCCATCGATACGCACATCGGCAAAAAAGCCCCTTCCTTAACAAAAATTGTTACCAACTTTCCAATAATTCCCGCATAATTGAGAAAAAATTAAAAATTGTTTACAAAGTCAAATCAATTTATAAAATTTAACAAAAATTAACAAATTCATTTCAAAACAAATAAAATAATCCAAAAATATCCCAATTTTACATTTTGAAACACGACAATATATTAGAGTTTTGTGATGTTTTAATGCGCTCTTGTAAAATTATGTTAAATGGAGTTATCTGGTTAACATTTTTCAACGACGATAATATACTTTTACACAATGTATACAAGCTGTATACAAGCTTTATTAGTACATCTATATATAGTTATGACAAGCTTATACAGAGTAGAGCGTATAAAATTTATACAACGTTTATTAGTAAGACTGTAATTCTTTAAAATTATTAAAATTTATTTTGTGGGTTGAAATTCAATGGTTCGATTTAGTAGTAATGGGACTTGAAGAGGTTAAGCTTTAAAAATTTCGAGATATTTTGTAAATAAATAAGTTAATTCGATGTATGTAAATTTTGTTTGATGATTTGAATTATTTTCGTCTCAAATTGGATGAGTTTTAAAGAGAAAGGTTTTGAAAATTTTGGATAAGTAATCTTTTGATGTTGTAATACAAGGCTTATATAGCGCTGCATAAGAAAACGTTACTAATAAACCGTGTATAAGCTCTACTCTGTATAAGCTTGTCATAACTATTCATAGATGCATTAATAAAGCATGTATACATCAGCTTGTATACATCGCGTGTAAGTAAACGTTTCTAATAAACCGTGTATAGCGTATGAGGTAGTCAAATTAATTAATTTATTTAAGTTTTTGCATGTTTTTGCAATTTAAAATATTATAAATTATTTACTTTTTCTGTTTGCTCCCAATTTGGTTCTCTATTCCTTTTCATTTTCTCCATTCTGTTGTGTTGCCTATGAAGTAACCAAATTTTAGTTACTAATCGCCATTTTAGTGACGTCAAAATCCTCAAAAGTTGCATTAGGCCCGCCCATATTTATTAACACGATTTTATTAGCTTCACTTGTAACTAGCTAACTAACTATGTAATAGTTTAGATGACAATGCATGGTTAGCTATGTAACTTTCTCCTATCGACACTACTATTCAAGGTAATTTTTAAATTGAATTCGCAACTGTCAACTTCAATTTATTGTAACATTTATTAAAATTTTTAGGTTAAGATAAACCAAATATTATAGTTTTAAAAAACAAAAAAAACACGCTTTTATGACGTACTAAAAATTAAAAAATAATTAAATTTAACCCTTTCGGACATCTTGTAGTCAATTGACAATTGGTGACTGAAAGGGTTAATAAACTAATTCAAAAAGAGTGGAGCGCGTTTTGGTTATGTGTCTTTTAATTAATTTAGACAAAGTGCGAATAAAATACCGAAGAAAGTATAAACTCCCAAATGTTTTCGAAGTTTCGAAAAAATTTGGGATTTTATACTTTCTTCGGTATTTTTTTAGTTCACATAAAAAAAAAGCTTATAAAAATTTAAAAAAAATTTGGTTCGACTGTTTCAGATGAATCGCACGACCTCCATCACCGGCACCAATTTACAAGTGCAGACTTCAGGCGCTCCAGAAAAATCCTTACAACTTTTAAAAATTTCAATATTTTTTAATAATAAAAATTGTTTTTTAAAGCTTAAATATAATACACTATCGTCTGAAAATTTCGTTTACCTCAATCATTTCCTTCCATTTAAAAAAAATTGCTGAAAAAAGGCTTCTAAAGCAGACTACTGCCTTAATGCATTAAAGAAAGGATTGAGAGTTAGACTCTCGCATTAATAATGCGATTAATAATGCGAAACAATCGTAAGTGCGTTCCAGCTCTAAAGCATAATATACATAATATAAATAAAAGATAAAGGTAAAAAATGGCGCTTTAGACTAGATATTTGAATATAAATTAATTAAATCAAGCTTGCAAACACACAAAAACATCTCGTCTGCCAAAGGGTTTTAACGCTACTGAACACTTCAACTTGATAAGGGAGTTAAAACTTAACAAAAAACTTAACTGAAATATTACAATAAATACAATAGTAATGGTAATACAATAAATACATTTTAATTGCATAATTTTTGCATGATTTTTGATTATTTGAGTCTTTAATGAATAAAAGGATAAAATTAATTAAATAAAAAGAAAGATAAATACACCGGAAGTTACCAACTATTTCTTAAAATTTCTTTACACAATATAAGGTATAATAATAAAATGTTAAAATGTGATTTACTTATTATTCGCGTAAACCTTACAGTATCACTGATATTAGTCTCTTAAGATTAAGATTTATATTATGTTTCGTGCAGAATCTTAACAAAAACAAACACCACTATATCAATAATTTTAATTGTAAATTTATTAGTTCTCTTTTTATAAGAAATTAAACACAAGTGCGATTTTCGCAATTTCAGTTAAGTTGCTTGTGAAATTTTAAATAAAAATATTGCTACATTAAGGGTATTCACTTAAATGCATTATTTAGCATAACTTGTAAGATATTATTTATCATAGTCCGTTAAAAGACAAAATCAAGAAAACTTTAAAAGTGGACTTCGAAGCTTAAGTAAATACGCTTAATGTATTTTAAGACTATTATAAAGTTAGGTACCTGTTACTTAAAAAATCTGTTTGAGCAAATTTCCAATTGATAAATTCTTGTTAAAATGCAGTTTCAAGTGTTGGTAAAGATGAACACGTTGATTCTATTACATTGCTTGTATTATAAGAATCATAATCGGGTACATCTGGACTAAACTGAGACAAATAATTGAATTTTCCTTTTTGAGAAGTTGTGAGTTGTGATATTGGAATTGCACTGACTGATTTATATGCAAATTTTTCAGATATTAAATTCATACCAGAGTCGTTCTGCTGCAGTACAGGTTTACTTGTACTATTTAAATCAAAATTACCAACTATAGAAGAAAAATCATCTTCATCTTGAAAATGAAAATCGAGTTTTCTTGTAGTTAATAAAATACTATTTTGGTTAATTAAACTGCTCGAGTTCTCATTTTCACCACAATCTTCCAGTATTGTGGAAGAGAGAACATCACTGCGTGGATTTACAAATTTCCACTGTGATTTAGGAGACATTAATTTTTGCATTGATCGTTGCTTTCCATCTATATCATTACTTTTAGTAAATTTTCGATTATAAAGTTTTTTTGGAGATTTACTTAACTGAATGATATCTATTTCAGGTCTAGTTCTATTATTTGGTGTAATTTGTTTAGACAACTTCAATTGTTCGACAGCTGATAATCGCGTATTACTAGAAGGAGTTATACTTGTTTTGATGTTTTGCCTTAGAAGTAATTTTTTAAAATCTAATCTTGAAATTTGTGAATTAGCCTTACGATCGGTACAAGCCCCACTTTGTTTAGATTCAGCTTGATGACTAGGAGATAGTTTGTCTATATTAGTATTGTATTCTACATATTCGCCATCACTTGGTGACCAACTAAAACGTGAATGTCGTTGATTACCTAAGTAGCCGGCTTCTACATTTTTTGTACTTCGTTCGAATGCTTTATTATTTATGGGAGTAGGTAATATTTTTGAATTATTATCGATAGATTCAACATTCAATTTCCTTTTACCTTTATGAATTATAACATTTAATTCTTCAGTGCTCATGGTTGATTTTTTAGGAGATAATAATATATTAGTTAAATTGACAGCCGACTTAATTTCATGGTGATATTTTGTTGATGGAGTAGAAGACTTAAACTCACCAAAATTGCGAGGATCAATTGGTGATATCTTAAGTGAATTATATAATTTTTCACCTTCTGTTATAGAATCGATGTGGGAATTATCTGATCTAATTATTTGATTATCGGAATATGCTGATTGAATTGTTGGCATAGTTGAAAGTAGATGATTTGAAGAAGTCGCTACCATATAACCTGTTGACACCGAATATTCAACTTGCGGTAAGGGTACAGGTTTTCCTAATAGTTTTTTCCCTAATAACTTTTTAGAGAAATGTTCACCTTCTTTCTCAATTTCTTTTAGAGAACAGTTATCTCTTAAGGAGCATGCATCATTTGGTTGGAAAATGGAATTGTCCGAAATGGTGAGTGTGTCAAAGTTATAATTTGATATAGATTGCCATTTTTGAGTCGATGGTGTAGAACTAGTAGAACTTTTCTGTGCATTATTTCTTACCACATTTGTTGTTAAATAAATATCTTCATATGCATGACTTTGCATTTTTAAATTTTTGCACACACTGGGATGATCAGATGGAGAATGTACTTTTTCTGAAAAAATATAATTTATTAAAATGTACCATTTGAAAACTATAATATACCCAGTGGCGTGTTGAATATTTGGAGCGAAAAGAACAGAGCATTCTTTAGGACAAAAATGTGTATCATAATCGAGGGTTTAGAGTCAGAAGGATGTAACTACAAAATTAGCTGTTTTGAGTTACCCTATTTCTATAGCAAATTTAATAAACATTTATCAAATTACATTGTTAGTTTACTATCTAAACAACTTGTAAGATATTATATTACCTAAAAAAAAAAAAAGAAATTCAGAAATCCTTAATAACAGTATAGTTGCTTGAAAATGTCGGTTTTTCTTCAATATCTCAAATGTGGTAATTTTTAGCTACATCCTTCTGACTCTAAACCGACGATGGGTTTCAAATTAATATTAATTAAGATTGTTTTTTTATATTATTTTTAATAAATGAATTACAGGTCGATTGGGATTTTTCAAATCAAACACAAAATTTCAATTTGTCGACGTTTCGGATCATTTACTGATCCATTCTCAAGACAAGAAATTGAAAGATGGTAATTCGTTCGATGTAAGAAAATACATGAATGGTGTAAAACGCGGGCCAACAAATGGTGACAGTCAACGACGTCAATATTAAAATTGTATAAAATAATAAATAGTGTAAATAATTAGCTCTGGTTAAAAACATTTTTCAAACATTTGTAATTCCTTTTATTATCTAAGTTTTGGGGGAGATTTTTGTCCTACTTATATTTAATAATTCATTATTATATTATATTTTAATAATTATAAAGATGTCTAAAATAAAATAATAATTAATATTATACATATTATAATTGCCCCTCCAAAGCACGCCACTGTATATACCCGATTAGCTAATTTATTGAACTAGAGCAAAATTTGCAGTACGTCAAATTTTATATTTGAGAAGCTTAAACATAGTATAAATAGTTAGTAAAAATTTCGATTTCAAATTATTTATACTGTTGTCCAAATTTCGCATATTACTGTATGGCTAGGTTTTCTTGATTAACGTCAGAGTTATGAGGGTATTAGGTATTAATAAAGAAATTCAGAATTCTTTAAAAATTCTATAAGACTTATCAAAAAATTCTTACTTTAATGCCCCTGTCCCACGATCAAAATTTTGATCAACACGTTGGTATAACATTATGACAATAAAAACAAAATAAAAATAATTTTGACAAGACGTATATTTTTTCAAAACGATCTGTTAGAAGGTCAATCTTTTTATCAATATTGGGAAATTTAGGACTAGAGCATAATTCTGGTGTGCACTAAATTTTGGTTATTATGAACCGCTTGGCTATTTTATTTCAAGTAAACCTCAAATAAGTTTTAATCGACAAGTGAGTTACTTTTCGGTCTTTTCAACTACTAGTAAAATTTAGTAGCCTAATAAATTAGCTTATTGGCTAGTCAAGTTATTAGCACCTTCATCAGACCTGTTAATAATTTTTACCATGATAAACTTAGCGGACCAGGCGAGCGCTGCGTCGTCTCCGTCTCCGAGCACAAAAGGCACTTTACGCTTGAAGCATGCATACTGTTTTCCTTCTTCCGCTTCAAAAATGATCAAAAACTAGTTAAAGATTTACATTTAATTTCAGTAATAAATTATTTCGATTTCTATCAGATTAGTCTTGCTACACCGTTTCTAAGGAATTTTTGCGTTCCATTTTGTTTTATCAATTGTGTAAAAAGTAGAAACGTGAATTTATATTAGAGATAATAAAATTTATCAAAACTATGGATAGTAATGATAGAAACAAAATAGATTTCACTCCGCCACACATCATAGAAGCCATGAAGAATGTAATTTTAAATTTACTACCAGAAAAATCTAAAAAAAAGGTATGAAGGAGAATGATTATCTTATTCAGAAAATGTCATGTTTATAGTATATTCGAAATTGTGAAGACTAAGAAATAATCAAAGGCGTGGTCAATATATTCGATGCTCAAATCCACCATATCCACCAAACATAATATTGACATTTCAAAGAATAGCTGATACATTGCTTTTTTAAAGAAGCAATCAAAAGGTTACCAAAATCCAAAAATTAAAGATTCTTAAAAGAGAAGAAATTGATAGATACTCCTGATAAGTCTAACTTGATGTTGAAGGTATAAATAAGATGACATGTTATATTATCGAATAAATTGTAATTACAGTAGAACCTCGATTATCCGGGCAGACCGGGACCGTGCTCTGCACGGATAATTGAAAAACACGGATAATAATAATTGACGTTTTTTGTTAATATTACAAAATATACTTATGTATAGTAGATTACAAACTAGGAACATATTAATCAAAAAGTTCTTTTTGAAAAAATAAAATAATTTTGTTTGTTTTTGACTTTTAATTAAATTAAGTAAAGTAGGTAAGCAGAAAATTTAGACGAATTAACACTTATTTATTTATTATACACATTTTTGAAGAAGTCATTTGTACAAAGCAAAAAATTCATGAAATTTCATATTATGTTTAACACAAAAAAGATACACTAAATCTCCGCACGGATAATCCACGCACGGTAATCGATGTATAACGCGCCCACGGATAAACCGCTTCACGGATAATCGGGGTTCTACTGTACTGTTTATATTATGTATTTTATTTTAAACAAATCTACTTTCAGCTGGGCGAGCGGCAATAAAACATTGCCGCCCACCAAGCGGCAAATGCCAACTTTCAACTATCAACTGACAGCTTGAAAAGCCTACTTTCACTATCGGGCGTAGAAAAAAATATTTTTACAATTATTTAATCTAGCAACAAAATTTATTTTTATAACAATAATTGTTTATTTAATAATTCCGTTTGCAGTTTTTCATTATTAACTATTGGGCTAATCTTAGATGTTCATTTTTCTTTAACTCTTTAATTTTCTTTAACTTTGCAGTCTTCGTTTTTGTCAGCTGCTTCCATGGTGTCGAATTGCTGGCAGTTTCTAGAAATATTTCTAGAACCATCCAAACCATATAAAATATTCATATATATTTTAAAAATTATATTTTAGTAGGTACCTATTTACTTACTAGTATCTACTTATTTGTAAAAAAAATCACTAAATATGAATATTTTATAGTATAGAAATACTATAGTCCAGTTACATTATGATTTCACCTAGAAATATTATTAGATAGAGCAATTTTTTGTTTTAAACTCTGGAGGAGGTGTTTGGTAGTGTAAATTTAGATTTTCAACTGACTCCCTTATTTTCAACTTTAGAGAAAAAATGATAAAAACCAAAGTTGTGGGAAATGTAATTTTCCACAAGTTTGGTTCATATCACTTTTACCCTATGATCGATATTTGTAGAGTTAGACTGCAAATAAGGGTATAATAGTATTGTTGTGTTCTGATAAAGTAATGAAAAGTGAGTTGCGTAATTTAGAAATAAAGAACTGACTTTGCAACCTGAGGAACAATAAAAGCAGGACTCTGTGTTCGTTTTCAAAATTGTTTTTATTGGTGTTAAGTTTGTTTGTTAGTTTAAGTTGTATTGTTTAGTTTAAGTTTGTTGCTGCAGTAATTTCGTTTGTTTTTTCTAAATTTTAATGTTTGTATTTTTAATTTTCGTTGTTTAGCGACTCACACAAATGCAGCTGAGCAGTACGCTAGAATCTTGATTTGATTTAAAAAAAAAGGAGAATAAAAAAACCAAGGAGATGGATGGAGAATATAAATAAATGAAAGAACGAGAAGTCGCAAAATTTACAACTGGAAGATAAAATAAAAAGTTAGTGGAACTGAGAGTCGCAAATTTACAGTCCGAGAGGCTAATGTATAAAAGTTAATCACAGAGAGTCGCAAAATTTACAGTCCGAGAGGCTAAAAATAGAATAATAAAAAGTTAGTGAAATTGAGAGTCCAACAGTTGGTGTGGTGTTGAAAATAAGCCGAGGAGAGTGTGGAAGAAAGAAGCCGAACCGTGCTGCTCAGCAAGATTTGTGTGAGTCCTGCTTTTTATAAAATTTGTTTCTTTTTGTACAGGTTGCAAAAATAAATTGTTCCGTAAATCGTCAGTTTTTTATTGTCTTGCATGTAACCATTTTCGAGAACCAACGACCATTTTTATAAGAGAGAGAGAAACCACAACAGTATATTACGTGCCGAGGTTGAAAAATGATTCAATACAGCCGAGTGCTAAGTTAGTTGACTGAGGCGCGAAGACTTTGATAGATCCCCTCCCATATTTGTGCATGGTGTAGTCGATTACCAGCACATTTTAGTTTAATACCACCAGCAGCTCCAGTAGATTAACAACTATAAATTGTTTTAAATATAAAGTAATTTGTGTATGTTTCGAATAAGTAAGTATTATACGAGTATTGCTTAAGGTAGTAATCATATCAATATTTTAGAAAACCCAAAAAAATGCACCAAACACTTTTCAGAACTAAAATGTTTTTAAGTTAACACATGCAAAATACACTGTAAGTATAAATTCGCAAACGTTTTCACCATACTATGGCATCATCAGACGATGAATTTATACTCAGTGTATTTTACATGTGTTAACTTAAAAACATTTTAGTTCTGAAAAGTGTTTAGTGCATTTTTTTGGGTTTTCTAAAATATTGATATGATTACTACCTTAAGCAATACTCTCAAAACTTAAAAACATTTTAGTTCTGAAAAGTGTTTAGTGCATTTTTTTGGGTTCTCTAAAATATTGATATGATTAATATCGAGTTACACTACTTGAACCATGTATCAATCGATTATCTTAAGGTAGTAGTCTGGTAACTTGCACGTTGTTTTACGTCTTTATTGGAAATTTTTTTTCTATGGGAAAATAAAATTGAATGGTTTTGGTTTTTTAGTATGTTATTATTGACATCTGAAGGATACAAAAAAAAAATTTTTTCACTTAATTTTACAACGTTTTATTATTATTATTATTGGTCAAAGTAAGCGTCTCAAAGAAAAGGTACGTAACTGGCCCGAGTGATTTCGGCTCTTGAGGAAATCGGAAATAAACAATTCAAAAAAAGGATTAATCTATAGACTTGTTATCTCTGGAACTAGAATTATTAAATTTTATCAAAAATAAAAAAAGTTAGGGATAGAAAAAAAGATCATAGTTCCAGCAATTACGACAAGTCTATAGATTATTCCTTTTTTGAATTTTTTATTTGGCTCCGCAAGAGCCAAAATCATCCGGGCCAGTTACGTACCTTCTTTTTACTTTGACCAATAATAATAATAATAATAAAACATTGTAAAATTAAGTCAAAAAAATGTTTTTTGTATCCTTGTCAATTATAACATACTAAAAAACCAAAACCATTGAATTTTATTTTCCTATAAAAAAAAAATTCCCAATAAAGACATAGAAAAACGTGCAAGTTACCAGACTACTACCTTAATAGTTACAAAGTAATATTAAATATGTAGCCTATTTGCAAACATGCAATGTGCTTAAAATTTAGATTTAAATCAAATTATTAATTTTAAACATTGTTGACGTGGTGTTCTTGACGATATACTTAAGTTAAAATCAAGTTCCAAGATAAGAAAAGTACAATTTGGGTAAAAGCAAATACCATCAGTTTCCAATACTAGGATTACGTAGATATAGAGTGTTTTCAAAAGCGGCGTTTTAACGTTAGCAATAAAACGGCGCGTTATTTTCCGGATATTGCTTTAAGGTTACATGCACTTGCGTTTTGCGATTTACGGAATGCGTTTTCCGCAAGAATTTAACAGTTCATTACATGCACTTGCGATTTGCGGAATGCGAAAGTTTAGTAACTTTTTCATAAATTAATAGGGTGTTTTGCAGAAATTGGTCGAGTTAGCGATTTGCGGAATACGAAAGTAGTAACTTTTCGTGAATTGATAGGGTGTTTTGTAGAAATTGGTCGAGTCAGATTGGCAATTCTAAAATAACCTAAAATACAGTAGTTTCACTCGTGGTCCCACAATGGTATTTTGTTTTGGATTAATCCAATTAGGACTTCGACCACACTGTCCCCGACTCTGTGATTTCTAGTGGATTAAATATTAAATGAATGTAGTACCTAATATACACATTTTATTCAACGACTTTGCTAAAATAATTGATTGCAAATTAAAATATACATAACATAATAATGCACCTCTTGTACTTCACTCATGATATCAAAATCAAAGCTATTGATTCTATTATTTATTATTAAAACAATAAAAACAGCACTTGATTTATTGTAATTGTATTGTAACAATATAATAAATAGCTGTAAAAAATTCGTATTTATATATAGGTATAAAAAAATAGTTCATTATTATATTGATAATGTTTTTAAAATCAATTTGAAAACCACATGTATTTTGAAAAACTTGAAAAATTGCACCTGAACGCATGCGTAGTTCAAGAAATGACCAACGGAATCCGTAAAATCTTGAAACCATTTCAAGTTTTGCGAAAATCGCAAATTCTTACATTAGTAAAGTGTCGTTTACACTGCGTTCAAATTTAACCAATCAAAACCATCTCAAGTTTTGCGATTATCGCAAAATCTTAAAATACTTAATTGTCTTTTACACTGCGTTCAAATTTAACCAATCAGAACAAAAATCGCATTCCGCAAATCGCAAGTGCATGTAACCACCTTTAACGTTTTCACACACAACCATAATCAGCTTCATAAATATTAAATATAGCCAAGTAAAATGAAAATAAACACTGTTGCCATAGTATGTCGTGAACTACCATTCGTTGGGTTCTATTATTGGCATTAAGTAACTTTTGCCATCTTGCAACGCCGTAGAACTAATTAAAACGCAGCAATATAAAGCGTCTCGTGTGAAAGCACACATATACATAGTTGTATAGGCCAGGGATTCCCAAACTGGGTTCCGTAGAACAGTCGCCTCAATCGTCACCTTTAATTGTTTCTTGAAAAACACGCGAAAAAGCTAAAAAAAAAGCTCATTGATGATGATATGGGGTTCCATAAAATAAAAGGTACTGGGTTAGTGTTCCTCTTGAATGGAAGTATTAACAAATACAATACATAGTTATTTACAATAGTCATTTATTTTTATTACACAATATATACAAAACTTATACTACAACAACTGTCCACACATCTAACCTATCTAACCAACATGCCAGTACAGCAATACCACCTTGAGTACTCGGCTTCCGTAGTTGACAATGCCACGGTCGCTTGCCTCTTACTGTTCCATGATATGGCTCCTCCATTCATTCTAAAAATGTAGCCGGTGCAGGAACGTCTATCATCAATGTCACTTACCCAATCGGCGTCGCAAAAACCTGTTATCGTTGGATCTTCACTTCTGATAAACTTTAATTTGGCCGAAGACGTTCCTTTTAGGTATCTAAAAATTCTTTTTACCGCGGTCCAGTGCATTTTACTCGGATTTTGATTGAATTTGCTGACTGTGTTTACGGCGTGAGCTATATCCGGTCTCGTTACTTGAGATAAATATAGAATACTCCCCACTGCCTCTTGGTAAAGTACACCAGCCATCTCATTGTCGCTTGCACTTGTATTCTTCGATAGTACCTGGTTTGCATCCAGCGGTGTATTCGCGGGGTTACATCGAGTCATATTGAAACTTGCTAAAATTTCTTGAATGTAATTTTCCTGATCCAAATACAATTCTCCATTTTTGTAATCTCTTGTGATCTTCAAGCCTAAGCAATACCGCGCTTCTCCCATATCATTAAATTTAAATTTTGATTTTAATTTTTGCTTCAAATTATTTTTCGTTTCCACATCATTTGCAAAAATCAATAGATCATCAACATACACAGCCACGAACAAAATATCGCCACGACTTATCCTGTAAAATATACATGGGTCCACCTTGGATTGATTTAATCCCATTTCTTTCAAGGCAATGCTGAGTTTTATATTCCATTGTCGGCTTGCCTGCTTTAAACCATACATAGCTTTGTTCAATCGACAAACCTCTGAACTTTTACTAAAGCCTTCAGGTTGATTCATGTATATTTCTTCCTCAATATCCCCCTGCAAAAATGCAGTAACGGCATCCATTTGATCAATTCTCAAGTTAAGTTTCACTGCAAGGGCCATTAGGTATCTTATCGAGGTATATCTAATCACAGAGGAATATGTTTCTTCATAATCTAACCCCTTCTTTTGTGCGCATCCCTTCACCACAAGACGAGGTTTATATTTATGAATTTCTCCTGCAGCGTTTTTCTTTATTTTAAAAACCCATCTGGAATTCAACGCTTTTCTATTTGTCGGAAGTTTAGTTAGAGACCAAGTATTATTTTCCATTAACGAGTTCATCTCTTTGTCCATGGCTTCTTTCCAAGAGGCACTATCTTTACGACTTAGAGCTTCTTATACGGTTAACGGATCACTTTCTTCTCCAGAAGTTTGACCAAAATAAGACACAAAATCCTTCCTAATGATCGGATTTGGTTTTCGTGCAGATCTTCTTATCGGTTAATCAACTTGTAGGGCCACCTCAGTGTCAGGAACAAAATCTGTATCATCACCATCGGTTTCTTGAGAACTCTCCACTTCTTCATCAAACTCTTCAGGATTTCCCATTTCTTCACCAATCTCTTCAGAAATAATTTCAGTATCGCGATCAACAGAAATTTCAGATTCATTACTGAGTGGTGAATAATTGTTATTTTCAAAGAATATGACATCTCGACTTTTTATTAAATCTTTTGACACCGGGTTTAACAATCGATAACCTTTTGTGTCCTCGCAATATCCCACAAAAATTAATTCTTTTGATTTTGAATCCCACTTGCGTCGTTTAACTTTAGGGATGTGTACCATTGCCTTACAACCAAAAACTTTGCAGTGACTCAAATAAGGTTTCCTACCGGTCCACATTTCTTCTGGGGTTTTTTGAAATTCCTGTAATGCCTTGGTAGGTGCACGGTTAACAATATAAGCAGCAGTGTTTATTGCTTCTGCCCAGAATTCTTTTCCCAATCTTGAAAACGAAAGCATACATTTACCATTTTCAACCAATGTTCGGTTCATTCGTTCAGCAACCCCATTTTGTTCTGGCGTGTAAGGGTTTGAAGTTTGATGACGAATGTCTGATTTCTGAAACAAATTTCTTAATCTTTCGTTACAATATTCAGTTCCATTATCGGAACGTAAAATCTTTATTCGATTTCCTGTTTGATTTTCGACTAAATATTGTCACACCCAAAATATAATTATGAAAAATTATAATTAATAATTTAAAAACTTATACTAAAGCTATGTGTAGCAAATACAAAGGAAATATCGATATCCGATATTTCCTCTGGCATTCCAAAGTGTCTGGGACATTTCCTCTATCACTGAGAATCCTTGAGTAGAGCAAAAAGGGTAACGAACCCTGAGACGGTATGCATCGATAATTATCGTCCAGAGGTTCGATCTAGATTAAGGAAGGGGTATTGAAGGATTAATAATAATGATTATGATAAGTAAAATTCAGTCTCGTGAGTGAGGTGACCAGGTAAACCACTTAGCCAAGATCCTTCCGATCGACTAAGATGGGTCAATCCTTCATCCCCCTGATCTTATGTTTATTAGGGTAAGTGTTAAAATTAGGTTTTTATGTTACTTTCTAGGTTTAATTATAACACGTTTGGGTTTTTAATATAATTAGTTTTTCTACAACAATGAGTTTTTAATTTTACGACGCTACAACCAGCCTATAATAATTGCAACTTGGCAACACCATCTAGCAACACAACCCCAGCTATGGGGTGGTAAAACCCCATATGCGACAATATTTAAACTCCTGCAATGTAGAGAAAACCTAATCTTTCGACTTGAGAAAATAAACAAACACTTTTCTTGTAAAATGGTCAATAAATGTCAAAAAATATTTCGCTCCACCATTCGATGTTTTCTCCATCGGTCAACATAAATCGGTGTGGATTAACTCCAAAACTGCGTTCGTTCGGCTTTTAGATGTCTTGAATGTATTCCTCGACTGCTTAGCCTCACAACATGCAATGCACTTGAATTCATTTTTTGTTATTAAAATCAATGCCCGTTGCTATTCCATTTCTTAGTTTTAGAAGATCGGTGGAATTGAGATGACCCAATCTGGAGTGCCAAAGATCGAAATTGTCTGTTCGAACCATGAAACTGTTTGCAACATTTTCACAATCGAGCTTGTAAACACCATCCATTAATCTTGCCTCTGCTATAAGCATATTGTCAACATCATATATTCGGCATCCGGATTTATCAAATACAACACTGTTACCATTTGCAACTGTTTGACTCACGGACAGTAGGTTTGCTGTTAGATCTGGAACTTGTAAGACATTTTTAACATTAATGCAGTTATTACCTATCCTCAGTTGTATATCTCCTATACCGGCAACTCGAATTTTCTCATTGTTGGCTACAGTAATTTCTGTTCTTGTCGACCGTCTCAGGTTCTTCAATACGGTTAAGTTCGTCATATGAGCTGATGCACCTGAATCCACATACCAGTTGTTTTCTTCATAGTTAGTTTTAAGACAACGCGTGCTCAACTTCAAAAACAATTATGTGTCTCTTCTAGCGTCTGAAGAGAGATTACTAAAATTTGGCTTACTCTTCATGCTGCAGTTCCTCGAAATATGTCCATAGTTATTGCACTTGTAGCAACGTGGGCCTTTGTTTAGGAACGAATTTGCTTGACTTCGCCATTTCCGTTCTTCACTTTTATTGTATAATGCAACGTTAGTCGGTGTCATATTTTTGATTTCCTGTAATAACTTTGTTTTTACAAAATCTGCTATTAACTTTATGCAGGAACTTTCAATTGCCATTATCATCGGTTTGTATTCATCGGTCAAACCTGCAAGTAAAAAGGTTGCTAACCATTCATCACTTATATCGAACTGAATGTTAGTCAATTTATGTGCGGTGCTCATTATTTTGTTGACATAATCTTCGATGGAATCGCTATTCTCCAAATTAGTTGTAACCAAAGTTCTCATTAAATTAACTTTTCGTGATAAGCCGGAATCGTGGAATGCAGATTGTAATTTATTCCATACGTCTTTTCAACAAAATTGATCGGGTCAACCATTAAAATTATCATCGATTTTGCTTTTACCTCACGTCGTAATTTAATAGCGGTATCTGTCGTCGGGTCTGTACCTTGAACACAACTCCACAAATCTTCGAGTTCAAGATAAGTTTTCATTGCAAAACGCCACGTGTTATAATTTTCTCGTCCCATCAATTTGCCGATCATTGATAAACCGTTGTTAGCCATCGCGCTCAGAAAAATGTATTACTTTTGCTACAACTTACAATCACTAAAAGTTCGGTACAATTTTTCTTTGCGATGTCCTTGAATAAATCTACATTTCTTGAAAATAACTATTATGCTGGGCCCAAACCTCTTGAATGGAAGTATTAACAAATACAATAGTTATTTACAATAGTCATTTATTGCAACAAAACTTATACTACAACTGTCCACACATCTAACCTATCTAACCAACATGTCAGTACAGCAATACCACCTTGAGTACTACTCACAACCATACAACCACGCCATCTATGAACATGCATGTTCCCCATTGGTTAAAACCAACAGTTCCGTTGTCTGTAAAGTTTAGGCGACAGGAAACGCCGCGATAAAAAGTTACCACATCAGTAGAACATATTGCGTGTAGACGCGTTAACGCTTCGGTGCTACCATACCATATAACGTAATGCGTACGTGTGAAAACCACTCATTTAACAGCATGTAATTTTGATGCACAGCAATAACGCGGAGTTTTATTGCTAGCGTTAAAACGCCCCTTGTGAAAACACTCTTAGGTATGTTTCATAAAGTTCGCCTTTGCATGTAGGTAATTTTTTAAATTATTTTTTCGCATACTAGACAGAAATGTAGTACGTTACTGCAAGTTAAATCATTCAGAAATGTGGTAGATTCCTGCATAGCAACACATTACTGCACAGAAACGTTACAATTATTCTTTGAAATTTTTATGATAAATGTTGAATGTACAATAATTGTTCATGTTAGTAAACAATATACCGCTTGATTGTAAATTACCAGGTGCCACTGACTGCAAATGAGAAAATGAAGTTACAATTTGGTTTAATTACGTTCTCCATTGTCAAAATCTTTGATTTTTTGGCCTCATATCCATCATTTTATTGCATTTTATTGCAACAAATGCAATAACTTATTTTAAGACCAACCTTTTCAAAAAAGTAAGCTAGCATAACATTTTCATCAACTCCATGTGCTTGCTTATTTATTCTCCATTCGCAAAATATCGCATAGCACTTCTCGTACCTTTCCCTTGATTTTGCAGGGAGTAAGATTTTGAATTTTGAAGATGCCTCTAAAGCTGCTTTTAAAATATCTGAATATTCTTCATTTACATAAACTGTATTCATGTTTGCAAAATAAAAAATTATTATTTGTGATGTTTATTTACTAAACGATATAATATTGTTTTATGTTGCTATGTTAAGCAACCTTCTAAATTTTTTTTTAAATAAAATTAATTATTTTTTAGAGTTGCCATACATAATATTTTTGACAAACACAATTTTAAAATAACAACTTTATAATTTTTTTCACATTTCTGTCTAGGATGCGAAAAAATAGTGTACCAATATGTTTAAGAAAGTGATTTACTAAACTAAACTAAACTAGATGTTTACTAAACTAGATGCGTAAACTATGTACTATTACAGTGCAGTTGCAGTCGATGAAAAATGATACTATCAAGATATGAAGCGTCAAGACGACGACATTAAAAACGTTGGGTACGTAGATACGATAAAGTTATATTGATCAAACAAATTTTAAATTTTAAATGAAGAATAAATTGTGAGGCTACCAATATTTGGAGTTAAATTCATTTCAATACCACATTTCTATCAAGAAACAAGTTGACTGTATTTTTGTAATAACTTTTTGTAATAACTTACATATTATATTATACATATTATTATAATTATAATAACATACATACAAGAAATATTAAAAATTGTAATTATAAATGTATTAATCTTTTAGATACTAAATTTTATCATTTCACACAAAAATTGGTGTAAGTATTTTACATTTGTTTGTGTTAAGATTTTACACGCTGAAAAATTGAACTAACAAAATATTTCCGTGAAATATTTAACACAATTCCGTGTGGACTTGGATTAACACAGGAATGTGTTATTTTGTGTAATTTTTAATAAATTTTTTTTACAATGTAAAATGGTACCTTATGGTCGCTAAATGATATTGTAATCATGTTATTATAATACAGTCGGACATAAAATCTTTTAATTGAATTTATTTTATTGTATTAACAAATTTTTTTAAGAAAAAAAGAATTAAAAATTTTGAAAATTTGAAAATTTTTTTTCAATAAAAAAACTCGGCTTACTCTCGGATTGGCGGGAATAATCACAGAATTAATAGGAGTTTTTTTTAAATAAAATAAAAAATGACAAACTTCGAGAAAATAACGGTTTTTTTCAAAAAAGGTGAAAATTTCATCGAGTTAAGCATCTTAAATTTTTTTGTATTTTTTTCTGAAAAGTACATTTAAAAATAAAAATTTTCATTACAATGCGGTCCCGAAAGGTCAATTTTTGAAAAAGTAATAGTTATTTGAAAATAAAAAATCCATATTATATTTTATTTTATTTGACCATAGCCAAAAAATAATATTGTCATCTATATCTTGTCACTGTGAAGTGCGACAAAATAGCGAAATGTATAGAAACAAAAATTGTAAGGAGAATTTTTAAGTTACTTATATGAAAATCAGAAAAATTTAACAATTAACATTGAAACTTTGCTTTAATCCATCCTGTATATTCGTTCCGTTACATAAATAATTTTGTTTAAAAGCATCGTAAAATTTCTTAAAATATTTCCACATTAGGTCATTGTAAATTTCTTCAAACACTCATAAACTTGTTTGTCATTGCTAATTTCTTGAAAAATTACGCGTTGTGTTTTTTTCCAAGTTTTAGAAGACGCGAGCTGGATTTTATTTTGCGGTAAATGTTAGTTAGTGCCGAAACAGAGAATTTGCAGCGGTTATAAATTTTAGAGTTTTAATGTTAGGTGGAAATATTTTCCAACATTTTGAAAATCACCTTCAGGGTGATTTTTTTTTTCTCACCAATTATCTTGTTGTGTGTTACTCAAGAATCACTAGTCAGAGGAATTAATTCAACATTAACGCCAATATTCAGCATTATCGTTCCACTCACTCAATTTTATCATTGCCGTCTTCAGGAAATATCCAGGAATATACACTTGGTCTAGACTCTAGACCTACTACAACCAACATTTACTACTGTTAATTTTAATGTACTTGACCCACTTCTCAGTGCGCGCGTGTAACTTAACCCGTTTGATCGATTTTAGGCATAAAAAGCCTTATGGCCTGGTTCCGTGTCTGTCTGTGTCCGCATGATTCAAAAGAAAATCAGCGTTTTCCTTATATAAAAAAAAATGTTGCCGTTGGTATCTACCACGGTACATAATATAGTAAGGTAATCCGACGAGCAACGTTTACGTGGAACAATTTCGTCCGCAAGGATAGAGCACAAGGTACCTATAAGCAAGAGATGTATAGACAGAGCGCTGACTAATTGCGACGTTTGTCGTAGTAAGACGATCTAAAATGTACACGTCATTTAGATTTATGCATCATATGATCTAAGGATTTATGAGAGTTATGCATCTCTCTCGTTGTACATTATGGTTTCATTTCTAATGCACGTAAAGAGTGCAGCGCTGGATTACCTTACTATATTATGTACCGTGGTATCTACCTATTAAGGTCCGCTTTTAAATAGTCGGTTAAGTATTATTTATCCGGGGTGTAACGGTATTCGGATGTTGATTGGTTAGGTAATTGTTTATTGTGTTTATCGTTGATTGGTTCATAGCTATAGGTTAGTTATACTGATACTTAACCGACTATTGTAAAAGCAAACCTTACAAGATTAACGCATTAAAAATTCTAATAAAATAAAGCCCAAATAATTTAATCTATCAAAAAAGTAGATGTATAGAAGCCTAAGAACTGTCGCAAAAGCGAGTTCCACCTTGTTTAAGTTAATAATTAAATTTTAAAATGCTGTACTTTGTAATTAATAAAATTTCTGTTAATAAATTCTGTCTATAATTTTGCTGTAAATTCATTTATCAATATTTATTAATTAGTGTATTATACAAAATTTCCATTTCGCGGTGCACCGACGGCGACGTATGTTTTTTTTAATTTTTACGATTTCGTTTTATTAGTTCATTTAACTTTAAGGGCCGGTTCCACCAACTCTGATTAAATCGTTGGTTAACTAATCACGGTTAATGCTTAACCGTGATTAGTTGAACGAAAGCGTTCCACCAAGCATTTTGTATTTATGATTAGTTAATCATGGTTAAATGCTTGGACTTCGGGTATACTCGGATTTTCCTTGCAAAAGCTCTTCTGATTGGTTGATAAATAGTCACGTGAAACTTTAGTATGGTAAGGGTTTAGCTAAGGGTTTAGTGAAAAAAACAGAAATATACATGGAATTTTATAAACTAAACTTGGAAATTATTATTTCAATTATTTATTTTAAATTAGTAAAGTAAAATGAACACCTAAGATTAACCCGAAGGTTAATAATGAAAAACTGAAAACCAAATTATTAAATAAACAATAATTATTATAATAAACATAAATTTTCGTATAGGTTTACTAGTTAAAATAATTATAAAAATTTTTTTTTAATATTTTTCGAAAATCGTCTACTGCTGGATTTCCAAATGTAGATCATTTTAGTTTGGCTATATGTATATTCAAAATGTCAACAGTACCTATCTTTTACTATAAATTGTAAGAAATGCGCATGCACCGACCATTAACCATGATTAAACTCATCTAATCGCCCAAAATCGGTCGGTTAGTTTAACCATGATTAAACTGCTTTAACCATGATTAAATATGATGGTGGAACACTCTTTTACATTTAACCGTGATTAACCTCAACTAATCATGATTAAAGTATTTAACCAGAGTTGGTGGAACCGGCCCTAAGTAGGTAAATAAAATTGTACCTAACCAGTTGAATGATTCATTTAATTTTTGTTGTAACAAACCATATTACTTAACTTTGTCAATCTTCAGATTATTATACGATTTTTATTTAAAAATAATTGTTTTTCTTTTTGTGTGTTATGTTTTCTTTCAGGATACCAGTCTCAAGGCAGACCAAAGTCGAAATTATTCCTGTGGATATTGTGATTTATGCAATTTTTTTTATTTTCATCGATTTAAGGGGGTTTTATCGTCAAGACATTTTAAAAATTCGATTTGTTTTTGTTGCATTTTCTTATAATTTGGGGTTTTTAGAATGTGCCTAAAAAATATTAATTTAAAATTCGTAAAACTCCCATAGTTACAGATGTTTATAGGTTGCGGTGCGTTGGAGCGCAGCAGGTAGTCATCCCATCGACCGTAATACGTCGACCGTTTTGTATCTATTGCTTACCTGGGGACCCGTTTACCGACTCAGGAAATTTCCCTTTTTAAATGAAAACAAAGTTAAAAAAAGATTATTCGCAATTTTCTAATTTAAAATTTTGGGAGTTTAATCTAATTATCATATCAAATTATGAAAAAATGTAATTAATTAATTAATTATGTAGAGATTAATCAGAATGAAATGTTGTATTCGTCAATTCTAAGATCTGTCAATTTATCACAAATGACATTTTTCAAGTCGGGCGCACGATTTTCTCAAAAACTAAAACTAGAATGTCCGAACTAGAATGATACCGGTAGCTTGAATATTTTAACTCTAATCTCATGTTTTAGTATAGACAATTTTCCGGGAAAATTAAACTTTAATTTTCAAACAGCTGCGATTCCAATAAAAAATTTCATACTTAGTTAATTCTAGTTCAGACGATAACTACATTCTTATAGATTCAAAAAAATTTGTTCTTCTATTTCAGACGATTAGAACCGCCACAATATGTGCGCCCGATTGGACATGCGTCTCGCGCCACGATCTGCATAACAGAGCATAACTTGAATAGCTTTCGATAAAGTATTTAATAAAAATTTGTGTTGTTAGTTGAAACATGTCTTATTATGCGTGAAAAACGTGAAAAAAGTTTAATTGTTTTCGCAAAATTAATTCTTAATTAAAAATTACGTAAAAACAAGCTTCTAGACGATAATACCCCCTTAACCCAACAAGCGATTGTGTTGAATATTAGCAAATTTCCACTTAAGTATCGCGGACTTTTTTTTGCCAGTGGCGCACCACCGATTTAAGACTTTTTTGTATTCTTTAAGCCAGCGTACAATAAGCTATCGTGAAAAACCATCCCTCAGGCTGAAACTTAGCCGGCAACCCAACTGTCACGGGGTTGTGCGTTGGAAAAGATTTGACCTGTAACAAAATGTAGAGAATAAAATTTACAAGAAAAAATGTTTATTAATTTTTTGCCATCGTTCTCGAGATATAGATGACAATATTTTTTGCATTTTACAGAGTCTTGTTTAAGTCGCTGTTAGTCAAAAACGGTGTGACAAAATAAAAAAATGCATATTATAAACAAAATTAAAGGCAATGAAATTTGCAACAAAATATCTCGAAGAAGTGTTGCTGTAAAATCGATTTCTATATGAATAAAGCGGCTTCAAAATGTTCAATTCACATTGGAAACATAGGAGTGTCCGAGTTTTTTTGCGAATAACTACGTAAAATTAAAATTAAAAATAAAAATAATAATATTATAAGCTCAATTTTTATCCAGTTTTCTCTGGTTTGCCTCTTCATCAGTTTCAAAAAGAGGATAAACCAGGTGATGAAGACATGACAGATGAAAAATACAAACAGAAAGGCAAAATAGGAAATTGAAAAATTTGAAGAAAAGTTAGTTAAAACTTTTAAAGAAAGGAAAGATAATATACTCCTATATAAAACAAAATACCAGCAGTATGGCGTAAAGCCTACTTCGACTGACTGGGAAGCGGATAACAGCGGGTCAAATCCTGGTCGCATCCAATATACTGCTGTGATCTAAAAAGCCCTAGATAAATCTGTGGGCTTCACTCGGTAGGCAATGGCAAACCACCGAGGTAATTTTCCAAGAGAACTTATACAAATACATAGGGCACAATGCTTCTATCAAGAAGCGAAACGACTATAATATAGATAAAACAAAAAAAAGTTTTAATACTGGAAGTTTTTTCATTTATATGCTATAAATGTAATAAATAATAATTTTTTCACTTATATACGTAGAAATACAAAGGATTAGTGCAGCGTTTGTAACGTTCGTTGGAAATTTACTCGCAATTCCTCATTTACACTATCCGTTAATTTAAAATTAGAACTTAAACCCTCTCTGTGTTTTCCGTTTATCACCAATTTTTAAATCGAAATTTATTTTCTAAATTCATATTGTAATTTTACCTATCCAAATAATACAATATTACTTACTTGGGCTTTAGGCTATGACATTAATTTTGAGGGCCCGCCTTCTGACAAATTATTATTTTTCGGCAACCTTTTTTTAGCTGAATTTAGACTAATATAAAATCAAGCTATCGGGAATCGTATGCGTGAGTGTTTGGGTACACGCACTTTCGTATTAATTTCAATAAATTTCTTGTTTTAAAAACTTTTTTTTATTTATATGATAATTTGTTTTGATACTGAAAGAAAAGAGGGGACCATATTAATTTAAGAGCTCGGGCCCTAGGCTATAGCCTAACCAGCTTTATGGTTAATCTGGCCCTGAATATTATGGGAATTCTAATTTAAATTAATTATTTCATTTAATTTCATAATACACATTACGTCGCAATTGGAATTTTCCATTCGCTTGAAGTCCCGAAAATAAGGTTTGCTGCATTATGCGATTGCTTTTCCTTGTGGGTAACAAGGAAAAGCAATCGCATAATGTACTTCTAGTACAATGGTAGCCTGTCCTTGTCATTTGTTTCCACCCGACGCGACGTACGTATGTACCCATCGAGCCCCGCTCGCAAGTCGGTTTAGGTTTGAACCATCGTACGTGACGGTTGCAAATTAATCTCACTACTCCCTATATGGCGGAAATTAACTTGTGAAAATTAAATTTTGGTTCCAATAGTTTTTGGTTTACTACACAAATTAAGTTATTTAGTTACCATCAAAAATCGATGGGTGAGATCGGGCCACCCAGAAGTTTTAATCGTGATTAAGTTGCATTAAGGTTGTTAAGAAGGAAAATGAAATTAATAAGAAGTTCTTGAAATTTTTACAGTACATTATTTGCGTAAGAAAAAAAATTTCTGGCAAAGTTTGAACTTAATCTTGTTCTTAGTTATCGAGATAAAAAATGTCAAAGTTACATTGTGGTCGCATTGATGGAAAGGTCATTATTTCGACAATCAGAAATGTCAGCATTACCAAAAATTGCCAAAATATTTATGAAAGTCTTATAAATAAGTATACCAAACTTCAAAAAAATCATGTTTTTAGTTTATGAGAAAATTAAATTATTATTCCAAAAAGTGTACAAAAGCTGTCAAGATTTAGTAAATCATGGCAACATCTGATTTGGTCACCCATTCATTTTTACACCAATATTTTTGTTTTTAATTAATTTTCTCAAAAACTATAAACCTGACTTTTTTGAAATTTGGTACGTACACTTATTTATAAGACTTTCATAAATATTTTGGCAATTTTTGGAAATGCTGACATTTCTGATTGTCGATTTAATGACCTTTAAATCAATGTAAACTTTAACATTTTTTATCTCGATAACTAAGAACAAGATTAAGTTCAAACTTTGCCAGAATTTTTTTTATTACACAAATAATGTAGGTACTGTAAAAATTTCAAAAACTTCTCATTAATTTCATTTTCCTTCTTAACAACCTTAAGTCCAGTAGCGTCGTCGCTTGGTTGATGATAAAATTTAGGGAATTTGGAAAATTGTCCACAACACTTCTAACGAAGGAAGTATTCTCAAACAACCACTAAGTCAAGGCGCCAACACTCGAAGAATCGGGAATTCATGAAAATGGAATTACAATGTAATAGACTTGGGTAAATCATTACGGAGTTTCGCAGTACCGGTGCGTTAAGAGGCGACAACCCACTTATGTACCACCGATTAAGACAACGACTTAAATTTTGATTTTTGACTTGATCACTTTGTTGGGCATCATTCGACACTCTTTGGCTCGCACCCAAAAACAACGTGAATTGTGCACCCGTCCTAATACTTAAACTTGACTCTTATTGGTTTTATGTTCATAAATTTGTTTTAATTTCAAGTAGAACTTGTTCTAACTTGACTACGTCATTTCATCTCTCATTTCCGGAAAATTTTTTGTGTACATTTTTAATTGTTAACATTGTAGTGATGTAAATTTTGTAAATTACAATTATTATTCGAAAACTTTTGTCAATAAAAATTTTTAAGAATATGAGTGTGCACATTTAAAATCGATTCGACACCAATTGCGACCTATATAATATTTTCTTGCCTTTGTGTTCATGTACCAAATTTTATTTTATTTCCGTTCATTATAAATCTATGTAAAATTTTATGTCTTTTGTTTATGTTTTTTTTTTTAAACCAATTTTTTTGGACTGTTTGTGTATTCTTATGTTATCGCAATGAACCACCGCGGTACTGCCAGCACCGTGGGAGATTCAACTTTAGAATCCACGATTTTACCTACTCGTACGTGCACTGTGGTTTCCACGAGCGGTACGTGACATTTGGGCACCGGACTTTTAGGCTCAGGATTTTGTTGGGCGCCGCCGTTTGGGCGCTGGGATTTTTGGGCACCGGATTTTCAGGCGTTGGATTTTTGGGCGCCTCCATGGCCGTAAATACGTCGATCTTCACCTCCCCCCATGTAAAGGTCCGTAAGATTTCCCATACCACCCCCCTTCCTCCAAAAGTTTCGCAAAATACTTTTTTTTAATTAAATCAGTTTTTTTACCTGGATTTTAAGAGATTACCAATTTTTTGCATTAACTTTTTTATGTAAATTAAATGGATGTATAGGAGATACAATGGGAGACAAAAGTTGTTTTCGTTTAAATCATTTAAAAATTTTTATTCCCTGCAATCCAACCTACTAACAAAATAAAAAATGTAATAATTTTTGTGAGTCAAAATTGATATTTGTTGTTAAAACTGATACAAACCGAGATATACATAATATTTATAATACCAACAAGTTTTAAATATGTTTCGAGTTCTTTTAACGTCGAAATCTATATTATTTTTAGAGAATTGAACGTGACAACTCTATATCGGTTGTTCAATTACTGATTAATTTCTCGAGAACGGGGTAGTAAACCGTGCTAACCTAACCTAACCTAACCTAACCTAAGATTTTGCTTTAGATTTTTATTTAGACAAATATTTTACTGTTTAACTTTTTTTACTGATTTTCCCTAAAATCCGACTCTTAAGCAAAACCATACATGTGATAATCATGAATTTTAACAAAAAGTCAACATCAAATTAAA
Source organism: Cantharis flavilabris (assembly GCA_949152465.1). Taxonomy (NCBI): domain Eukaryota; kingdom Metazoa; phylum Arthropoda; class Insecta; order Coleoptera; family Cantharidae; genus Cantharis; species Cantharis flavilabris. The sequence goes on along the minus strand of OX424436.1, from coordinate 27,488,608 downwards.
ACTGCAAGAACTATGGAACTAGTGTAGTGAATCGGTTTGAAATGATTTTTATTACATCGCAAAGTCAATGACGACATGTGTATCAATTTTCATCAATATCTTATATTTTTTAGTTTTATTTTTTGTTTCCTATACATCCTTAACTTTCATTTATATAAACATAAAATTGGTTCGCTACGGGACATTTTGCTCCCGGACATTTCGCTCCCAGACAATTCGCTCCCGGACATTTTGCTACTAGGACATTTTGCTCCTAGGACATTTCGCTCCCGCACGTTTTGCTCCCGGAAATTTCGCTACCATTCCTACGCTGTTACAAAATTTAAATAGTTATTTTGTGAAATATTACATAAAATAAATTTAAAATATTAATTAATGTTAATAATTTTATTATTATTAATAAAAAAGATAAAAATATATTTAAAAAATAAAGATAACTAAACTTACATAACATACCTTACGTCTTCGCACGGATCTCTCTTTTATGTGCAATTTTGCTAAACAAAGAACTGAAACTAACACTAACCTATATAACAAACCCATGTCTTTGCACAAATCTCTTGTAAAAGCGATTTTGCTAAACAAATACCTTAAACTAACAGTAACCTACATAACAAATAAAGCCATCGAGTTATCTTTATTTTTTAAAGATATTTTTATCTTTTTTATTAATAATAATAAAATTATTAATATTTTAAATCTATTTTATGTAATGTTTCACAAAATAACTATTTAAATTTTGTAATAGCGTAGGAATGGTAACGAAATGCTCGGGAGCAAAATGTCCGGGAGCGAAATGTCCTAGTAGCAAAATGTCTTAGTAGCAAAATGTCCGGGACCGAATTGTCCGGTAGCGAAATGTCCGGGAGTGAAATGTCCAGTAGCAAAATGTCGGGTCAAACATAAAATTTAATTTATATTTTTGTATTTTTTGTGTAATGGGGCATCCATTAATTACTTGAGGTGATTTTAACGATTTTTAGATCCCCCCTCCCTCCTTGGTGAGATGTCGTGAGATTTGGCTTGACCCCCTCCCCTCTTCCTAATCTCACGTGAGATTTTTTAAAATGCTAATTTTTAGTATAAATTCATTAATTTGTGCTTGATCGCGTCGATTTATTTAAAAAAATATAATTTGCTTAATTATTTTTATTTAGGACTAGTTAAAACAAAAAAATTACGTGATATTTGCCAGACCCCCCTCTCCCCCACGTGAGATTGGGTGGGATTTAGCTCGACTCCCCCCCCCCCTTAAACGCCTCACGTAATTAATGGACGCCCCCTAATAACAATACTATTGTTATTTATCTATTGCGATGTATCACTATCGAGCCCTGTCGTTGGGTGCCATTTAAACTATGCGACATTTCTATCGAGCACTGACGTTGGGTGCCAATTTACTATGCGACGTTTCGCTATCGAGCTTTCCAAGTTGGGCGCCAATTTAACTCTGCGACGTTTTGACTATCGAGCTGTCGTTGAAATTGAATAAATTGAATTTCCAGCTAGTTTGAATTTTAAGATGTGAACGCTCCTTTAATATTTTATTGAGGTTAACTTTATATTGAAAACATGCAGACAAATATTTATTCTACGCAGATAAATTTTGTGAAAGTTATTTATTTTGGAATATTTTAAACATAAATAAATCCTATAATCTAGTGTAAAGGTGTCAAATTATAATTTGAAATCGAGTTTAATCAAATGGTTTTCTTTTTATAAAATAAATTAATTTCTACCTTTATTGTTGCTTCCCAGATTGAATCATCACAGTAAAAACATCCAATAGGGCACTTCCACTCCCCCACTCCAACATGGCTGCCGAACAGCAGCTTGGTGGTATGGTTGGTGGTATTCGTCATAAGATTTGTTAAGGATTCAAATGTTTTCGTTATAAAAATGTATTTTTTATAGAATTCTAACCAGTTCTTTTAACATTTTTAGCTTTTATGATACGGTGGTGATTGTTTTACAAAAAATTGGGCTACTAAAATACACTATACTTACAAATAATTGAATAATTTGTGTTATTAAATTTTTGAAAATTATCAGCCTTAAATATTAAAAGTTAGGTACAATAATTTGAAATAAATTGCTTTAAATAAAAATAAACAACATTTCAGCTGTTCATTAATAATTAGTTTCCAGCATTTTTGCGTTTTTGAGTAATTTACATAAATACATTCAGATTTAGTGAAAGATATAATCGTAACTAGCACAGTTCAAGAGTTTACTAAAAAATGTAAAAATTATGTCTTAAAAATCAGCAAATCTTCTAGTCGAGAATGCATTAAGCCCGGCAGATACAAATTTCGCCCAAGTTTGAAAATTCCCTACCTATAACTCAAACTGACGAAAAACCATTTAAATTAGATATTTTCTAGTTTGATTTGGTTAAGTTTAATCATTCATTTAATTTTACTGTACTTTTTATTCTGTAAATATTTGACTTTGTTTAAAGGCAAACCGGCACAAGTTGGAAAATAACAAATTCTGGTTGTATAGCCCTGCTATTTCAACATGAACCGGTAAGTCAAACAAATTACTGAAACACAAAAATGCTGGCAAATAATTACAAAACATAACAGCTGAAATGTTGTTTATTTATTTATTGTATTGTATTTCATTTAAATAACCGTTAAAATTATTAAATTATTGTAACTTTTAATATTTCAGGTTAATAATTTTGAAAAATTTAATAACACACAATTTATTCAATTATTTGCAAGTATAGTGGATTTTAGTAGCCCAATTTATTATAAAACAATCACCACCGTGTCATAAAAGCTAAAAATGCTAAAAGAACTGGTTAGAATTCTATAAAAAATACATTTTTATAACGAAAACACTTGAATCCTTAACAAATCTTATGGCGAATACCACCAACCATACCACCAAGCTGCTGTTCGGCAGCCATGTTGGAGTGGGGGAGTCGAAGTGCCCTATTGATTTTTACTTAAATTAAGACAGGTAAATATTTTAGGTTATCATCACGCCCTTATTTATTAAATACAATATTTCTTTAATTAAACCATAATCATTTCCATTATCCAAATATTTATCTTTTCTTACGTCAATCTTCTATAAATTAGTTATAAATATTTATAACATAAACATTTTTAAACTTTGAGGTTATAACCGCATCAACATTTAATGAATTACACTTTTCCCAATATAACGAACTGCACGCAACGAATTTTGAAACAATATTAGGTTTGTTCGTGCTAGTTACACTTTTTACACTTAAAGTGTAAATAGTGTAATTTACACTTTAACTTTTTCCCAAAAGTGTAGGTTTAACGCGAACGCAAAAAGTGTAACTCCTCCCCTTGAATTCAAATTTGCGTTGATATAAGGTTATGTAAATCAAAATTTAGATATTGGTGAGCAATAAAATAATTATAATTTTTACGATTTGCAATCATTTTCCTTAAATTTTACATAATTCAAATTTAAAATAATTTTATTTAAAATTTTTAATTTTAATTTAAAAAAATCGTAAATTGTTAATAATTATTAATAATAAATAAAATATTAAAGACAAGGTACTTGACATAATACATTTTTAACATTTTATTTTTGGTAACTCTTATTTTTATTTCTTTAGGTTTGTATTTTTAAATTTGAAAATCTAACAGCCAATCAAAATTAAGTGTAAAAAGTGTAAACGTTTACACCTGCTCCAGAGCAGGTGTAAAAAGTGTAGAAAAGTGTAAGAAAGTGTAGTTACACTTTCTAGCACGAACAGCGCGCTCTGCTAGCACGAACAGAAAAGTGTACACTTTACACTAAAGTGTAAAAAGTGTAGCTAGCACGAACAAACCTATTGACTAAATGAGCCATTTTGCGTTTTCTTTTTATATGTTTTGGCGAAACCTGCCAACTAGATTTCAAATTTTCCTTTCGTAACCATGACAATCCATTTATATTTGAGATTTGGATTTCACTCGAACACCAATCTTCTTGAAATTTTCAGGAAACCTCCATCTTACTTCGGATAACATCCCATAATTTTCCTGTTCGAAATTTTTTAACAATAAGCTAGTCGGAAGGAAAACCATTTCTCGTCGATTCAGCAACTGTCATAACTTCGGATGAAGATTACGCACCAGCGCGGGCTTCACCTCGATTTTTACCGCACAAAACGTATTCTCCAGGTCATTTTACTACTAAAAGTCTTTTAGTAGTCTTTTCTACCAAAAATTGTTATTCACAAAACCACGGTCATCTAGCGTTTATGTAGGTAAAATGTCCAAAATGTTCAAATAAGTTTCCATTTATGCTTCGCACGATCACAAATTTTTGTCTTTTTCACCTAATTACCCTGACACAACTTATGTACTACTTAAAATTAACAACTTTCATTTTTAGGTAAAGAGAAACCAAATATCCTCCACAAAGCCTCTCTTGTCTAACAGATTTGTCATTTAGGGCTTTTAGCAGTCCCTTTGAATAGCACCGATTCCTTGTTCTACTTAGTTGGATAGACTAAATCAAGTATTTGACGACCAACAATCAATTAAATTGAATTTTGAAAAATCCCATCCAAGATGTGAGATGACTTTTTGATTTAAATAAGAACATGAGTGAAAACTTAGATTTTATGGAGCCTTCACAAGCAAGGTAAACTTTTTATGTTGTACGCAACTGTACAATTCTAAATTTTAACTAATTGACCTCAACTTTTTAGATTTTGGCAAATACAAACCACCTCCGATAGTCAAACGTTGGCTTTTACTAATTGTCGTAGGAATGGAAAGTATTAATAAGTAATTTAGGTATCTAAGCATAACCAACATGGCACTATATATATAAATGTAAAAAGAATTTTTTTGTCACGGGTTATCTTCGAAAGTACTAAACGGATCGACTTGATTTTTTTTAAATGATTTTTTTTAAAAGGTTTTAAGCCTAATTCCGCGTTTGTAAGTTAATAAACAATCGAGTAATCACATTTTTTCCAAACTGGATTTTAATCCCATATTAATCCATTAATCCTATAATACCAACTTACAAAATTTACTATATAGGAGAAATTATATTCTATACATAATCAAAAATTTAAAATGATGAAAAGAATATCAAATCTTGATCGTCATTCTACGGTTGCTAAAAGACAGCGTCTTCTTAGAGAAAACCCAAGTACCGATAACAGAAATGTTCTTAATACTTCTGAGCGAGTACAGGATCCCATTTCACAGCAAATCCAAGTCTGAATATAAGTTGATGGTGATGATCATTTGCATGGTATAGAAGTCGAAAATGAAATCGTTCCTTTGGTTCCATGGACAAGCAGGGAAATGTCTGGTTTTAATCTTTTAATTATGATGTCTCCATTGATTATTCAGCTAATTCTCACGTTTCTATTGGAACCATGACTTTCAGCTGCAACTACTGTCATGCATTGAAATGGAAAAAAGAAGCACCTGGCCTATTTTGTTGTTGTGGAAAAGTTTTACTAGATGATATTCTTGAACCACCAGAACCGTTAAAGAGTTTACTACTTGGCACTCGCTATAATTCGCATGATTTTCTTAAAAATATGCGAAAGTACAACTCGGTTTTTCAAATGACATCGTTCGGTGCTACCGAGATACGGCATGGGAATTTTATGGCCACGTTTAAAATTCAAGGCCAAATGTACCATGGAGTTGGTTCCCTATTTCCAACAACGCAGGAAGAACAAAGAAAGTTTGTTTGTTTGTTTGTTTGGTCGTCTTTTAATAACTCATGGACTCTTTGACCGATTTCAACCAAATTTGGCACACTTACTCAGTAGGACTTGGGGAAGTTCTTTATGTAGGAATATGTTTAAAAATGTGAGAGGAGAGAGAAATAGAAAAATTATGTCTGGATTAAATTGTAAGTTGGTAATACATTTTTACTAGATAAATTCGGATTTTCGAAATGTGAAGAACTCGAAAAACCCAATATTTCTATTACCCTTGAGGGATATCGCAAAATATACTAAGTTACTTGAACTTGAGTCGCTTACTATATAAGTACTTAGATATTTAAATTGAATCAAATACAAACAAAGGAATTTCGACTTAAACAAACGAGCAACGGGAAACAAAACTGGAAAACGTTCGAGTACGATTGCTCTATCCAGACGAACATTGCACACTGATTTCTTAATAAAATGCTTTCGGACAGGTCAAATAATCACAGAAAAAAAAGGTGGTGTGTATTTAACGAAATTAGTTGTTAATAGTACTACATTTTGATCCTATGAAACTTTTCGTAATTATTACCACAAACATTTCGTTAATATTATTACGGTAGTAATAGTAACAGTAACAAATATTTTCGTAATATTTACTACGTTCTTCGTTAATATTACTAGTAATATTACTACTAGTAGTAGTTATATTGACGAATATATTCATAATAATAACTACGTTCTTCGTTAATATTACTACATTTTGATCCTATGAAAGTGTTCGTTAATATTAGCACAAGCATTTCGTTAATATTACTACGGTAGTAATAGTAATACTACACTAATACTTACTACGGTAATAATAATAGTAGTAATAATAGTAGTAAAAATATGTTTTTTTGTCTGTTTTACCTCGTAAATATAACGACGGACTTTTTTTTCTGTGTATATCAATTTTCGCCTTTTTTAAGGGTTTTTCGCATTTTAAATTCTATTTGTATTGAAAAATAACAAGATAGCAAAGTTGTAGAGCAGAAAATTTTCCATCGGTTATGTTTCTTAGTTTTTTCTCTAAAGCCCCTACTTCCGCCGTTAGAGCGCGCAGAAAAACGTACCTATATATATGTTTGGCATATTGACATTTTAAGTAAAAATTATGCCTTTTTATATAAACTAACATCCAAGGAAGATTTTGGAGCAAGAAATTTGAAATTATATTTTTGTTTGATTATTCGATTCCGTCTAGTTTCGCCGATAAAGTGCGCGCAACCATGATTATGAATGCTTTTCAGCAATGGACAATTTGCATGATTTTTAATTTTAGCATATAACTATTCTATAAATTAGAATTATCAATATTGAGCTACAGGACACAAATAAAACACATTTCTTTGAGAATATTGTTTTTTTTTCACCATTGGTTTTTCTTAATCCACGACAACTTATTAGAATTATTAATACATTCGTCTTCTTTATTTTTTCTTTCATTACCAGGATTTCGTATTATCATTCTGATCAAGTTGTCGGATAAATGTCAATATTCTAAATTAATATAATAATTTATAGTTGCTTTGTAATTGTCTTTGTTTTTGTTTTTCAATTCATATTAAACTTGAAAAAGAAAAAGACATTTTTCGAAAGCTCGTTTAAAAAATGTGTATTATTTGTGTCCTATAGCTTAATATTGATCATTCTAATTTATACTATTTTCAAGAGCTAATAATTTTAATTTATAACTATTCTACATAACAACATATTGTTGTGTTCTGATAAAGAGATGAAAAGTGAGTTGCGTAATTTAGAAATAAAGAACTGACTTTGCAACCTGAGGAACAATAAAGGCAGGACTTTTGTTCGTTTTCAAAATTGTTTTTATTAGTGTTAAGTTTTGTTCGTTAGTTAAGTTACATTGTTTAATTTAAGTTTGTTGCAGTAATATCGTTTGTTTTATCTAAATTTTAATGTTTGTATTTTTAATTTTCGTTGTTTAGCGACTCACACGAATGCAGCTGAGCAGTACACAAACAAATAGCACAAGCAGCAGGAAACAAAATACTAATCTTGATTAAAAAAAAAAAAAAAGAAAATAATAAAAAATCCTAGGAAATGGAAATATAAATAAAAAGAAGAACAGTCGAATAAAAGTCGTTATTTGAGAGCCCGAGAGGCAAGTCGTGATAGAGTCGTTATTTGAGAGCCCGAGAGGCTAGTCGAATAAAAGTCGTTATTTGAGAGCCCGAGAGGCAAGTCGTGATATAGTCGTTATTTGAGAGCCCGAGAGGCTAGTCGAATAAAAGTCGTTATTTGAGAGCCCGAGAGGCAAGTCGTGATACAGTCGCAAATTTACAGCCTGAGAGGTTAGTCGAATAAAAGTCTGAATTTGAAATTACGAGAGGGAGTCACGTCAGTCAGAATTTAAGAGTCCGAGTGGCAAGCTGGTGTTAAAGAAAACCGAGTGGCAAGCTGGTGTTAAAGAGTTGTAAATTGAGAGCCCAAGAGTTGGTGTGGAGGTGGAATTTAGCCGAGGAATTTGTGGATAGAGTGTAGAAGGAAGAATCCGAATTACGTGCTGCTCGGCGAATTTTGTGTGAGTCCTGCTTTTTTTAATTTTGTTTCTTGTGTTCAGGTTGCAAATAAATTGTTCTTTAAATCGTCAGTTTTTTATTGTCTTACATGTAACCATTTTTCGAGAATCAACGACCCATTTTAAGAAGAGATCGGAGAGCAAAGAGCACAACAATATGTAATGTGTCTTAATTTTTTTTTAATTTGGTTCACAAATACAGCCAGAAAAAAATATTGAAATTTAAATGTATTGTCGTGTTTCAAACATCAAATTTGATATTTTTTATTTAATTGGGAAGATTTTGTTTATTTTTATTATCTTTTTGATTTTGTAAATAATTTTTAAATTTGTTTATAACGCGGGCAAGTTTTGAGTTGGCAACAATTTTGAGATGGGAAGGGCCTTTTGCCGATAATGGCCGTCGAAGCGGTTCAGACAATGTTTGTCTCCTGGTTTTGTTTGAAAATCTGATTGTAGATTTTATATTTGGCGAATAAATTTATTTGAGTTTTGAAGTGAGTAATTTTTATTATAATTTTTGAGAAGTGGTCCATATTTGAAATTGGATATTTTTGATGCGATTGAAAGTTGGATTGTATTTTTGTATGGAAGAGATTTGGATTGCTTATAATAATTGTGACTGTGAAGGTAAAATTTGGATATACTAGAAGAATTAATTAGATTGGATGAAAAATTATAATACTATTGCAAATTAAGTTGAAAGGCAAGGTGAAATTTGTATTAGCGGCGGACACATGCGGTGATAAGACGTGCACTCGTTTATCGTTCCATTTTTACATTACTATTTTATTTAACATTGAAATTAAGGTTGTTAAGAAGGAAAATGAAAATAATGAGAAGTTCTTGAAATTTTTACAGTACATTATTTGCGTAATAAAAAAAATTCTGGCAAAGTTTGAACTTAATCTTGTTCTTAGTTATCGAGATAAAAAAATGTTAAAGTTCACATTAATTTAAAGATCATTAAATCGACAATCAGAAATGCCAGCATTTCCAAAAATTGCCAAAATATTTATGAAAGTCTTATAAATAAGCATACCAAATTTCAAAAAAGTCATATTTTTAGTTTCTGAGAAAATTAAATTATTATTCTAAAAAGTAGTTCAAAAGCTATCAAGATTATCGATAAATATACATTAAAAACAAAAATATTGGTGGGAAAATGAATGGGTTACGAAATCAGATGTTGCCATGATTTACTAAATCTTGATAGCTTTTGTACACTTTTTGGAATAATAATTTAATTTTCTCAGAAACTGAAAACATGACTTTTTTGAAATTTGGTATACTTATTTATAAGACTTTCATAAATATTTTGGCAATTTTTGGTAATGCTGACATTTCTGATTGTTGAAATAATGATCTTTAATTCAATGCGACCGTAATGTAACTTTGACATTTTTTATCTCGATAACTAAAAACAACATTAAGTTCAAACTTTGCCAGAAATTTTTTTATTACGCAAATAATGTACTGCAAAAATTTCAAGAACTTCTCATTATTTTCATTTTCCTTCTTAACAACCTTAATATAAAATTTGGATTTTATTGGAAAAATTAAAAGGGAAAATAATACGACAGTATATTTGTTGCACGAAATCGTATTGTTACGTAACTGTAATGGTTAATTATATTTGAAGATTCATGTACGTATGATGACTCATCTGTGATGATTCATGCATGATGATTCACATGTGATAACCAGTTGTTATGCTGCTGAGTTTGCTGTCTAGAATGTTCCAGAGAAGGTATAAAACTTTATAGAAATACCTGGAAGGTTGTGGAACATTCTAGAACTAAGCGTTTGAATATAAATAGCAGCACGATTTGCTGTGAAAAAAAGTTCGAGTTCGGACTCGGAACAGTGAACATAAATATCGTGAAAATAAATAGTAGTGGAAATAAATATACCGAGTGTTAAATAAATACAATGACTTAATTGAAATAAATATAGACTTATGTGAGGCTAAATAATTGTAGTGTAATTTAGAATTAAGTGTAAATATTAGTGAATATATGTTTTTAACTGTAATTATAATTTAGCCCTTTAGCAATAAATAAATGTTTAATATTCGTTACAGTATTAATAAATATGGGCGGGCCTAATGTAACTTTTAAGGATTTTGACGTCACTAAAATGGCGATTAGTAACTAAAATTTGGTTACTTTATTATTTGGTTATGTTATTTTACAAACACTAGATACTTTAGTGGAAATTATACTGGTGTATTGGCTATTGGCACAAATGTGTATCACTTATTGAGGCTCGTGTCGTCATGTCCTGATTTCTATCACGTGAATTTTTCAAATAAATTAGAACATTTCATTAATTTTTTGGGGGCTGACGATAGGTACTTTGAACTATCAATAAATGCCATTTTGAGGTGAATTTGAATTTTATTCAAATTGTCCATTATTAGGATTTTTAGTGGAAATTATGAGTTTTTTGTTAATTAAGATGGAAGGAAAAGTTGTATATGGGTATAATATCTATCGAAATGATCCATTTATCTTATTCCCAAATAAGTTTCTTTTCCAAAAAAAAAAGTTTTCCAGAGGAAGTAGGAAAAGTAAAGAATTTCCATCAAATGTGTAACAATGCTTTTTCAATCAAAACTTACATACATAATAATAATTTCTTGCATTCTTATAATTATTACAATTGTAAAAACTGCGTATTGAGTCGTACCTACTCTTTTTGGCATTGTAGAAAAATCCTTATCATCGGACGTGTCTTCTTCCTCATCGTCACAAATATTCATATGCATTGCAGGAAAAACGTAAATTACTCCTTCCTCTTCGTCCTCGGATTCATCAAAACCGTTCGAATCAGAATAAATTGATTTTTAACCTCTGTCTGTATGCATTCTTAATGCTTAATCTGTTGGTGGCAAAGACATCATTGATTTAGTTAACCCTTAGTTAACAAAAAACGCATAATTTCCACTTAAAATCTTAAGAATTGCTGAAAAGCATCCATAATCATGCTTTCGCGCACTTTAACGGCGAAGCTATGCAGAATCGAATAATCAAACAAAATTATAATTTCAAATTTCTTGCTCCAAAATCTACCTTGGATGTTAATTTATATAAAAAAGCATAATTTTCACTAAAAATGTCAACAAGCCAAACATATATGAGGCGTAAAACTAGAAAAAGAACTCAAAATAAAAAATTTTAAGTAAATTTGTGGTTTTAGGCTTCTATACAACGTATAGGAAGAAGCCTTATGATCTGGCTCCGTGTCTGTCTCTCTGTCTGTCTGTACGCATGATTAAAAAAAATACAGAACTCGTTAGCGTTTTCTTTATATAAAAAAAAAATTGCCGTTGGTCTCTACCTATTTAAAAGATTAACGCATTAAAAATTTTAATAAAGTAAAGCCCAAACAATTTAATCTATCGAAAATTAGAACTCACGTTCTTCAAAAAATTTTACTTATAATATATAGAATATATAGAACAATTCCTCTTCCGCCTTACGCTTACTTGCTTCTCTTCTTTTAAATTCCTCTGCACGCTTCAACTCCACCCGGCGCATAAGATATTTCTACCGTTAGCGTTTTTAGATTTTAGACATATATTATAACCATATCAATATTTTAGAAAACCCAAAAAATGCACTAAACACTTTTCAGAACTAAAATGTTTAAAAGTTAGCACATGTAAAATACACTGTAAGTATTCGCAAACGTTTTCACCATACTATGGCATCATCAGGCGATGAATTAGAAAGAAAATTAAGAGAGAATCCTTTAAATATTGTTCCGAGTGGTAGGGGGAGGTTTTTATAAGAAAAGAAGGGACATTTTGAAAGTTATTACAAAAAAGGGGGGGGGGGTTATAACTTATTGAAAATGTTTAATAAAGGTGAATTATTTAAATCCGATTGACTATTTAACAACAAAGGTGAATATTTTAATTTATTTATTTCTAAAGCTTCTAAAAATTCTAATTTTTTACTTTTTGGTTCTACATGTAAAATTTCATAATTTCCTTGTTTATGGTTGGTATCCAATAAATGTTTCGCGAAAGTAGATTTTCCATCCGCAAGTCTGTGGGATCGCGAGTGTTCTTTAAATCGTGTTTGGAAAGATCTACCTGTATGACCGATATATTTTTGAGAGCATTCGCAAGTGAGCTCATAAACTCCTGATTTAGTTAAAATATCTGACTTTGATTTAGCGTTATTAATGAATTTTTTAAGTTTATTGTCTGTTCTAAAAGCTATATTGAAATTATGTTGATTCAAATATTTGACAATTTTTTCTGACTTGTTTCCGAGAAAAGTAACTACGTTAAAATTTACGTTAGATTTATTATGAATAGTGGGGTATATTGAATTGACTAGTTGTTTATGTTTAATCTGACTAAGTAAATTATCAATCAATTTGACCTGGTATCCATTAGAAGTCGCGATAAATTTAATTCTATCTAATTCTTTTTGAAAATTTTCTTTACTGAGAGGAATTTTGGTTAAACGATTCAGAAAAGCACGAAAAGAGGCAATTTTATGTGAAAAGGGGTGCTCAGAGCTGTTATGAATAACCGATCCAGCTTCTGTTGGTTTATGAAAGATATCAAATGAAAGAATGTTGTTAATTTTAGAGATTGTGAGGTCGAGGTAGTTAATCTTATTATTAACTTCAATTTCTTTAGTGAATTTAATATTCGCGTGTTGTTTATTAATAAAATTGAAAAGTTTATCTAATTGTCTAAGGGACCCATTGAAACAAATAAAAATATCGTCAACATATCTATACCAATAAATTATGAACTTTTTAAATGCAGAATTGAGAATTTTAGTTTCGAGGTGATCCATAAAAATATCAGCTAATAAACAGGACAGGGGATTTCCCATAGGTAAACCATCTTTTTGAAGGTAAAATTTGTTATTAAATTTAAAATAGTTTTGCTTAAGGCAAACATCTAAGGCGATTAAAATTTCTTGAATAATTAAAGGGTTCGTTTTGTTATTAACTAAAAGTTCTCGTATTATGTTTAAGGTGTCTTTTATGGGAACGCTTGGGAAAAGATTAGTGACATCGAAAGATACAAATTTATGGGAATTTTTAAGAGTTACGTTATGCAATTTATTAACGAGATCTAATGAATTTTTTACGGTATGTTTAGGTTCAAATTTTGTGTAATATTTAATGATATCTATAAGTTTAGAAGCTAAATTTCTACATTATATGTTAATGCACGTTAATATATTAATGCACCTTGTAGAAATTTAGCTTCTAAACTTATAGATATCATTAAATATTACACAAAATTTGAACCTAAACATACCGTAAAAAATTCATTAGATCTCGTTAATAAATTGCATAACGTAACTCTTAAAAATTCCCATAAATTTGTATCTTTCGATGTCACTAATCTTTTCCCAAGCGTTCCCATAAAAGACACCTTAAACATAATACGAGAACTTTTAGTTAATAACAAAACGAACCCTTTAATTATTCAAGAAATTTTAATCGCCTTAGATGTTTGCCTTAAGCAAAACTATTTTAAATTTAATAACAAATTTTACCTTCAAAAAGATGGTTTACCTATGGGAAATCCCCTGTCCTGTTTATTAGCTGATATTTTTATGGATCACCTCGAAACTAAAATTCTCAATTCTGCATTTAAAAGTTCATAATTTATTGGTATAGATATGTTGACGATATTTTTATTTGTTTCAATGGGTCCCTTAGACAATTAGATAAACTTTTCAATTTTATTAATAAACAACACGCGAATATTAAATTCACTAAAGAAATTGAAGTTAATAATAAGATTAACTACCTCGACCTCACAATCTCTAAAATTAACAACATTCTTTCATTTGATATCTTTCATAAACCAACAGAAGCTGGATCGGTTATTCATAACAGCTCTGAGCACCCCTTTTCACATAAAATTGCCTCTTTTCGTGCTTTTCTGAATCGTTTAACCAAAATTCCTCTCAGTAAAGAAAATTTTCAAAAAGAATTAGATAGAATTAAATTTATCGCGACTTCTAATGGATACCAGGTCAAATTGATTGATAATTTACTTAGTCAGATTAAACATAAACAACTAGTCAATTCAATATACCCCACTATTCATAATAAATCTAACGTAAATTTTAACGTAGTTACTTTTCTCGGAAACAAGTCAGAAAAAATTGTCAAATATTTGAATCAACATAATTTCAATATAGCTTTTAGAACAGACAATAAACTTAAAAAATTCATTAATAACGCTAAATCAAAGTCAGATATTTTAACTAAATCAGGAGTTTATGAGCTCACTTGCGAATGCTCTCAAAAATATATCGGTCATACAGGTAGATCTTTCCAAACACGATTTAAAGAACACTCGCGATCCCACAGACTTGCGGATGGAAAATCTACTTTCGCGAAACATTTATTGGATACCAACCATAAACAAGGAAATTATGAAATTTTACATGTAGAACCAAAAAGTAAAAAATTAGAATTTTTAGAAGCTTTAGAAATAAATAAATTAAAATATTCACCTTTGTTGTTAAATAGTCAATCGGATTTAAATAATTCACCTTTATTAAACATTTTCAATAAGTTATAACCCCCCCCCCCTTTTTTGTAATAACTTTCAAAATGTCCCTTCTTTTCTTATAAAAACCTCCCCCTACCACTCGGAACAATATTTAAAGGATTCTCTCTTAATTTTCTTTCTAATTCATCGCCTGATGATGCCATAGTATGGTGAAAACGTTTGCGAATACTTACAGTGTATTTTACATGTGCTAACTTTTAAACATTTTAGTTCTGAAAAGTGTTTAGTGCATTTTTTGGGTTTTCTAAAATATTGATATGGTTAATATCGAGTTACACTACCTAAACCACGTATCAATTGATTATATATTATAACTCCTAAATACTCTATAAACCTATACCGGTTGATCCGCTGATCCACAGATCCTCCGATCCGTTGATATGCTACGACTAATCGTGTCCACGGCTAATTAGATGACCGAATAATCGATGTAATAAATAACGAATATAACGTAATGAATTCAAAGTGAAAAAATAATTTTTCATACGTTATTCTTTTTATTGGAAAGCTTTTGGGTATACAATATTTTAACTGTTTGCTTACCCCCCTCTGTTACTCCCGCATTTTGCGTCAATGTATCATCTGATCAACGTATCGACGGATAATTATATAATATATTATATATTATAATAAAATATAAAACGGCTTATAATAAAATAAAGTCCAAATAATTTAATCGATCAAAAAAGTAGATGTACTATAGAAGCCTAAGAACTATCGCAAAAGCGAGTTCCACCTTGTTTAGTATGTATTTATGGTAAAATTCAAAAAAATATAAGAATAATACAATACGTAGAAAATCAAAATTCAAAATATTAAAAAAAGAGACAAATATCACATAGCAGGTTTGAATTAAGAATATTTGAAATTATGAAAAATTCGTAATACGATAGTACAATATAACGTTAAATTGTTCATACTTCATGTGACAAGCTCAGTTTTGATAATTTTTGGAGGCTATGGTAAGTCAATTTTGTATACGTTAATCTATATTTTTGTTTAGTTCAAAATTTTTTCTTATTTTTCAATTTAATCGATTATGTCCAACTAAAGATTGGAAATAACCATGAAATAACGTTATATTGTACTATCGTATTACGAATTTTTCATAATTTCAATTATTCTTAATTCCAACCTGTTATGTGATATTTGTCTCTTTTTTAATTTTTTGAATTTTGATTTTCTACGTATTGTATTATTCTTATATTTTTTTGAATTTAACCATAAATACATACTAAAAACCACAAATTTACTTAAAATTTTTTATTTTGAATTCTTTTTCTAATATCTGCTATGTTATTAAATTCATTACCTATGTCATTGTTGTATTTCACTTTGCCCGCATTAGTGCATTCGTGCGGGTAAAGTGAAATATTCAATTGAGGAAGAAATATTGGGATTTCATAAAGACGCATTTAGTTAAGGTTGCCGTCACGCCTATGCTAAATAAATGAATAACATGGTGTCATTGTATTTGCTTAGGAAGAAAAAGTACGAACTTTTAGAAACCAATTTTGGAACCATTTAAAAGCTAAAAGTTGGCTCTCGGACCCTAGCTAGTTTTTATTACGATCAGAATACCATAAATATTAAAAATTTTGCTGTTAAATTTACAATTTTTCGAACAGCAAAAGTAGCCATTTAATAATTTTTATAAACATTACTTTAATAAATAGAGGTATAAGAAGTAGCTGACATCCAGCACAAATGTTCCATCTAACTTGAAAAAAAAATTGGTAGCATTATATGCATTTTTGTAGAAACGTAAGCAAATACAAATTGATAGTACAATATTTCTTGTTATGGCGAATCTACTTGAAATATTTGATAGAAATCTGCCGTATTAAAAGAAAAAAAATTAAATTTTATTGAATAATAGTTTGTCTATTTTCTCAGCAATGGCGCTGTGGGTTAAACGCTACCGGGGAGGTTTCAAACTTTGCTAAGTGCATAATAATAGAATGATGAAATACCTATGATGAGAGTAATTCTTATCATGTATTAGTAGGTAATATAAGGAACATAATATACGTGTGGGTAGACGGTCAGCATTTATCAAAGTACGTTATCAAAGGTCAACCGTATACTATTTTTATAATATTAAATACGCTATTATATAGGCCATACTAAATAATATAAAAGTGAAAATAAATTTTAATTCTTCTCTGAACTTGACGGCATTACTGAACTATTTTGATGTGAAAAAGCTCAATAGGCAATACATAAATATAAGCAATGTAAATTAAACTTTTTGAAGATATTTTTTGTCATACATAAAAAATTCGCTTTTACAGCAATACTATTTAAACATTTTTTGTAGAAAGTTTTATTGCTTTTATTATTATTTATGTACATTTTTCAATTCCATCGCACAGTTTTCGAGTTACAGTGATTTAGAAAAGACTCGGTAAAATGCAAAAAATATTTTCGTTTGTATCTCAGAAACGGCACAACAAACGAGAAAATTTAAGTAACATTTTTTCTTATAAATGTTATTCCCTAAATTTTTGTTCATATACATTTTTCAATTTTATGGCACTGTTTTCGAGATATAAATGACGATATTTTTTGCGTTTCTCTTGTTTAAGTCTCGTTTAAGTTGCTGTCAGTTAAAAACGGTGCGACAAAATTTAGAGAATGACATTTTTTTATAAAAAAAGTTGTTTATTAATTTTTCTCTTTCGTTGTACCGTCTCTGAGATACATACGAAAATATATTTTGAATTTTACAGAGTCTTTTTTAAATTACTGTAACTCGAAAACGGTGCAACGGAATAAAAAAGTGTACTATATAAACAAAAACGAAAGCGATGAAATTTGCAACAAAAAATGTTTAATAAGTATTGCTGTATTTTATATGATAAAAAAGACTTGAAAACCTGCAATTTACATTGTTAGCATAGGGGTGTCCGGATTTTATTATGTGCCACTGTAATTATTTGCTATATTGGATTTTTTTTGTTTTTGTTCTACTACTATTGAAGGAGGATCTCTTTATTTTAAATTCTTTTCTCTCCTATTTAAAATTATTTGGGGAGCTTACATTCTTTATAAAATTTAATTAATTTTGGTAACATTATCTAACAATCTAACCCAGTGGTTTTCAAAGTGGAGGGCTTGCGCCTCATGGGGGGCGCCAGAGAAAAGTTTCGTTTTGTGGAAAAGTACTTTTTTTGAAGGGGGGCGCTGATAATTTTTTCTGGTAGAAGGGAGGCGTGACATAAATAAGTTTGGGAACCACTGATCTAACCAAATATTCAAATTCAGAATTTGAAAGAAATAATCGTGAGATCTATTTATAGCCCCTCTTTAATAATAACTCTGCTTGTATTTTTTTAGCTGATTACGCATACGTCCTTTCAAGGTAGTAATCACTGCTCTTACGCTTTGATAAGAAATATGTTTCTTTTTCAATTATAAATTATTTACCTATAGTAAATTTTTATAATAAACATAATTTCTGTTTAAAAATATTTGATAAAATGGGTTCTCATTTATTAATTAATTTAATTCAATTCCCTAAAATTGATTTTTAGAGATTGAATATTAAATAATTTGTTATAAAATATACGTTATGTAGCAAATTGTTTATAAATACGGCAGCACTAAAAAAATTATTATTTGCGAGTTTGTGAATCGGTAATAAATGCATATCTTAGATGCATAATATTTAATATAGTATCAAAGTCGAGTTGTATCTAAATAGCATAATCATTGAGGATTAATAGTTTCGCCTCTACTCACTACGTATCGCTACTTTACAAATGAATTTTTACGAACATCTACCGCCCACGGTCGTGACGGCCCCCTTAAGAGTGAAATTATTTCAGATCTTAAAGGCCAATAATATAAGTTCAATGGCCAAAAATTCGGAAATTTTAGATTTTTTTCTACTTTGTGAGCGGCATTTAAACGTTAACTATGTCACTTTGCCGGACTTTCCCCTACTTACCTGTAGTTCCGAAAGTACATTCAATAAATTACAAACACTCACCGACAACATAATAAGTTGATGTTCGTTTGATGTAAGCATAAAAGTGATATGGAAAGCAATGGCAATGTAGAAGTCACTTTCAACGATGTCAAAATATATAAAAATATAGAAAATTTTTAAAAACATAAAATCTTACAATTAAAACAATCAATATAATGTATAAATATGTAAAATATATTGCATCTGTATGAAACTAAGTAATAAAATATTGTATTGGTCTTTCTGTTGATAAACAAACATTTTATTATTTACTTGGCGGCGAGTTGGTTTGGCGCCGAGTTGTACCTGACCGTGGACCTCATAGGCTTTTGCGGTAATACGGCACTGCTCCTCGTAATAAACGAAGAAAATATGTTTTTTTGTCTATTTTACCTTAATAAAACTGCGTATTCGAGTATTATTTATATGTCTTTTCAGCAATACTGTCCAACGGTCAAGTTGCTGCGTTGTTTAGTTTGTGAAAGATCTATTTAAATAGAACAACTTTTGTAATTTCATAATAATGAAAAAAACAATTTTTTTCCTCAACCGTGTTAAAAGCAGTACATTTTACTGCTGCATTACCTCAAACGAAAGTTGACGTTTTTGTTACTAATATAAAAATGAGTACATTACTAAGCAACACTTTTTTTACGTGCATTAAAAGAACTTTTTTTGTGCTAGACCTAAAAGTGACCTAAAAACAATGACAACTTAATGTAAAAAAACAAAAATTGAAGTTACTGGATTTTCACTACACGAATATTCAAGTAAAATGTTTGAAGTAATTTAAATTTTTGGTTGGAGAAAAAGTAGTATGTCTCATTTGGATTAAAAGTGTCTTTGTTTGACGTGCAATTATTGCATTTGCTCGGCTCCGTTAGCGCTTCGCCTCGCAAATACAAAAATTGCTTGTCAAACAAAGTTTCACTTTTAATCCGAATAAGACAATGTACTATTTTCTTCTTTTTTTTTTACCGTTTGAAAAAAAATTAAAAGATTAAAATGGAACTCAACGAAGTTTATGGGAACTCTAACCTTCGCTATCAATAATTAAATTTTGGACATCTGAATTAAAACAAAAAAATACTGGTAGTACAAGCATTTTTAATAAAGATCGTGCAGATCGTGGAAATGAGGTTACCACTTCACATCGATTGGACAAAATGGCAGAAAATAAGGCAAAACAATTAATTGAGAGTATTCTGCACATTTATTGAACCGCTTCAACCATGCTGTAAAAGAAAAACATCCGCATTTGCCGAAGAACAAATTTCTCTTCGATTAATGCCCGATTTCTACACTTAGAGATATCTATCGGATAAGTATAAGTATACGGATAACCAATCAAAACGGTTGTTTGTTTGGTCACTTAATTAATTTGATTGGTTATCCGTATGTTTATACTTATCCGATAGATATCTATAAGTGAAGAAATCGGACATAAGAAAAAAAACGCGTATATACTAGTGTCTTCGCCATGACAAAATTCCATGAGTTAAGATACGAATTGCTTTCGCAACCACCATATTTGCCAGATATAGCACCCAGTGATTATTTCCTATTTCAAAATATGAAAAAATGGCTCCGCGGAAAAAAACTAAGAGGTTATTGCTGAAGAAAACACTGATTTTGAAGGGTTTCAGCAATCGTATTTTATAGAGGGAATACATAAGATAGATTTGCGTTGGACTAATTGTATCGAGCTAAAAGATGTTTACGTTGAAAACTAAAACCAAATTTTACACAAAAATATTTATTCTTGTCAAGGTCAGGTACTTATCATGCAACCCTCGTATTATGTAAGATTTTAAAAATAGATTGCAAAAAAATTTTAAGGAATATAGTCGATCATATTGTCGGTTTACCGTCGGAGAGGTAAAACTCAATAAGTGAATTTCTTGTAAAAATTGGTTTTGGACATTTTATAGAACAACGTGTCAAATTTTACCTAGGAAAACAGTCACTGTAAGATAATCAATGTCTGCTTGAAAAGTATCTTTGAAATTCTTGACTGAACAGCTAAATTTTAAGGTAAAAAAATGTGTTTAAACGTCTTAAAACCGAAATCCCGCCGGACGACAATTCAACCGGACAAAAAAAAATGTCGGGACAGGAATGTCCGCCACCCGGACATATCGATGTTAAACCCGGAGCCCGGAGATAAACTACTCAAACCCGGAAACTCCGGGTCAAACCCGGAGAGGTAACAGCCCTAATGACCAGTAGCATAACCAGAAAATTCACTTGGGAGGGGAAAGTAAGATTAGTTTAATAAATTAACCAGCGAGTTTTCAAACTAACCGAATGTTATTCGCTTAAGAAATCTTTCATATAACAAAAATGGATTTCGGCCCGGCTGGATTTTCGTTCGGCTGGATATCGGTTCGGCGATATTGGTCCGGCGGGATTATGGTCCGGCGAGATTTTGGCGGCGGGATTGTGGGCGCTACGGTTGGCTTTTACAATAGTCAGTAAAATATTATTTATCCGGGGTGTAATTTTATACGGATGTTTATTGGTTTATTGTTTATTTTTAAACTTTAAACTTTTTTTAAATTTTATTGTGTTTATCGTTCATTGGTTAATTGATATAATATTATGTTAGTTATTACTCATACTTAACCGACTATTGTAAAAGCGAACTTGAGTGAATTTTACCTCTAAACCGACGATATATTGAAGTTGGCCACCCCTGATATACATCATAGGATAAAGACAATAAGTTATCGCGTAAAAATCAAATTTACAAAATTAAGGGTAGATAGTTGACGATCCCGGAAGTAATTTATTACTTTTGTTGTATGTTTTTTCTGACCCCTAAACAAACCTATTTTATTAAAGTAAACATCTGATTAGGGTTACTGGTTATTTTAACACTCAAAATTACCTACCGCATGGACCGCATTGATTAAACACAAAATGTTAAAAAATCCGCAGAAATCGAGAAGAGAAAATGAAACGCATTTCTAAAACGAAGTGATTGTTGTTAAAATGTATCGAAGAAATCCAATAGTTAGAAATTAAATTTTATACAATATACTATACATAGGTACAACATATTAGTAGGTTTGATTTAAAAAAAATTTTGTTTACATGCGTTAATGTTGGAAATTGGGCAATCAAAAGTGGGTATTTGTTTATGTCAATATTATTTATTTTTTGTAAGTAAATATTTAAAAAATGAAAAAATCTTTAAAACAAGTTTTAGTTGATACATTGTTTAAAGTTCAATAACAGCCTATCTAACATTCCTAATCTGTAAATTTCTTATAAAG
The DNA here is from genome assembly GCA_949152465.1 of Cantharis flavilabris. Lineage (NCBI taxonomy): Eukaryota > Metazoa > Arthropoda > Insecta > Coleoptera > Cantharidae > Cantharis > Cantharis flavilabris. The sequence continues at coordinate 27,466,543 of OX424436.1, read as the reverse complement.
ATATTAATATCAGTCATAGGTATATTACCTACTAATATAGGTATGTTTAAAAAAATATATCGGAAACTAAATCTATTACATGAAACATAACAATATTATTAGTCAATTTATTTATACAGTACCTACTGTTTATTAGTTATTCGTTCCTTAAAACGTCAAAAGTATTGTTTACAGCTTGTCCTTATTTTATTTTGTCTACTTTAAATATTGCACTAAATAACTTATTCTTAATTATCTAATAAACGGTATCATAAATTAACATAAAATAAAAATCTACTTGGAAGAAACTGATTGTCAATTTATTATTACCGATTAACTTGAGATGATTAACGAAATCATCCTCACGCAATGTGACATAATAAACCGAATATAAATATCTATATTACCAAATTTCAGTATCATTATTTGTAACTGCAGACAACACCCTTACGTGATGCTCAGAACTATCTTTAAGATTTGAAACGCGTTTCGGAGATGCCAATAGTAATTCCCGCGCATGAGCTTTACTGTACAAAGGACTTTCACATAATATTACTTTCGAGGAAACTGTTGAAGGGTAATTGATTTGTTCTGGCTGTAAATCGGCAGCAAATTCTTTTTCAACCCGACCTTCAACATCATTATTTACATTTTTTATTACTTTTGTACAATTAGCTAATCGATAACTATCGTTACGTTTGATCATTTTACAAGGCAAAAAACTACTACTTTGTGACACACCTAAATATTCATTTTTAGGTAAACTACAGTATTGCGTACAAGTTTGTAGAGAAGATACCTTACCTTTCTCATATGAGGAATCAGTATATACTCGAGCGTCTTGCATATGAACATAAGCACCACTTATATTGTTTGAATTTTGAGGTAATGGTCTTGTATTTGGTGTAACAATTGTAGAAGGAGGCACTCGCACTTTTTCTGCAGTTGGTGAAGTTATGCCTGAAGTGGCACGTATTATTAACTTTTCTAATTGAGGCGATGATGATCGAGAAGATAAATCACTTTTAGTTCCTGTTCGGTTTTTACAATGGGTTAAATATTCCATTACTTTCGGTATTTTATTAAGTGGAATGTGACCAGGCGTAGTAGTTACTTTTCTATATGGACCAGGTTCAAATGTAGAATGAGCAACTTTGCGACGTTTTAAACTGTCGGAGGTATATACTACCTTTCCTTCAGCATTAAGAGTAACACGAGCGCCCTGCCTTCTCGTCCTATCTAAAGAATTATATGTATCTACAGAAGTCTCTTGATTTTGGTTATTACCACGAGGTAATTCGTTTAAAGATACATATTCCTCGTTAAAATTGGTTTCAATTGGTTTCGTTGTCCCAATATGACTAAGAATGTTTTGATTATTGTTTTTAATGTCCGTAATTGTGACATAATCTCCAAAGTCATCGGTAAAGTCACCGATATTATGCTTTACATCTATTTGCTCTTTTGGCATAATATCTTGATATTTTAATTTAATTTGACCCAATACATTATTATATGGTAATAGTGTAGCCTTAAGTGCTGAGTGGGCGTGTACTTGAATTTTTTCTTTAATACTAACACTGTCAACACTAGGTGGAAGTTTACCATCAGTATTCATTGCACTAAAAATGTTTGCATTTTCTACATCTTTATTGTCATTATCGACAGTTTCAATCGTTAAATAGTCAGATATTGCATTTGATTGTATTTGGGCGCTATATTTCTGTGTTGTAAGTGGTTCTGTATTGGTCAAATTAAAATATTCTAAGTTATCTAAATTAGTTTCAATTGGTTTTGAACGAATATATAATTGATTATTATTCTTCCAATCCTTCTCAGAAGTATCTTGAATTTCTTCTACAAAATTATTCTTCAAAATATTTTTTTTACGAGTAAAGCTTTTAGTACTTTCATCGTCGCTATGCGGGGGGGTGATAACGCACATAGAGGGAATTCTACTCGAATTTATAGTCGTTTTTACTCGTATTCTTTCAATTCTATCTGATCCTTCCATATCAGAGCATTCGGAAAACTCAAATTCAGAACAACATCTAATTCCGCTAGGACTATTAGCCGACTCGATGGGAGAACTTGAAGTATTGTGCCCACTATCAGGGGACATATCTCCTCTTGATTGCTCATGTATTGAAGTCGTTACAATTGACTTATTATTAGCAGGGCTTCGTTTCACTGTTCCTGTTTTTTCACTAATAAATTCATTTTCCAAAGAACTTTTACGAAAATTATCTTTACGTGACATTTTCGACAAAGAACTTTTTCTTTCTGGTACAGCTGGAGCAATCAATAAGGATCTATTACTTGCAGAAGTTTGCAGCGTTGTACATACGGTTCCTGCCGAACTGGCAGTGGTAGATGTTGAACCTTTTCCAAATAGCTCGTATTCGTTTTCGGCGCTTATAATTGTATTATTCGAAAAAGCTGTGGTTGAATGTAAAGGAGTTGCAGGTGCATCTTCTTCTTTAAGAGTTTTAAGTCCGCTATCCATGTGAAATGAAGTATAATAACCTTCAGTGTCACATGAATAAATTGAACTCGTTTCACCGTCTTCGAGAAAATCGTGAATGTCTGGTGTTACGGTTTCCTCACTTGTAATACTGTTAGATCTCGATGTATTAATATTAAATTTACCTCTACTAGTTACATAGTTTGGAACATTTAATGAATTTACAGAAGTTGCATTTGAAGTTGATTTAGGGTGAGTAGTTTCAGAATCTATTGAAGCTCTTCCACTTTCTGAACTAGCACTCCAATTACCACTGGAAGAATGTGGTTCATCTTTAAAATTTCCAGATCTTCTAAGTCGCCGTTGAATAGAACTTTCTCTCAATTTTACTAGTGTGTTTGTGTTAGTTGATAAAGGAATCAAGATAGGATTTTTTGGTTCGGTAGATTTTTCTAAAGATGTATGTGATAATTTGTTGTCTTGGCTCATTCGTTTATCTTTATTAATATTTTTCTTTCTTTTGAAATTCACTCTTTCATATAAATTCAAATCCACTTCGTCATTTTCAATTATTTCCTTTTTATGAGAAGATCCGGGTAATTTATTCATCATTCGTAATCTATCTTTACCCCACTGTTTTAAAGAATAAAAATGAGATCGTCTATTCTCAACTGAAGATTCCGTTTTAAACGATGATCGCAGAAAATCGCTACTTTTACTACGTAGCACGTATTCTTCATCGACAGCTAAAGAGGGCTCCTCCCTGTTAATAAAATTAAAATAATAATAATTTGTGATTGTGGCTATTCTTTTAATACAAATAATCACTTTTTTTGACCTAACTTATTTTGAAGTTTTTAGGCTTCTATACAACGTATATATACAACGCCTTATGATCTGGCTCCGTGTCTGTCTGTCCGCATGATTAAAAAAAAAACGATTAACGCATTAAAAATTAAAGCCCAAATAATTTAATCTATCCAAAAATCAGAACTCGAGGCGATTTTTTCATGCGATTGATCGCTGCGATAAGTTGCAGGCGCTTAGCGCCTCGTGTAATACAAAATCGCTCAGGCGATTTGTTGCTGCAACTTTGCGCACGTGCAATTTTTTAAATTAGAAGTTGTTCTAATTTTACGCGATGTTTTCGTGCGATTTCTTACTACCAATTTAAAAATGTTTGGAAAATGTTTCTAAATGATTTTCTATATACAGAAATTCACTGAATATGTCATGTCACGTATTTATAATATTGTTTTTAGTTGTCAAAAATAAAAATCGCACATGCGAAAATGCTCAGCAATTTTGCGCAAGCCAAAAAATCGCTGCAACCTATCGCAGCGATCGATCGCATGAAAAAATCGCTTCGTGTAATATGGCCTTAAACTGTTTACTTACTCCCCTCTCTTACTTATTTCTCTCTCCGTATTACTCTCTTACCGTATTTTGCGTCAATAAATCATCTGATCAACGTATCGGCGGATAATAATATAATATATTATATTATAATAAAATGTAAAACAGCTTATAATAAAATAAAGCCCAAATAATTTAATCTATCAAAAAAGTGGTTGTATAGAAGCCTAAGAACTGTCGCAAAAGCGAGTTCCACCTTGTTTTATTTTAGATTATTTAGATAAATTAGATTTAAATTAAAATATTTACTCGAAAACGAGTGTCAAGTCATATCCGAAATAAAAGCAAAGTTGTACGTCTATATAAGTTCATACAAATTAATATTTACTTTACTATACTGCTTGTAAATCTTAAACCAATGCACGTCATGAACATTGCACGTCACAATTGAACAGCGTTGTTAAAATTGTAAACACCATACGACTACAAGAGTTTCAAATACTGAACTGTCAGCAGAACATGCAATACTGTAAACATAGATTGACATAGACAATTTTTTTTCTTATTTTGTGCCCGCTTAAGTAATTATGTTTTATATTTTATTTGGTAAAATAGTTATTTAGTTTGTATTGAGTTTTCTGTATTGGTTTTCTGTCGATTTCCACTGTGCATGTATTATTTTGACCTGTAAATCCATGGAAACCAAAACTGGTGGAAATTAGAATAGTCTCACTTACGTTTTTTAAGATAAATCAAAATTATTATAATTTAATTGACCTATATAAATTTTTTTTATTAATAATAATACAAACACATCGACTGATAACATTTAAATAATAATTTATTAAAAAAAACTTTATTATTTAATTAAATAAGGTGGAAGTTGAAATAGACTCACTATAATTTTTAATCAAATGGAGGTGTTTAAATTTATTTAAAAATTGATATGACCACCTTCGCTTCTTATTACCTCAAATAAGCGTCGGGCATAGATAAAATTAAATTTTGTAAAATTTCTGGCGATATTTCTGCTCAAACTTCTCGAATTCTGTTTTTAACTCTTCAGTTATTAAAAATTGCTTGCAATTTTTGTACACTTGCCTTGAAATAATACCCCATAGGTTCTCTACGGGGTTTAAATCGGGACTACAGGCTGACCAGGACAAAACTTCAATATTTTTGGTAATAAACCATGCTTTCGTCGCCCTGGAGGCAGCGTTGTCATTTTGAAAAATGAAGTTTTCTCCAAGTAGTTCCACTGCATTTTCCAACAAACTCACTTGCAACACTTCTAAGTACTTCTCGGAGTTCATCTTAGTCGAAATCCAAGCTAAGGGAATAGTGCCATAGAAGCTAAATCCACCCCACACCATTACGGTCCTCCCGCCGAAATTAGACGTACCTCCGTTTCTCTACTTAGATCGTGCCAGTATTACTGCCATCCATCTGGACCATCCAAATTAAACTTTTTTTCATCGCTGAAAAGTACATTTTTCCATTTATCAGTCCACGCCATGTGTTTTCTTGCGAAGTTAAGCCTATTTACCTTATGTTTCTCGGTAAGCCGGGGTTTACCTACCCTCTTGCTGTAATCTGCATGACGGTGCTGGTGTAAAACTTGACTAACTCGTCGCTGGTCACTGGTAACTGTAAATCCACACGAATTTGCGATGACGTCATGTGCTGAGTCACCGCTTTTGTAAAAATTGCACGTTTTTGACGATTACTTAATTTTGATTTGGCCCCTGTTTTGTTATTTTTGCCATAATTTTCTTTATTTTTCATAAAATTATTTATAACTTTTGGCGATCTGCCAGTTCTCCTTACAATCTGACGATTTGTTAAACCGGCATCTTTGTATGCGTTGATTGCAGCAATTTCTTCGTTATTCAAACGTTTACCTCGACCCATGTTGACTACAAACATTAAAATTATTCAAAAACAGTTTTTTAATATTAGCAATGACTTACCTGTAAAGTTTGATGTATAATTTTTTTTCCAAATTTGAATAATTTAAATTGTTTATAAGTGACGCTATTCCAATTGCCACCAGTTATATGCGATTTGTGTATTAAATCGCGGGCGTACAACCAGAACTATGTAAGTCCACTTTTTATGAAATGAGAAATTTCACCACTTTTTCAATCCCGGACAAGGATTTACGTTTTTTATTTGGGTTGGTACACCTCGACTTCAAGCGGATGATTTGATTTTTATGAAGATGTATCAGTAGAGATGAATTGAGTTTGCAGTCACACTTTCTCGGTTGATGAGTATTGGAACTGGCAAGCTGTTGAATTTTTAATGAGTATTTTGTGTTCTCTATTTTGTAGACTTTCATTCCTGGATGGTAGACCAATAGAATTATGAAGTAAATGTTATTGAATTCGAAAGGTCCTGACGAAGGAAAGACAATTGCAGAGTCGTGAAGTTGGTAGTACTGCATTCAGGGTAAGTCTCATAGAGATGCATATACTTGTTTTAAATGATGCGATATGCCAGGTTCTATTTGTAAGTCAATAATCCCGAGATAATGAAATCCGGTGTGCAATTAATCTTTGCTGGGCATAACTTCTTTTTGTTGGGTTATCCTCTTCAGGGATACTCAACTGTATTTTATATAACTAAATCTACCCCTCAGGTAGATGTCAGTTTTTCACTTTTTTATTTTTTATTTCGTTTTCTAGTTCGAAATCTTTAATTACGTACTGGCTTTACTTGATCCTTATGTGTATGTTTTATGTTTTGTTTTGATTAGTGAATTAATTAAACTTGTCGACATCTTTTATTTCTATCTGTGTTAATGCAATAAATCGACTCTTGCTTTCTTTTTAGTTTTATTTGTATTAGCTGGCGTCCACATTAACATCGGAATTTTTTCCATTTAGTTTAGATGCGAGTTTGATCGAACTTTTGTTACCAACCCACGATGTTTTTCGAAACAATGTCCACTTAACTACAATCTTTTGATTGTTTTGTATAACGAGATGCTTAAATGCTCTGTTAACATATTGCATTTCATAATGATTTTAAAACTACTGTTAACTAATTGTGCTGTTTGAACTACACATGATATATTTGAACTAAAAACTATAAAATGTAACCCATGGACCCATTAAATGAATGAATGAATTAATAAATATTAACTAAGAGGTCTGTGAAATAACGTCAAAATCAATGCGCTTGTGTCATATTAGGTTAAAACACGCAGTATAACACTCAAACTTCAAATAAACGTAGGTTATGCTTAAGGGGGCCACTCCGTGTGATTGTCGGTTTATTTCGCTTTTCATTGGGATTTTTTTGACGAACAATAAAAATATACAAGATTCAACTTATTAATACATATTTATTGACATTTCAACAGGAAGTCAGAATATTTTCAGACCAAATTCTTCATCACAACGTGTGTTGCGCTACTCCAAAGACACCCATGTCGAAAAAATTGTTCTCCATGGTTCCGTTTGATCGGCTTATCTTAAATCAAAAAACAAAACGGCATTTTAATCTGTAAAGCTGTGGCTATCGCATGAACTAGGATCATTCCAAAATATTGGCGATAGCCACATCTTCAAAGATTAAAATGTCGTTTGGTTTATTGATTTAAGATAAGCCGATCAGCCGGAATCATGGATGCCAGTTTTTTCGACATGGGTGCCTTTGGAGTAGAGCAACACACATTGTGATGAAGATTTTGGTCTGAAAATATTCTGACTTTCTGTTGAAATGTCAATATTTATATAATAATATAAATAATAATAAATAATATATATAGTAAAAAAATTTAAACTTTTATATTTTTATAGTTCGTCAAAAAAAATCCCAAAGAAAAGCTAAAAAAACCGGCAATCACACGGGGTGACTGCCTTAACAAGCCTTTTAAGTATTTAAGGTGCCAAAATCGACGACTTAAGTTGAAACTCCATTAACTATTAAGTCGTCGTTAAGTCCATTTAATGGACTTAAAAACTTAACTGAAGCGTTACTCTAATATGAATTTGTGGGTGATGAATTTCTCATTTCTAAAATGTGGACTTACATGGTTCTGGTTGTACGGCAACGAAATATTATTATTATTTTATTTTGGGACTCACATACAATGTGGGAATTAGAATTAGCTGGGGGATTAACTCCAACCATCCAATTCTAAACAATTTGTCATTATTCTTATCTACTAGGTTCATAATTAATTCACTTAATTTATTCACAAAAATAACTGCTTTTTGTATTTCTGGGTACAATTTTGTTGATATAGATCCAGCTTTAACAAATTGGTTTTTAAGCTTGGAAGATACCACACCAATAGCCGAAAGCACTATAGGTATTATTACTATTTTATTGAGACCACATACAGCCATCATTTCCATCTCTAGTGCCTCGTACCTATGGATTTTTTCTTTCTCGTTGGTTATGACATTTTTTGACAGATGCACAGCAACGTCAATGATTGCATTTTGGTTTCTTTTTCTTATTAAGACAATGTCAGGCCTATTATGGCTAATTTCCCTATCCGTTAATATAGACCCGTCCCAGTAGAGTAGAGAAAAATCGTCTTCGAGTACAGGTTCAGGTACGTAGTCATAATAGGGCCTAAAATTGTCGAACAAGTTACATTTTTTACCAAGCTGCTGGTGTAATATCTCGCAAACCTGGTTGTGTCTTCGGAGATATTATTATTAATAATTTATTCATAAAAATAAAAATACAATCGTATTTTGCAGAATGTGATAAATTGAAATTTACTTTTTATGTGTTAGTGATAGACGTCATTAAATTTGTATCTATGGTGTGCATTGGTTCACGACTTACAAACAGTACGTTATTGTTCATTTATCATTTTTCGTTTCTGACATAAAATTATTTGCATTATTTATTCAATAATTTTCAACAATATAACATGTTAATTCAACATTAATAAACAATAAATTTTATTTAGAAGCTTTCAGTGCAGAGTAACATTTAACAGAACTAAAAAAAATAGTTAAGTTAAGAATCCAGTACGTAGCAAAGTCAAAAATTATTCAAAGCAATAAAAAAAATGTCACTTATGCTGCAATACCTCCAATCATCGGTACACAAAATTTTAACGGAAGTGTGGTCGAAGGCTTTTTTCACACAATTCCCAATGTCTCCGTACTTAAGGTTTTTCACCAATACCACACAATTTCTTTGTTTTAAAGAAGAGTTCTTCGTTCTTATCTTCACAAAAAAGGTTCAAATGTACTGTGTTAAAAAAAGCTACTGTCAAACTTGCGATGTAAATGTCACGTCATATAATAATAAATTATTAAAATTTTCGAATTATCATATTTTACAAGCCATCTAACAAATTTTCGCAAAAAATAGATAAATTAAGATTTCAGTTAATATTTTATGTACCTTTCTTTCTTTTACATTGGTTTTCGCACCAATACTTGTATTTTAAAAGCTCGATCACCACAAAAAATTTGATCTCAATCTGTTATACAGTTCCGGAGATACGATGACATTTTCATTTTTTTTCATTTATTTTATTGTGGTAGCCTTAGCGAAGATTTCTCTGTCAAAACCTTATTTTCACCACTAAAGCCCACCAGCCATATATCCAAAAAGATTGATTGCCATCGACGCAGAATTGCCGAAGAAAATCGAGGGACAATGACGTTTTAAAGATTTCGAAAAAAAGTAATCTTTTTTTTTCATGTTGAATTCCTGATTTTTATCAAATGGTTCCATATGCTGCCAAGTTCTGTGAGAGCAATGTTCCTACATACAAAATTTGATTGAGATCCCTTCAGTATTTGAAGAGTTATACACTCTTGAAGTTTCAATTTTGACACCTTATAATTTTTGACAGATGACAAACCGAAAGTAAAATTCACCTATTCTGGATTAAGTTTTTCAAGGTCTTTAAAATAACCCATCACAAATCAAAATTGTTTTTAAAAATCTTGTGTTATTTTCTTGTAGTGGTACTCCTGATTGACAGATCATGACGAAAACCGTATTTTCATCTTTCTACCGTAAATCCTATTACCATATCAAATTTGGTCGTGATTGGTTGGAAGGTTCAAGAATAAAGCTAGAGACAAAATTTGACGACCGACAGACAGACCGACACAAAAATTTTTTTTTTTTGCAAATCTTTACGTTTCTGAACATGGTGATCTCAAAAATGTTTAAATAAAAATTTTGAAATTTTTTTTCGATTACCTTACCTCCAAAAAAATTTTTTTTTTATTGGAGGTAAAAACATAATTATCACTTGACAGGTCAATATTAAAAATATTTAAATTGCCTAATATATAAAATCCTATAATATAAAATCCCAGCACGCTGCTGCTGCTCCAGCGTGTCATTTTTTAGTGAAAAAAGGAACACTCTGATTGGTCGATTGTTTTTACCAACCGAGAAATATATTAAACTAAGATTAAGACTAAAAATATTTGAAAAATAAAATAATGAATAATTCCGGTATAAGAGGAAACAATTAAAATTTAGTAATCATCCTAATACATAAAATCCCAGCACGCTGCTCCTGCTGCTCCAGCGTGTCATTTTTTGGTGAAAAAAGGAACACTCTGATTGTTCGATTTTTTTTACTAACCGAAAAATATATTAACGTAAAGTTGGGACTAAAAATATTTGAAAAAGAAAATAATGAATAATTACGTTATAATAAAAACAATTAAACCATATAATAACTATCCTTCCGCAGTCGGGTACAAAGTCAAAACGCTGCGCTACGGCGTCTTATATTTTTGGTTAGAAAAACTCGAAGACGCAAACATGATTAATGAGAAGGAAAACAAAGAGAAGAAGTGAAAAAACAAAGAGAAAGAGGAAGTTACAGCAATTAGTAAAGATACATCTCCAGTCAAAGATATAAGATGAACACTAAATTGATGAGAAGAGAAACGACGAAAGAAATATAAAAAAAAAGAAGAAGTACGGCAATTAGTGAAGGAGCACCGCCAATTAAAAGATATAAGATGAAGATGAAGACATCATTAATGAGAAGAAAAACGAGGAAAGAATTGGAAAAAGGAAAATAAAAAAGAACAAAACAAAGAAATTAAATAAAATAATAGAAATAGAGAGACGACAACGAACTACAATTTTGTACATAAATAAATCCATTAACCATATAAATTTTATAACTACCAATACCACGATGCTACACATCAATCGAGATCGCAACGAATCAAGTTACACATCAATAGAGTTGCCGTTAAAAAAGAGATCCACCGGTCAAGCTGTATATTACAGAGTAGCGCTACAACCCAGGGTGGGTTTTGGCTAACCACTTCATTTTATGAAGGGTTTTTAAGACAGATTACCTTGGTGGTTTGCTATTGCGCGCCGACCGAGGACAGCTAGAATACAGTTCTTGCTCCACTCGGGTTCGAACCAGAGTTTCCTGCTTAGTAGTCGACGCACTTAAGCATCAGACTACAATCTCCCTCAAGCTATCTATATATAAATATTTAAAAAAGCAGGGAAGCTCCTCCTACAGCGTGTCATTTTTTTGTGTATGTATGTATGTAAAATGTATGATACAAAATTGATGATGTATCAACGTCTTATTGAATAACCGGTTAATCGGATAAGTGTATAAGCGGATAATGATATTTTACGTTGAATCATATTTTCTATTTCTATTTAGCATATTTTTAGCAATCAATTTGGCATAGATTTAGCCTTAACAAGAACAGACTTGCTTTTTGTTTTAAAACGGCGCCGGCGACAGTTTCCAATTAAACTTGCCTTTTCCATGACGATCAACAAGGTTCAGAGACAGATGTTAGAAAAAGTAGGAATATATCTGCATGAACCTGTGTTTAACCACGGTCCACTATGTAGCAATGTGTAAGAGTACGGAGATCTGAAGAAAAAATAGTTGATAGAAAAGAACAAGGGAAATTAATTCAAGGTTCACAAGCAGTGTAGATGAAGGAATTTTTTAATAAAAATTAATAATCAATAATGTTTTAATTAAAATCCACCGCCTAGCTGCCCGTCCGTGGACGGGCTTTCCAGCTAGTTTTATAATAAACTACTAAAAAGTATTCGGGAAGAATAATAAAACATTATAAATCATTGCATGATTATTGATATATTTTAAAATTTTTCTAAAGTTCCGAATAAATTTTGAAAAGGTTAGTACTCATTTGATTCTAGCGACAGACAGATGTTAGAAAAAGTAGGAATATATCTGCATGAACCTGTGTTTAACCACGGTCCACTATGTAGCAATGTGTAAGAGTACGGAGATCTGAAGAAAAAATAGTTGATAAAAAAGAACAAGGGAAATTAATTCAAGGTTCACAAGCAGTGTAGATGAAGGAATTTTTTAATAAAAATTAATAATCAATAATTAAATTAAAATCCACCGCCTAGCTGCCCGTCCGTGGATGGGCTTTTCAGCTAGTATATTTATAAAAACTTATCGTAATGCGATATAAAGCCCTACTTCACGGTTATTTGTTATTTCCAATCTTCAGTCGCATATAACGAAGAAAATCAAAAAATGGGCGCATGTAAATTGCGTCCCGCGGTCACTATTTTTGAAGGTTTTTGAAGTGGTCAAAAAAAGGTACGAGTAAATTACGTCCCGAATCCTAATCAGATTAGGGGTAATCTCTAACACAAATCCCACCAATTTACCTGCGGGTACTAGTAAAACATAAGACGCAAAAACAAAACTTAACACATGGGCGTCCTTACGTGGAGACCGGGGTGGAGTAATGCGTCTTGAAGTGCAAAATGAAACACTTTCCTCTCATTTGTACGGTCAATTTTACCAAGTACATTAAACTAATAATACGTACAACTTCGCCAAATTGAGGGAATATTCATAAGTGTCGCCATCTACAAGCCGAGTTGGTATTGATATTACTTAAATGCGCTCAAATGCATGCTCAAGACATAATATTATGTCACTGTCACTGTTTATAACTTAATTGAATTTGACTGAAAGCACTAAAGAAATAATTTTATTCGAATTAAATTTTATGAAATTTCAAATAAAGTTGGTGCAATATGTGCTGTATCCAGCTGTAATAATTACACAGTATAATAAATTACAAAACAACAAAGTAGATGAAGCAAGCCATTTTTACTAATAAATTTTTTGTACTAAAAACTTAAATTACTAAAACTTTCTCACAGTAATTAAAACTGCACTTTTAATTTTTTTAGCATTCTTTTTCTAAAGTTGCGATTTTAAAGCTCATTTCAAAACGTCATTTACAACGGAATATTAGAATTTTAATGAAAACAAATATACAGTCACTAGATACATTACCGCAAACCTATGAGCCAATTAGTTAGAGAGAGAACGTTAAGTTCCAACCTTCCAACTCGCATGGTAGGTGGCGCGAAAGAGCCTGATACCCAAAAAATGCTTGACAACCCGCGAAGTTGTACGTATTATTAGTTTAATGTATTTGATTTTACTAAAGAAACATCATAAACTAACACTAACCTACATAACCGATGCATAATGTTGTGTTCTGATAAAGTAAAGAAAAGTGAGTTGCGTAATTTAGAAATAAAGAACTGACTTTGCAACCTGAGGAACAATAAAGGCAGGACTCTGTGTTCGTTTTTCAAAATTGTTTTTTATTAGTGTTAAGTTTGTTCGTTAGTTTAAGTTGTATTGTTTAGTTTAAGTTTGTTGTTGCAGTAATTTCGTTTGTTTATTTAAATTTTAATGTTTGTATTTTTAATTTTCGTTGTTTAGCGACTCACATGAATGCAGCTGAGCAGTACGCGAGAATCTTGATTTGATTTGAAAAAAAAAAGAAGAATAAAAAAACCAAGGAAATGGATTGAGAGATAAATAAAAGTTAATTGCGGAGAGTCGCAAATTTTACAATCAGGAGAATATAAATAAATGAAAGAACGAGAAGTCGCAAAATTTACAACTGGAAGATAAACAAAAAGTCAGTGGAACTGAGAGTCGCAAATTTACAGTCCGAGAGGCTAATGTATAAAAGTTAATCACAGAGAGTCGCAAATTTACAGTCCGAGAGGCTAAAAATAGAATAATAAAAAGTTAGTGAAATTGAGAGTCCAACAGTTGGTGTGGTGTTGAAAATAAGCCGAGGAGAGTGTGGAAGAAAGAAGCCGAACCGTGCTGCTCAGCAAGATTTGTGTGAGTCCTGCTTTTTATAAAATTTGTTTCTTTTTGTACAGGTTGCAAAATAAATTGTTCTTTTAATCGTCAGTTTTTTATTGTTCTAGCATGTAACCATTTTCGAGAACCAACGACCATTTTATAAGAGAGAGAAAGAGATCACAACAATATCTTTGGACAATTTTGCTAAAGAAATATCTTAAATTATCACTAACTTAATATAACTCTCTTTTTCAGAATTAAGTATTTTATGAATTTATTTGATTAATTTATTGATGGAAGGTGGCTGCAAGTAATTAAAACATCCCCGAGGCTGTAAAAAGTCAAAAAGGTGCGATTTGCAAGTCTTGGAGACTCGTTTTAACGAAGTTCTAAAATTTCGCGCAATAAATGTAAAAATAAATCATAATTATATTATCTATTATATGGATAATTGATAATAAAACCCTGGATAATTAGTATGCTAAGGGGAGTTAAAAAATTAAGTTTTCTTTGATGTTACAACAAAGTAGTAAAAAATTAATTTTTCACCAAATCAATAACTATAAAAAAAAAATATTTATAGAAACACAATTTAGTAATAATAGTTGTAACACCCTGTACTATAAAATGCCCAAAACATTGTGAACCTTTATGCAGCTTAAGGAATTAGAGGATTTTACTTAACCATTCTGACCATGAGGGCCGATGGGACGCAATTTACCCGTACCCTTGACCGTGGGACGCAATTTGACGTCTCCCGAAAAAATATGAGAAATAAGAAAAATATACGAACTAAACAAAAATGAATCTAAAATATTAAAAATTGACGAAAATGACTTACCAATAAAGCCGCAAAAATATCAAATAAGTGTTTATTTTTTCTTATCCGAAATTTTCTTAATATGAAATCTAAACGCTGTCACATGTAGTAATGAGTTATTATTAATTTATGTTTTTTAAATATTTTTAACCTCGCCTGTCAAATGATAATTATGTCTTTTTTGATTATTTTGAATAATTGAGTTTTCTACGTAGTTCCTGTATTCTTAATTTGACTGTTAAAATTACTTTGTTTTAACGTTTTGTTTGGTTCTGTTAAATGTCTCATTTTACAAATATATACTACTACTACTACAAATCTACTTGATATTTTACAACCAATCAAAATAACAATTTTTTTGGAGGTTTTCCAAAACCGGTTTTCATCGCAATCTGTCAATCAGGAGTGCCACTACAAGAAAATAATACAAAATGTTTAAAAACTTGTTTTTAATCTTTAAAAATGTTTAAAATTTTGTCTTGTGATAGGTTATTTTATAGACCTTGAAAAGCTTTATCCAGAATAGGTGACATTAACTTTCTATCTATCATCTGTAAAAAAACTATCAAAGTAAAATCTTCAAGAGTGAATAGCATAACTCATGAAGTACCGAAGGGATCTCAACCAAATTTGGTATGTAGGAACATACCCCCCCCCCAACAACTTTACAGCAGAATGAAAAATCCGGAATTCAACATGAAAAAAGTCCTTCTCCCTCGATTTTCTTTGGCATTTCTACTTTTTAGACGTATGTCTGGTAGGCTCTAATGGTGGAAATAGGTTTTGGCAGAAAAATCTTTGCCAAGGCTACCACCATAAAAAAAGAAAAGAACAGAAAATGTCATCGTATCTCCGGAAATGTTTAACAGATTGAGAAAATTTTGTGTACTGATGGAGCTTTTAAAATACAAATATTATTATTAACTATGAAATTTTAACTAAAATCTTAATTTATCTATTTTTTGTAAAAATTTGTTAGGTAGCTTGTAAAAATATTCGAAAATTTTAAGAATTATCCTTTTGTTTGCCTACCTCGGATCGTCTTCTATCGAAGACAGAGCCGAAGTCCCAAGTCTGTGAGCATATTCATTGCTTTACATCTGAGGCAGCTTGCTGGGCTGGTCTCAGATGTGCCCGTAATCTTGGATTTTTGTTGATGAGGGCAAATCATCAACTCAGGAGGACCGCCGGCTTTACGTGCCCCCCGAAGCACGGAGACGATCATAAGAAATTTTAGACTCTTTCCGGATTCGAACCGGGTACCTTAGGGTCAGCAGTTATTCAGCTAACATACCAGGCTAATGACAGTCTCCGTCTTTTTCAAAGTGATTTGTATTATTTACATATAAAGTGGTAAAATCTGACAGTTATCAGTAATTTAATTAATTATTTAAAACGATTGAAAATGTGTGAACTGTATTGAAAATGGTAATTTTTAATTAGTGCGGGATCCGGAGTAAGGTCGTCCTGCACCGAACTGCTTTCCGAATGAATAGTTATTTACCTAAAAGTCAGGAAAATGATACATTACTGACGAGGAGCAATGTTGAAATACGAGGCACGCTGTGCCGAGTATTTTAAAGCTCCGAGTAAAGTGAGACATTTTCCTGACAAATATGGTATTAAATTTAACTATAAATCGTAAAATATCAAAATTTTAAAACATTATTGAACAACATTTTTAAAATGAGCAAAAATCAAGTTCGTCAATTTGTTGACTATATATAGTTACCATAGATGGTTACTGTCAAACAATAATAAGTTAATCGAAAGAACGACGTCTCTTTAATTTTGTTACAATTACTACTTATTACCGGACTAGTCATTAAAATTCAATTTCCCTGCGCGTATAAAAGCAGGGAAGTGTTGTTTTGATCACGTATTATAATAAAAAAAAAGTATTTTTATCAAACATAATATGGTAATAAATATATCGCACATGGGTTGCCTAATGAATTATGGTCCAGACCATCCTTAACGGGGGGAGGGGGGGGGTAAAAGCGAAAAAAAGAGGCATATTTTCATAATTTTTTTTTGAGATATGAATAATTTTGGTTTATTTATTTCACATACACGTTATAGTATAACATCTGAAGTATCTCTGATAAAATTTTCAATTAAAAATATCAATAAATAAGTCCGTGACAGCGAATTTCCCGATGCGCTTTGAAAAAAAAAGTTGTTATGCGGTGAACTTCATAACTCGATATTAGTGTAACTAGTGTAGTGTAACTTCGATACCGGATCATCTGAAACAAAAAAGTCGATATGCGTTTGAAAGGTGATATGTTTCCCCAGGTAGTCAGAAGGAGTTTTTTTATTTTTTTACAGTTTTTTTCCATTTTATAATGACAAATTCACCGAAATGTTTTAGCAAAAATCGCGTTTTTCACTTCAAAATGATGCAAAAAGTAAAAAAATTGAAAAAAACAAAAATACTCTTTCTGACTACCTAGGGAAACATATCACCTTTTAAACGCATTTTGACTTTTTTGTTTCAGATGATTCGGTATCGAGTTATGAAGTTCACCGCCGAACAAAATTTTTTTCAAAGTGCATCGGGAAATTCGCTGTCACGGACTTATTTATTGATATTTTTAATTCATAATTTTTTCAAAGATACTTCAGATATTACACTATAACGTGTATATGAAATAAATAAACCAAAATTATTCATATCTCAAAAAAAAAATCATGAAAATATGACTTTTTTTTCGCCTTTACCTCCCTCCCCCTTAAGGATGGTCTGGACCATATTTCATTAGGCAACCCATGTGCGATATATTTATTACCATATTATGTTTGATAAAAAATAGTTTTCATCCGGTAAGCAGATCGGTGCAGGATGACCTTTCTTCGGATCTTAGACTATAAGTATATATTTTCTTGTTTATTTATTCTTTATTTTTAAATAACTCTTCTTTAAAACAAAAATTTTGTTGAGTTGGTGAAAAACCGTACTTTAACATTAGGAATTGTGTGAAAAAAGCCCTCGGCCAAATGCCACTTCTTGAGTGACCACTAATCTTATACACCAAACAAATCTCCAGAAATGTTTAACAGATTCCGATAAAATTTAATGTACTGAAGATTGACGGTATTTCGGTAGAAGTGACGATATTTTTTTTTAGGGTTCATTGTCTCGTTCGGCGAAGGTTATCGCTATTTTATTGTTTTTTAATGAATTGTTTATTAATGTTAAATTAATTTATTATATTAAAGTTTTAATTTATTTGTTCTACAACGTCACATCTTTCAATTAAAATTGATTTCTTCAAAATAAGTTGCGACAGAATGAATCTGAGCATGCCAATATGATATTTTGTATGAATCAAATTTTCACAAGTAAAGCCGAATAATTAGCCGGCACCTTACATTTTATATTCATTTTTGATTATTTAAACATAACGAAATAATAAGATTGATAATAAATTGTCATAAAATAATAAAAATAAATAATAAGCACAGTGGCGTACCCACGGGAGGATGAGGTTGATAGATTCCCTTAAAATTATGTTCAAATAAATTTTGTAATGAGTTCTGTTACAATCACATTCCATTCCAAAATCCAAAATTTACCAATGAATTAAAATTTTATATATTTAATAAAAATTTCTGCTACTGCAGTAGAACATAATTATAATTTTTTAATCTTTATAGATCGATTTACAATATGAGGTCACGTTGAGATGAACTGAACTAAAGTTCAATGAATTTTAAAATACAATAAATAAAATCAGCTATACCACGACGCATTTATAAAGTACAACCCAAATAAATTTGCCGGTGCGTCATTGTTTAAAATGGTACGAATCAAGCTGAAAATCACTAGTCAAATAAGTGCTTTAAAGTGCATTTTTATTTTAATTTTAATATAGTTTCTCTTTTTACCACAATTTTAAACAATGTAAATGTTGCTGTCAAAGTGTTGCAGGTTATAAACAACAATGAAAACCTAACCTAACTGCATAAAATATAGCACTACGTGATTCAAAAATATATATTAAAAACGTACGTCTTTTATTGGTTTCGGTTAGTTAGACATACAAATATTTTTGCACTCTTTTGAATGAAGATGAACGACGTACAAAATTATATTCAGTATGTCATTTCTTAATCAGAATTTTGTGATGTAGCGGTACAGATATTTGAATCGTAGTTTATAATACCATTTATGTGTTGCAACAAGGGGTAAATATCCCGAAAATTTTGTGTACACTTGTTTGTAATTCCCTTGGAAATCCTTGGAATTCTTTGGAAATCCCCGGAATTCTTTGGAAATTCTTGGAAGTTTTTGGAATTCCTTGGAAATCCCTGGAATTCTTTAGATTTCAACTTGTTTGGAAATCTCTGGAATTCTTGGAAATCCCTGGAATTCTTTGGAAATCACTGAAATTCTTTGGAAATCCCTGAAATTCTTGGAAATCAATGGAATTCTTTGGAAATCATTGGAATTCTTTGGAAATTCCTGGAATTCTTGGAAATCTCTGGAATTATTTGGAAATCCCCGGAATTCTTGGAAATCATTGGAATTCCTTGAAAATCTCTAATTTTTTTTAGATATTTAAATGATCACATTAAAATGTAACTTGTTTTTATCGAAAATTATCGCAAATTACATCATGGCTGGACGTTGAACAGACAACGAAATCTAAACATCAATTTTTATTAAAGACCGTATAAAAATTAACTTTAGATGTAAGCACGCGATCTACGATTTTTGTAGACCACGTGACTAAAAAAAGCTTAAATTAGTGTCACTTTGCCTTACATAACTGCCTATTGCTATAAAAGAATACGTACTATGTTAGTAACATAGTTATTATGTTAGTAACATAGGAAGATGTTTGAAAACTTTGTGTGTAATCTAAGAATTCTTTATAAGCTGATTCCAAAGTTATTACACACACAAAAAATTAAAATAAAAATTGTAAAATAAATGTATCTACATTATGAAAAAAACGTGTATCTTAAAAATTAAAGGTTTAAAAATATTAAATTCAATCTTATGTTTCCAATAGTTGCAGTACTATGTGTTAAAAGTAAATAAGTTTTATAACAAACAAATAGTCATGCGGGGCAACTGTACGCAATTTTTACTAAATTGCTTCCAGAATAAAGGTTTTGGTTGATTGCAAAAAAAAACAACTTTTATTCTAATGTAATAAACCTTTGTCAACAACAACATAACATAAAATTTGAATTCTAATAATAATTGTTATTTTTATTGAAACTTTTAATCGGCAAGGGAAATACAATTCACAAGCAAAGGGTATCCATGGATAAGATAGTCAAAATGCCCTTATCTTTAAATTTTTTAATTTACTTGATAAAAGGGTACCTTGAGGTGTAAAAATAAGGTTTTTATAATTATTTGCTCCAGATGCTTTCTCCATCCCTTCTGAGGGGCAAAAAATAGGATTCTTCAGTCATTATTTTTTTTCTGACGAACTAGCAAATGAAAAATTTTGAAAAAATTTATAGATATAGTCATTAGAGTCATCTTTCAACACAATTTTTTTCGATCCCCTGAACACTCTAAATGCCACCTAAAAATATTCCGAAAAGTTAAAAATCGATCTTTTTCTAATTTTTTGAAGACCGACAAAAAAATTTTTATTTCCATTTTTTAGGATGTACTTAAATCTACCTTCCTGAATTTTTTCAGATTTTTTGCTAAGGTGCGCCAACCCTAAAAATCATATTTTCTGCATTTTTTAACATTCTTGGCTATTTTAGACTTCTTAACGCAACTAAAACTTTTTGTAAAATGTGTATCACGGGTATTTTTTACAGAAAATTAATCTTACTGACATATTATTCAATATTTTTCAACCAGAAACTCAAAATAAAATCGAAAACCTCATTATAAGAGTTAAACAATTAAAAATGTTTCACTTTTTTGTTATTTTTGCCCCTTTTTGTTCCTTTATAGAGGCTAGAGAACGGAAATCAAGTTCTTTCTTGAACTGGTCAAGTCTATTCATTACGTTTTTTGCCTCTTTCTCTTACTCTGCCTAATTGAAATATGGTTGTTCTTACATACGAAACTTTGCAAGCCATGAAAACCAACAAGAACTACATTAATACAATTATTTTTACATTAACAAATAATGCACATGAATTAAAGAATAAAAAAAAACATAAAAAATAAAAAATAAACGAACGATTCTAAAACAACAATAAAGCACTTCGTTATCGCATTCTATGCTTGAGTTATGTTTTTTATTTAATAACTATGTCTAGTCCTCATTGCTATCTTCTTTGACTATAGGACACAGAGACGTAACAAGTCAAAGCCGGGCCCTGGTGCAAGTGGGTCACAGCGGGCCCCATTTATCATTTTAAAATGATAATTTTAAAAGTTAAAATTAAAATTTTATTGCATAATAGACATAAACTGCGAATAATAAGAGCATTAGATTTCATCTAGAGTTGTTACTTAAAGAGTCAAAAAATGTTTATGAAATTCGGTAAAATCTTCATTTAACAGACTGACCATCAGAGCCGGATTAAGGATATGCGAAGCCTGGGGCTAACTTTTTTTGAAGGCTCCTTAGTCTTGCACGTTTTAATAAAATCCGTGTAGGCAAAATTTTTTGATTTTTGTAGGTCAATAGCGCTTTAGATCAAATGTAATCTTTGGTGATTTAAATTTTGTTGCTTTAATTGCTTTGAGGCCCCTAGAAAATTGGAAGACCGGGGCTGCAGCCTCTTTAGCCCCCCCTTAATCCGGTTCTGCTGACCATGTAATAAATTCAATAATAATTAATTGGAAACTTACCTGGCCAGTCTGATTAATGAAAATTTTATCAATTTCAAAAGCATTTTTTGACCTTTAAATAAAAGCTAGATGAAATCAAGGCTCTTATCATTCGTAGTTTATATTTCTGCATTATTTTGTTTTGTTTTTCAATTTTTTTCTAAAATAATTAGGGAAGCAGGAATTTTCATAAATACGTTTTTACATGTTAATTTCCTATGTTGGGCTAAATTGTTTTATTAAGTAAAGTTCTAGCTGTCTCATTTTCTATTGATAAAATTGCCAAGCTAGAAAGTCTGCTTTGTGACAATTAGTTCTTTACCAATTTCAAGATCGAAAATGATATCTCAAATGTTTGTACTGGTTCATATTGTTTTAATTTTTAAATTAGTGTTTCAAAAGATATAATCAATAACTACTAGTAGTAATAGTTGAATATTCTGGATTTAGATTACAAACTCTCAAACATAATTTTTTTTTCCCTTCTTTTTTTGATTTCTACTCTATAGGTTGCATAAGCTTCAAATGGTGTTGGAAGGGTAACCGGGTCCCATTTGGGCCCGGGCCCTGGTGCGCGGCACCACTGTTGCTACGTCTCTGATAGGACAGGCATTATCAATGTCGAAAGATTAGTCAACACCTATGATAAAGATGATAAAGAAGATAAAAATCTTCCATATGATAAATTATATATCAGCTCGGCGACGTGGGAACCAGTAACAGCACCCAACAGTCCGCAGACCATTTGCACAGTTGCAGCAGTGCCCTTTGATGGCATCAATTCCCAAAACATTTACGTCGTATTTGTTGGAATGAAGACTTGAAGAGTCAAGTTTAATCTAGTAGTTTCTGTTTTTTATGAAGTTTATGACATTTAATATAAATGTAACTTTATCGTTCAATAAAATATTAACCATTTACCAGCATTTACATTAGGTTATGGGCCCTTGTGCCTCTATCGCTGAGTAATTACAAGTAATTTGTTGAACACTAAAAATGTCGTCTTCAAATATACCACAAATTGAACGTCTCAAGGGACGTGAAAATTGGGATCAGTGGAAATTTGTCGTTGAAGCATATCTACAGATGGAAGGTTTATGGTCATGTATTGATGGTACAGAAAAGGACGAGAAGAAACTTGTGAAGGCGAGATCTAAGTTGATATTGCTCGTGGAACCAATGCTGTACGTACATATCCAGACTTCAAAGACTGCGAAAGATATGTGGAGTAATCTAGAAAAGGCATTTCAAGATTCAGGTTTAACGAGAAGGGTTAATTTGCTGCGGAAGCTGATATCAACACGCTTGGATGATTGTGCTTCAATGGAAGAATTTGTAAATATCATCATGATGACAGCAAACAAATTGACTTCTGTGGGATTGGAGGTTTCGGATGTTTGGATTGGAACTCTTATGTTAGCAGGATTACCTGATAGATTTTTGCCAATGATAATGGGAATCGAGAGCTCAGGTGTGGCTATCAGTGGCGACTACGTGAAGACTATGTTGTTGCAAGATGTAGGAGCTAATTCATCATGTAAAGAAACGGCTTTTGTTGGAAGATCTCAATCAAGTCATAAATCATTGGGACCAAAATGCTATGGGTGTCAGGAGTATGGGCCATCAAAAGTACTTGCCCTAAGAAGAAGAATCGCAATGAGAAGAAAGAAAACAACAGACATAAACCAGCCAGTGAAAAGATGAAACAGATGACCATGTATTCGGCGGCATTGTCGGCGAAGGTACAGTCAGGGAATGAATGGATATTTGATTCAGGAGCTACGTCACACTTGTGTAAGGACAAATCCATGTTAAATTGCTTAAAGAAAGTTCCTGAATTTTCCATTGGTGCTGCCAACAATTCGGTGATGAAAGGTGATTGCCAAGGTGATATTGAAATGACAGTCAAGTTCAATGAGGATAAAACTCAGGACATTGAATTGAAGGACGTCTTGTATCTACCTGAAGTACACATTAACCTTTTATCGGTTCCGAGCATTGTCAAGTATGGTCACACTATCACATTTACTTCGTCGGGGTGCAAAGTGGTTAATCCAGAAGAAGATGTTGTTGCAACTGGTAGTTTAGTTGATGGGTTGTTTGTGATGAATCAGCCAGAAAAATCAAGTCCTAGGGTACCGAAGAGTTCAAATTTTGTTGGTGTTGCTAAAGCGGAGGAAAATTCGGACTACTTGTGGCACAAACGGCTTGGGCATCCTAGTTTTGAAAACTTCAAGAAATTGAAATACATCACTAAAGGATTGGAAAAGGTTGACATCAAGAAAAGTGATTGTGAAGTTTGTTTGATGGCTAAGATTCCTCGATTGACTTTCAAAAACATCGGATGGAGAGCTAAGGACTTACTAGAAATCATACATGCTGACGTGTGTGGACCTATGGAAGTGTCATCGATTAGTGGTTCCAGGTATGTTTTGGTTATTGTTGATGATTTTTCCAGGAAGGTCTTTGGTTACTTTTTGAAAACAAAGAATTTAGTTGTTGACAAGTTGGAAGAGTTCAGGAAGCTTGCCGAAAATCAAACAGGCAAAACTATCAAGGTCTTAAGAACAGACAACGGAACAGAATTTTGTAATCAAAAAGTAGAACAGTTCACAAAGTCCAACGGCATTATTCATCAGACCACAACTCCATATACGCCCGAACAAAATGGTTTAGTGGAAAGGATGAATAGAACGATCATCGAGAAAGCCAGATGTTTACTAATTGGTTCAAACTTGGAAAAGAAGTACTGGGCAGAAGCGGTTAACACGGCCATATATCTTATCAACAGATTACCGTGCAAAGGCTTGAAGAAAAGTACTCCGGAACAAGTTTGGTCAAGTCGTAAACCTTCGTTGAAGCATCTAAAAGTTTTTGGATGTAGGGCTGTAATTCATGTGCCAAAACAGAAGAGGTTGAAACTCGATCCGAAAGGTAAGGAAGTCATTTTTATTGGGTATTGTGTGGAAACGAAAGCATATAGATTCATCGACCCCAAAACTAAGAAGGTAACTGCTAGTAGAGATGTAGTATTTCTTGAAACCCAGTTTGGTAGCATTGGAGACGAAGTGAATGAAAATATGTTTTATGTCTTCCCTGAACCACAAGTTGAGTTACTGAATGAGAACCCTTTGCCTTTGAATGCTTCTATTGATGAAGATGTAGTTGAACTAGCTGATGATAGGGTTTTATCTGAAGAAGATTACGCTACACCTGATGAAGAAATAGAAGGGGATCCTGGTACAGTTTCGGTGAAATTTGAAGATTCTGATAGTACAGGCCTACGAAGATCATCAAGAACTAAGAGAGTTGTAGAAAATTCTGATAGTACAGGTCTACGAAGATCATCAAGAACTAAGAGAGCTGTAGAAAAATATGCTGCGATTAGTTATGAAATTTGTAATCCTTTAGAGTTGTCAGAACCAGATACTGTCCATGAAGCCTTAAACTCAGAACAATCTCATCTTTGGAAGAAAGCGATGCAAGAAATGTTTGATTCGTTGGTTGAGAATGAAACTTGGGTTGATTGTGTTTTACCTAAAGGGAAAAAGGCCATAAAAAATAAATGGTGTTTCAAGTTGAAAAGAGATTCGAAGGGTGACATCGAACGATTCAAAGCACGTCTTGTCATCAAAGGTTATTCGCAGAGGAAGGGTATCGACTATGAAGAAACGTTTTCGCCGGTGGTGCGATATTCGTCAATTCGCTTACTTTTGGCTACGGCAGTAAAGTACGACTTGGATATTGACCAAATGGATGTGATTACGGCGTTCCTTCAAAGTGAGTTGAAAGAAGATATCTACATGGAATATCCTGAGGGTTTTGGTGGTGATCCTAGTAAGGTATGCAAGTTAAAAAAGTCATTGTACGGCTTAAAGCAAGCCAGCCGTTGTTGGAATCAGAAGTTAAGCAACACTTTAGTGAATTTTGGACTTCAACAATCAAACATTGATCCGTGCATATATTACAATGTAGAAGGGGAAAGAAGAACATACATCGCAATATACGTAGATGACATTTTGATTTTTTCAAATGATGGTAAATTCACGGAAAAGCTGAAAGTTCATTTGAATAAGACGTTCAAGATGAAAGACTTAGGGGAAGCTGCTTTCATTTTGGGAATGAAAATCACAAGAGATAGGACGAATGGAAAGTTGTGGATTGATCAAGAGAGGTATTTGCAAGACATTCTAAAAAGGTTTAACTTGGAAGATTGTAACCGCGTGGATGTACCAGTTGACGTCAATCAAAAGCTTTCGAATGCATTTTCTCCTACTACGGCTGATGAAAAAGTTGAAATGAAAGACATACCCTATCTATCTTACTCTACGCTGCCCAAATAAGCAGACCAGATATTGCGTATGCAGTGGGGGCTTTATCAAAGTTTAATAACAATCCTGGACGAGTGCATTGGACTGCAGTCAAACGAGTTATGAGGTACCTAAAAGGAACTCTGAACTACAAACTAGAGTTCACAAATCAAAAGGGTGGTATAACTGGTTTCACTGATGCAGACTGGGCAAATGACCTGGACAAACGGCGTTCTACGACTGGATACGCCTTTATGTTTCAAGGTGGATGTGTTACTTGGAGTTCAAAGCGACAAGCAACTGTAGCACTCTCAACTACGGAGGCTGAATACATGGCGATGTCGGCGGCCTGCCAAGAAATCATTTGGCTAAAAGGATTGTACTCAGAGCTTCTTCGTGAAAATGGGGAGCCAATAACATTGTTTTCCGATAACAGGAGTGCAATAGATCTGGCTCATAATAGTATGTACCATGGACGGTCTAAACATATAGACATCAGACATCATTTCATCAGGGATCTGGTTCAAGAAAACTGTATGAAAATCAAGCATGTTGGTACAACTGAGATGGTGGCAGATGCTTTAACTAAACCTCTATCAAGAAAGAAGTTTGTCGGTTGCAAAGAGAAACTAGGATTAAAGGACTTCAACTCTAGTGGGGGTGTTGGAATGAAGACTTGAAGAGTCAAGTTTAATCTAGTAGTTTCTGTTTTTTATGAAGTTTATGACATTTAATGTAAATGTAACTTTATCGTTCAATAAAATATTAACCATTTACCAGCATTTACATTAGTATTCGATATAACATTTATAAATTTTTTGATTTATATGTCGCGATTTTACATCAAAACGAACTATTTCTTATTCATCTTTCACAAAAGTTAATTTTAGTGAATCGTATTCTCTAACCATTTCAACTAAATATGAGATTGCTCGTGACAGCTGATTAGATCCACCAAACTAAATCTCCAAATCATTAATAGTCAATTCTGGAAAGTCTAATAAGTTTCGTGAAGATAAATCTTGAAACGGAGAACTTTTTCGATTCCAATTAGCACTGTTTACTTTTAAAAATAACAAAAAAATGAAACATTTTTAATTGTTTAACTTTTATAATGAGGTTTTCGATATTATTTTGAGTTTCTGGTTGAAAAATATTGAATAATATGTCAGTAAGATTAATTTTCTGTGAAAAATACCCGTGATACACATTTTACAAAAAGTTTTAGTTACGTTAAGAAGTCTAAAATAGCCAAGAATGTTAAAAAATGCAGAAAATATGATTTTTAGGGTTGGCGCACCTTAGCAAAAAATCTGAAAAAATTCAGGAAGGTAGATTGAAGTACATCCTAAAAAATGGCAAAAAAAATTTTTTTGCCGGTCTTCAAAAAATTAGAAAAAGATCAATTTTTAACCTTTCGGAATTTTTTTAGGGGGCATATAGTGTTCAGGGGATCGAAAAAAATGGTGTTGAAAGATGACTCTAATGACTATATCTATAAATTTTTTCAAAATTTTTTATTTGATAGTTCGTCAGAAAAAAAAAATGACTGAAGATTCCTATTTTTTGCCCCTCAGAAGGGATGGAGAAAGCATCTGGAGCAAATAATTATGAAAACCTTATTTTTACACCTCAGGGCACCCTTTTATCAAGTAAATTAAAAAATTTAATGATAAGGGCATTTTGACTATCTTATCCATGGATACCCTTTTATTTCTTATATATATTTATGTATCTATATATATTTAAATGTAAATGCGCTTATCTAACACCATCAGCACATAACCTACAAGGCACGTCGAGTTTCCATTTAAACACAATATAAAGAAATGATGATGTTGTGATAATCAGTCGTTGTGCTGATAAGTGAGTCTTAAACCTACTACTGCTAAAAAATCTACTAAAATCTAAGGAAATAATATTTTTCTCCAAACGTCAAGAAAATCAGCTGTTTCATTATCAATTTTAAACACGAAAGTTAAACTTTTCCTTAGCGACATACATAAAACCACGTGGCGTAAAGATTCTTTCGAAAGTAAACTGTCGGCGGCAGGAAAAAAAATAAAGGTTGGTTTATGCAAAACGTCGACGCACGCAACGCACGCGTCTAAATAAAGTTGAAGGATTGAATTTCTGTAGTAGGGTTTATGCGCTAAGTTTACGCGCGTGAATTTTAGCGGCGTGCGTACATAACCTCGAAATTTATTTAACTTTTGATTTGTTTGACGCGCGTAACGCTAGGAACTTTTCAAGTTACATTATTGTTGTGGTACGATTTTTAAAATTTAAAAATTTGTTCAGTTTTGAATTATTGTAGTTATTAAAGCCGAATTGCAATGAGCGAAAGTAAGTACAAAAGTTTATATTTTACTAATTTATTTTTCATTGTAAAATGCAAAAATTACCAAACAAAAGATCAAGTTGTACTCTATGAGATTAAGTCAAAACCTCATTTTTGCAAAAGCAGTAGGTTATGTTATTGGTTTCAAATTTAAAATAATAATATTACCGCCATCTACCGTAATGTGAAAGTATTCTCATTTGTAACCAGAAATGGCACTAGAACGCGTCAAACGCATTCGAACATGAATTTTTGCATAAACCAATATTTTGATGCTGCGTTTGGTGCAGTGCGTGCGTTGCGTGCGTCGACGTTTTGCATAAACCAACCTTAACTAGCAATGTGACATTATTTTAATAAAATTGAATAATTTTGGTATCTACCTTTTCTAAAAATTATTTTAAATTTATTTACCATTTCAAATATAAAATTTTAGAGCGTAATTTAAAAATAAATAGATATAAACTTTGACTTTGACGTTTATATCCTTAAATATACCAACTTAAAATTTTATTTTTAACCAAATAAATGAACATTTTGATCTTTTAACCTAAAATTTTAATAAATGTCACAATGGGGGAGTTCTGTAAAGGGTGCCAACTTCGAAAATGCTCGGACTTTTTTGAGAACCTTTTTTTAAAAAAGTTTTATGCCAACATAATCTAATTTTAAATCTGAAGATGTTAAACATTACACGAAAGTAAAATAATTTCCTTTTTAAGAGAAAATTGAAATTAAAATAAGTTACCAGATATCCCTATACAAAATGTATGGTGGCAACCTGGAAAAGTTAAAATAATGTAAATATAACCTAACTTTAATTATGTTAATCCTATTTATCATCCAGGATTATTTGATAATTATTTTATTATCTTTTAGTGGCCTAAGTGCGTGTGGGGATACCTCCCTACCCTCCTACCTAAAATCCAGAAGTTTGGTAGCTTAGGAAACCAAACATTGGGAAATACATTATCTACACATTTAACCACCACGGGAGGAACGTGGCGGTTGTTTTTGACATGTATCCAGAGGAAGAGGGTGCACACAGCACAAAAGCTGCTGAAACACTGCGTCGCTATGCAGCTTCTTCTTGCAGTGATATCATTTTCGAAGAGTCTACACTCATCAAACTCATCAAAGAAGAAAAACTCCTCCCCAATGAAAAAAAATTCCTCCGCAGGGGGATGGAAAACCAGGGGATTACCATCAAACAAGCAGCAAGCAGCTCACTGCTTAACTGCACTGCTTAAAGAGAACTTCATATGAAACAGTTGTCATCATTGTAGTGGATGTGGATCGACTGGTTCCCTTAACTCTCGGCAAGTCACGGTACTAAAAATCAGACATTTTTGTGCATATTGTAACATTATTTTCGATGATTTAATTAAGCACAGTTATTTTGTTTAGTTTCGTTTCATTGTATTTT
The DNA here is from genome assembly GCA_949152465.1 of Cantharis flavilabris. Taxonomy (NCBI): domain Eukaryota; kingdom Metazoa; phylum Arthropoda; class Insecta; order Coleoptera; family Cantharidae; genus Cantharis; species Cantharis flavilabris. The sequence goes on along the minus strand of OX424436.1, from coordinate 27,436,982 downwards.
AATTTTTGATTGAGTTTTTTATTTAGTTTCATTTATTGATGTTGAATTGGATTATATTTGTAACCATTACACCTTTTTACACTATTTGACATTTAAGTGAAATTTCAATTGTGAAACAATTATTTACGACGCGCCCGGTATAGTGAAGGTGAAGGATGTGTAAATGAGATTTTAGAGTCACGCGACCGGAAGAAGAAGAAGGCACTGGGTTGGTAAAAAAGAAGGCGGTGAAATAGTAATGGCGAGAAGTGGTTGATTTTTCCTAAGTTTGGCTGGCGGATCGTAAGAGTAACAAAGCTGTTTTAGTTGGAATTGACGACGTAAAGATCTGGAACATAGGAAATGGATTATATTTTTTGATTGAAATTAAATTGGAAGCCGATGTCAAGTAAATTGGAAATTTTTGAAAGATCGCATGGAAATTATTATTGGTTTTACTTACCTGTTTTCAATTCGAGTTTACTGGAGTTTAAGAATGTTAAATTGGAATCGAAGATTAATTGTTCTGATTTTCTCAACTTTCACACCTTCTATTATTTTTTAGAAATCACACGATTAGAAAAACGTCAAGAAGGAGGTTACTATCGGTTCAACGTTATCGAGCAGAGTACCATACCGCAACTGTCAGCAACTCATTTCATGGTTAACCAAGAAACTAATTCGCGCCATAGACGTCCCAACGGTTACGTAAAAGGGGTAAATTATAAACTTTCATTTGTGTTAAGATTTTATTTTTATAATATTGTTGATCTAAATTTTCATTTACACTTAAACATTTTTAACATTTTCGATAATAAAATTCAGCAGGCAATATTTGTCATTAGTAAATTTAATTTTATTATCAGGAAGTGTACCACCATTACACCTATTTTTGAAAATCCGGAGAAAAATTTGTCATTCTCAAAATATTTAACATCAATAAACTCAAAGTATTATCGTTCTCTCACACTGCAAATTAACTGTGGTTTTATTTTATCGTCTTTCCCGAAGTTGTTCAAATCCAGAGGTTACGAACCCAACCAGAGGAGTCTGGCTCTCCGGCTTGGAAGCCGTTAAAGATAGTGATTGATTTTTTTACTAAAAATATCATTACAATATGTATGTCAGATATACCGCGACCTCCCGAGGGTTAAATGGATTGGGCTCCAACGCAATGTTGATTACGTGTTCTTCCAGAAAAGTGCCAGGGGTGAGGCTGGTTGTGAACAGATCACTTATACGAGTTTCAATCGAGAAGACTTGTAACTCTGCTTTGGATTTAAAATGTTCCTCCACGCATTTACCAGCTGTTCCAAAAGGAATACCTTGTAGAAGAGGCTAAAGGTACGTTTTGCAAGAAACTGCACTAGCAGCACCGCATAAACTTGGCTAACTGCTCTTATGCAATATCTGTTACGTCTTTTGCTAGACGATACAATTGAAGCGCAGCACCTCCCATTAGGTATTGCACTTGCAGTTGACGCCGGCCGTAACTACTCTACTGCTTCTAGCAAGCGCTAGAAACAATTGAAGCGCAGCACCTCTCATTAGATATTGCACTCGTAGTTGACGCCGGCTGTAACTGCTCTGCTGCTTCTAGCAAACCCTAGCTTAAGAAATTCCTGCAGCTTGACGCCACCCACGAATAAATAGAGTCAGCTGGAAGAAAGTCCCTGGTGGTTTTTTATTGAGGGGATTCTGAAGATAACCTCCATACCCTCCGATACGATTTATTCGTAAGAAGTACAACCAACGCAAAGGTCCATCTGGCTCGTCTACTCCCAACAAAAGAAGCTGCTGCTCAACACAACTAACGCAAGTATCACCAGGTGCAGAAGTGGTTGGTGGTGAATAGAGACTTATCCAACTGGGACTGGAGTAGAAGCAACCACGGACTCTTTCCCTTACAAAACACTACAGACCCTGCCCCACAAACTCTCTTCAAATTCCTTTCTTGCAAATGCCGCAAGGGAGGAACTTGCTCGTGCCATAAAGTAGGGCTGAAGTGCTCTGCTTTATGCATGTTCTGTCTAGGCAAGACTTGTATGAACGTCGTCCCCGTTGAAATCGACGACACTGACGACGAGAAAGACCTCAAAAACCCCCATATATCATCTTCTCATCCCAAGGATCAGCAGCACCCGAGGACCAACCTGGACCCTTCAAGAGATTCCGGTTTTAATGAAGAAGAAATTGGAATTGTGAAGTCTTCAACACGTACATTTTGAAATTACCATTTTGTGACATTTTCTTCCTCCTTCCTTCTCGTTAAAAATAGCAACTATTGGTTTCGCAAATCGTCAGGCTCCAATAATTCCTGTCCCTACCTCGATTTCGACAGTTTTAATTTTTCTAAGATAATAAGGTAGGTACCTGTTAGGCCTACAGACTTAATTGAAGGCTAAAATTAAAGATAAATAATTGCTCTACAGCTTCATATTCAATACATTTTCTCGTAGAATAAGTATTACAGACAATATTATTTAGCCCGACAGACGACAAAAACTGAAATTTTGAACTTTTTGGGAAAGAAATCCAATGTTTCAGATCTTGTATCTTAGGATTTATTGGAGTTAAAAAAATTGGGATTAAGCTTAAATTGTAGGAAATGTTAGGAGCTTCAAAAAAGGGTGGAATAACTTTTTCCGTAAGAAGCATCCTTTTAGAAGTTTCGGGCCAAAAACGAGAATCAATCGAACATTTTTGAGGTTCTTCGATCACCTCAAAGTTAGAACAGGTCTTCCGAAGCTACAAACATGGTTTTACCTTACTGGTAGGTACCCTAACAACATACTACAAAATCAGAAACTTGTGAATTTTTCCGATGTTTTTCCTTTTTTTTGTCTACACGTCAGTGGCCTACTGCATCTATATCTATCGTTGCTTGGTTAAACTTTGTTCATATCGGTAGTAGAAAGATTAGGACATCAAATAGTAGGACATTAGACCATACATATTTATCGTGTGGTCAATATTTTTGTTACACTCCATGTCCAGAGCAATAAAACGTATCTATAATATCAAAAGGACATAATTCAACAATCTAGAACAGCATAGTTGAGGCAAATTTTGGAAATTAGATACCTTAACTATGTGATATACCCACATTACATAATAAAGTTCGATTCAAATATCTGCCGCTACGTCACGACATTCTGATTAAGAAATGACATACTGAATATAATTTTGGACTTCGTTCATCTTCATTTAAACGAATGCAGAAATATTTGTATGTCTAGCTAACTTAAACCAATAAAAGACGTACATTACTAATTTTTTACATTATAAAAACATAACAATGAAAAATTAGAATGTCAACTTATAAATTCTGTAATATATATTTTTGAATCACGTAGTGCTATATTTTATACAGTTAGGTTAGGTTTTCATTGTTGTTTATAACCTGCAACACTTTGACAGCGACATTTACATTGCTTCAATTGTGGTAAAAAGAGAAACTATATTAAAATTGAAATAAAAATGAGCTTTAAAAAGCACTTATTTGACTAGTGATTTCCAGCTTGAAATAGACATGTTGTGTATACTGACATCCTTAAGTCAGCGCGTTTTATGAAATGATCTGTAACGTCAAAAGTCAATCTGCATCAAACCAGCTTTACGATGACGTCGTCCTTATAAAATAATATTTGACTTATGTCAATTTGCTTTTTAGCCCACATGTGCTTTGATAGATCATACGGCTATATACTCTAAAATTTAAATAAAGTTAAGAATAATACAATACGTAGAAAATCAAATATTTAATTCAAAAAATCAAAAAGGACATAATTATCACAAAACAGGTCTGGATTAAAAATATTTGAAAATATTGTCACAAGTGGAAATGTATAATCTATAAATTATAGCTATTTATTATACAAGTGTCTTAGAAGAAAGAAATGTTTAGCCACGAGAGCTTGCCCGAGTGACTAATTTTTCTTGAGTAACTTATTTGCTGTTAAGACACGTGTGTAAACAAAGCTTTATCCAATATCTCGTAATAATAGTTTAAAATGTAATTAAAAGTTTTGACATTTGACGTTTTAAAATGTCAGATTTAAATTATGAAAACATGTATAAAGTAGGTGTACTCATTATTTACATAAGTCACTAGTGTTTTATAGACCCCCATAAGATATGTAAAATCGGCATTATTATGCCTTCATAAGACAGAGGAGTTGGATAAATGTAATTAAATGGATTTCCACTTGAAGCGTCCTCGTATAAAAAGTTGACAAATGTATTGCAATATTAATTAATAAATTAAATATTCTGGAAGGGGAAGCATAAAGCAGTGCAACAAAATTGGTCAGACGTAAGTTAGTCATTAGAGTTCCTAGTGTGCGCACCTCAAGAGATCAACATGTGACCTGACCTGAAAGGCTCATACACAATTAGTCTGTAACAGTAACGAGAACGAGAACGGGAACGAAATGAATCGTCGGTTCACAATAAACCAGAACGGAAACAGTAACGATAGCTATACATAGTGCAGTCAAATTAGGATTTCACCTCGGAATGAGAGATAAGCTGAAAACTGGTATACACCTTCATTTTGGTATTCTAAAAGTTGTCTCAAAAGTCTCATAAAATCTCGTGTCTGCGCCGTAAGTTATTCAAGGTCGAAGGTCACAAAAATCGGTTTTTCTCTATTATTTCGGTTTATATAGCTCAAATGATGTTAAGATCTATTATAAAAATTGTAGAGCATAAAATTTTCGATAAATTTTGTTTTAAAATTTTTTTCATACGCCCAACCGTTATTGAGACATAGGGCAGAGAGCCCGCAGCTTCAAATTGAAATAAAGTGAAAATATATATAGTAAATCTATAATTATTTAATAAACAAAAGTATTAATTTTCTTCTTCTTCATCGTCATCTTCTGAGCATGTGAAAATGTCCGTTACATTGTCATCATCTTCGTTGTCCTGAATCGTTGTTTCCAGCCTTCCAGAATTTCCTTTTTCTCTTTCTCAGAGTCGCTTTGTGATCAAACAGCATTGAGATAAGCTTGACCATTACACTGGCTACAAGCTAAAGTGCATTGCAACCCCGATTTTCTGCACCCACAACGCACCTCACATCAATTCTTACAATTACAAAATAGTGTATTAATCAATTCCTCAGGAGATGGTGGAAAAATTGTTGTTATTGGCTCCAGGAGTTCATTTTTCAGCACCCAACCCCACTCCTGAGGTTCAGCCATAATTTTTTAAATTGTACGTTAGTCAATTTCTCCGCCTTCTATCTCAAAAACCGTTGAGCATATTAAAAAATGTTTGGAACAAAATTTGTAGAAAGTTTTAAGCTCTACAATTTTTATAATAGATCTTAACATCATTTGAGCTATAGAAACTGAGATAATCAAGAAAAACAGATTTTTGTGACCTTTGACCTTGAATAACTTACAACGCCGACACGAGATTTTATGAGACTTTTGAGACAATTTTTAGAACGCCAAAATGAACGTGTATACGAGTTTCCAGCTTTAATAAGCTCTATTCTCTCATTCCGAGGTTGACCCCTTTTTTGTGCTTAAATGACTGGACTAATAAGGATATTTCATTGGATAAACTTTTGACAGTTTTGACTTTTGACAGTTTACACGTGAACATAGCCATAGCAATAAAAATTAATCGTTTCTGTTCCCGTTCCCCTTTATTGTGAATGGAGCCACCTGAATACATGTATTTTATCCCTTTACTGTTCCCGTTTCTGTTCTCGTTACTGTTACAGACTAATTGTGTATGAGCCTTAAGACTTAGTTTATAAAAATGTAAATAATTATTAGTTCATATTTTTATATAATAAATATCCATTAAATGTTTCGCCTGTGCTTATCATTGATTTATTACAAATAAATCCCTAATATGAAATCATGAATATAATCAAGTTTAGCTATAAACTCCTGAGTTATACAACCTCAGCCACGGGTATAAAAATACACGTTACAATATGAAAAAATTCATAATACGATATAAAGGCCTTTATTTGATTTTTTTGAATTATTATTATTAAATAACAGAACTAACTCAAACCGACACGACAAAATATTTAGGCATCCTATTAGACACAAAATTAAATTACACTTACAAGCACAACAGCAACTAAAGGAATCAGACTACTACACACACTTTACCCACTTATGACGTACAAAAACACCCTCGACCCCAAACTAAGAAAACTACTCTACACCTCCATGATCAGACCAGTACTTACTTACGCTTGCCCCATTTGGAGCAACGCCGCCCCCTCCTACCTCAAGACTCTCCAGATCATACAGAACAAATTAATGTCTCCGTATTATCACCGTCTTGCCGAGAACCACAGAGACTTTTCGCCTGCACGAGATGGTGGACATACGGACTTTGACTAACTACATTTACAACAACGCTTACAACTTCTTTACCAGGACAGTTAGACAAAACAAAAAGACAGCACATATTGCACGACTAACCAACAAAAATTTGCCGTTCAGGCGGACTCATAAACTATATTACACAACATACTACTATACTAAAGACTATCCAATATCTTTTCCATACTTACTTTTTTTTAAATTTCTACTCGTAATTTTAAGTTTTACATTCCTCAAGATTAAACATGCTCGCTGGGTTTTTCTGCTCATTTTCCCAGCAAATTTCAATTTCATACTTATTTAACTTTTTATAATGTAAACACTCAAAATCTGTTCGATAAATCAACCGATAGGCACGAACATTATTATCATGTAACCATAAATTTATTGTTTTCTAACTATAATAATTGTGAAAATATTATTGGCAATAAACAGTTTAAACATTCTTGAATTATTTGATTTTCTACGTATTGTATTATTTTTAACTTTATTTAAATTTATTTATAAATACATAATACATACCACAAATTTGCTTAAAATTTTTATTTTGGGTTCATTTTCTCAATATACTCTACTGATTTTTTGATAAGTAGCAATGACCATCGATTTAACAATACCGCCAAAGCGGCTCAATTTTTTCATTGAATACCTACATACATTTTTGCCTATCCGATAAGGTTGCACCTATACCAATAAATACTGGTATAGAGTTTGATTCACAGATTTCGAATTTAAGAGTTTTTCTTGCTAAGCGAATACACTCGCATTGCTTTTGCCCTTTAACGTTATTTATAACTTGCTTTCAACCTTCTCAATTCCCCCAAAACCCAAAGTTTGAGTACGCCACTGTATGATCACCAACCTGTATAATTACAACTAACAGGCAAAATGTTGTTGTGGTTTTTAATTATTAAAACAAATAAAAATATTATAAACAAAATAACACATACCTTGCGGTAATTGCAGTTTCAATTTCTTTTTGATCTATACCCGCTAATGTAGTTCTTCGTCGACTTCGAAGTTTCCGCTGTTTCATTTTACCGCCAGTAACATCAATTCCATCGGTACGATTTAAAATATCTCTATGGAGGAAAGAGCGTCTTTGAATGGACATTTTATTAAAATATTTACCGGTCACATCAATAGCTACAATTTCAGCGGGAAATCTAAAAAATAATTGTAAGGTTTAAGTAATTAATTTTATTTAAGGGTTATATATATGGTCACTCATAAAGAAAACCGAACACTCCTATGTTAACAATGTAAATTACACATATAAAATATAAAAATCGCTTTGACAGCAATACCTATTCAACATTTTTGTTGCAAATTTCAATGTCTTTATTTTTGTTTATATAAGTAATTCTCCCAAAATGATAATTTTTTAAAATTTTTATTAATTTTTTTTTTTTAATTTTTATTAAATAAATACCATAATTAAATACTAGGTGTTTTCCTTTACAATAAATAGCTTTAAAGTATTTTAAATACATTGTATATTGAAATAATTAAAAATAAAAACGACAATTAATATTTCTACAATGTTTGCATAAGAAAAATTATTCCTCCGGATTGTAACCCTCAATACTGTCATATTTATAGCAAATTAAAACGATATTAAAAAATTCAAACATACAAATAATTTTTTTTGAATAATTAGATATTTACAACTGCTCCTCAAAACATCTAAAAAGTTATATTGTTGGCTGACTCAAAATAAAAACCCAAATCTTGTAACCTACTTCGTCAATCGTTCCTCTGGTCCGATCGAAAAAATGTTGTGCGTTAAATAATGCTGGGTGGTCGTGGATTGTAATAATGGGTCATTTAGGTTGCATTTAGTCTCAGCTAAGTGATTGTTAATGCATATAATTCTATTGTTTATTCTTATTTTTTTAAATCTGTGTTAAAAATTGTAAGTGTTACAAGCGAGTGAGGCATTCCTCTGGTAAGTCCGGATACTATATTTTCAAATTAAAAGTATTATTTTAATTATTATCATGTAGAACTAGTGATTTACCTACTCACACCCAATATTTCAGGTTAAAAAAACAGAAAATCAAAATAGTGATTTAAGGGGCCTTACCAGTCTGACACTTTCATAAAATCAATTTTTTTTGCCGTTTTTGACAGTTTATACTTTCAAGAATATCCTGTAAAAATTTCAGGGCCGTATCTTTAATACTCCCCGAATGGCAGCCTTCTAAAGAGCAACTGCTCGTAGGTATAAAATGCCTCATCTGCTCGGAAGCGGAGCACCGATACTTTTACAATACTAAACATTACTTTAGTAATATTGAAAATTAAAAATAATTACTAGAGCGATGCAAAGGAGGGCACACGCAGAATATATCAATAAAAGTTATAACGGATTGCTCTGGCACCTTGCTGCAAAGCACCTTCAATTGAAAACGATCGAGCTCGTTAAATTCCTTGCAGTCTCAATATTTAACTATGGTTTTTATGCTATTCTAAAAATGCTGTAAGCAATGGACGTCATCATCGGTCCTATTGCAAAAGAATGGAGAGCGATAATGGCCAAATCAACCAGGACGAGTTACGTCATGAAGCATCCTCAAAAGAAGGAGGAACAGCTCGGAGAAAAGCTTCAGCACCTCAGCAGGCATTGTTTGAGGAAAAGGAGGGTCCATTGTATGGGCCAGGTATAGCTGATCAGCAGTTTTTATGGTTAATATCATTTCATCTTGCAAAAATCGATAGTTTATTTAGTTAATCTTTAAACACGTATTTCTCGAAATGACATTTTTCAAATTTGCTGCCATTGTAACTCAAAGAGAAATTATCGGATCGACTTGAAATTTAAACTGAGTACTCTTGAATATATATACTCTACAATGACGTAGAATAATTTTGATTTGATGAAAACTGTCGATTTGGCATTGAAAAAATGATCATTTTGTAGGCAAAAAACAAACTTTTTTTTCATAACTACGCCATTTTGTTAGATTTTGATATTTTTCGAAAATCCTACGTCATTGTACAGGAAATACCTTCCAGTTTAACGACATTTTTTCCTTTTTCGGTTTCAGCTACTCAATCAGCCGGAATCATGACAGCAGTTGAGGAACTTTTTTTTGGCGCTTCCGAAGGCAGTGCATAAGTCGCTTGGATTTCAATAATTTTCTATGAAAAATTATGTAATATAGATCAAATATAGCCAAATGTATCCTTAATTTTTCGAAACATTTAATTGAGTACTTTTCTTTCAAAACTTCCTGAAAATCACTCAAATTTTCAGCGTTCAAACTGGTATGGCCCCTTAAAAACAGTCAAAATAGTCATTCCTCTGGATCTGTTGACATTTTAATATGAGATAAATCTAATAAAATTGAAAATGTAGTGAAATTTTACCCCGGGGTAAAATATCACGGGGGTAAAAATTCACGGTTATTTTACATTTTACAAATACATACTAGTACAAATCCACTTGAAATTTTTTATTGTGGGTTTATTTCCTACATTATTTGTTCAAAACATATTTTTTCAGATCAATACAGTCCGAGATAAAATACCTCAAAGTTGAACATTTTTATTCGATTACTCAATATACATTAATAATATTAAATATCGTCCAATGTTATTATATTAGATAGAAAGCTTGGGATTAGGAACGCAAAATAAAAACAAATTAACTATATGTCAACGTTTCGGCTCATTTACTGAAGCCATCTTCAAAGACTTTAATATAAGAAACATATTGGTAAATACAAATGATAACATAATAGTTTTGATTTCACACTCATCTAATAGTAAGATGGAAAATGTTATGCGTAAATAAATAAAATATGGGGAGACAATAAAGAAACAGTTAACGTAATAGTATTTTGTTTTATTAGGATGGAAAGATTAACTTTTCCTGCCCAGAGAGTTTTTTCATTTGCGAGGTGAGTGGAACGAGCCGAGCGAATAGAAAACTTGCGTGGCAGGAAAAGTTACCTTTCCATCCGAATAAAACATGTTACTTTTTCTCCAAACGAACAAAATTCAAAAATAAATTTCAAAATTAGCAATAACTCGGTAACGGCGCTAGATATAAAAAAACTGATATAAAAAAAAAAAAATTCTCCCCCCTCGCTTAATACACACCCCTGTAAATTATCGGTAGGAAGGCATATGCAAGAATTCAGATCGATCGCGCGCAAAAAAATTCAATCTTCCTGCCGATACCTACTATGAAAGTTTTTGAATTAGCAATAACTCGAGAACGGCGCTAGATATCAAAAAACTGAGCAAAAACTTATCCCCCCTCGCGTAGTACACACACCCGTAAATTATTGGTAGGAAAGCATATGCAAAAATTCAGATCGATCGCGCGCAAAAAATTTGAAAGGAAGATAATTTTAATCGTTCAACCAGTTTTAATTTAATCAAATTGTAATAAAAATAAACAAAGGTAAGGTGACATTTTGATTTAATCTGTCAAGTATTTTCAATTTATGTTGGTAATTTTTAAATTGAATTCGCAACTGTCAACTTCAATTGTGACATTTATTAAAATTTTTAGGTTAAAAAATCAAAATGTTTATTTATTTGGTTAAAAATAAAATTTTAAGTTGGTATATTTAAAGATTTAAATGTCAAAGTTAAAGTTTATATCTATTTATTTTTAAATTACGCTCTAAAATTTTATATTTGAAATGGTAAATAAACTTAAAATAATTTTTAGAAAAGATAGATATCAAAATTACTCAATTTTATTAAAATAATGTCACATTTCTAGTTATTTTTTTTCCTGCCGCCGAAGGTTTACTTTCGAAAAAATCTTTACGTCACGTGGTTTTATGTATGTCGCTATGGAAAAGTTTGACTTTCGTGTTTAAAATTGATAATCAAACAGCTGACTTTCGTGACGTTTGGAGAAAAATAATATTAAATAAATATAATATAAAATGAAATAATAAAATCAATTTTAAAATAAAATGACGATTAATAAATAAATTTTGAATGTGACAAATGACAAAATCAAATAACAAAAAACTTTTTGAAATAAATCAAATCAAAATACAGTAACTAGTCTTAAATCATCCCCTAAAACCAAAAGAGTTACATATAAATAGAATATACTCAAGGTAAAACATAAACTATAAGTGTGTGAGACCAAAAATTATAAGATTTAACAAAGACTGCAATTAAACATATAAACAAGTTAAAAAATCTAAACAATAATCTAAAAACAGGAGCGTAATTATAACATGGTGAGGATTAATATCAAAAAACTAAAAAACTAAGTTGAGTACTTACGCATTACATTTTCCATCCTACTATTAGGTGAGTGTGAAATCAACACTATTATGTTATCATTTGTATATACCAATATGTTTCTTATATTAAACTTTTTGAAGATGGCTTCAGTAAATGAGCCGAAACGTTGACATATAGTTAATTTGTTTTTATTTTGTGTTCCTAATCCCAAGATTTCTATCTAATTCAATATACATTGTAAGAAATCCGAAATGGTTAGTCATAACTAGTTATTCTAACTATCGAATTAAGCAAGTTGTTTATAATATAATGTAATTAATACAGTTAACACAATATGAAAAGCCCGGGGGTAATTTTCAGGTAAAATCTGCTTGTATTGGTTTATTTGGGGGGTGGGATTTTTTTGTAAAATTGAGGTAATCTTCAGATATAGTTTAGACTTCATTTAGTATTTGCAAGTGATAAAACTCCTTCAAAAAGTCGAGAAATTACGTGAAAATGTCAAACAGAGGTAATTTAACTGAATTAGATAAACAAACAATTTTAACTTTGCGTAATGAAAATAAAAGTTTTACATATATTGGCAAAGTAGTGGGGTGCAATAGGCGATCAGTAAGTCGTTTTTTAAAAAAATTCGATGAAACTGGCGTTACAAAGGCACTGCCGAAAGGAAGACCGCCGAGGAACGCAACACCAGCTCAAGACCCCGTTCTTCGTCGTTTATCTTTAAAATTTCGTTTTAAATCGTGTCGACAGCTAAGGGTTGAGCTAAATGAGCAAAGTGGTGCTAATGTTAGTGTCGGTACAGTTGAAAATCGCCTGAAAGAATTCGGTTTAAGGGCTTATACCGCGGCTAAAAAACCGATTTTAACAGAAATCATGAAGAAAAAACGTTTGGAATTCGCAAAAAAGTACGAAAATTGGTCCCAAGAAGATTGGAGTCGAGTCATATTCTCAGACGAATCAAAATTTTTGCTACATGGTTCCGATGGAAAGCAGTACGTGCGACGCTTTAAAAATGAAAAATTATCCGAAAAATATACAATTAAAACATCCCGCGGTAGAATCGGTTTAATGGTATGGGGTTGCTATTCTCAACGCGGATTGGGGAAGTTACAGATTGTCAAAGGGAATATTAATGCTGACAGATACATTGAAATTTTAAATACAAGTCTGGAGCCATCTATTCGAAAGTTATATGCAGAAAATGAAGATTGGAAATTTCAACAGGACAATGCTCCATGCCATACTGCTAAGAAAGTAAGAAATATTTTTACAAATAAATTTTTTCTTTAGAAGTTACTTATAATTTCAAGATACATATTTAAAACAAATTATTGTAAAATTTGAAATTTTTACCTAAATTTTATGTTGCAGGTATTGAAATATTTCTTAGACAATGGAATTGACGTAATAGATTGGCCTGGAAATAGCCCCGACCTCAACCCGATTGAGAACTTATGGGCCATTATGAAGTGGCATGTGGTAAATAGGTAACCAAAGAATTTGGTTGACCTGGAAAAGGCATTAAATTTCGTCTGGGACAACGACATAAAGTGCGAATACCTGACGAACCTAACGGAATCAATGCCAAGACGTCTGCAACTAGTAATAAAGGCTAGAGGGGGTTATACAAAGTATTAATAATTTTTGTTTTGATTAATATTGCAATGATATTACTTTTGTAAAGTTATTTTTACAATATTAAATTATTTTATATTAAATTATGCAAAATTCATTACTACCGATAAACAACCATCGTATATTAAAAATCGCGAATTTTTTTCGCGAATTTAATTTTATGGTTTCCATGCAATTTGTACCATCAAATTTGATAATTTTATACACTACTATCGCTAAACATTCAAAAAAAAAATTTTTTTAACTAAAAAATAAGAATATAACGAAACAAACGACAAATAAATCGAAATTCTGCGACCGGGCTTTTCATATTGTGTTAACTGTATAATCATACGCCTACATTCGCGAATTTGTTAAAAAAATTTGTTTTTTTAATTAAATTAAATAATATGACAAAAGAACCTGTTGTAGTACAATATTTTAATTAGATTTGATTAGCGTCATCATGTTCATTATGATGTATGCATTAATTTAACAACATTATTTATGATAGAAAATAATATCGCATCACGTGCAAGTTATAGTTTAAAAACTAAAAATTAAAACACAATTAAGGAAAAGAGCGATAGACACAATTAAGTGATAACAACAAGTATGCGATACTGATGACGACTAATGAGTCAGAAACACATGTCATGGTGTGATGGCTAGGAAGTCGAAGAAGCAGTACATGTGTCTATCGCTCTTTTCCTTAATTGTGTTTTAATTTTTAACATTATTTATAGTAAATTTTATTTAATAATTTGTGTAACACGGTTATAGTCCGGGAGCCCGTGACGAAATACCTGTACGATTTTTACCAGTTTGAAGTATATTTTACATATTACCTACTATGAAACTGCGAGTTTCATTGCTTGTTGAGACAGTCGAAACACGACAATTGCAGATCAACCGGACTGTTGGTCAGAAACCAATTGGTTTCTTCCCTAGGACAGAAACCGTCAAGTTTCTTCCCGCTTACCCAGTTATAAATATATCGTTTTAACTGTCAATTTATCTGACAATGAAATTCTGAGATTCATTGCAGGTAATATGTAAAATAGTGTGTATGGCACGGGATGAAACACGATTTCAGACCAGTGTTGCCAGCCCTCGCTTTCGCTCGGGCAAGCAACCTCACCCTGGTCTGAAATCGTTTTGTTTCATCCCTAGCCAAACAATATACTATTATTTTGTTAATTTGAAAGTGGAGATTACAAAAATGCACGACTACCGGCTCGGAGTCGTTATATAGACAGTAATCGATTAAAATTGCAAAAAAAATTCAAAAAAAGGTCAACAAGTTAATATTTTTATTAGGTACTAATTGTTTTCATTACTAAAAACAATAAAATACTAGTGGCAGTGGATTGGAAAAGGCCATAGAGTTAGGCAGTTGCGTGAAACATGTAGGTGTTAATGATAAGATTAGGTTATATAGTTACCAGGCTAATTTTTTCGTTACTCATTATTTTCATCATTAACAACAATCAAATATAATGACAGTCGATTTGGAATGAGCCGCAGGATCGCCAGTCTCGCGAAACATGTAGTTTAAAATTGCTACCCGAAGTTATACATGCCACGCTAATTTTTATATTATTGATTGTTTTCATCATTACAAACAACAAAATACAGCTAGCAGTCGGATTGGAAAGTGTCAAAATAGTAATTTTCAATACAAGTTAGGGAAACAATGATTTTGCAGCGCGAGATCGGTTGTATAACCGTATCGAGTGCTGCAAAATAATAGTTTCCCACGTGTATAGAAATATATTTTTCATTTGACGACATTCGGAAAAGAACAAACGACTTCGATTGATTACTTTTTCAAGTCAATTTAGTCAAATATTTTCATATATTAATTTTATGAGAATCTGAAATTTAAATTGAGCTCCTTGATTTAGTACAAATTTGTTTGTTAGATAAAAAACAAAAAATAATGTACATAGTTACACTAAAAAGTTCCATTGCGTGAACTGTTTTGTAAGTTTTTATATTAATTATTTAACGAATTTTAGTTATAATTTTGCATTTCTTAGATTTTTAACATGTTACCTGAAGACTCTGAGTGCTCCGATGTGGGAGTATCTGCCGCGTTAGCTGTCCAACAGCTAATTCCGGAAAAAAGTAAAGCACGTTATAACAAAACTTACGTCAAATTTAAATCGTGGTGCTCGGATAATCGCGTAAAATCTATAAAAGAAAACACTTTGCTCGCATACTTTCAGCAACAAAGCAAAGTCATCAAAAGCTCCACGATATGTGGAGTATATATTCGATGTTGAGGTCCACATTGAATGTCAACGATAACGTGGATATCAGCAAGTTTCCGATTTTAATTGCATTTTTAAAATCGAAAAATCGCAAGTGCAATCCCCCAAAGAAGTCGGCAGTTTTTACCAAAGAAAACGTGGAGCAATTCCTGAAGGTGGCTGGCGAGGAGTTTTTGTTGATGAAGGTAATATATTTAAATCTTCATTTGATGACAAAATTTAATATGTTTTTATTCATTGCAGGTTGTGTTAATAATTGGAATAAGCGGTGCATGCCGAAGAGAGGAATTGACGTTCCTGAAAGTTGAAAATATCAAGGTGGGAGATATGTTCATTACTATTAACATTCCTAACACCAAGAACAATGTTGTTAGGAATTTCAAGATTACGTCTGGGCAGTTTGGAGGTATCGATCTCCTTGATATTATCAACCGATATATCGCTCTGCTGCTGACGGACACCGGGCATCACCGCTTCTTTGTGAACTACCAGCGAGGGAAGTGCACGAAGCAATGCGTTGGAATTAACACCGTCGGAGGAATTCCCCGCAAGATCGCGACTTACCTGCAATTGGAGGATCCCGCCAGATACACTGGTCACTGTTTTCGGCGAACATCGGCCACTTTGTTGATTAATGCTGGCGCCGATATAACTACTCTTAAGCGACAAGCAGGATGGAAGAGCGATGCTGTCGCTGAAGGATTGAAGATTGCGAGACCAAGAAGCTAGACGTATATAGCTGAGAAGATTTTAGGTCAACCTGCAGTCATGCAAGGAGTCACTGTTCAACCGCAACCTTCAACATCAAAAACTGCCGCAGCCGTGCCTCAGGTTTATTTTCATGATTAAAAAATGTAGTTGTTAATTTAACCATCAATAAATAGCATTTTAAACTCTATGTATTTTTATTTTTCACGCACTAGTGCGTGAAAAGTGTGACTTTCTTGACATGTGGAGCTTATTGAAATATGAGACTTTTCCTAATGGAGTAATGAAAAATAATATCTATATTAGAAAGTTCAAAGGTACGGGATCAGGTTGGACCATAATCACCAAGCTAATATTTTCATTACCGATTATTCTCATTATTATTAATAGTAAAATACTATTGGCAGTCGGTTTACAACCGGCGAAAGTGATTGCAGTCTCATTGCAATATGTAGGCTAAAAGAAGTTGGATTAGATTATAATTACCAAGTTAATTTTTTTATTGCTAGTTGTTTTTATTATTATAAACAAAAAGATACTATTGGCAATCGGTTTACAAAAAGCGAACAAAATGGCAGTCTCACAAAACATGTAGGTACGTAGGCTAAAAGACGTTAGGTTAGGTTACAGTTACCAGGCTAATTTCTTCATTGCTAATTATCTTCATCATTATAAATAATAAAATACCATTGGCAGTCGGTTTTGTAAAGGCGGAAGACATGACAGTCTCGCAAACCTCAATTTTTTTTCGACTGCGTATAATATTTTATTATCAAATGGCATCTATTTAATGTTGAAACCAAGTAGCAGTCGGTTTATTATAAGCTGACTTGAATAAACTAACTTACTTGTTTTGAGTAACTGCCATCACGTTTGCACCTTCCAAACCGACTGCCAACGGAATAATATTAAGGGGATTCATTTCACGTTGTACTATTGTCGTAAATGTCGTAGATCCTGTTTTTTTGTAAATTTTGTAGAATTTTTAATCCAGATCTAGCTTAAGAAATCTACGCAGTCGTACTTTATGTAGATGTCGTAGTTTCGTTACATTTTATACGTTGGCCATACATAGTAACCAAGAAAAATTTGAACAGTAAATGTGTATTAGAATTAATTAGTTAAATAATCTACCTAAAAACATCAAAATAATCTACAAATATAAGTACGAAAGAATTTACGAAACATTGAACGGTGAGTGTGTTCATGTCACACAAGTCTAAAAAAATTAAAAGTACGATAACTGCGAAAGTACGAAGTGAAATTAATCCCCTTATTGTCAGAGCCGGATTAAAGATATGGGAGGCCCGGGACTAATTGTCTTTGGAGGCCCCCTTGGATGTTTCAACAAAATGTGCAGCAGGCAAAAGAATTTTGATTTTTCAAGGTCAACCGCGCTTAGAGCAAATGTAAAATTTTAGTTTTTTTATGGCCGGGATTATAAAGGATAGCTAAATATTTACTTGCTAGAATAAAATTTACTCCGTAGATTTGAGTATTATAAAAGACAGATAAATTTAAATTTATCATTTAATTTAACCTCTCGATTTACTTGCTAGAATAAAATTTACTCCATAGATTTGCCTATTATAAAAGACAGATAAATTTACTAGCTAGGTTAAATCTATGGATAAATTAAACTATCGATTTCTAGGGATAAATATTTACTTGACTAGTAAATATTTGCAAAACAGACCAATGACGGTTATTTTTGCGCTATTTAGTTGAATGGTGGTATTAATTTAATCTATAAATTAAGTGTAGTTGTAAATTTCACCACGATTTCGTCAATCTCTTCTGAAGATGAAAACCATGAGGAAGTACAATCAAGAATGATGGGTATATTTAGAAGCAGAATTGATCCATTTGATTTCCTAAATGATGAGGACTTGAGAGATAGGTTTCGTTTCAATGAACAAACCGTGGTGGCATATTAGGATTGGTGAAAGAAAAAATAAAGAAGGAAAAAAGAAGGATAAGATATGAAAAGATAAAAATTTTACTGAAGGAAACCATGACGTAACACCAATAAATATGCTCTTGTTTGCACTATACGTTTCTCTAACACTGGGTTCGGTTTTTTATTGAGGATCACTTCAATCCCTGTTACAAATGCCCAACAAACCCCAGCAAAATTAAAACTGTTGGGCTGATACATATATGTTTTTGTCACGGAAATTCCCAGCAGAACCCAACATAAACAATGTTGACAATGTGTTGGGAAACCCCAGTAAGTTCCAACATAAATATTCCCTTCAACATAGTTTTATGAAGTTTTAATATTATTCTTCTCACGAATTAAAATATATATAGATATATATATATATTATTTACATAAATATTCCCTTAAATCGAAAATTGTTAGTTCAATAATAAACCCTGTGCAATGATAATTCTTTATTTTATTTTATATATAATGGTATTTAATGTTTACCACGGCTAAAGACTCTAATAAAATGCACAGGTCGGGGTTTGATGATTAATTAAACCCCCCATGTGTTTCCCATTTCTAGGCCCGGTGATGCAAAGAGATTAAAAAGTAAGGCAACATTGTCCCACGCATCGCTTTTAGGTTTATAACTTTTAATATCATTTTATTGCATTCTATAATGCTAATATATTCTTGTATTATTTCCAAAACTTCTTCTTTTTCGGTTTCTGTACAGTTTTTTACCACGACATCTTTTTTTATTATTAATGATATATGATTGTGACACTATTGATAAAATTGATAGGAGTTTAGTTCTAATAAACCGTTAAATAAATTAAATCGCTAGATAACTAACTTTAGTATACTTTTGGTTTATATTCCTCAAAATTTACTCAGTAGATTTTACTCAACAAGTAAATTTACTTCGAGAATAACTAACTAACGATTTAACTGTCTTTTATAATCCCGGCCCTTATAAAACCAAAATTTGTTTGTCGAAGTAAATCACTTTCAATGCTCATTAAGGGGTTAGGTTACTCTAGAGGCTGAAAAAATAAGCTTTTTTGGGGATTTTTTTCCAGAAAAACTACAAAATAAATCGAAATTACAAAAAAGGTTGATACATAACAGTGACTGTATACAATAATATTTTTGAAGCTATTAATTTGTGCAACGTTTTTACGATAACGTTTCCTTTTCCACGGCCGGACAAACAGCTTCAGTAATTTTTAAATTATGATAAACCATTGAACAACAGCTATAGAAGTAAGTCGGATTTTTTCGATATATTGATTTTTGGTCAAATCAGAAAAGTCAAAAATTTCCACTAAAAATCTTCATTTAAATTTAATAAAAAAATGTAATTTGTTGATTCAAGGTTTTTTAATCCCCCCTTTAATCCGGCTCTGCTTATTGTTTATAATGATGAAAACAATCAGTATTAAAAATATTAGCCTGGTAATAGTTCCCAACCTAACCTATTTTAGCCCACATGTTGCGATAGACTGCCATTTCTTCCGCCTTTTCTAAACCGACTGCCAAAAGTATTTTATTGTTTATGATGATACGAGTATATTCAATCAGCATTGAAAAAATTAGTCAACTATAACGTGAATTTACAATTTTTAATCGATCTTCACTAATGACTGCCAACAGTTTTTTCTCTACATTTTCGACTCCCAATTAGGGAATGGAATACCGGTCCAAAATTGAAATACCGGTATTCGGTATTAATTTGCATGTAATACCGGAATACCGGTATTAATACCGATATTTAAAAAAAATAAAAATTCAACTAGGGGATCAAAAATACATGACAAAATAAATATTTTATTATTTCAAATTTTCAAACTATGATCGCAAAAAACACAAAGCATCAATTGTTTCATTATTTAGTCGGGAGCGTACCTTAGTGCAAAAATTTCTTGCCACAGAAAATGCTCTTTGCGATTCTACACTGGGAATTGTTAAAAGATAACATACACTATTTCTAAGTACTTCCGTCGAACTCGTTCGTCTTCATAATATAGTCCCATTTCTTTTTTAATAAGATTTCTTATATCTCTTTGTGACTGAGACTATGACCCAAATTCTTTATGCACTGCTGTTTTACTGTTTATTGCAGATTGCAATTATTGTTGTTCCATTAATTGGATGTTATCTACACTTTGTCCATTTTCGTCTACATTACTACTTTCACCTTCTAAATTTATAGATTCGAGCAATTCAACCTCATCATCACCATCAAGTTCAAGTCTCTGAACCATGGAGAAAATTAATTTTGCCATATAAACTTTGATTATTAACGAATTTTCTCTTAAAATTTTTTCAATATACTCTTTTGGATTATGCAAGTATCTTAAAAGAAATTCTAAATCTGTTTCCCTTTCCTTAGTACGAAATTGTTTCTCCTATATACAATTTTATCCCTGCAAAATAATCCGAATTTTTGTTAAGTAGATAATTCCAAATAAATAACATTATACTCAAAATACAATTTTTACAATATTCAAATTGTTCGTTTATTTTTTATTAATTTTTCCTTTTATAATATTAATATTAATCAATTTATTACAAATTAATTAAATACCGAAATACCGGTATTACATATGCAAAAATACCGCTTTTTCGGTTTCGCAAAATAGCCAAAAAATACCGGTATTCGGTATACCGGTATTGCCGACTGTCAATAGTATTTTATTGATGTTAAGAAAGAAAATAATAAGTACCGAAAAAATTAACCTGGTGACTATATCCTAATCTTATCATTAACCCGTAAGTAGCGAAGTGGGGTGTGGGAGCTCCCAACAGATTTTGAAATTGCCGCCAGTTAACGATATTGATAGGTGGAATCCCCAGACTCCATGTACCTCTCGGGTCGGACACGGTCAACTCGGCGACGGAACTCGGCGCCGGTCAACTCGCCGACGTCAACTCGGCGACGGTCGACTCGGCGATCGGTCAACTCGGCGACCGGTTTACTCGGCGACGGTCAGCTCGGTGACGGTCACCTCGGCGATCGGTTAACTGGTCGACGGTCATCTCGGCGATCGATCAACTCGGCGACGGCCAACTCGGCGACGGCCAACTCGGCGACCGGTCAACTCAGCGGTGATTCCAAGAGAAAATCATTTTTATTCTTTTTCCAAACAAAATCCACTTATAGTCTAAAATTCCCAGGCGATGATTTAAAGAAAAAGTTAACCATAGAAGTAGATTGGTGTGAAATAAACTCCAATTAATCGAAAACATATTGTTTAATCATAAACAGTAAAAAAAGGAAAAGAAAGTTTGCTCAATGGCTGAAAAAAAAGACAAGATTAAGTATTTTTTATTTTTAAAAATAATAAATAATGTTAATAAATAAAATAAATCAAACAAAAAATAAAAAAAAATAAAAAATGAACAAATAAAAAAAAATGAATAAATATATTGTATTTAATCCATATTGTAATTATATGATATACCACGCAGATATTCTATAATATTTTGCCGATTGTAATTAGTAACCTTATTAAATATTCTTATGTCGGCATCGAAATATTTTTTTCGTTTTCCGGTGGCTGCATGGCCAGCGATATTTCGTTCATACTCCACATCATAATCTTTTTGAACAGTTCTCAATTTGTTGATGAAATTCCATATAGTAGGGTGCGAAATTCCACTACCAAAAGCTAATTGTAGCTTCCGGTGACAAGCCTCTGCAAAATTATTTGTTCGGTCGCTACCACTTAATGTTCGATGGTACACAGACCAAACATCCGAAGGAAATGTTGCTATAGCTCTTGTTCCGTTATTTCTAAGACGACCATTCCAAAATTGGTTCAAGATCTTCCGGCAAGTAATTTTCGAGATCAGTAATTGCATCTATAACATCCTCTTGGGGAACAAATGCCAGTGACGTAATCATTTTTGCATGTAATGCAAAATCTACATCGGTATTATATCTACTTAGAAGATGGTGTGATGCCAAGTGTTTTCTAAGATTTTTGACTAAATGAAACAAACAACCGTTAACGTTTGCTTCTGGAAAGACAGCACGAATAGCGTGATGGATGGCCAGTTCGTAATCTACGCTAATACTGTCTGGATTCAGTTGTGGCCAAAGAACGTGAATCATCGTGAATAATTTGGTGTAGGTTTCGGTCCACTTATCGGGCAATAAACAATAGAATATCGGGAAAACCCTTCCCCCATCTTTTCTCGATAAAATCACAAAAATTTGAGCAAAAGGAGGAGGACAAAGTAAAAACGTACCATCCACAAATAGTTCTTTCATATCCAAGGTCCACGTTGAATGGTATTCTCGGCCAAATAGCAATATTCGCTTTGTATCATTTTGTTCTCTTCCTGAATCAGCTAAAAGGAAACGTTCAAAATTGTTTGGGCTATATTCATATACCGAATAATCTTCAGGTATAATTATATCTTCCCGAGAATTAAAATTTGCTGGCGCATTTACGGTTCTTTCTCTCATTCTTTGAATGTTCCTACGCATAACATTTCTGCTTGGAAGATTCCCTTGCACTGCAGCTGGAACATCTCTAATGATTTGTGCTCTAACTTATGCTGGAGCTTCCGTTGTTGTTCTTGCCAGGTCTTGGGCTCTTGTTTTCACGGTTTGCACTAAAACATTTGTAGCGTTACCTGTAGTGCTACAAGTGTGTTCAGTTCGTAAGGAATGAAAGGAATCATCGTTAATATTGGTCCATATTCTACCTCTGCATCCCTCGTGTTTGTATTACATCTCCAAAATTGAATAGAACCTTCCATATTAACTTTATCCTTGGTATACAGATATCCGTTCCAACTATATTTTTCGTTGTTTCTTTGGGTTTTAATATTAGGGTTATTCATACTTTTTATCTCACTATCGTTGTTAAAATTCAAATGTTTCTGTTTATTCAAATGTTTATTTCGTTACAATACGGATTCAAGCGAATTTGGTGTAGTTGAGTTGGTATCTTCGAAATATATTAACTACTTCGTAGTAAATGAACTAAACTATAACCTAAAAGTTGCTTAATTGCGTTGTAATTATAAAAACAATCAATTTGACAGCTGACTACGATGCATACCAAGTGCATTCACCGGGAAGATGTTATTTGAATGTAACGTGTGAATTGCTGAATGCAACTTTTCGGAAATATTATATAAAAATTGTAGTTTATGCATAAAGTAGTAGTCTAGTAGCAGTCTTAAGGTTAATCTTGTAACAATTAGATGTAGATTTAGTGCATGGACTTCTAAGTCCATGGTTTATTGTAAAAATTTTAATTTCAATAAATAAATAATTTTGAGTTGTTTCAAAACTTAAATTTTAGTTCAATAAATATAATTGGCGGTCATCAATCATATTATTTATAATATGAATAGAATTAATATCACATTCCATCCATATTTTTTTTAAATAAGTAATTTGAAATATTAAAATTTTTTGACGCAAAAAGCATAAAGTAGGGTTATTTACATACGGTGCTATTCAAAAAAATATTTTAAAGCACTCTTTAAACCTATTTTAGTTAAAACGTGTTTTAAGGCTTACAAGCATTTTAACTTTTGTTCATTCATAAACGGTTGATAAACCTTCAGTAACTAAAGTGGTGTTACAATACCGATTCAAGTGATATTAGTGTAATTGAGTTAGTATCTTCAAAATATATGAACTACTACGTATATAAATGAACTAAACCATAACCTAAAAGTTGTTTAATTGTGTTGTAATTATAAAAACAATCAATTTGACATTTGACATTTGACAATTGACAATTTGACATCTGACAGTTGGCACTACGATGCATAATCGACGTACGTTTACACAGTTTACATTGGCATATTCGCTCTCTTTTCTATTATGAATTATTCGGAAGTATGACAAAGACAACCGAATAGTATGCGTCAATTCACACAACAATAAAAAGCATAAACTATGGTTTACATACAGTGTAAACTGTATTTTAAGTAAAAAATTTCCTTAAAATTGGTTTAAAGGTGGTTTAAAGAAGGCTCCACCCTATTTTAAATATTGCCAAGTTACAATACTGTTATAGAAGGTTTGTTAGGTTAAAATGCTTTTATGAATAGAGTTTTTTGACATATGCCTTAAAATGGCTTTATAAAGCTGTTGTGAAATGTCTAAAACAAGTTTACAATACTGTTACAGAAGGTTTGTTAAGCTAAAATGCGTTTATGAATAGTGTTTTTTGACGTTTTTGCTAAAATAGGTTTAAAGAGTTCTTTAAGTCGATTTTAAATTTTTATGAATACAGCTGTAGGTCTTTAGAAAGCTCCATGAGAAGTTTCAATTTTTTTTACTACCATTTTACATCTATCAATGTTTTAAAAAGTCCTACCTGAAAATATATGTTACATTGAGTGACACATACCCTTGGTACGGACCTGCTCGAGTTTAATCCAGACGTACACTATAAACCAATCAACGAGCAATAGAAAGAGACGTCACCCAAGAATGGATCTGATAAATAATATAACTTATACCATTCCTGAATAATTTGTTAATCTGGTATAACAAACCACCGTAGATTATGTAATAAATTGGTAATGCAAAAGGAACAATAAATAAGAAAATAGAAGAAGAATATTAACAACAATAATTATAAGAAGATTAACAATAACTAGAATAAAGTTAAGAAGAAAATCTATTTGAATAATATTTGATTTACTCAACTCGGTCGCCGAGTTAATCGATAGCGGAGTTAATCGATCGCCGAGTTAATTGATCCGAGTTAATCGATCGCCGAGATGACCGTCGCCCAGTTAACCGATCGGCGAGGTGACCGTCGCCGAGTTGACCGATCGCCGAGATGACTGTCGCCCAGTTGACCGATCGCCGAGGTGACCGTCGCCGAGTTGTCGCGTCCCGCGTTTTATTTGTTATTTCAATAATGTGTTTTTTTTAGTTTATTTTAAATATTGTGTATCTTTGCCCACTTAAATATATTGGGTCCAATTGAGCTATTTATTAAAATTTACACTTTAATTACTCGAAAAACGTAAGATTCCATGTTACATTGATAAAAAAAAATTCAAGTGATTAAAGTGTAAATTTTAATAAGTAGCTTATAATTGTACATAATGATTAAAAAAAAAGTTTTCGGATTTCGTTTCTCCTCGAAAACCTCGAAAATCGGATCTGTTATAGAATTTTTTTTTGTTATTCTATACCATTAATGGGGGCATTATGAAACGAAAAATTACCGATAAAAAACCAAAATCTATAATACCAATATTGCAAAATTTGTTAACAGTTGTATGACAGATGGCAGAAAGTCATTATACAAACGAAATTTTATAACATTTCGTAAAATCAATGCCTGCCCGGTTAAAAAACGATTTAAAAATTAATGCGGGTTGTAGGAGGATGCTAATAAAATACCTGTAATGTAAAGACATTAAATGAACTTTTTATTTCGTATTTCTATGATTTGATAAACTTTTTAATAAATATTTTTTAATCCTCGTTTCTATTTCTTGTATTGTGTACTTAAATAATATCTATGTACTTAACCATGTCATACTAAAAATTTCTCGATTTTATTACGAAAATTACAAAATAATTAATAACAATACTCAACTAAAATTTGCGCATGGCTATTCATGTTACGAACTATTGATACTAGCTCCTTAGCAAGTATCGTTTGAACCGGAATTAAACTAAATTGAACCGTTCAACATATTTGTTGGAACAGCGGTTTGTTAGTAAAATGGAGCAAAACGGTGGACGTCAGTGGATGTGTATGTAAATGCTGCCAGGAATTGATTAATTTAACAGAGAATCTGCACGTGAATTGTGCGGGTGAGTGTGATGGGCTTTTTCACATGTCATGTTCTGGTGTGAAATAGAGTGAATTAAATTGTTTGATGGGAAATTCAAGTATTAAGTGGTATTGTGGCGTTTGTATTCGTGATCGGGAAGGTATCAGATGCAGTGTCGAGAGGATGATCAAGGAATGCATGATTGTTGTAAGGGAGCAGGGAAATTGCATAAAAAATCTACAAGATGAAATAAAAATGTTAAAAACCAACGTAGGACAATTGAATTGTAAACTTGAAAATGTAAACAAGGTAGACGTGAATACTAATTAATCAGATGTGCCCGTGTGCCCCGTGCTGTCTATAAACAATGCGGTGTTGAAAGATAAAAATGTACGAAGCGAAAAGTCATCTTGCGCTGGGAAAGTCAAGAGGGTGCATAAACCATTTGAGAGGCTAAGAACTAGATCGGCATCAGAGAAGTCTACAAATGTGGAAACTATACCTTAGAGCACGCAAGGTGTAAGATCGCAGATTCTTGCGAACACAGCTCAAACTTCACAGGTAAAGAATGATATGCCAATAAGATACAATAACTCTAACTCGAGGAATTTCAATAAGGGTACCAAGGTACCAACTGCAGTACCAAGGTTTATGTGGATATACGTGAGTAGGGCAAATTTACGTGTCGATTCCACGCTTGTGAGGAACCATATTCGTTCTGGATGTGCTGGAATTTCGGATGATGATCTGGTGGTCGAACAGCTTAACACTGTGGGAAGATCGAAATCCTTTCAAGTTGGTGTTAGAGAAAGATACTATGCGCAGGTGAACTCGCCACAATTCTGGCCAGAGAGTCTTGTTTTTAGACGATTTCTGCTGGGGAAACCCAGGGCTACTCAGGGCCGGATTATCCAATAGGCAAACTAGGCAACTGCCTAGGGGCGCCGAGTAACAAAGGGGCGCTCAAATTATTTCAGCTTAAAATGAAATTTAAAAATCTACTTTAACACCTAAGCAAATAGATATTACTAATTTTTTTTGGATTATTAGAAATTGGAATTTTGTCCCATATTTTGAATAAATGTGACATAGCCAGCAAAATTCTTCATATAAGCGAAACACATTTTTTTATCAATTGCTGTTTCAATCTACAATTCATTAATAGGATACTTTCGTTCTCTAGATCAGTCTGACGTTTACGAAGAAAGTGGAAAGGAATTGTCGAATATTTATAAATATTAAAACAATTTAAAGCAAACGAAGACTCGTAAAATACAGCTTGCAAAAGTAAGCATGGTGAAGTCGGGTTTGATGGGAAACCTGAAATAAGAATTAACACTTATCTGCAATTATAGACAGATAAAAAGAAGAATTGACAAAAAGAATAAAATAAAATTGAAAATATTTTCGAAATTTTAAATAATTTAAAAAACCTTGATGATGGCAATTTACTCAATCATTCAAAATATCTTCAAACCATATACCGTAAACACATTAAAAACGTTTTCTTTGAATCATAATAGTATATTGTTTGGCTAGGGACGTAACAAAACGATTTCAAACCAGGGTGAGAATTGCTTTCCCGAGCGAAAGCGAGGGCTGGCAACACCCTGGTCTAAAATCGTGTTTCATCCCGTGCCATACACACTATTTTACATAATACCTGCAATGAATCTGAGAGTTTCATTAACTAACCAAACCTTCGTAAAATATAAAAACTGTCACTGTCAGATAAATTGACGGTTAAAACGATAGATTTATAACTGAGTAAGCGGGAAGAAACTTGATGGTTTCTACCCTAGGGAGCAAACCGATTGGTTTCTGACCAACAGTCGCGTTGATCTGCAATTGTCGTGTTTCGATTGTCTCAACAAGCAATGAAACTCGCAATTTCATAGTAGGTAATATGTAAAAACTATTTTGTTTGAATAATTTTGTTTAAAGCAATTAAATTTTGTTTTATTTAATTAAATATTTTTGGCCGAACAAAAATGTATTTAATTCAAAATAATTTTAATTGAAGAAACTAAAAATTTAACTTAAAATTCTTGATTAACTATAATAAAATATTTAAAATTTTACTTGATTTAAAGAAATTTTTGTTTGAACAAAAATATTTTATTAAATTAACAAAATTTATTTGCTTCGAAAAAAAATTATTCAAATGAAATAATTTTTTGATTCAAAGAAATTGTATTTACTGACTTGAACTTGAAATTTTCCGAATAGTGCATTCAATTCAAATACTTTATTGAAAATATTCAAGATGTTAACAATTAGAAGAAAATTTTAATTTTTATTCAAGAGAAAAAATTGATTGCAATGTTTTCAAATTTAGAAATTACAAGAATATTTTTAACCAATGCAAGTGGGCAAAGGTAATTTTCAACTTTAAAGAGAACGAAAACATATTTAAGAAACTGAATTTCTCAAGAAGGACTTGACGAATTTAGCTGTTTTATCTATATAAATAATAGTGAGCAGCTGATTTTGAAAATGTTATAACAGAGTATTTGCAAACAGGAAATCCCGAAAAAGAATTTAATTTTAGCAATATACCTATATTTTGTGATAATAATTGTCGAATGCAATGTTCCATTTTATTTTTTTTTAGTTATGACTTATGCATGAGTAATAGCAGATATCCCAAAAATCTATCTAAAGTAAAATCGACTCAGGAATATAATATAAAAATAAGTAAATAGTTTTTCAAAAAATTAGTGCTCCCGTGAGATCTGATTTTAATATAAACATAGGTAATTGTATTTATAATAATTATTTATAATAATGTCTGAAGAATCAACACAGAAGAGATTGCCAGTTGTCAGACAAAAATGTTAATTCAAGGAATAATAATAAAGATGTAGGGGAAAAAGAAAAAGATACAACAGCGTTGGTAGTCCACCACCGAGATACAGGACATTCGTTCAACTTTGAAGAAACAAGAATTCTAGATTTGGAAAAAAACCACTTAAAAAGAAACATTAGCGAGATGTTTTTCATCAAAACAAGAAAATGTGTAAATTTTAAAGAGGACTCAATGAAACTGAGCCAGATTTACAGCGGATTAATGTATTGAGAATAGGACATTTAGATGACTACCCTAATTTAGTTAATAGATCAGTATTGTTTGTTGTTGTTTGGGGGATGCGATATGCGAATATATGCGAATATATATATATATAACGCGATATGCGTTATTTTGAAGCGTTATCAATCGTTGCAAGTGCTAAATTTGATTATTATACGGTCGAATGTGTGGGATAGTTGGTGTGAATTTTATTGAATTTTGTACATTCGTAATTTATATTTTAATATTTTGACAAATTTTGTATGTATGCGTATATTTAAAGTTTCGACGAACGAATAATGTCATGGTCAATTACTGTGTTAGTTAGTACGCCATATCATTTTGCTTGAATTGTCATATTATCATGAGTATTGTTTTAGATTCCTGAAGAAGAAGACAATAAAGATCTTCGAAACGTTGAATTGAATTGGTTGTTTTATTTACAGAGTCCAAAATCCCCATTATAGGTGTATTTATTAATTAAATTCTCTTCAATAATATATTGTCGTGATATCATCTGTAAGGAGGGTGCCTTACAGAAAAATGTTAAATTTTATTTTTGTTTTTTTAAATTTTGGTTTTTTTAAATTGTCTGGAAGTTTGGACAATTATTTGGAAATTTTTTGATAAAATTTGAATTGGAATTAGATTCGTCAATGATTAGAAATTGGAATGGTGAAATTAAAAATATAAAATTCTAAAAATTGGAAATAATAATATTATAATTATTGGTTTAATTAGAAAGCAAAAATTTTAAAAAGATTGAAATTCGAATAAATGTAAAAATTTAGTATCGTGAAGTGCAACATGTGACCAGCTGGGGACACACATTTTACCGTGCTATTTTACAAATGGTATTTATTCCAAAATTTAAATTTGTAATTTTCTTGCTAATATAATAATTAGAAATTTTTGGAAGTTGGAAAATATCATCTCAATATATTATTACTTTACTATTTTATCTAATTTCTTTCAAATGTTAAACAATTTCAGTGTTGAACGTGAAATCTGAAGTTTCAATCTTTCATTTTCTCACCATTCCCAGTCAACGTATTGGCCGAAAAATGCACCATTATGTACACATAATGAGTACTGGACATATAAATAGTACAGATACTCATTTTACAAAATACACTTGTGGGCCCGCTGACCAGGTCCTTCACAATTAATTAAAGAAGATCTAGACCATTTTAATGGGAAAATACTCATGCATGAGTAGCAACATGTTGCTATGACCATGTTTGTGCATATATTATACCGGGTGCTGAATAAGTTAGCCGAACATAGTAGGAAATTAACATGTAAATACTTATTTATGCAAATTCCTGCTTCCTTAATTATTTTAGAGAAAAAATGAAAGACACAAAAATAATGCAGAAATATAAACTACGAATAATAAAAGCATTAGATTTCATCTAGCTTTTACTTAAAAAGTCCAAAAATGCTTATGAAATTGTTAAAATTTTGATTTATCACACTGGCCATGTAATAAATTCAATTTAATTTATATTTTCCAAAATAATTACCATGGAAACTTTCATGTCAAGTCCGATAATTGAAACTTTTAACAATTTCAATAGTTATTTTTATCATTAGGCTGGAAACTGAATTTTTCAGAGTACGAGTTTTGTTACAGGCAGAGGCGGATTAGCCGAGGCCTGTATTTACGAGTACTCGGAAAACAGTTTCCTGCCGCATGATAAACGTAATTTTTTACGCCGACTTGTATAATATGTTACAAAAAATCATAAAATTTAATTATTTTTTTAAATATTTGGTATTAAACGTCAAAATTTGACGTAAATTTGACGTTTAAATTTTATTATTTTTGTTTCTAGACTAGGCTTGAAAAACAACTTTTCATGCCGTATTTGAAGTATGCAATTGAACACTTGCCTGACAGAGGCGTAAAAAAGCATTTTTTGGCTTTTTAAGTAAAAGTTATCTAATACTCTTATCTTAATACTCTTATCATCCGTAGTTTATATTTCTGCATTATTTTTGTCATTTTTTTTTCTAAAATAATTAGGAAAACAGGAATTTGCATAAATAAGTTTTTACATGTTAATTTCTTCACTTAGAGATATCCACCCGATAAGTATAAACATACCGATAACCAATCAAATTAATCAAGTGAACAAACAGACAACAGTTTTGATTGGTTATCGGTATGTTTATACTTGTCAGGTGGATATCTCTAAGTGAAGAAATCGGACATAAGTCATTCAGCACCCTGTATAAGTGCCTATAAGGCTATGGGATTAGGGAATGCAATACTGGACCAAAATTGTAATACCGGTATTCGATATTAATTTGCATGTAATACCAGAAGACCGGTATTAATACCTACCGGTATTTTAAAAAAGTAAAAATTCAACTAGGGGATCAAAATAACATGACAAAATAAATATTTTATTATTTCAAATTTTCAAAATATGATCTATCCCAATTTGGGATAGTTTTATAAATTACAACCATTAAATAAAAAAGAAGATTATTAACATAGAGAAGTGGATTAACATAAAACATTACAACAGTAGGTAGTACCATTGCGTCAATTTCTTGTTCTCTTGGGGTTGGAAAGACCTTCATCCTCGTCTTCGCTTTCATCTTCTTTTTCTCCAATATCTTCTCCATCGGGCCCCTGCAGGGAAGCATTCTCCTGTTTTTCTTCATCTTGGAAGTCAACTCGAGGAGCCCCATTTAGGCAGTTTCCCAGGCAATTTTGGCATTGTGGGGAACATTTGAGGCTTACTATTTTGTAGCTACACTTTGCACTAGCCCACTCTTTTGTGCATCAGCAGAAAATCATTTTCCGGATATCCTCCGGTGCAGCTGCTAACTCACTGTGCACTGGGACCAGACAGTTGTTCTCAATCTTCCACCCATTCATCTGAGGAGGCCGGTTATTTCCAAGCCACAGCTGTACTTGGTGGAATGTTCGGTGGGAATGCTGTTTTACTGCTGCTTCGGTGGGCAGAAGACAAGAAATATCAGACGTGATGGTGGCCATCGAACCCCATACCACCTCAAGATGCAAGTTTCAGTTGAATTTTGTACTTGGGCGGTGGTGAAGGAAAGGTCTGACAAGACTGCTGCTGCTTTCTGAACCTCTGCTTCAGAAACTCTTCAGATACAACTTCGCAAATGCGACCTTGCTTTTTCAAACTGCGGAAGATGTTGTGTGGCATCCGGTAAAGGCGTGCAAAAAAAGAAGCCCTTAAAACCTTGTTGCTGAAGCTCTTGGGATGAGAAAAAGGAATCCCTTGTCTTCCGACGTCCAGGCTTGATGAAAATAATGTCCATATGCGCATCAGCTTTAGCCATCAAGAGAACTATGAGGTCGAGATTTTCACCCACAATGCCGACAGCTGTTGTTTCCGACATTTCCACAGTGTTATCCACGATCAAAACGTCAGCATCACTTTCTGCTTGAAGGGTCCTGATCCCATTGTTCTCAAGCTTTACTTTAAGCATGTTTATGAGCCTGGTTTTGTTGAACTTGTTCGACAGAAAATATTTATTTTTTTTATCTCGTTTATCTCGGTGTCTTCGGAAAAATGAATGTCAGCAGACTTGCAAAGTCGATAGAGCCTTTGCTGCTCTGCTACTTTCGTACTTGAAGTTGATGAGGAATAGCCGTGTAGCCTAAAGTGTGAGCTTACAAGATGCCACTTTATGTTCCCTAAGCAATTATGAATCCCAATCAACCTTCCAACTCCAACTGCCGATCTCAATGCATTGAGATGCATCAATGCATTGAGATCGGCAATATTGACCGCAATCAAACCGCATTTGAGTTTCGCTTTGTGAGTAATTCGTAATTTCTTTTGTTTTCCGGCGCATAAATAAACAAAGATGAAAACTTTTTATTTCTTGCGGCCCGTCTTTAACTCATAATCTGGCCGAGTGGCCCCTAGTCCCAATAAGTCTGTGCATCTCTGCATTACACAACATGATGATGACTGAGCTTACTTTCAACTACAAATTGTGAGGTGGTAATCCGGACAATTCAAGCGAATTCAAGAATTCTATTACTATTTATATATCTTGATTGAAGAACCGATTTGAAGGAAATCAACTCACTCGCAGTTGATTCATCATCAACATCTTTGTTTTTCGCAGCCAATATGCTCCTTCCTCCAGCCAATTATGGTTTTTGAAACTTTGCACTATGTTGGGAAGAACACTATGAATGAGATATTCCTTCGATTCGGCCAACTGACAGAAATGAGTGGACAATGTGATGAATCTGGTCAAGATGTCAACTGAGATTTTCCTATTACCAATGTCCAACAATCTGGCAAGTATGCAGGCCCCTAGCCAGGGAGGGGCACCTGGGGGCACGTGCCCCCCCCCCCCCCGAAATGTTCAAAAGCAAAAAAAAATTTTGAAAATAAAATAGGTAAATAGATATTTTTTTAAAGTGGGAGCAAAAATTTTTTTTTCCCGGAAAAATTCTCGAAAGAGGAACCCCAAAAATTTTTTTTTTATGAGTGCCCCCCCCCCGAAATAAAATCCTGGCTACGGGCCTGCAAGTATGCCATTTTGGTTTTGTGAATGGATTTATCTGGACAGTTGCACCTAATATAATTATTGATGACACATTTAGGTGTCACTCTATAATTTAAATAAACTGTCAAACGAAATTTACGCACGTAGCACCATCTGTCGGAATAGAAATAATGTAATTTTAATTTTTTTTCGTAAAAACCTTTCTCGGACCATAACGAACATTTATAAAAAAAAATTAGCCAAATCGGTGGAGCCGTTCTCAAGTTATGACATTAGCAACGAACAGCATTTCATTTTACTTTATATAGATTTGTTTTTAATAAAATCATTAAATATGAGCGAAAATAAGCAAAAAAGAACCAAAAACTATACCGAAATGGAATAACAAGAGGTATTGCGAAACTTCTGTTTAAAACATCGAATCCTCTCGCAACAGTATTTCGGGTTGCAATATGGCTACGATTGTATGCTTCTTCGGAAGGTGATGTGGCAGGACGGGTCGATGTGAATTGCGCAAATTCGGCAGGTATAAAAAGAAAAAAAGTGTGAATTGCGCTCTAAGCAAAAAGGTCGGCAGTAATCCGAAATGTAAATTGCGCAAATGTGGGTGGGTACCACTGTAAGTACGGTATTAATTTTAAATATTTTATTTAATAGTGTTACGAAACAATAATGATGGTTGATGATTCACGTATGATGACTCATCCATGATGATTCATACGTGATCAGTGGCGTAACTACCAGTGTTCGATCGAACAAGGGCCCGGACACTAAAAGGGCCCGGTCATTATCACGACCAAAAAAATAAAATATTTTAATGATTTAATGCGAATTCAAATTTTTGTGATTTGTAGCACTAAATATTGAAAGCACCAATAAAACCAGAAAATATGAGGCACTTTTTCAAAATAACTTGTCTGCCACATTTTTCATGTACCTAAGTGTTTAAAATATAAAATATATTTACTGTCTGTTTGGTCTTTTGTTGAATTGAAGTTGAAGCGGTATCAAGAAAGATTAAACGCACCCGCCAAAGCAAAACTTCTCATCTGGTAGCGATTACAGTAATAAACAACTAAACTGTCACCCTTATATAGCAATTTAACAAAATACCAAAAAAAATAAGAGTAGGGTAAATTTTGATTTTTAACACTACACTGCTAGTTTGTTGAAAGTTTGTTGTTTGTTAGGAAGTGTTTTGTTTTTATAAACAAATTACATTGCAATTACAACATAGGAGTGTACGTTCAATTCTGTGTATAGATGTACCTATTGCCTGGATTAAAACTAAAAATAATAGCATTTTATCAAGTGTGACGTGAGTTGAAAAAGGTTGAAAATCGTTGGTATATATTAATAGCTATTTAAATACGAGCTAGCGAAAGTGATCCATTCTGATAGCTTACGAATCCGGAATGGATCACTTTTGCAGCGAGTCACGTATGCGGTTTTTCATCCAAGACAGGTACTTTCCAAAATAAAAATATAAACTGATAAGTAACAAAAAGTCATAATAACGGTAATGAAATAAAACAGTACCTAAGTAATATTCCATTACGGTAGTTATGACTAGTGATATAATGTTAATATAACACAAAACCGCAACAACCGCAACGTATCATTTTCGATAAGTTAAAACTAAACATAATGGGATACTTTCCAAAGTCTTGGATGAAAAATACTATAGACTCCCAATTTTTCAGAAACGTACGAAGGCGTCCTGAGGCCACAAAGTAAAAAAATAAATTTTAAGTGTAAATTGCAACTTGCAACTGTCAATTTACACTTCGAAGTCGCAATTGACACTTTGAAGTCGCAATTTACACTTAGAAGTCGCAATTGACACTTCAAAGTCGCAATTAACGCCTGCGCAATCGGACTTATCTGATACTTGAATAATTTAATCGTATTTTAAGTCTAAGGTTACATTGGATGCGTAGTCGTACGATATTTTGGTCTTACGTACACGTAAGAGTATTTAAACAAAAACAAACGCTTGAAAATGCTTACGAGTGGTTATACTAGCGACGGGTTGATAAGTTACGCGACGGGTTACACGTCCGACGTCGCATCAAAACAAACACGTTTGTTTTTTTCATCAGATCGTACGACTTATAATATTAAACATAGATATAGAAGGTACCGTTAAGGAATTTATACCGCAAATTTCACTTTTTCTATATACCATTGGAAAGATGACAATTTCTTAAGCATATTTTTAAAAAAATTGTTAGATTATCTATTAGTTTTTGAAAAAAACGACATTTTAAAATTGAAAATTTTACATAATATACAATCGCATGCATAACATAGTGGGAGGAGCTTAACTGCTAATAATTAATTTATAGCCGTCTTGAAAACTAATGGATAATCCAAAAAATCCTAAATACAAATTTGCGTCCATCTTTATACTACACTGACGTATCTAAAATCAGTGTAACCACTTCACTCGTACGAAAAATATCATACGAGCACGCACGTCTAAAATATCGCACGGATATGCATCCAATGTAACCTCAGCTTAAGTAGGTTTATTTGCAGCTTAACTATCGGCGGTAATTGCGACTTCTAAGTGTAAATTGCGACTTAAAATTTATTTTTTACATTGTGGCCTCAGGACGCTTTCGTAGAAACGCATTATTTTAGTTTTTCTATATTTAGTTCTAGGTTAGGCTGACCAGATGTAGGTACTCTTTTTTAGAATACAACCTAAAACTTCAGAAAATTGAATCATGAAGAAATTAATAAAAAATATTGCTGGCTTAATTACTGGTTTAACGTGTAATCAAGCTGCCAAGCATATTCTATTTCAATAAAAAAAATCTAGTCAGCCTATTCTAGGATCAAAAATGTACTATCGCACTACCAGTATTGGAATCCCTATACCGCATTATCTTACATTTCAGCAATCTACTTTTTTCAGTACCTTCCTAACATTTCTCAGTCTAAAGCTAATATTCGTGAAATTTAAATTAACCCTACTTTTCTCTCCGATTATCTCTCCTATACATCCTTAAGTAAATAGAAATATTATTGTGGAGAGGTATCAGGTATCTCATACCGCTCACACTATTCGCGTCACATAATTTATGACACTACTTAAAGGTTAAAAAGGTATTCACGACTGCTGAGGTATAAATTGGAAGTCTACAATGTATACCTGAAAAATACATACTTAAGAGCTATGACGTGTACTTGTTCTTGTGGGGAAGGTAGTTGGTGATCAACCGCTTCATCACGAGACGCCGATGATCTATTAATGATATTACCATCAGTAATACTAATATTTGGAGCGACACGGTTTGAATAATCAGGTGCTATAGTAATGTCTCCTAGAGCTTCGGCAGAAGTCCATCTTCTTAGCTGTTCAACGGCGGCGGGCTAGAATGCAATTATCAAGAAAACATTTTTATCGAAAAATATAGAGAAAACGATGCGTTCCGAACGTCTTCTCGGATGAGAGAGCGAAGCATTTAAGGGGAGAAATCCATTAATGGCCGTACCTATAGTCGATGCTTGGCTTCAGCAAAACTTGAGTATGACTTAAGTACGAAATTGTTTATTTTGATTGGTCGATTTTGAACATAAGTCTGACTCAAGTCCGAGGTCGGGCGAAGTATCGACTATAGGTATGAGCATTAGAAGCTCGGAAATAAGTCATTTTTTGGGATTTTTTTACTGATGAAAAAATAATCACATTATTTTAAAGTTTCAACATCATTTTAGTCTAGTATTAAAGTGTAGAAAAAAATTTTATTTTAAATATTTTTTAATAAAATGGAGGTTCTGTAAAGTGTTCTTTGAGGCGTCTTGTGCATGGCATCAAAAAGTGCTGCATCTATCATTTCTTTTCTATTGATCTGAAATAAAGAAACAAATTTTTTTTCGATTAATGACATGTTCAGGGGAAGGATAAACCTAAAAAATTTAGGTCTAAATAGATTGCTCCCCTTAAGGCAGTGTTCTAGTCTAGAACGATGAATTTTAAGTGTTTTGTCAAGCTCGATAGAATTGAAACAAACAATTTTTTAGCATACATTTTTTTACAACATATTTATTGATATTTTGACAAACTACAAAAAAAATTTCGAACAAACAAAATTTAAATTGAGCGACTTATCGGCTAGTAAAGTTGAGCGTAAAATAAAAATGGGATGCGGTGGTTGACACGATTGCAGCCCTTCTAAGGGTCATCCCAA
The DNA here is from genome assembly GCA_949152465.1 of Cantharis flavilabris. NCBI lineage: Eukaryota > Metazoa > Arthropoda > Insecta > Coleoptera > Cantharidae > Cantharis > Cantharis flavilabris. The sequence continues at coordinate 27,399,327 of OX424436.1, read as the reverse complement.
ACAAAATTGTAAAAAAGATTCTTGATTAGTAAAGATGTCGTTAAAGCCCCTACCAAAATAAAGGCGGAAATTACTGTTTTGGCAAAATGGCAGCTGTTTGAAAACAAAAATCAGTTTTTTACCCTTTTTTTCCAAAGTTTTTATTTTTTTTAAATAGTTGATAAAATAATTTTGGTACAAAAGTGGTAGGGGCGATAGCCAGATATATATTGAAGACTGGAAAAAAAATTGAAGTAAATCGGTCAAGCAAAACTTGAAATATCATGTCAACCATGTTGAAAAATGTTGTTTTGTAAAAAAGCGTTTTAAGATAATATGAGTTAAACAGCCGTTTAAAACCGTCAGTTTCAAACAGCTGCCTTATTTTAAGTCATAGAGTGGTACGTTATACTCACATTTTGTTTTTATTGATCAAAATTAAAAAACTTAAAAAAACACTTGAGCGTTACAACTTGTACCTAATCGTAGACTTTTAAATGTAAAACTGAGGCGAAATAAACAATATACACGAAAATATTTACGATTTTTAAGTATTTTGGGTTGACCTACATTTGTTACATTTATTAGTACAATACAATTAGACTAAAAAACACCCAAACCGGGAAATCCAAAAAATAATAGTAGATTACTGGCCGAGCCTCGAAAATGATCCGTTACTGAGCGCGCAGCTATATTGAAAAGCGAGCGATAAGCGAGCTTTTTAAAGCTGCAAGCCCATTTTTTGGGAATTCATTTTTTTTTAAATAATAACAAAAAAGAATTCAGACCGGCACACCCTACCTGCACCCCTTCTTTTACCTTAAATTTGATTTTGGCCCAGTTTACCACTTTCAAAATGTTACTTGAAAGAGCCTTTAGCCCAGTTTACAATTTTCATAAATTTAGTCAAAAGTGTCTTTGGCCCAGTTTACCATTTTTTAAATTTGGCCCAGTTTACCATTGGCCCAGTTTACATTCACCCGATGAAGTAATGGCCATTCTTTCCAAGAGATGAAATGAGTCAAATCGTCCAGCACCAATCCTGAGTGTGGGTAGTTGTGTGAGACGAGTCACCTATTTTGCTGAAAGCAATAATAATCATTTCCATACAAACTACGATCACGTAATACAAGAAAATGATAATTCATTACGTGCTGAATGTAATATTTTTGATTGATCTTAACCCGATCGATGAAAAGCAATGGTCAATGGTAGCTTGCACCCCAAACCACGACATCAGATATATTTTGAAAACGTTGCACTGCCAATTTGGCACGCGACCATTCTGTTGATTGTCAGTGTCTTGTAGTAGAATCATCTTATTGCGTCAGAAAAAATGATATAAGTTCATGTAGTATTATCTGTTTTTTTTATCTCTTGAATCCTACATCGATGTGATAAATTCTTCCAAGTGGTTTTAAAATGTTCATGTCTCTAGACATGATTTTCAGATTGTAATGGATTTCGTCGAATTCGCTTTGTAACCTGAGCCTGGCTCTATCGGAGCAAAGCCAACTGCGTAGACTCAGTTCAGAAACCGTTATCACAACAACTGCTTCAGCGACGCTACAGCTAGCTTTGTTTGAGCAAAAAGGGGGCGTCAAAGGAGTACAGACTCCGACACACTAAAACAAAACCAATGCGCCACGTACTTATTGTCGCTGCTGATATTTTGCCTGAAAGTACGAAAGCTAAAAGAAATAAAGATAAATGAAACGCGTTGTTGGGTAACAAAAAGTTTAACAGCAAAAAAAAGCAATGCAATAAAAAAAAAGTAGAGCGTTCATAATAGTTATTTATGTATTATAATTAATAAAATCGATAGTAACACTTTTTGTGCGGAGCATGATAACTATAAAACGAACCTGTGATAATTAATCGGCTGAAACTCACGCTATATTATACTTATATTTATTAAAAATAAATGAATAAACATAAATTGATACAATTGTTTCGAAGGGATAAACCACTTCTTCTTCAAGTCCCCATTCAACATCAATAGGAACATTTTTTCCTTTATATAGGAAAAGAATAGATACCAACCGTGTTGAAATATACAGAGGGGCTTATGAAAGAGAGAAAGGTCGTAAACAAACAAGTCATTAGCCAATCTTATGGAATCTTAAACAACAGTGGTGAACTGATGTCTTGGAGTTCCAATTGTGAATTGGTCAAGTTTTGTCCGCTTAGTAACGCTTTCTTAATTTCAAGGCTTTCTAGTAAGGTTAATATGCGACCTTTACGTTCTGTATGTAACACCACGATGTTATCAGAATCTAAACCATGATTTGTTTCATGGCAATGTGTAGAAAACCCGGTACTCGTTCTATTATTGGCTAGATCTGCCTCATGTTCTTTGACCCGTGTGTAAATCGATCTTCCGCTTTGTCCAATATAAATGGCTTCGCATGTGTTGCAATGAAGTTGATATATCCCGCTATTTTTGAGTTTGTCTGTCTTCCCTTTCGTAGTGGCAAAAATGGATCCTAAGTTAACTTTGTTTACTTCTGTAATTCGGATATCTGACTTACGTAACTGTTTCATTATTTGCCCGCTAGTATATGAAACATAGTTTATAACTCCCCAATTGGGAGCCGGCTCTTCAATCTGGGTGGCAAGTGAAGCAGTAACCAGACTTCTTTCAATCAGTTTCTCTTTTTTCTTGATAAGGTTATCGACTAAGTCTGTGGGGTATCCATTTGCATCTGCTATCGACCGGATTGTATTTGCTTCTATTAGAAAATTTCTTTTTGACATGGGTATTTTAAAAAGTCGGTAAATCAAACTATGGAATGCGGCCATTTTTATTTTCCAAGATTGATTGGAACAATATGGAATGATAGTGTCGGTCGTGGTGGGTTTTCTGTAAATTGATATGTCTAATCCTTCTTCCATCTTAGTTAAGGTGACGTCCAAGAAGTTTAATCTATTCTCTTTTTCCTCCTCCATCGTGAACTGGATTTTCTTATTTAGTGAATTAAGGAAAGTGAGGAATAGACATAGTTGGCGGGCAGAACCTTTCCATATGCAAAACACATCATCTACGTAACGACACCAAAATACTACGTATCTTAAAAGCCAAAGGTTGGAGGCGAATAACATTTCTTCAAAATTCTTCATGAATATTTCTGCGAAAATGGGAGCAGTAGGTACTCCCATTGGTAATCCATCTTTTTGTAAGTAAAATTTCTCTTCAAACTTGAAGTAACTTTGTTTAAGGCAGACTTCAATGATGGTAATTAATTCATTTTGTTTCACCTTGTCCAAATCGCTACTCTCGATCAGGTGTTTCAAAGTCGTGCGTAATTCTGTTGTCGGGATTGATGTGAAGAGGCTTTTTACGTCAAAGGACACCAATGTGTATTTATTCTTCTTATTGGGTATGTGGGGTTTTAGACGGTCTATAAATTCAAAAGTGTTTTTCACGCTGTGGATTGATCTGTATGGAAGAGTGACTAGTATATCATTAATAAATTTACATAGAAAATAGGTTGGAGAATTAATACATGATACTACTGGGCGTAACGGTATGCCTTCTTTATGGATTTTTGGTAATCCATATAAAACTGGAGATCTTGGATTCATGTTACGTACCTTGAACCGAGCCTGTTCTGGAATTAATGTGTTGTGTAATTAATGTGTAATGTGATAACCTTAGTCGATAACCTTATCAAGAAAAAAGAGAAACTGATTGAAAGAAGTCTGGTTACTGCTTCACTTGCCACCCAGATTGAAGAGCCGGCTCCCAATTGGGGAGTTATAAACTATGTTTCATATACTAGCGGGCAAATAATGAAACAGTTACGTAAGTCAGATATCCGAATTACAGAAGTAAACAAAGTTAACTTAGGATCCATTTTTGCCACTACGAAAGGGAAGACAGACAAACTCAAAAATAGCGGGATATATCAACTTCATTGCAACACATGCGAAGCCATTTATATTGGACAAAGCGGAAGATCGATTTACACACGGGTCAAAGAACATGAGGCAGATCTAGCCAATAATAGAACGAGTACCGGGTTTTCTACACATTGCCATGAAACAAATCATGGTTTAGATTCTGATAACATCGTGGTGTTACATACAGAACGTAAAGGTCGCATATTAACCTTACTAGAAAGCCTTGAAATTAAGAAAGCGTTACTAAGCGGACAAAACTTGACCAATTCACAATTGGAACTCCAAGACATCAGTTCACCACTGTTGTTTAAGATTCCATAAGATTGGCTAATGACTTGTTTGTTTACGACCTTTCTCTCTTTCATAAGCCCCTCTGTATATTTCAACACGGTTGGTATCTATTCTTTTCCTATATAAAGGAAAAAATGTTCCTATTGATGTTGAATGGGGACTTGAAGAAGAAGTGGTTTATCCCTTCGAAACAATTGTATCAATTTATGTTTATTCATTTATTTTTAATAAATATAAGTATAATATAGCGTGAGTTTCAGCCGATTAATTATCACAGGTTCGTTTTATATTTATGTATTAATCAATAGATTATAGCTCGGAAGGTAATTTTAAGCCCGACGCGTTAGGGGAGGGCTTTAAATTGCCTGATTTTCGTTATCAAGGTCTCTGTCTCGCTACTATACCATCCTCTAATCGTTAGTTTTCGTTATACAAGGCTACCGAAGTTCCTGTAATTTCATCATATCTGAACCTCCAGTCGTTTACGGTTACTAGACGATCCCCGAATCCTGTTATCGTAAGCTTTCGGTATACAAGGCTGACGGAAATCCTTACGTAACTACCTGTGACATCCAAACGACATCCGTTTCCGATAATATAAAATTACTTCAGTTCCAGTAATCCAGAAGGTGACAGAAGCTCAGTAGTTTCAGAAGCTGCGATCCTATCGATGCGTCCCGAGGTAAAACCAGTAAGGAACATAGTAAATAGTAATTGTGTGAAATCAGAAACCTAAATCCCGCATCAAATATCCTATCTCTTTTTGATAACCAGATTCTGTTCTTGCCGTAATTTCTCATCAGGGGAGAAATATATTCCGTAGAAATTTGGTATCAAGTTAGGTAGACGTTTATGTTGATGAAAGTAATTTCCAGTTACAAGGAGCTTCAAATTTATGAAAACAGTAGTTATTCAGTAGATTTTGACCAGATAGTTAAAAGTAGTAGTCACTCGCTACTATTGTTAAATTATCAGAAGCTGAGTAGAAATAAGTAATCATTGCGCAGCCGGTATTATTTTGCAAGCCGCTTAACTTAATAATAATTGAATTAGTTACTAGGGGACATAGCCGTACCAGAAATTTTTCTTTTAAGGTTCAGTTTAACTTTTATAGGTCATATTGTTTTGACAAATGTTTGGATAAAGTTAAGTTGTAAATAGTTTAGTTTAGAATTAATCATAACTTTGTTCGTATAAAGTATAAAGTGGTAATACAATATATTGTGGTGTTTCAAACATCAATTTTGTTTTTTTTTGAATTTTTTATTGGATTGCGATGAATTTGTTAATTTTTGTAAATTTTTATAAATTGATTTGACTTTGTATACAATTTTTGAATTTTCGCAATTGTGCGGGAATTGTTGTAAGTAGGTAACAATTTTTGTAGGATAAGGACTCCCAGCCGTGTCCGTGGGACGGAGCGGACGTGATTTTGCGAGTCCTAATATTATTTTTGAATTTGTGATTTAAGTTTGAGATTTTTGGAATTTTTGAAAATAAATTGCGATTTGCGTGAGTAGCATTTTTGTTTCATTTAATATTGGATAAGTCGTCCAAAATTTGGATGAAATTGAGTTTCTGGATATTTTGAATTTGGAAGATTGGATGGAGTTTGGACCCGTTAATTGTTGATTACTGGAATTGGATAATTGGAAATTGCTAAAAATTATAGTTGGTTCTATAAAAATTGAAATTAAAATAATTGAAATCGAAGGCGTAGTAAATTTGTATGTGCTATTCGCACCTGGGACGATAACGCGCTTACAATCAACGTTACCTTTTGGTTGCAATATAAAAATTTATTGGAAAGTTAGTTTTGAATTTTGAGTTTGTTTGGGAATAATTTTTATGGAATGGTTTCGTAATTTTTGGATATTTGGAAAATTTAAAATTGGATTTGCGCCACAAACGAACCCAACCCTGAGGAGTCTGGCTCTCCGGCTTGGAAGCCATTAAAGGTAGTAATTGATTTTTATAAAAAATATCATTACATCTATTTTGTGAGGCTTGAAGAACGTGGGGCTTGAAGAACGTGGGGCTTGAAGAACGTGGGGCTCGATTACATTTAAATTTGTCGCCTGAACGTGGCTTTGACATTTATAATTTCAACTTATCTGGTGGTCGTCCAAGTGTGACGGTAGAAAAGAACGCTTTGAACAATTTGTTTTTTTTGCGTGCAAGTATGGCAGACAGTAAAGAAATAGAAACAGAGGAAGTGACTATGGAGGCTATAATGAGACTTTTCAATTTGCAAAATATTAGTATCAATAGTAATATAAATCAATCAATAAAAGATAGTAACGATCAATTAAAAAATGAAATAATAAACACTAGGGTAGCTTTAGAAACAAAAATAAAAAATGAAATTAATAGGATTGAGAAGAATTTGGGAAATTTAAAGCTAAAAGTAGCAAAGGATAGTTCAAGGCTGGATGAAATGGAAAATTTAAATAATTTGGTTATTTTGGAAAATTTGAATTTTGAAGAAGAAAATTTTGATCGTATTTTGAAAAACAAAAATTTGGATTATGAAGACGAAAATGAAAATTTTAAAAATTTAAATAATAAAAAATTAAGTAATTTGGAGGAGAAAAATTTAGCATTAAAAAATGAAAATTTGATTATGAAAAATGTCAAGTTATCCGGACAAAAAGATGTAAAAATTGAAAATGATGAATTGGTTTGTTTGAAAAATGATGAGGTAATTAATTTGAAAAATAAAAATCTGATAAATTGGGAAAATGGAAATTTTGGGGATTTAAATGGTGATAACAAATTGATTAATTTGGATGAAGATTTAGACAGATTTGAAAAGATAAGATTGATTGTGAAAAATAAAAACTTACACGAAATAGGTGACACGGAAAATAAGATATTAGATTTAAAAAATAAAAACTTGGATAATAATTTAAAATTTAAAAATGAAAACTTACCTAAAATATTAAAAGATGAAAATGAAATTTTGGACATTGAAGATAAAATTTTGGATTATAAAATTGGAAATTTGGGAATGGATTATAAAAGCAAAGATTTGAGTTGCGGAGGAGAAAATGAAAGTAGTGTCGAAAATGAAGATGCATTGGAGATGGAAAGATTGGAGGAGACAAGGATAAAGATTTCTAAATTCAAGGATGGACGGACAGCTCCAATTCAAACAAAGATCTGGAGGAGGAAGTGGAAATTTAAAATTTTTGTTATAGTCATCCATTATGCCTTCCATAATGTGGAAGTCCATTAGATGGAAGAAAATGAAGAAAAAGTTTGAAACACAACATGAGAAGATTTTTTTAATCACCTTTCTTTCGACGGTGACCAAAAAATTCGGAGGAGAAAAGATGTGGTGTTTCAAACATCAATTTTGTTTTTTTTGAATTTTTTATTGGATTGCGATGAATTTGTTAATTTTTGTAAATTTTTATAAATTGATTTGACTTTGAATACAATTTTTGAATTTTCGCAATTGTGCGGGAATTGTTGTAAGTTGGGAACAATTTTTGTTAGGGAAGGGGCTTTTTTGCCGACGTTGAAGCGAGAGCGGACGTGTTTCGCCACGTTCTCGTAATTTTGGAATATTTTGGCGAATTTTTGAGATAGTTTTGTAAAGTTGTGCGAATTGAGTTATTTAAGTAAATAAATTGAATTATTTATGGTGAGAACTTTTATTATTTTATTTGTGCGATTTGTCCAAATTGTGGAAGATTTGGATATTGATAAAATTTTGAATTTGGATTGGATGTTGATTGAATTTGAATTTGGATGTTGGACAATCGAATGATTATTGATTTGAAAAGTTATAGAAAGGTTGGAAATTTGTTCAAGGAAACCGTGCGTTGAAGCGATAGCAAGGCCTGGCGGGTTATCGCCACATAAAGTAAGACCAACCTTTTACCATTTTATAATTTTTGGAACAAGATTCTGATCTACGCTACAAAATTTGAAAACACCTGAGCTAGCCGGAGCAAAACAAAAGTGTAGGGGTGGTTTTATGAAAAAAATTTTTTTTTTACAAAAAATATCACTACAATATAAATATTTTCATCTGAACCTGCGTGTTATTAACACTATCCCCCCCGTTTAGTATTCGACTTATTCGAATTGGCGCCCGAATACCTTCCAGTAAGAGAGGAGTATAATCGACAATTTAAGTCCACCCCCTGGCCTGGCTTCCGGAGCTACCCAGTAGCTACCAAGTATTAACCCTTCATTTAGATGGCTCAAATTAGTGGTGCTACACTATCAAAAAGCAAGATAAAGTCAAAACCAAAGGGGATCACATTATGCTGCAAAAATTCTGGTGATAGACTGCATGTTGTTTAAATATAAGTGAGTACATAATTTTCTTAAAAACTACTAACGGCAAAATTATAAATCTAATAAACAATAGTGGGTAGATTGCATCTAATTAATTTGATATTTTTTTGAAACTTATAAACTGTACATAAAATTTATAAATTCATTGCATTCAGTATAAATAAAGCTTAGAAGACTGCAAAAATTGTCAATTTAAATACAGCTTTATTAATACTAAATTATATTTTGTTTTGGTTCTTTGGTCAAATTGTGACGCACAAAATTAGATTTGTAAAATTAAAATTTTTTTTGATATTTATCGAATCACTTTTATTTGTAAAAAAATAAAACCAAAATTGAAAGAAAAGCACCCGGAGTTTTGACAGATAAGAGTTTCCTCCCTGATATTAGCCGAGGCAAGATTGATATTCTACAGAATTGAGATTTCAAAAGTTGTGAGTTTAAAAATTTTTTTAAAGTTGATCAATTTTGTATTTTTCAAAAAAATAACATCTCAATATATTATATACAATACATCCTGGGACTAAGGTGCTACTTTTTATCCCGCGTGCGAAAGAACCTTAGTCCCAAGGTGTGAAAAATGCTGAATTACATTGGTTAATAACTAAATTTGAGATTTTGAAATTGCAATAACTCGAAAACGCCGCTAGACATCGAAAAACTGAGCAAAAAATTTACCCCCATTACAGTAACCTCCTAAGCGATTTGTCGTAAGAAGCCATATGCAAAATTTCAGATTAATGGAGCGCAATAATGGCGCAAAACAAAAAGTATTACTTTACTCCCGAAAAAGCAGGATGTTATACTAAATATAATATAATAAATATATAATGAAATCAAGGACGTAAGTAATATTTCCATTACCGTTGTTATGACTAGTGATATCATGTAATATAACACAAAACTGCCTCCACCGCAACGTATCTTTTTCCATAAGTTAAAACTACTACATAATATGATAATAGTATGCTTTCCAAAGTCTTGGATGAAAAAATATTAGAAAATCGCACCAAAGGTAAATAATACGCATTCATGGAAACAATTCTGAACGCCGTTTATCAGGTTTCGACAATTACACGGGATTAGCTACAGGCGACAACTTTTATCGTTTGGTTATTGAGTTGATCATGTATTAAAAACACTTTATAAGCCAGGTCAAATAAAAGTTACATTACTATAGCTCGTGCCAAGTAGAAATGAACTCGACAATCATTGTATTTCAGCAATAACTTTCTTGATTTTTGAGATACGGCAAAACTTGCAATATACGAACTTAAAGAATTTTATTAGTTCTTTAAATTGTATATTACAATTTGTGCTGTATCTCTAAAATCAAGAAAGTTATTGCTAAAAAACGATGATTTTCGGTTCTATTTGGCACGAGCCCTAGTCTAATTTAGAAGGAACTATTAATGCTTCGTTCTCTCGTGCTAGGTAGAACGTCAAAACGCCGAAAACAAAAACGTCGAAAACAAAAACGTCGACGTCAAAACGTCGAAAACAAAAACGTCGAAAGTCAAAAACGACGAAAACAATAACGTCGAAAAGCAATAACGTCGAAAAACAAAAACGTCGAAGTCAAAAACGTCGAAGTGAAAAGGTCGAAAATAATAAAGTTTTTTTTAGAAAAAGAACTCAAAATAAAAAATTTTAAGTAAAATTGTGGTTTTTAGTATGTATTTATGGTTAAATTCAAAAAAATATAAGAATAATACAATACGTAGAAAATCAAAATTCAAAAAATTTTAAAAAAGAGACATTTAACAAATAACAGGTCTGAATTAAGAAAATTTGAAAAAATGAAAAATTCGTAATACGACAGTACAATATAACGTTATTTCATGGTTATTGCCATTCTTCAGTTGCACGAAGTCACTTATTACATTGTGAAATAAGAAAAATTTTCAAACTAAACAAAAATATGGACTAAATAGTACAAAATTGACTTACCATAACCTCCAAAGATTATCAAAACTGAACTTGTTACATGAAGTATGAATAATTTAAAAATGATTTGAACTAAGAAATTCGTTTACCTACCTAAATTATATCACAAAAAAAAGTCAAAAGGTTTCTTTTAAACACGATTTCGTCAACTGTCTTGGAATTCAAAGTTATAGGCGATACCAGTCAGTTAGTCATCCAGGTTACATACGTTCACCATACGACAAAACTATCGCCTTAATTCTGGCAGCAACGTCGCGAAAAAATTTCGAGTATTCTACGCACTTGTAGTAGGTTCTGTCTTTATTACTACCATATCGTTTGTAGAGAAAACCTTCATGAGAAAGTTGGTTATTTTTCTTTTGGCTTTTAATATATTCCATATTCACTAGTAAGTTTAAATGTTTGACTTTTAGGGATAGTATTTGGTGAGTAAACATTTTGTTTATATATAGTATATAGTTATAATTTGCTGTTGGTATCTTCTTATTCGATTAATCAGATCTATGACCTAATCAAAGGGGGGCTAAAACATCAAAAGGAGGGCTAAAACTCCATACATATTATTAGCATTTTTGTTAATAAAAAAAATACACGAAATATTAGGCTAGTATTTCACAAATACACAAGTATACAGTGTCATAAGGTCCCCCCTAGATCCGTTACTGCTAAATCATAATAAAAACTGAACATGCAATATTTTGTAGCGTTGAATTTCTTTATTTAAACGTATCCGACCGAATTTTCATCTTCCATAGGCCTAGCATCATCTATATCTTCAAACTCTTTGAAAAAATCATGTTTAATTTATAAATTGATTTTAACGTTTACATTTTATAATCAGGGGTGGGATAAAAAAATATAAAATACATTTTTGGGACGGCTCGGCTTATTAAAATACATGTATTTTAAAAATTCGGCCCAAAAATGTTCTTTTTTTGCTCACCCTTGTATATAATTTAATTTAAAATAATTAAATAAAACTTTTTATTCAATTACGAATAATAGATAGCACTAAATATATTAGCCAATTTGATACTTATAAAACTTGATATATTAAAAACTTCGAAGTTTTCATTTCCGACGTTTTTGTTTTCGACGTTTTTGATTTCGACGTTTTTGTTTTTCGACGTTATTGCTTTTCGACGTTATTGTTTTCGTCGTTTTTGACTTTCGACGTTTTTGTTTTCGACATTTTGACATGGAATCCTCATGCTAGAAGACGGTCAGAAAGTATCTTTTCCTCTATGTTTTTCGATAAAAAGTTTTGATGGTAAGAGATCTTTAAGATCTTTAAGAAACTACCTATAGGTGCATATTATATGTATGAAAAATACCCTACAGCAATTATTATTATTTTAGAGTTAACTTACCATTCGACTTTCAATTTCTAAATTGACTTTCTTTTTAATCCCTCTGAGTTTAGCTCCTAATACAGGAGTGCATGCAAAGAAACGGGACGAGCGATTCCCATCTTGTCGTAATCTATCCAATTGGCGTATAATAGAAACCGGTGTTTTTGTTGAAGCATCATAAAGAGTTTGTACTGTGATGGATCGAGATGATGCATTAAATAAGTTGGTATCGAATCCATGTTTAGATTCATAGTGATTTCTGATTAATGAAAATGCCGATATATCGCTCACAGCTAAAAACATACAAGTAGTGTTAATTAAAAATAATAATAAGACTTAAAATAATGAAGAATATAATAGTACAGTGGCCAAAAAAAGTATTCCTACACCCCTATCTTAACAATGTTAATAGTACTTTTAAAGCCTTTTTTTGACACATAACAATTGCTTTTACAGCAAACTTTGTAGACATTTTTTGTTAAGCATTTTATTGTCTTCAATTTTGTATCTATACATTTTTCTATTTTGTCGTCCCGTTTTTGACTGACAGCGACTTAAACAAGCCTCTGTAAGACAAAAAATATTATCATCTGTATCTCAGAAACGGTGTGACAAAATAGAAAAATGTATATAAACAAAAATGTAGGGAATAAAATTTGCAACAAAAATTACTTATACCTTTTTCTATTTCGTTTGCATCGATATTGAGATACAGGTGATAATATTTTTTGTATTTGACCGAGTCTTGTTTAACCCTGCTGCTCTCCTCGGAGAGACTTCACACTTGTACTCCAGAAATAAAAAGCCACTGAAATAAATATAATCAAACCGTAAGAACAAATTTTTTTTGTGCAAAGTTTAATTTATTTTTGTAATACAAAACTTGAAATATATAAAACAATTAAATATTATTAGGGCCCTATTCTGTAACGTTTTCGTTATCTTAACGATTCGTTGAAACCAGTCAAGTTTTGTGTACACTCAAAAAAATTTTAAGGTTATAAAATAGATTTTTTCTATTTTGCGTCAAAACAAAGTCATTTTAAAACCCAATCGCATATCAAACAATATTTTGAAACGCAATTTTTTGCTTTAAAGGGTTGGCAATTAACAAATTAAAGCAAATTAATGTCATTTAAATTGTCAAATTAATATTGTCAATGTCAAATTATTAACCTATTGTGCGGTATTCTAACCTGTAAATTTATAATAAAAAAAAAGCAACGCGCTAGTTCAGTTGTTGCGTTCATATTAACTACACCTTAAACTAGTAAATGCTTTCGTTACCATATTAGTTACAAACGAATTATTGTACGAATTTACAAAGTTACCTGGATGAGTCCGGATGGTAGAAGCATAAACCAAATAGATCATGTACTGGTTGAAAAACGAAATGAAAAAAGTATAATAGACATAAGATCGTACAGAGGAGCAGACGTGGACTCTGATCATTTCATGATGGTGACTAAAATTAAAAAAGTAATCCCAGAAAAGAAAGATGAAGTAAAATCCGCAAAGGTAACACAACATAAGAAGATACAACTTGGTACCGAGCAAGTAAAAAAGAAATATGAGGAAGATTTAGAAGAAGTGCTAAAAGACACAGATATAAAACACGGTGCCAACGAAATATTAACAGCAATACAGGAAGGTATATATAAAGTAATAGAAAAACAGGTTGGAAAGAAACAAAAAAAGAAAAAAGAATGGTATGACGAACAATGTAAGGAAGAAATTAAGATGCGCGAAACCTTAAGAGAAAAAATGATAAGAAGAAAGACCGACGAGGATAAACATAAGTATGAGGCACAAAGAAAAAAATGTAAAACTATAATTAGGGAAAAGAAAAGAAGTTACAATCTTCGAAGACTAGAAGAAATAGAAGAAAAATATAATAATAAGGAAATAAGAAATTTCTACCAAGGAGCAAAGAAAGTTAAATGTGGTTTTCAGGCAAAAACAACCTTTTGTAAAGACAAAGAGGGAAACTTGCTGGGTGACAAGGAGAATGTAACAGAGAGATGGGCTGAATACTTCCAGGAGTTGTTGAATAAACAGCCGATTGAAAAAGAAAAAGAAAACATCCAACAAACACCCGTAAATCGAACGAATGGTAGTGTGAGCATACCAAGTGAACAAGAGATCCTAGAAGTGATAACTAACCTAAAAAACAATAGAAGTGCTGGAGAGGACGCAATACAGGCCGAGATGTTGAAGTACGGTGGAAAGAAGATGCATGAATTAGTAGTAGACATAATACAGGAAGTGTGGAGAAGTGAGATAATGCCGCAAGCATGGAATATGGCACTGATATGTCCAATTTATAAGAAAGGAGATAAAACAGAATATACGAATTATCGAGGAATTGCGCTACTAAATGTATTATATAAGATCCTAGCGACGTGCATAAAGAATAAATTGAGGACATATACAGAAGAAATTCTAGGTGAATACCACAGCGGCTTCAGAAAAAATAGATCGGTTACTGACCAAATTTTTGTGTTAAGGGAAGTGCAAGCAACAAGCCATGAATATGCCCTCAATACACATGCTCTCGTTCTGGATTTTAAACAGGCTTATGATAGTATCATAAGAGAAGAACTGTATGAATCTATGGACAAGCTAGGAATTCCAGCTAAATTGATATCCTTAGTGAAGATGACACTAAAAGACACACAAAATAAAGTAAAAATACATGGAACGATGTCTAAGGGTTTTAGTGTGGCAATAGGGTTAAGACAAGGAGACCCACTGTCGTCGGTTCTGTTCAATATAGCCCTGGAAGGAGTAATAAGAAAGGCAAAGTTAAATAGAACTGGAACAATATATAGGCAAAAACACCAATGCTTGGCCTTCGCAGACGACTTCACCATCCTGACAAGATCAAAAAGTGAACTACAGGAAGCTACGAGAAGATTAGTGATAGCAGCAAGGAAGATGGGCCTAGAAGTAAATGTAGCAAAAACAAAATACATGGTATGGGAAGACAGACCTTTCCAACCAGGTGGACATCTGAAACTTAACTTGGATGACGTGACTGTATTAAAGTTCGAGGAAGTTGAGCTCTTTACTTATCTGGGCACAGTAATAGCAAAAAAGAAAGGATGTGAAAATGAAATAAAAGCAAGAATAGCGGCTGGTACAAGGAGCGCTTTCTCAATTAAATCTATGCTATCCAGTAGGATCTTTTCTCGGGCAGTAAAGTTAAGACTGTATAAGACAATAGTTAGACCAACAGTTACGTATGGATGTGAAGTCTGGACACTGAGAAAGCAAGACCAGATGATGCTGGAGGTGTGGGAGAGAAAAATCCTGAGAATGATTTTCAAAGGTAAACAGGTCGACGATATGTACATAAGAAGAACCAACAAGGAAATAGAGGAATTATATGGTGAAAAGAGCATCGTGAGTATTGTCAAAATACACAGATTAAAATGGGCGGGACATTTGATGAGAATGGATGACACAAGAACTCCAAAGAAAGTATGGGTTTAAGAATTTGGGGGAGTAAGAAGAAGAGGCAGACCAATGAACCGGTGGAAGAATGATGTAAAGGAAGACTTAGTTGGCATGAACGTGAGAAACTGGGAATATAAAGCGAAAGATAGAAGAGAATGGAGTAAGGTTTTAAAACAAGCCATGGGCCTCCAAGGCCTGTAGTGCTAATTTATATATATAAATATTATTTAGGGCCCTATTTTGTAACGTTTTCGTTATCTTAACGATTCGTTGAAACCAGTAAAGTTTGGTGTACACTCAAAAAAATTTTAAGGTTATAAAATACATTTTTTCTATTTTGCGTCAAAACAAAGTCATTTTAAAACCCAATCGCATATCAAACAATATTTTGAAACGCAATTTTTTGTTTTAAAGGGTTGGCAATTAACAAATTAAAGCAAATTAATGTCATTTAAATTGTCAAATTAATATTGTCAATGTCAAATTAATAACCTATTGTGCGGTATTCTAACCTGTAAATTTATAAAAAAAAAAGCAACGCGCTAGTTCAGTTGTTGCGTTCATATTTAACTACACCCCAAATTAGTAAATGCTTTCGTTACCATATTAGTTACAATCGAATTATTGTACGAATTTTCTGACGTCTTCGTTAATCATTAGAAAAAGAATTCAAAATAAAAAATTTTAAGTAAATTTGTGGTTTTTAGTATGTATTTATGGTTAAATTCAAAAAAATATAATAATACAATGTAGAAAATCAAAATTCAAAAAATTTAAAAGAGAGACAATGAACACATAACAGGTCTGAATTAAGAAAATTTGAAAAAATGAAAAATTCGTAATACGATAGTACAATATAACGTTATTTCATGGTTATTTCCATTCTTCAGTTGCACCTAATCGTTTACATTGTGAAATAAGAAAAAAAATTTCAAACTAAACAAAAATATAGACTAAATTGTACAAAATTGACTTACCATGACCTCCAAAGATTATCAAAACTGAACTTGTTACATGAAGTATGAATAATTTAAAAGTGATTTGAACTAAGAAATTCGTTTACCTAGCACTGCTAGTTTGAAATCCGAAGAATTGTCTCTTTTTTAAATTATTTGAATTTTGATATTCTACGTATTGTATTATTCTTATATTTTTTTGAATTTAAGTAGAGAAGTTGGTTAAAAATGAATTTAAAGAGGCCATGCACAAGGACGACGGACAATGGTTACGCCTAAGTTAAAAGCTTTTAAAAATATAAGATGTTCGATTGTGAAAAGCGCATAGAGCGGACATGTTTTTGACAAACGTATATTATTGTGTGATAAATTGCGAAGATAAAACAATTTAACCTTTAAAATAATAATAAAATAAACAGTTCTACCAGTTTTAAGTAACTTAATATTCATAAGGATTTCCCAAAATTAGAAACAAGTGAGTTCCATCTGCGGGATCGGAGCCCGCAGTCCTTGAGCTTACATAATAGACGACATAGAAACTATCATGGAAGACAGCGATCATAATGAAGGGTAGTGAACCCAATGTTATTGTTAAAATACCTGATCAACAAGTAGAATCTCAAAAAACGCAAAATCAAAATAATAACCCCAAAAATAAATGTGGTTCAGATGTCCTATCACCAACAGACACCGATATACAAAAACGTTACAAATGGAATAACGAACAAATACTATTATCACAAAATAAATTGTATTTAGCCGAACATCTAGAAAAACAAATTATAAGCTCAACCCCAAAAGTATTAAATAATCAGCAAGATCAAATTAATCCAAGTCAAAAAAACAAAATAAAAGTCAAGATTCTTCCAATATTTTTACATGATGCTAACAATCATTTGAAAATCACAGAAGACATTAAAAAAACTATAACATCGACTTTTACAACAACATATAAAAATTAATTTAACAACAATAGAAGATTATAGACGACTAACCAAATTTTATACTGTTAATAAATTAAAATTTCATACCTTTCAAGATCCACAAACAAAATTGTTATCAGTAGCAATTAAAAATGTTCCAAATTCATTATCAGAGAAAGAAGTATTGGAACACTGAAAGAAATATTCTTAGTGGAATCAAAAATTTAACGTTGTCAATCTAAACATGTTTGATTGAAACAAGGAAATGATTGAAAATAACATTTTTAAATAGATATGAAAAGGGGGATATTGGGTATGAACGGACAGCAATAAAACACCAAAATTGTTATTTCGTCGACGTTTCGAAGAATATTATTTCTTCATCCTCAGGACTAAAAAGGAAAACAGTTACAAACGTCGGAAAATATATAACAGCAAAAACGTAATCATACCTCCATAACAAGATGAAATACGGCAATTTTCTGCTCGGAATGACAACTCTATATAAACCCGGCAAGTGTTCACAACTTTTAACAAAGTCAATAAAAATGAATGTAAATATAAAATTGTAACAGACATAAAATTAATAAATCTCTATAAAAATTCAACAATTGTAAAAATAAAATACATAGCCATTAACTGAAAAATATGGCAATAATTAAAAAATTCCCCAGTGTAACGATAAAAGCTAATAAATTAAAGCTTTAATAATGCACGGTAACTTTCGCCTATTTGGAAGAAATTCAGTTGTTTGTTTAAGTTGTCCTCTGTGGTAGAGATGTAAGCCGCCTCCAAGAAGCTACGTTTATTGTAGTTTTGTTCTGTAGCCAGGATTTTAACTTTATTGGTATCGAAAGTGTGGTTGTTATCGATACAGTGCTCCGATAAACCAGTCTTCTTCGAGTTATATTTAAGATCATAGCTGTGCTGTCTAACTCGGTTCTTTAATAATTGCTTAGTTTGACCAACGTATTTCTGTCTACATTCGCACTCTATTCTATACACCACGTTTGCTCTATCCATAACAGGAAATGGGTCCTTAGTTTTTGAGTAAAGGATCTTATCCAACTTAAAATTATTATAGAAAGCAAGTTTCATAGAACCATTCTTAATAAGATCCTTAAAGGTATGTTGAAGTTGATTTTTAAGCCACGGATGGTAAGTGATTTTATTAAACTTCGTAACTTCTAGGTTTTCACCTGGTGGTGCTCGATTATTACTCGTAGACAATTTATTCTGGAAGAGAGCACAGTCAACTAGACGACCTGGAAAGTTATTAATCAGGAGTTGCTTTTTGAGATCGTGGAGTCTAGCACCAATTAACTTTTGTGGTAAACACGTCATGATGCGATGTTTTAATGTGGAAACAACGCTCATCTTTTGGCTGATAGGGTGTGAACTATTAAAGTTTAATAACCTATCGGTGGATGAGGCTTTTTTGTATAGATCGGTCGACAGAGAACCATCCTCATCTCTGATAACTCTGAGGTCAAGAAATGGAATTGAATTGTTAGTTTCCAATTCATACGTAAAAGTAAGTAAACTATCGTATTCGTTTAGTATCTCAATACAATCATCAACCTTGTCTTTAGGTACCTCACTCAACATATCATCCACATATAACACAAGAAAAGGAACTTCAAATTGGATGGAACCCCTCTATCGCCCCAATATCCCCTTTTTCATATCTATTCATCGAACGAGAATTTAGTTTTATTTTTAAATAGTTACTTTAAACAAGATCGCATATTTAACAGAAAATAACTTTTTAAACAAGGTTGTTTGTTGTTTGATTAAAGCACTTTTCATAGTTAACATAAATACAATTTCATTGTAGATTTAGAATACCATTGTCAAAGTCGTGATCAAATGACAACTTCCATGATCAAATCATATTTTATGTAAATAAAATAGTAAAAAAAATAAAATAGTAACGCAATAATTATGTAGTATTTCATTTAACTACCCAAGTTATTATTTTAGCAAAGCATAGGTAACCACTTCTCACTATTGTATTTGTTTAGTCAAGTTTTATTATCTTTGCTTACGCGTTGTTCATTAAATACGTGCATTATAGACCATTTTTGCAAGTTTGCTTGAATCAAATACGAATAATTGTTGGTTTACAATTCAAATTTTCAAACTTCAAGCTTAAAGTTACATCTATAGTGAATTTATTTAAAAGACGAAGTGCATAATAACAAACCTCGGGAGCCACCGCGTAATTAACGCATTAATGCACTATAGTAGCAATCTAGTATAGGTACTTTTGTAAATCGTGTAAGTTGTCTTGTGTCAAGTGTTGTGATTGGAAAGAAAATTAATAAATTGCGAATGTAAGTATAAGTACATTGTTAAATTAATTATTATCTTCTCAATGGTAACAAATAATAAAATTCATTAAAAGTTAAAATTAATTTATTGAAGTTTTTGTGGGTTTATGGACTAATAATGTAATAATTATTATTATGATGATAAGAATTAATAATAATTTAATACGAAATTAACAGTTGAAATTGTCAATTTTAAAATTTATTTTTAATAATTTGTATTTGTACTTCCTGACATAGGCGGATTTAGGGGGCCGGGCACGGGGGCACGTGAACCCCCCAGATGCTTAAAAATAACAAGGAAACAACGAGACAATCCCAAATCTGAGAACATTTTTTGCCCTTCTTGAGCCTTGTGGCCCCCCCCCCCCCCCGGAAAAAATTTCTGAATCCGCCGGTACTTCCTTATGAAGCTAAAAATAAATTAGCGAAACGTAGAAGATATAACTTATCGTAATAATTATTTATTAGTTCATAAACCCAAAAAAACTTCAATAAGTTAATTATTATAAAACGGACAAAAGAAATTCCTTAATTCAAAAACCTATAATTTGAATTAGTGGCAATTTTTAAATCTTTGAACTAAATTGATTTTAACATTACTCTTAATTTATGCTATTTCGCTAACTTGAAATAATGCATTGGCATTGTAAACAAAACTTCAACGTAGTACTTTACACTCCAAAAAAGCAATATGATCGCATTTCATAAAAATATTTATTTTGTATAATTTAAAATTGTTTTATTACAAATATAGTAAAAAATAGAAGAAGAATTTTACGAGTTGATAAATTTTCCTTGTTCCTCCGAATTAGCCAATCCGTCAACTGTTGATTTAGATCTTCAATTATTGTATGGGCTTTTGGATAGTTGGGGTTTTAAAGAACTGTTTGAAGAATTTAAGGAAAATGAAATAACTGTAGAGTTTGAAAAATATGCTCGAAAAAGACATTGATGAAATGTTTATTACCAAACGAATTGGTAGAAAAATTGAATTTCAAAAACAACTCCACAATTGGCGATCTAATAATGTAATAAAACAAAATAATAATCATAAATTAAAAAATTTTAATCATTTTTTTACGTAGGGAATACCAAATACCGATGGACAAAATTTCAACAAAGATGAAATAATAAAAATATGCGTGCAAGAAATACTTAAGCACAAAAATGTATTTTTATATCCAGAACGGCCATCAAGTCGCTCTTCAAATAATTCTTCATTGCAGTCATGTAATAGGGAAGATTCACCATCATCCGATATTCCAACTGATGGATATTTTTTAATTTTATAATAATGTATAATAAATAATTTTTAAGTATGCATGTAGCACCGTATGCCGTATATTATATTATTCATAATAAACTGTAATTATATAAACTTTTTTATATTTAAAACAATCCTAACCTGGTGAAAAAGAAAAATATTAGTTAACAATTTTCATGTTTAATTTCATACATGTACCTTCTTTGGTTAAATATGTGAGCGTAGTAAACCAAACATGTATGTATTTTGTTAAAAATGGATTCGTAGTCAATCAAACATACAAGTGTTTGGTAGAATATGGATGCGTGGTTCATTAAAAATGTATATGAATACATAGTCAGCTAACAATGCAATATTCTTGGTTAAACATACCTAGTCGGGACATAAATTCTGTTACCTGTAAAGAACCGTTAGATTTTACAGCTTAAGATTACAGAGGGTGGAAAACAATTACATATTTAGAAAGCCCTTTCTTTTGGCAACTTCTACAGACTATAGTTAAAATTTTTGAGTTCAACCAGCAACATGGATTGGGGTGTGAAAGAAAATCGGATAGCAGTTATTGCGTTACATAAATGTGGTGTATCAAATAGTGAAATTTTAAAATTGCTAAAGCCGTTAAAACTTTCAAAAATGTTTGTAAGTCGTGCTATAAAACGGTTTACCGATACAAATGCAATAGCTGACAGAAAAAGAAGTGGACGTCCTCGTACCATAAGAACTCCACGAGTGATTAAAGCAGTGCGTGAAAGAATACGACGAAATCCTCTGCGAAAACAAAAAATTATTGCTATGGAGATGCAAATTTAAAAAAAAAACGTGTCTCGCGTATTGAGGCAGGACCTAAAACTTGGGGCTTTTCGTAGAGCAACAGGACAAAGGTTAACAACAGCTTTAAAAAAAATTAGGCACGAGAGATCGAAAACCCTATTAAGGAGGCACGGTAATAATAATTTTAAAAATATTTTGTTTACCGATGAAAAAAATTTTACCGTCGAAGCAAAACGATCGTGTTTATGCTCACAGCTCTAAAGAAGCGGCAGAAAAAATTCCGAGGGTTCAAAGAGGCCATTATCCAGCATCTGTGATGGTTTGGTGGGGTGTATCCTACGAAGGGGTTACTCAACTTCACTTTTGTGAAAAAGGCGTTAAAACATCGGCACCAATTTACCAAGAAATGTTAGAAGACGTGGTAAAGCCTCTTAACGACTCTCTCTTTCAAGGAAACCATTGGGTTTTCCAACAGGACTCTGCACCAGCACACAAAGCTAAGACAACCCAAAGGTGGCTAGCAGAAAATTTACCTGCGTTTATTGCAGCAGAACAATGGCCTTCTGGAAGTCCTGATCTGAATCCTTTGGATTATAAATTGTGGTCAGTTCTTGAAAACATGGCTTGTAGTAAGCCTCATAAAAATATCGAGCTTCTGAAGCGGGATTTGGTGAAAGCAGCAGCATCGATACCGTTACAAGTCGTCCGTGCCGCAATTGATGATTGGCCACGGCGTTTAAAGGCTAAAGGAGGACATTTTGAGTAAATATATTAAAAATGTATTCTTTATATATTAAGTAATAAAGCAGTATATATCATAATTGAATTTATTATTTTGAAACATTAAAAATTTAATTAATACTGTGTAACAGAACTTATGTCCCGACTAGGTAAATGCGTAGTCAACTAAAGATGTACGTATTTAAATGAAAATATTTTCAATGTACTATTAATCCGTGATTACCTGACAACTACATTGAACATGGCAAAGTAGATTCAAACAATGTACGTAGTAACTTTTTGAGGATCTCATTTAAGTATGGCATCTTGTTTAAATTAACAACTTTACGCGATTTACGCGAACAAGGATTTTGTTTGATTTTACCAACGTTTTTCTTTCAGTGAAGAATTGAAATTGTTTAATCCTGGATTACCAATAGTTAAAATAACCAGACTGCTAAACAAATACAAAAATCATACAGGAATATGTTTTGTAGATTTAACTGATAATCAAGTAGCTAAAGACATATTTAAAATTGATCGAGTATACCAGAGTGTAGTGAGCGTCGAACCGAGAAGAAAGTCCAATGATATACAGTGAGTCGCAAAAGAAGTGGGGCACTCCTATGTTAACAATGTCAATTTTACCTTTTCAAGACTATTTTTGACACATAAAAATCAATTTTACAGCAAAACTTTTTAGACATTTTTTGTAGAAAATTTCATTGCCTACAATTTTGCTTCTGGCTCACAAAATTATTGGCACAAGATAAATTTATAATAAAATGCACCGATTTCTCACAATCGGTTATCGAAAATTGATTTTTTTTTCATATACTTTATTCAAGTACGACTTGGAACTGTAATGGCATTATTAAAATCAAAAAATATTTAATGCCTACACAAAAAACCAGCAACGCAATGAAAAATATGATATCTCAGATGCACAATATTATTGGCACAAGTCTAAAGAAACCTGATAATCTTTCTGTAAATAAGTAAGAATGACGTCAAAATTTGTTTAATATTGCAGTTTTATGGCTAGTGCCATGCAGTTTGTGTTATAGTGCGTTGTTATACTTTTCTAATCACAGTTGTAAGGGTTATTTATATAAAATGGGTCGAAAACAAAAAGAAACTGATATTACTGAAAGAAAACTTATTTTAAAATTAGTGTGTCAAGGTAAAACATACTGCGAAGTTGGGAATATAGTCGGTAGGTGATTTTCATCGATAAGAAATGTAGTCAACAAATTTAAAAACAAAGGAACATTACAAAATAAGCTTGGGCGTGGTAGAAAAAAAATACATACTCTTAAAAATGAACAGTTTATTGTAAGAGAAATTAAAAAAAAATCCAAAAAAATCTATTTCCATTTTACAATCAGACGTTTCACAATTAATAAATAAACCCATTTCTGCGGAAACTATCCGCAGAACACTAAGAAATGCTCATTACAATGGTCGTGTAGCTCGTAAAGTACCATTCATTTCAGAAGTTAATCGAAAAAACGTTTAGAATTTGCTAAGAAATACATAAACGAAGACCCCGAGTTTTGGAATAATGTGCTGTTTAGTGATGAAAGCAAATACAATATATTTGGTTCCGATGGAAGAAAAATTGTGTGGAGGAAAGTAAACACGGAACTGAATAAAGAAAATACGTGTGGAACTGTCAAGCACGGCGGAGGTAATTGTATGGTTTGGGGGTCCATGGCCGCAAGTGGGGTGGGCAATTTGGTGTTTATTGGTGAAACGATGAACAAGGAGCATTATTTGAACATTTTAAGGCAAAATTTGAAAGACAGCGTCTATAAATTAGGACTTTCCAAAGCTTGGTGGTTTCAACACGACAACGACCCCAAGCATACGGCCCACATAGTAAAGTTGTGGTTACTTTATAATGTACCAAAACAGTTGCATTCGCCCCCTCAATCACCGGACCTAAACCCAATAGAGCATCTTTGGTCGGAATTGGAACGTAGAATTAGAAAATCCGAAATAACTAGTAAGAAAATTTTACAAGAAACTTTGCTTCAAGAATGGCATAAAATTGACGAAAGTATAACAAAAAAATTAGTTCAAAGTATGCCAAAACGTCTTCAAGCCGTTATTGATGCTAAAGGAAATGCAACTAGTTTCTAAAAATATTAAAATAAATTGAAAACTGATACATTTTATATTTTGTGCCAATAATTTTGTGTAAATGGATTATCACATTTTTCACCTATGCCATTGTTTTTTTTATGTAAGTATAAATATTTTTTGATTTTAATAATGTCGTTATAATTCAAAGCCATACCGGAATAAATTATATAAAAAAAATTTAAATATAGATAACCAATTTTGCGAATACGGTGCATTTTCGTTATAAATTTATCTTGTGCCAATAATTTTGTGAGCCAGTGTATACATTTTTCTATTTTGTTGCCTCGTTTCTGACTGACAGCAACTTAAACAAGATTCTGTAAACCATGAAAAATATTTTCATGTCTATCTTGGAAACGGTGCGACAAAGATGAAATAATTTATGTGTCAATTTTTATGTGTCAAAAATGGTCTTGAAAAGGTAAAATTAACATTGTTAACATAGGAGTGCCCCACTTCTTTTGCGACTCACTGCACCTCGGTGTACTAGATGCCAAAGTTTTATCCACACCAAGAACTATTGTCATCTTGAGGTGCGACAAAATAAAAAAATGTATATAAACAAAATTCAAGACAAAACAAAAAATGTTTTAAAAGTTTTGCTGTAAAATTGATTTTTGAATGACAAAAAACAGTTTCAAAATGTTCAATTTACATTGGAAACATAGGAGTGTCCGAGTTCTTATTAAAGTCACTGTATACCCACACGGGATATAATTGCTAGGTAAGTTTCTTTATTGAAATTTATTTTCACAGTTTCGGGGTAGGTTTTACTAGATAAATAAAACAATTCTATTTTTCCAAGTCCTGTTTTATTAGAGAAACGGAGAAACTATTCTGGAAACAAAAACATTCACATCTTGTAAAAAGATGGGTATCAGCATGGGTGTCAATTATTATATGTTTAGTTTATTATAACATAATATTTGTAATGACTGATGATTATAGGTGACAACTAAATGAACCTCTTTTAGAGCTACCCATAAAATATTTCTTAAAATTCGTCCCAAATAAATAATTCGATAGAAGAATTCCGTTTATTATGCTTTTTCACCAATTATTGTTTTGAAATTTTGACATTAAATAATTCACAAATTTCAGTACAGAGTTTAATTTTCATTTTTATAATAATTTAAATCCGTATTGCAATGCATTTGCTGCAGTTTGAAGTAACTGCAAGCGAAAGTAGACCGTCTTGATCGTAGTATCTAGCGAGAATCGACCTTCTTAACATGTTCGTTGCAATTACAAGAAATTCATTCAACTATTTCAAAGCAAACATAATAAAAAAATTGTCAAACAAGCATTCGATTGTCGAAATTCTGCTTTTTCACGTTATGAATAAGTATTTTTTAATATTCGTACAAATAAACGGGTGTATAACCCGGTAAACGTAAGCGAAGCGTGTTTTAATACGGATTGTTGGTTAACTCATAGGGAAACCAAATGAACACCATAGGGTTGCATACATATCGCACAACTTTAAAATTAATTTTAAGTCCTTTAGGTTTATTTTTTCAATATTTTGAAGGTACCAAAATGTGCCTCTTGTTTTACTGATTTAAATAAAGTCAACTTGTTTTTGGGGTAATTTTTACAATTTTCTCCCTACACCCCCCCTGCACAGGACGAATTCTTGACGACCAAGGGTATTTTATTATTTAGGGATTAAGGAACAAATTAAAAGTGGTTCCAGATTTTAACTACAAAGTGCGAACAGAAATCACAATTTCATGCCTTGAGAACTCTATACTATTAAGAAAATCATTAATTAAATTATTAGCTCTTGAAAATAATATAGTTATAATTATCAATATTGAGCTATTGGAAGCTATTCATATTAAACTTGAAAAAGAAAAAGTCATTTTTCGAAAGCTCCTTTAAACTTGTGTTTTATTTCGTTTCCAATAGCTCAATATTGATAATTATAACTATATTAAGAAAATCGAGGTTTATTAAAAAAATATAGATTGGCCATTCCAATCGCCCGATCGAGCTGCTTTAACATGAACTCGATAGGAAAGTACTTCGAAGCAACATTGTGGACTGTTTTGCTAAATGAGTGGCAAAGCATATTTGCAACTGCTATAAAAAAATTATGAGATAAGATGCCCCGTTTATGCCCGATTTCTTCACCTTGAGATATCTG
Organism: Cantharis flavilabris; assembly: GCA_949152465.1. NCBI lineage: Eukaryota > Metazoa > Arthropoda > Insecta > Coleoptera > Cantharidae > Cantharis > Cantharis flavilabris. Next base: position 27,372,821 of record OX424436.1, on the reverse strand, counting down.
TCGGATAAGTATAAATATGCGGATAACCAATCAAACAACCGTAATTCAAATTTTTACGGTTGTTTGATTGGTTATCCGTATAGTTATACTTATCCGATAGATATCTCAAGGTGAAGAAATCGGGCATTAGTGAAACAAGTTATAAGTGTAGAGGCTCAATTTTCGATGAAAATTAAGTTTGAGCGTTTAATGCCCTGATATGCAATTTTTTTTTTGGAAATTGTCAAAATTACTTGACAATTTGAGTAAACAATTAATATGTAGGGTAAGGTTGCGCTAGTCGTACCCCCTAAGAAGAAATAGATATAAAACGTAGCATCATCTACGAAAAAAATAAAAATTATGTATGGTAATAATATCTTGTGTTATCGTTGCTAATATTTATTACAATAAAATTCCTTATAGTCTACTCTCTTGGATAAAATTAATAACATTTATGAACACGAACTTAGTACGACTTAAGAAACCAGTATTCTAAGTCGTACCATCTATACCTTAAGTCGTACACACAGAAAAACATATACAGTAGAATCCGCTTAATGTGATCACTTCGGGCCAAAGACATTTTAATAATATTAACTGATAATTGATAACAATTAGTGAAATTTAGAAAAAAGTGAATTTTAAAAGACTTGGATTAGAACAAAATAGAAGAAAAAAAAAGAAAGAAAAAGTGGCCGGTTTTCAAAAAAAATGATCACAATAACCGACTGATAACATTATCCGAGATCACATTAAGCGGATTCTACTGTACTTGAATTCAAGTATATATTTTACTCAGCATTATTTAGGGGGCGTCCATTAATTACGTGAGGCGTTTAGGGGGGGGGTCGAGCCGAATCTCACCAAATCTCACGTGGGGGAGAGGGGGGGTCTCGGCAAATATCGCGTAATTATTTTGTGTTAACTATTCTTAAATAAAAATTATTAAGCAAATTATGCTTTTTTAATAAATCCAACTCAATGAAGCACAGCTTAACGTACTAAAAATACACTAAAAATACGCATTTTAAAAAATCTCACGTGAGATTAGAAGGGGGGGGGTCAAGCCAAATCTCACTAAGGGGGCGGGGGGGTCTAAAAATTGCTAAAATTACCTCACGTAATTAATGGACGCCCCCTTACTTGTGTGAACTCTTTATTTAGTCTCATTGATAAAACGAATTACTTGCTGGGAGTAATAAGATTTCTTAGAATATAGTGTTGATTCAATCTACAAAAAGGTTGAACTAAGAATTGAAATATATTTAACTTAATGTGAACACTTTTATTTGTTTTAAACATTTTGAAAATTTAAAATTAAGTGAAAAGGTGTTGTTCTAAACATTTTATGTATTTCGATTAAGCATTACAAACGGTTAATTCTTGAGTATCGTCATTATTTTCAAGTCAACTTTACGTAGAGTTAAATGGAATAATAATATGGTTGCATTGTGCTATTTTTAACTTCTATATGGGCTCATATTTGTGGCGGCGCTATTGCCATAATATAGACAAACATCAACCATTACGCCATTACACCTTATAATTTGCAAAGAGAAGTTTTCTTCAATTTTGGTGTGTTAATAATTTGTGAATTCTTTGTGCACTTGTCATACTAGAGTTATTAATTATAAACTTGGAATTTACATCCTTTTGGTGGAATCGTCAAAGGTAGGTACCTACATACTTACAGTTTCGGCGCGGCTTAACTTATTAAGTATATAGTTAAAATTAATGTAAATTAATCAGTTTAAAAATCCTAATTTTAACCTAAAAGTTATCTTTACAATAATAATTATTACAAGAAGTAAAAATAACCTTTTAAAATGGGCTCCCTTGACCTTGATTACAAACGAATATTTAGCTTGTTTAGTTTAGTGTACTTTTCTAGTTGCATAAAACTTTGCATTTTCAATGTTGCTCGAAGTTGAAGTAGAATTTTTTACGTTGATAATACCGCATTAACTATAATTTTTAAATTTGTAACTTTTAATTATTTAAAAAAACATCTAACCTGCAATTTCATAATCTGACAATGTATTGTATTATAATTATTTACAGATTCTAAAACTGCAATTTATTTAAGAGAGGCTGACATTATTAAATAAACAACATTGGAAACAAGATGCTTATTGATGGAATAATAATTATTCATGGTAAGGTTAATCGAAATAATATTGTTTGATTATTTTTGTATTATTATGTAAATGATTTCAGGATTCTGGAGAAACAATCAACCTGTTCAACGTTATATTATGATGGCGAGAACATCCGTTAAAAATATTAAAATAGAAATCTTCAAATATAGATATTTATAATTAAATGAGTTTCAATTGTTTTTAAATAATACTTTCTTCAAATTAATCCCAACTTATATTAAATTCTACACTTTCATCGATTAATATTTTATTTTATTTTAGGAACTAGGTTTGACTGTTCGTCTTTTTCAACATGTTCCGTGAATTAATACATTTTAATACAGTAGAATCCGCTTAATGTGATCTCGGCTAATGTTATCAGTCGGTAATTGTGATCATTTAGACTGGGAACTGGCCGCTTTAATCAGTTTACATACAAAAACCACCGGATAATGTGATCAAAACGCCGCTTACTATTATCACTTTCAAGGAATTTCCAACACAATAATCTCTTTTTCTAAGTATCTTTTTCTGATTTGTCATTGAAATTTTATATCTAGACAAAAAACGTCACTCGTTTAAATTTCTATACTATACAAAATGAGGTTTCCAGTTTCATGCCGCGTATCTATTTTCATTTTGCAAATGCGCACTTTGTTTTATGCATTTTAATTTAAGTTTAATTTATTCTTGCTTTTCTTACGATGCCGACGAAGAAACGAAACGATCTCTCGGTGAAACAGAAGGTAGAAATTATCGAAAATTATACGATAAACTGCCAAAAATGGGACAAAGAAATGCACCGCGCAATTGAAAATCTCTCAATCTCTCAATTTGCTAATTATGAAAATTTTATTAACAAATTTCTCACTTGTAACAAGCAATCAACGTTGGACTATTTTCTTTTATGAATGTAAAGTAATATAATGTACAACTAATGTGTAATAATTATGTACATAATGTATAATAATTAACTATATAATAAAATCACTGTAAATTAAGATTCTCTAATTTTTCGTTTCTAAAATTTGTTTTTTTATAAATTTCTCTTATTGCTATCAGTCGGTTAATGTTATCGAAATGTTCTGGTCCCAAAGTGATCGCATTAAGCGGATTCTACTGTACATCAATGTATTAATTGATGGAACATGTTGCAAAAGACGAACAGTCGAAACCAGTTCATAAAATAAAATAATATATGAAGAAAGTGTAGAATTTAATTTAATCCCAAATTAAGTTAATTTAATTATTAGAAAAATTTACTTTAAGTAATTTCTTATTTAATTTCACTCTCAAATTATGTTAATCGAAATATTATTTACTTGAATCGATTAATTTCAAATGTTGATTTAAGAACGGATATTTTTCAAAAAAGTAATTCTTATATTGGGTTGAATTCGTAAATATTCGTAAGAACTCGATTCATTTCTAGATGATGATTCTAGATTCTAGATGTAACTATCTATAGATTATAGATTATCTATAGATAAATTCAAGCATAGAGTTACTTCAGTTAAGTATACTTAATTGTAAAAGTATTTTATTTACTTACTAGGACCGTACGATATGATCGCGTATATATAACCGTTTCATAGAGTTAACTGAAGTATATTACACTTCTCTGAACCATTTTTTTTTCTCTGTGTACTAACTACGTTTAAAATTGAACAATTATAATAAAACTTTCTTTTCTCAATTAATTTATTTATACAATTAATTACAATGATCACAAAGATATTTTTTAATTTTCTTGCCAACTCCTGCACATAAGTCGTGTACCCATCATTTGCATTTTAGGCACTGAATCATATTCTCTTCGCGGTCTTCCTCACAAATATTACAATACCAGTCTCTTTCTAACTTTATTTTGGGAACTATTTTATTTTTAGAGACAGTTTTCTCGATTTTCTGTTTATTTGATGAGCCCGTTATTTCTATCGATTTTGGAACGCTACGATTTTGGAATGTCATGTAGGTACGACTTAAGACACGGCACAATTGTTTAGAGTAAACAACTCCTTAAATGTTACTGGATGACTTAAAAATATAAAGCATGATATTTTCAACAATGTATTTGCAAGATAAACTACCAAACAGGCAGTAAAAATTATAAGAAAATTACGATAAACTTACTTGTTGGGAGGTTTCTTTCTTACGGTATCGGCGGGAGACAAACACGATGTGAAACAATATGGTTGATTAGGGAGTAACTCATTTTGACGAAAAGGGCGCAGTTGGTGTGATAATACGCCTAATATTTAAAAGGTACGACTTAAGCGGTGGTACGACTAGCGCAACCTTACCCTATATGTATTTTATTAAAAAAACTTGCAAGTTTTAAAAATAATTGGTTTTTGTATGTTTTATTGCTGTGATCTTAAACTTTCTGACGGTAGTGTATATTAACAAAATTGAAGACAATGAAATTTGCAATAAAAAATGTCTAAAAAGTTTTGCTGAAAAATTGTTTTTTGTATGAGAAAACACGGCTTCAAAATGTTCAATTTACATGTTTAATGTTTAATTTTACAAGAGTGTAAGTCGTTACTATATGTATATTATTACACCTACCTATTACCAAATAATTGGATGGATTTTACAAGAAATATTTTTTAGGTTTCATTTTATTACATTTTTGGATTAACTAAGTTTAGTTACTTGGAAGATGTAACTAAATCTACGTAAATTTTTTATATGGATTCAATGAAGGGTTAGAATAAATTTGTTAGCTTTCATTGAAAGATTTTCGATTTTATACTGCAGATTCGTATTGGTTTTGAAAGCGCAAAGCGGGCCATATACGTAAACATTTTGTAATAGTGTTGCCTAAACTCTCTGAATTAGACTAGACCCGGTAGTTAGCTGGTGCGTCATGTGATTTCTAGTTCAACTTCCTATTAGAATACTTACAAGTTTTACATTCCCAGACTCAGGGGACTCAGACTCACATAAATATGTATCTATTTGCTGCGTTATATTTACAATAAATTAAACTTACTTTAGTTTGACTAGGTAAGATAAAACTCTTAGCTAATCTAATTTCAATTTGACAAATTTTAAGTGAATTCTATAATTTTAAATACATTTGACAAGTAACTTAGTAATCAAAGTTAGGTACTACATATAAGGTTGACGGTTGATCTCGAGTTATGTACTTTATTAAATAAAATTATTAGCTCTTGAAAATAATATTTTTTGTTAGTTGCTTTTACAATTACAATTTATAGTTGCTTTGTAATTGTCATTGTTTTTGTTTTTCAATTCATATTAAACTTGAAAAAGAAAAACACGAAACAAGCATAAAATCTAACTTTCCCTTAAATCACCGTATGCTATTCTAAAAAATATTCAAATACTAATATAATATTTTATTTTAATACTAATGAAACGAGTATTATACATAACTTATATAGGTAGGTACATATAAACAAAACTTGATTAGGAAATGGAAACTAACAGTATTAATAATAATTAGCATTTCATAATAGATAGTTATCATTATCATACAATAAGTAAACCATTTCGACTATCATCAAACTAAAATTTATATATTTAATAATATCGTCGTGTGTATAGGTAATTAAAAAACAGAGTAATAGTTTAGTTTATGTTTTAAAATTGATTAAGAGTTGAGATGTGTTACAATTTGAGAATTTGTTAACTTTTCTAATAAATGCATCCGGAAGGTCTCTAGTTTCCAGTAGGTAATAGGTTTACATCAATTTGCCGCCCGCCCGCATGAAGTATGAAGATTCAAAAACATCGATATTGGAATTCATAATTTTTGTTCGAAAACTGTTTAAAATTTAAATTATTTCTCTTTATTGGACAATACATTAGGTAGGTAGATAGGTACATTTTTCGTAAAAATTCCTATCTAGTTCAGGTACAACAAAGAGACTTGAAAATAGTCAAGGACATAGATTATTATTGGTACACATGGTATTATTATTATACGGGCACCTTTATTTTATTCGTCAATAATATTTAACTAGTAAAATAGTAGTACTTACGAACTGTCACCTTCTTAGGATCAAAAGTAAATACTTCTTCTTCCAAACTTTCTACTTGATTCTTAAGAGCATCCGTTCTTTGAGTAACAGTTTGTAATTCTTTGGCGAGTTCTACAAAAATATCGTTGGCTACCAAAACAAGGGACGCAAGTTGTCGAAGCGCGTTTGCCAAGGTATTATTTGTTACAGCTATTAATTCATCATCTGTAACTCGAGCTTTCCCATCGGTGTTGAACAAACTAGTACGGCTTAAGAATTTTGGCTCAATAATACGTTGCACAAACGGCATTTTTATTTAAACAATAAAAACATTTTCAAAACCAACTTTCACATTTTTTTATATATTTTACGGTAGGTACACTTGAAATTTTAAATACACGGTAACCACATACTGCGCGTACTTTCATCACACGAGCACCACCGGTACAGGAAACAAATAACACCCGGTTTTAACCGACCAACCATTGAGTAGAGGGAGCAAAGTTGTTAGGTAAGATCCTTTTGATTTTAACCGACAAAATAAAACAGTGGCGTTCATTATTTTCAATATTTCGAAGAGCCATTTTTGAAAAATGTAATCTTATACAATTATACAAATTTATACGATACACAGTGGCAGACTGGATCGTGATGTCGGTCGGTCGGGGTGAGTTTTTAAATCTTAATAACCCATAACTTTCGGCATTTGACCTAGAAAAAATATTGTAAATCCGAAACACTATAATAAACTTCAAGCATTGCATTAGTATTGAACAGCATACCTAACTAAAACTCCCAACTCACCATGCCGCTCCGGCTTCATTGTTTTTTCATAGTAATAAGGGCATAATCACGTGCATGCAGTGGCGGACTAGAGCGGCGTGCTGGGGTTCAATTGCACCCCGGACTTTTTAATATGACTTAACATCTGGACATTCGAAATTTTTTTTAATTCAATAATTCTTTATAAAAAGCACTAAAAATTTAAAAGTCTAGTCGGCCATTGCATGCATATGCAGTTTATAGTTATAATTTTTAATTTACATTAGTATAGTTTGTTTCAAGCTAAATGGAATTGAAAAAAGGAATATATTAAATTACTTTGATATAAGAACGTAAAAACGTTTCCGCAAAATCATAATATAGAGATAAGGTGATGTTTTTAATCGCACGCTAGCCATTTTGGCAGTAGCATTATTATGTTTTCACGGAAAAGTTCATACGTTCTTATATTAAAGTAATTTGATAAGACTTTTTTTAATTTTTTTAAAAATTCCATTTAAATTGAAACAAACTATACCTACTTCTTCGCGTATTTTATCTTCAAGTACGCTACAGAAATATAGTATGTAATTTATTGTTAGATATTAAAATTATTATAATATAATACATAGTACAGTAGAATTTGTACACATAGTTCGACAAAAACGGGGCCCATTTCCTGTCCTATACTGAATGTGTCCAATAAAACGTTGAAATAAATATCAAAACATGTAACTGAAGTCTGCAAACATAATCAACGTTAAAATATCTCATCGATTTCAAAGTACCTGCCCCCACCACCCCGAACAATATTCAATGGATTCTCTCTTAATTTTCTTTCCAGTTCATCGCCTGATGATGCCATAGTATGGTGAAAACGTTTGCAAATATATTGCTACGACTCGGTCAAGAACCTTAAATCGTGCATACTTACTTTATTAAACTCTTTGGGGTATGATAGCAAAATATCGAACCTCAGCCTTGCCTTATTGTCGAATGAATGTGACTCTTCAAATCTTTTAATTAAAAAAAAATCCTACTTATTGAATGAATTTTGAAACTTTATTTTGTGAAGCAAAACAATTGAATTACAATTTTTATTTTTAATTCACAATTATTGCCAGTGGACGCATCGTTGTTCCGATCAGAATAAATTTCCGCATTAATCGCGCGAGCACTTTAAATGTTTTAAAGTTTTAAATGCAAACCTGGTACTCCTATCTGCTGTGATCTTCCTTAACCCAATTGGGTTCACTTAAATGGGTTGTGGGTACTTCTTCTGTCCTCCCACGTTAAAAAGGAACTGTCCTCTCCAATTCCAAATGATTTTCTACTCCAATTCCAAATTATTATTCCTAAAGATGAACCGCTGGTCCTCGTCCAAAAATTTAATTTATTCTTATTTGTTCGAAATATTTAATTTGAATTCAATTAGTGCATGCTTTGGTTTTCTAAGCACACACATGCACAAAATCTCTTTCAAGAGCTAAGGTCAACTCAACACGACTTTCTCCTTTGGGAATCAAATCGTAAACTTTAAACACGACCTCCCTGTTGGGATTCAGCCGCGAACTCGAAACACGACCTTCCCCGTCGGGGTTCAGTGGCAGACTAAATTAATAATAATAATAATAATAATAATTATCATTAAAATACCATTACCGCGACGAGGCGTCATAAAAGTAAGATTGTTTTACGACGACACGAATGTCAGTAATAAACTAGTTTTGTGTTACGAAAAGTCTCGCAAGGTGGCAACGTAAGTCGATTTATCAGGACACTGTAATATTAAATTAATTAAGATAATTTAAGGTAATTTGTAAAAAAAATTTATTAAATCGATTTTGATTGTTAACAAAGTGATTTATTAACAAAACATGTTTATACATATTATGTTGTAAAATTTATTAACTCTTGAAAATATAATATTTGAATGAACTATAAAAATTATAACGAGTTATATTAAATTATTTTTTAAATAGAATAACTCGTTATAATTTTTATAGTTCATTCAAATATGCATATTATTGATATTATATACATATGTGCACTGAAGAATAATTAATTATTTAGTACATTTTATACGTTGAAGTGGTATTAAACAAAGTTGTAGTTTAAAACCAAATTTTTTAAGTTGTGTGTGTAGTACACAGTACACACATCTTTACTAAAATTAACAAAACTAGATACTAATAATTACTTTGGACGTCTGTATTATAGTAGCCACATGTACTTAAAGTATTTTCAAAAACATAATATCCTTAAATTTTAAATAAGATAGTTTCGCAGCAGTTTGGTCCGAATACATAATTAGTATTAACAATTTGATAACTCAGTTTCATAGTTCACAAGCATAAACAATTTTTAAATATATTTAGAGTTACTAAACAAAGTTTTTCAATGATATGTCGATTAAATCACTCAAATTGGCAAATAATTACCCCAACGAGTGAGTATTCATAAATCTTGACCTTACATTACTTCAAAACTAAAATTTTAACTATCACACTATAAAATTGCAGTGTTATTCTAAAGTTTGAGGGAAGGTGAAGATTTCAATCTTGAAGGAATTCAATTTAAGGAACCTTGCATAGAAGTCGAGTAAGGGAAGTTGCATAACCTCCAGACAATTTATTAGAGAAAATTGACTGACATGAATTCCATTGATCACTCCCCTACTTGTCTTAACTCAAATTAAGTAAATCAAATTACATACTAAATGAAGTATGTCTCTGCAGTTTAGTATAAAGAACTTAAGTCAGAAAATGAAAAAAAATTACCTATTGCTGAAATTAAATCTATTTTTGCAACAGAGTATAGGGAAAATTATAATTTAAATTGCGTTTTACAGAAAACTACGTTTTCTGATTTAAGCTCTTTGTACTAAACTGCAGAGATGTATATAGTGAAATTATTTGCTTGTTAATCGAGTCACAATTCAGATTAATCGAGAACAAAATTTAGACAGAGCAAATTAATTTAATCGTCAATCATCTCGGCAATAATGTTCACTTTTCTGTAGCATGGTTTCTTTCACTGTATGAAAATGCGATCTCGGTTCAGCTTACTAAGGTTTTTAAAATACAAAATTCTCCAGAAATTTACGAGTTGATCTTAAACCTTAAAGTTTCTTTATACTCGTTACACTTTTCATTTTCATTATGAATAAACCGGTTGTTTCGGTACACTTTATTGCTCGATGTATTCCTAAAACTAAAAAATATAATTCAACGTCAGATACCACCAAGTACCGATACCTACATATTAATTAATTTTTAAAAGTATGAACGATAATGTGTATTCCTTTACATGTTTTTGAACAACGCTTGTAAAAATTTTTCAAAAATTGCTGTTTTTAAAACTGAAACTACCTATAATATCTACACTTGTATTAAAATTTAATTATCTCAAAATATCAGGGAGATAATTATGTAAATATTTGATAGCACGATGAAATAAATACAATAAAATAAACAAGTAAGTACGGAAGTAAAAATTATTCTTATAATTTTAGGTTCTTGTGTTAGGTTATGTTGTGTTCGTTGTGTTTACAAAGTTAAACGTCATTCAAAAATTTAAATGGTATGTGTTGCGTGTTGCCTAATTTAAAATGTTTACAAGTTACTATCATAATTTTATATAAAACGCATAAAGCTAAGTTCATGCATTAGCGATTTGCGATTTTTTTTAAACATTTGTTTTGATTGGTTAAATTTGAAATTACGTTCAAATTCAACCAATCAGAACAAAAATCGCAAAACGCAAATCGCAAGTGCATGAACCTAGCTTAATAGTTATTTATGTATCAAGAGCATAAACATCAAGTAATGCCCGTGTTGCATACAACATTTTATATTACACTTCATTTGAATTTGTGAACATTCAAAAAATTTATCTAGTTTTCGAATTTTTATGCGCGCGATCGATCTGAATTTTTGCATATGTCTTCCTACCGGTAATTTACGAGGAGATGAGTGTTGGGCGAGGGGGGAGAATTTTTTGCTCAGTTTTTGGATATCTAGCTCCGTTCTCGAGTTATTGGCGAGCAAATAAGCGGGCTTTTTCGCTTGCGGCGCTCGTGAGAATTATACCCCCTCCAAAAAACTTGTTTTGGGCCAAGAGCCTTAAAGTGTCTTAATCCGCCACTTAGTACCCCCCACCCATATCTTGTAAAAGAGAAAAATTAGGGTAAATATAATATTGTAATAAAAAAATAAAAAAAAAAAATAAAAAAAAACTTTGGCTGGATACGCCCTTGCTTTTTGTCCATAATCACTTCCTAAGCCTAGAAACAACGTAGAGATTTTAGGAAATTTTTAAACAATTTCTTGTTAAATTGCGAACAAACTGACGGACCACTTGACATTATTTTTAACCCCCGACGCTAAAAGAGGGATGTTATAAGTTTAACGTGTGTATCTGTGTATCTATCTGTGGCATCGTAGCGCCGAAACGGATAAACCGATTTTGATGTAATTTTTTTTGTTTGAAAGATGACTTGATCGAGAGTGCTCTTAGCCATAATGCAAAAAAATCTGTTCAACCATTCAAAAAAAATTGTGAATATTTTCGAAAATGTATTTTCTTAAGAGGTCATGTTACAAGTATGACAGCATTGTTATTTGTTATTATTACGTGGATGATAGCCACTGCATTCATGTTGCATTAACAGATGTTATCAATTGGTATCAATTACAGCTGCACTTTCCTATTCCTTTCTTTCACATAATAATTTTATTCTAATATAAATTTTGATTTAAAGTTGTTCTCTCCAGTGACGACGCTACGGGGGTGGCATACGGGGCGACCGTCCCGGTTGAAAAAGCGTTCGCCCCGGTAAGAATTCACCAAACATATTAGGGAATTTTAAATTGGAAACCAATTCCTTTTACTTCAAAAAATAAACAGAATCGTCAAGATTCACTGGTTATACTATTACATTTTTACTAAAAAGTAACACAATAATAAATTATCAAATAAATTTACCAAATTTAGTTTTTTACCCGTATACAAAATTGATTGATTTTCACATTACAAAAATATGTTTAAAAATTCCTAAAGTTAATCTTAGAGAAGTTGATCTTGAATTTTACGAAAAAATCGTCTACGGCGCTTGGGGCTACATCTCCTTTTCAACCCACTGTACCAACTTGTTAATTTTAATTCGCCCCGGCATAGAATTTATGCTGGCGTCGTCACTGGTTCTCTCACGTTATAATATTATATAAAGTTTAAAAATAATGAAATAAAACTTAAATTAAAAATTTAAAAAACCCCGACACAAAAAAAACTTCTTAAAAAAACTCTACGTCGCTTCGGGGTACCGCTAAGTAAATAAAATAACTTGGTAACGTTATGTAAAAAAAATATATCAAAACAACAATATCAAATCTCACACGCTCACAGTTTCATTTAGCGGTATCCTGACGCGACGACGACGATTAGATCAAAATATTACTACTTTTATATTTTAAAACTCAAATTTTAGATTAGTACATTTGATACAGATTTAAACAAAACAAAATAGTCTCTTTCTGTTATAAAACATTTATCCTTGACGGTTGACGGACAGATACATAGTGGATAAGTTGATAATATTTCAGCGACACTAAAACTAATTTACTTAATTTCGATTTATGGCACTATTAATCCACAAACTACTAGTAAACTGAAATGGTAGTTTATGAAATAAAATAGTTGAGATAATTTTTTGAACCTCCGAGCAACTTACGTTTGGGAAAAATGTACATTTATTCTGCAAAAAATAATAAATTAATCCACACTACTAAACTGAAATATGGTAATTTATAAAATAAAATAGTTGAGATAATTTTTTGAACCTCCGAGCAACTTACGTTTGGGAAAAATGTACATTTATTCTGTAAAAAATAATAAATTAATCCACAAACTACTAAACTAAAATGGCAATTTATAAAATAAAATAGTTGAGATAATTTTTTGAACCTCCGAGCAACTTACGTTTGGGAAAAATGTACATTTATTCTGCAAAAAATAATAAATTAATCCACACTACTAAACTGAAATATGGTAATTTATAAAATAAAATAGTTGAGATAATTTTTTGAACCTCCGAGCAACTTACGTTTGGGAAAAATGTACATTTATTCTGCAAAAAATAATAAATTAATCCACACTACTAAACTGAAATATGGTAATTTATAAAATAAAATAGTTGAGATAATTTTTTGAACCTCCGAGCAACTTACGTTTGGGAAAAATAAACATTTAAGGTGCTAGCACACTTAGGCGACGCGACGCGACACGAGGCGTCATGAAGCGGCGCGATATTTTTGTGTGGCTAAACTTCTCTAAGCGTCAAGAAACGCTTCGATTTATGTCGCCCTGTCTTTCAGACGAGGCAAGAAATAACGCTCCGCCTGGCGTCGCGTCGCCTTAATGTGCGGGCGTCCATTTGATTCTATATAAACTATAAGCTTTATATCGCCTGGCGTCGCGTCGCCTTAATGTGCTGGCTCCCATTTGATTCTGTGTAAACTTCTCTAAGAGTAAAAAAACTCGTCGCTTCATGTGGAGTCGCGTCGCCTAAGTGTGCTAGCACCTTAATTCTACAAAAATAATAAATTATTATAAATAATTGCTTGCATGAATAAACCTATATTATATTTAGCTTTAAAAGTCGACAATAAAAAGTCTTAATTATTTTTTCATTTTTTTTAATTCAAGAATTCTTTTACCGCCCTTTTTTTGAAATGGTAGTTGTTCTTAAAAATTCTTAAAAATACATGGCTAACCAAATTGGTGCTTCATTTCATGTGCTTTGGAACAAAAGTATAAATAATATAGCCGACACTATTTAGAAATAGAAAAATGAATATAAACAAAAATTAAGGGAATGAAAATTGCAACAAAAATGTATGATAAGTAGTAAAAGCGACTTTTATGACAATCAAGTAGTATTCATGCAGTAAAATTAACGTTGCTAACAGGAGCTTCCAAATACCTAATTTTGTCAGTACTGTACATACAGGTACCGTGAATGAAAAATTGAACGATTTTGAAGTGTAATAAATGTTAATTCTTTTTATTTATTTAAAACAATTTTATTTAATATGTTGTCCTTTATTCTTGTACACTTGTAGACAACGTTTTGGCCAAGATTTTAGCGATCGTTGTATCATTTCCAGAGGAATTCTTATTATCTCACGTTTTATTAACTTTTTAAGCTGATGTATAGTTTCAACTTTTGATTTATTTAGCTGAGATTTTAAATAGCCCCACAAAAAATAATCACAGGGTGAAAGGTCCGGCGATGATGGTGTCCATATATCAGGATGAATATAAGATATGCCGTTCTCTTCAAGAAAATTCAAGGTCTTCTTAGAAGCGTGCGCTGGTGCAGAGTCTTGGTGAAATATCCAATCATCAGCAGGATATAATTTCTTTGCATCGTTCAAAAGTGGCTTTAAACAATTCTTAATGTAGTATTCTGAATTAATTTTTGCCCCAGGGTCAACAAAAATTGGCGTTGTGGATCCAAAATTTGATATTCCCATGAACACCATAACTCCCTTCGGATGGGACTGTTTTGAGAATACATCCAATTCTCTTGCCGACTGCTCGCGACTCAAGTACTGAATTTTTCGTTGGCCATCAGCATTTGATAGATGGAACCATGCTTCATCAACAGTAATGAATTTTTGCCATTTATTACAATTTAGTAAGTGATATAATCCAAGAGAGCGCTGGTGCCTTTTTTGAATTGTTTCTTCAGAAATGTGATGTCTCCGTGGCTTCTTCATTAATTTTAGGTTTAATTTTTTGTTTAGATTATACCGAATGGTATATTCAGATGTTTTGAACTGATTTGCCATATGTTGTAGTGTCGGAGGATTCGTTTTTAATGCCATTTTCTTTAAATTCAATAATTGTTGATTTGTCAGAGTTGGCTTTTTGCCGCTGCCTTTCTTTCGGATTTTGGATTTATGTTCTGGGATTCCAAATTTTTTATAATTAGAGAGTGTACCTTTCGAAACACAAAAGTTTTGATCTTTACATCTTTTTTGTATCATAGAAAAACTACACTGTTGTTCTAAAAGTCTAAAAATTATGATTTGTTGCTCTTTCGTTAACACCATTTTTGTAACTGACATTTGAAAAAAACAAAATTGGCATCAAAAAGTTTGTATCACACACTCTATGGAAAACTTTGAATTTTGTTAAAAAAATAACTGTCATTGGTGAAATTTGAATTTAAATTTGTTCAGTTTTTCATTCACGGTACCTGTAATTGTTAAAACGCGTGGAAAAGAAGGAAATCCAATACATAATATAAACACAGGTGTACAAGTGCTGAGTTAGAGTTTACAGTCGGCATAGTGGTATACCATTAAGCTGATATATAATGTATTTCTGAAAGTGATAAGAGAGCACGGATTTTAGGACGTAAAAAACTTTAAAAAAGGCACAATTTTAGGCTATAAAAAAAAAACCCCTAATCCCCCTTTTGGTTACGGCCCCGTGTATATACAACTGCATTCGACAAAGTAAAAGTAACAATTAATAAACACCGTGTCTTTATAGATACACTTTTGTTAATACGCGGGGGTAGAAAAATTCGATTCGGCGTCTTCGTCGATTTGTTATCTACTGGGAAAGAAAAAATGTCACTGGTTTTTCACCTATGCTGACTTTTCCGAGAAATATAGTTAATAAAATTTAAAAAAAAGAGATAAAAACTAATTATTTTTACTTTTAGCAATATCGAGAATAAATTTATTATCGTTTTAGGCGTTTTAGGCATTAAAAATCTATTTTAGGTCGCTAACATCGAAAATAGGCATTTAGGCAAATTAAACTATGGCTCAAAATGTTCAAAATCTTTTGAACGGCATTTCGATACAATTAATTTTGAATTGCCTAAATTAATGACAAAAAGGCAAATTGCCTAGAATCCGTGCTCTAGTGATAACATAACAAAACGGTTGTAAAAACTTGATGTACTATGTCAGGGGTCGGAAAAGTGTGTATCTTTTTAATCCCCGACGAAAAAAGAGGGGTATTATAAGTTTGACCTGTGTATCTGTGTATCTGTGTATCTGTGTATCTGTGTATTTGTGTATCTGTCTGTGGCATCATAGCACCCAAACGGATGGACCGATTTTGATAAATTTTGTTTTGTTTGAAAGGTGACTTCATCGAGAGTGTTCTTAGCCATGATTCAAAAAAATCTGTACAGCCATTCAAAAGTATCGTTAATATTTTTGTTGTTGAAAATTTTTTATTATATTTTACAAGTTGACAGCATTATTATTACGTGGGTTGCTTATACCTGATACTACTGTACTCTTAAATTCCTTTAAATTAAATTGTATTGCCTTAATTTTTTTTTTAAGGCAAACTTTTTAAAAGACAGTGTCGATAAATTAGGGCTTTCCAAAGCTTTAAAAAGTACGAAATAAAAATTAAATTAAAAATTTAAAAAATCCCCGACACAAAAAAACCTCTAAAAAGTTAAAAATAAAAAATTTTAAAAATATAAATACTGCTAGTCGGGGAGCTGCAAATACAATCTTTGGATTAATGTAGGGTAAATACTTCTATTAAACCTACCATAAGTGTATGATGGCATTCTACAAATTGATATATACTACATAATAAAGTTGCAGCTTCCCGACTAGTAGTATTTATATTTTTAAAATTTTTTATTTTTAACTTTTTAGAGGTTTTTTTGTGTCGGGGATTTTTTAAATTTTTTAAAATTAAAAACTTGATGTACTATGTCAGGGGTCGGAAAAGTGTGTATCTTTTGGTGTTAGCCATGGCTCTTTAGAAATATATAATTGAAACATTAAAAAAATCACAAAAAAAGAAACAGAAATAAAAAAATAAATAAAAGTCTGAATCGCACATTACCGAACAGGAACAGTTATTAGTCAACAAAAATTTAATTAAAAAATACTGAAGAAAATACAAAAATATGACTTTATGAAAAAAATCATCCGTGGCTCTTGATCC
Organism: Cantharis flavilabris; assembly: GCA_949152465.1. Lineage (NCBI taxonomy): Eukaryota > Metazoa > Arthropoda > Insecta > Coleoptera > Cantharidae > Cantharis > Cantharis flavilabris. Next base: position 27,355,951 of record OX424436.1, on the reverse strand, counting down.
AGTTTGAAATCATTTTAAATAAAAATTGCCGACCTCTGATTCCAAAAATATTGATCAACTTGAACAAATTTGAATTAAAAATTTAACAGGAAAAATTTTCTAGTAAATCATATAAATTAGCTTTGCCGTAATCTCCCCGAATTGTATTCTGGTTGTATTTAGGCTCCACCAATAAGGTCGACTTTATTTCTATTGCAATTTTATTTAATAAGCGATTAATACGGATTTAGTACGTATAGATCCTTTTACGATTTTCTGGATATCCAGCATTCGTTACCTCAAGTAAACAATTTATGTTATTTGAAGCTTTTCTTGTTTTAAATTAAAATTGAATTACATATTTTTCTTATGAAAAATATTGAATTATTATAGAACACAAACAATAATTATTTGTAATATTATAATAGTGTAATTTTGCAGCGTTCATAATTCAGTTCACGGTAATACTTGGTAATACATAAGAAATAAAAAAATATGTGAGATTCCAGTTTGTAAGAAGTCCAGTTTACCGTCGGAAGGCGGTAAGTATCAAAGGAAAACATGCCGTTTCAATCTTTTCACATCCACGATACAACACATTTTATTTTATTGTAAGTTAAAAACAATTAAAACAGAATTACTAAAGCCCGGAAAATATTACGGTTATAGTATGGTGGTTGTTGCTATTAAGTTTGGCAGTTGTTAAAATTTAAAACAAAACAAAATTAAAATAAAATTTATTTAATATTAATACTACAATTAATAATACCTTAACAAAAGCATTTAAAAATTATTTTGGGATAGTGAGTTTATATTAATTTTTGTTAGTTTGAATCTGGTTTGAATCTAATTTAAATAGAAAATTAAATAAATAAAATATACGATCATCAGCTAGGAGACTTGAACTTCCTGCCGTCGCGTATGTATATTGCAAATTCAACATATCGTATTAACTGAATTTATTTTTTGAACAAATAATTGAAGTTCTTTTTTCTTTCAATTTTCATATTGAGTTTTAGATTTGTTTACTAATTTGTGGTGACAAAAGATCATACTGTAATAAATAAAACTTTTAAAACTTTATTTAATAAAAAAATATTAATTTAAAATATCGTCAGCTACTGAATTATTTTTATCACCTAGATAGCAGATTGTATAATTTAAATTGAATGTGTCACTTGTTTTGAAAGAGCTCACATTACATCTAGCATGATGATGCCGTTCAGCATGATGTGAATATAAATTGTCCATTCTATATGGTTATTAATTGTGCTGTGCCGTACAAGTGTGGACGTTTCAGCAACAATAACATAAGCCGTCTGCAACATCGTTCAACAAAGCCGTTTGCTGTGCCGCCTTATTGAAGACGCAGCTTAATAAACCTAATAACCTTGTAGCAAAGTTTTTATTTACACTTCCATGCACTTCTTGCGTTTCATTTCTTATCAGTAAGAATGTAGAAAATATACCTACAAATGTTGGAGGTCGTACCTACTAATAGTTTTTATTTTCCGAGCTTCGAATTCAGAAAAATTTGAGCATTCACTTTTTTGAAAACATTTTGTTCAGAAAATTTTAGTATTTGAATGAAGGGGTTTTACCAGGTTTCCATAATCCATATTATGAAATCTTTATTGGCGTCTTTGTTGACATTAGTGCTATGTTATGTTGCTAGTTAGTAGGAACCAGGGCCGTCTTTAACCGGGGGTGCAAGGGTGCGTGGCACCCGGGCGCAGGGTCTTAGGCGACGTAAGCGCGCAAGCCAATTGTCTAAATTAATGATACTTGGCGCTTAGCAATCCAAATGCAAATGCATTAACCTTCTCACCAGGGCCGTAACTAGAGTGATGTCCAGGTACAGGGCGTAGACCCTGGGGGGACGCAGAAATTACCAGCCTAAGGTGCACTTTTTACGTACAAAGTTTTTTTATTTTTTTTAAAACTTATTCGCGTTTTAAGGCGCAAATTAAATATCTCGCACAGGCCGCTACAGATCTTTAAATTTAAAAAAATTTAAAAAAAATCACCTTCGGCGCTGCATGCCAGGCGACTCGCTTCGCTCGACTTCTAAATGTTGTGATTTTACTTTTCGATCCCAGGCACCCCCACAAGTAATTGCTAAATATAAATATAAATAAAACCATATAAATATGCTAAAAATGTACAAGGTACATTATACAGTATACTACACCAAATTCAATAAAACGGTCGCAAGTGGAGCCTACTTTTGCATATGGGCCCAGGGCCTCAAGAAGTCTTAAGACATCATTGTGACCGTACGTAGCGTTTCGCATACACTTATAGAACAATTTTGGGCCAATTTTCAAAACCCTAGCTTTACTATACGTTTTTGGAAAATAGAGGTTGCAACCCATAACTTCAAAATCGTTCTTCTCCGAAACTATGATAGATATTTGAATGAAACCAAAGCGACATAGAAGCTAGTAATTAGAATTACATTACATTATTTTTTAATATTTTAATTAAATTGCAGAACATAGTCGGCAGACGGCAATCGGTTGTTAAAATTGAAAAAAATTGAACCGACTTCGATATACATTCTATATTATGTATAGTAGTCAACTTTGATATTATAATATACGATCTTTAAAATTATCTTAGAAAGTCTAGCAATCCATTCGATAAAAGACTTTGACTTAAGGGGTAACACCACTCTAGCGCCAGCAAAAAAAGTCTAAATTTGATAATTTTTTTTGAGGATATGGGCAAAGGGATCGGGTTTCTTGATTCAGGGTTTATTAAACACAATATTGAAGTATGTAAACAAATTTTTTTATTGCGGTTGTTTTACAAAATGGCGGCGACAGAGCCAGTCTCCAAAAACGTCTTTTTTATTTATACTTCCACGGGCGAACTCGTAAATCCGAAAGTATGAGAGTTAGAACAAAAAACTAATTTTTTTCTTAAAGTACATGTTATTGGCTAAAGGGGGTGTCCATTAATTACGTGAGGCGTTTAGGGGAGGAGGAGGTTAAGCCGAATCTCACCCAATCTTACGGTGTGGAGAGGGGGGTCTCGGCAAATATCACGTAATATTTTTTTCCTTAAGAAACTATGAAATTGCGAGAGAACTGGGTTAAATTAAGTAAAACCGAGTAAAACATTGTTTTATGACTAAAAAACCTGCACAATAATATTTATGGCAATTAAGCACAGATTAACGTATTTACACTAAAAATACACATTTTGAAAAATCTCACGTGAGATTAAAGGGAGGGGGAGGGAGTCGAGCCAAATTTGACGGCATCTCACCAGAGGGGGGGGTTGAGAAAAATCGCAAAAATCGCCTCACGTAATTAATGGACACCCCCAAAGAAGTACATAGGGTTTTTTTTTAAATCGATTTTTGCAAAAATGGCACAAGTTTTAAGAAAATGTTCACGTTTTCGACGTAAAAATCTGCAGTAAATTGTCTATAAAAAGAAAAGTTTTCATTTAATCCAAAAACGGCTATGTATTACTTCTTTAGAAAATATCCCAGATAGCATGTAAGCTTATGAGTTATGAGGTTATGACAATCTAATCGCAAGCTTGTGGTAAGCTTAAGCTCAAGCTTGTCGTAGTTTACATAATATGCTATCTGGGATGATTGTGATTTGTGAAGCTATACAGTCAAAATTTCAAAGCAATCCATCGAGTGGTTTTCGAGCAGCGAGATCGCCCAGTTTGAAAATGTTAATTTCGAGAAAATCGCCTTTAAAGTTATAAAGTATTTAAATCTGTAAAAATTTTATTTTACCTCTAAACTGCAATGCCTGCACCGTACATTTGGCAATTTGAATATTATTTTTATGACCCGAAAGTATAAGAAAAGCAAAAAACGATTTTTTCAAAATGCTAGAGTGGTGGTGTTACCCCTTAAATTATCTCGCCTTTTAATTCATCTAATTCATCGAGATCATTTCTTTATACCAACTCCTGAAATTAAATTTTATGTCTCCTGAAATTTTGCGCCACAAACCCGAGCTTAATGGGCTTTTGCGATAATACGGCACTGTAAATGTTTATGTGAAATCTCTATGAAATATCTTTGCGATCCAAATGTTGAGAGCCTCTGCTATAAATCATACATTATGGCACGGCAGCATTTTTTTTATCGAATCAGCAAATTTATTTATAAGTTGCACTCATGAGTTAGTTGTACTGTTGTACATTTTTATGTGATCTACGGTTGTGACTGGTTGTGTGTGACATTGTGTTTTGTGCTCCTGTGGGATTATTATTATTAGAACCAATAATATTCAAAAGGTAAGTTTAAAGTTTTATTTTTCAGTACCTACATACTACCTATAGTTTCATATACCGGGTGACCGGTTGAACTTTGAACATAGGGATTTAACATGGGAAATTTTAAATTCCTGCTTTCCATTATAACGGATAAGAATAAGTAATATGATTTCAAATTAAAGAGATTTTCTTTCCGCGTCTAAAGATACCCATCACTTGATATTTTGTTTTTAACCCTTAATCGCTATCTTGCGGTCACCGGGATCTCGTCAAGTTTTGATTTGTGTTTATTTTACTCCTTGTTCAAAATTATTCATTCAGGGTCTCAGTACCTTTGTTACATCATAAAAAAAACGTCTTTTAAAACGAATTTCTTATACTATTTTTTCTATTTTGCGCTTTTTACGTCGTAAAATTACAAAAATATGCATTTTAGCAAATAATTAGTCAATTTGAAATTTTTATTTTGACGTTTGGTAGTTGAGTGGGCGGGGCAACTTTGACATTTGAGGTGTGCAATCTGAAATTGCAATAAACACAAATCTTTAAGCTAAAATGTAAAATCATTCGTTTTTAAGCTAAAATCATTCGTTTTTTACATTTATTATAAGCTCAATCGCTATTCAATGTCGTTAACGTTGAATTTTTGTTGTTGTAAATCGCTATCGAAAGGTAAAAGTAAATATAATAGTTTTGCATTAATTTGTATTAACTGACAACGACATTTAGTTACCACCATCGTAAAACAAAAAATTGCATATCGAAATATCGTCCATTTCGATACGCGACTGGGCTTCGAAATGATTTAGTTTTAGACGCAAAATATAAAAAATATATTGTAGCGTATTTATATACTTTAGAATAATGCTTAAAATTGCGTGACGTAATTTATTAATGACTCCTTATCGAATTATTAATTTGCAACTTATAAGTCTTTCGTCGAAAAATATCGCGGTTAATAGGTCTTGCCTCTTGCGTCAAAATGGACCGCGGCTAATAGGTCTTGCGTCGAAAAAGATTGCGTTTAAGAGGTTTTGCGCCTATAATAGTTCTTGTGTTCACCTGTTCAGTCGTCAAAACGCTCGCGACAAAAAGTCCTAGACCCCAAATACGTACGCCATCGTGATAAAATAACAGGCCCGTATTTTCGAAATTCAAATTGTTTACTTTCAAAATAAATTTTTTCTTTTTAACCCGTAACTGGTGAGGTGGGGTTATCCATACCCCACGATAGTTGATCCCCAGTTCACCCCGGTCAACTGGGTAGTCTCAAATTTAAGTTATCATGTGGTGTACCTAATCCCACCTCACCAGTTACGGGTTAAGATTTCGGGGGGGGGGGGGGGACACTAGTGTCCCTAGGTGCCTCCTTGGCTACGGGCCTGTAAAATAATATTGAATTTTAATCAGAGTTGGGAACCTCCCGCAATTTTTTCCGACTTTTTGGTCCCTCTGTTATAGAGTTTGTCTCATCAGTTGTTCACAATCTTTGACCCACTGCAACGTCCGATGATCTTCCTAATTTCTCTAAAATCAAACTTGACGTTCTTTTAGAGGCAATAAAAATAGTAGATTATGCACCAAAAATTACCCGAGGGCCAAAAAATTCACTTTAGTCCCGAGGCGCATATAATGTTTTTTGCAATTGCGGGAGAAAAAGTATTCACTTCGACAATTACGAAATTTTAATTAAAATTTTTATTGTTAAAATTAATTTCTAAATCTCAAACCTTTATGTTGGCAATTAAGCCGACTTAAAATCACTATATATATAAGCATTATGTAAGCCAGCAATTTGGTACCCACAAAGGTACCATGAGCGGGGAAACCATGAAATTGACGAAGCTGCAAAGATGGCGTTGGCAGATATTTTGCCGAAAAAATCCAGAAAACTGTACCAGAAGCAGTACGCTGGTTTTGTGCAGTGGTGTGGCATTGCCTTGGGAAATAAAGTTACTTTATTACCCATCTGGTAACTTTTTATTGCCCTGGGCAATAAAGTGCCACTTTACACCGCAAATCGGGGTCTAAAGTGAGTACTTTACTCCCGCTATTGCAAAAAATATTTTATAATAATTATCCAAAAAAATATTCAAGCACAAATTACTTATACTTGGTCTCAAGTATAAAGTAGTATACTTGGTCTTAAGTATAAAGTAAATTGGTATCGGGCCTGATTGATATTAAAAGTGCGTTTATTTTTTTTAGGTTTCAAAAATTTGCATAAATGGAAGACGAAAGTTTTGATGAATATGATCCCTTTGAAGATTCGGGATCTGATTATTTTCCACCATCTGTCCGATCGTTGTCATCGGGATCTGATGACAGCAGTTCATCTATTCAAAATTTTCATACGGCTAGGCGTGCATTAAACTTTAACCAGGAATTATCGACTATAATTGAAGATGATAGTTTTCAAGAAGAAAGTTCTGATCCTTCTGGTATTGAATCTTTCATTGATACCAGTGCTACTGTTGTTGTAACAAACGAAGTTAAAGTTGCGTTCACGGTTACTGGACATTTACATTGTGGAACATATAATTTACAAATGTTTAATAGTTTTGATAATGACGGATTAAAGATCTTATTAGGATTTACGAAGAAATCTATTTCAGATATCTCCCAAGATACGTGCGGTAAGTCGATCTAATTAGTATCTACTGTTATCATAAAGTTTGACAAACATTTGCACTCATAAACTTATCGATCATGAAATAAAAGCTATAGATTACATAATAATTTCACAACTCTTTTTGATTTCAAAATACTATTCGAAATTAATAATCAAGCTGGAACCTAAAGCGAGATTCAGATTGGGTAGTATTTGTATTTGTAACAGCTTGCAAGCACCGCAATCAAATTAAGGTAAATTTGAAATAGAAGAAGATATAAGAAAATACTTCAACTTAAATTGTGCTTTTAAGGTTTTACAAATGAAAATACCCTATCTGAATCGGAAGTTTCGAAAAATGTTATAATTTTTACAAGTCGAGAACTAATTTATTGTTAATAAAATGCATTTGATTTTCTGTTCTCAAAGGTCTGTTCAGTTGACGAAATTTGCTCGATAATTGCACCTAATCACTTCTGTCTTAAAATTAATTTTATTTTTTTTTTAAATAAAATATTTCAAATTTCAAAATCTGTCTTATTGAAAATCTATTGCATTTACATTAATTTCCCAAAGAAAATTGATAGAATTAAAAGCATATTATTGAATGTAAGTCTACCTATAAATGATTTATCTTTGGGAACAATAATGCTTAGGTATCAATGGCTACAATTTCAAATATATTTTAAGAAATAATATTTCTAGTTCCAAAACTTTTATCTTTTAGAGTTATGAATTTTTAAAATTCCGAATTTAAACTATAACTTAACGAAATCTTGTGAATATTTATTTACTACGCGTAAAAGTTTCAAGTTCAATTATTACTTTTAATATTTTTTTTTTGCTAGTGTTCCGTCCCGAAATAATTCCATGTTATATGGTTCTTCGAAACAATGATTTGGCGGAGCTGTCTGTAAAACAATGCTTGGAACGTTGCAGTTTGCATGGTGAATTATCTACAGTGTCGAACTTAAGTATGTGTGCATTAACACTAGACAGCAGTGATTTACCAAAAAAGAAACCGCTTCGATCGAAAACTAAACGCAATTATTGCCCTTTCTGTAATGCCTCAACTTCAGCATTTGCGCGACACGTTCTACAGTATCATGCCGATAAAGAAGAAGTGGTTGAAATAATTGCGTTGCCTAAAAAGTCCAAAGACCGTCTTGTGAAATTTGTAAATTTGAGAAGAAGGGGCAATGCTACATACAATCAAAGTGTTGAACCGAATGAGCGTATTCCCGTAAGAATGCCAAAAAAATCGAAAATGGCAAGTACAATAGAATGCCCGAATTGTAATGGTTTATTCGTCGATAAGCTGCTGGCGAGACACCATTTAAGATGTACAGGAAGAGAGAAAAATAGAGCAAGAGTTTTACAAGAAGCTCGCGATAAAAGACTTGATAAGTTAACAATCCATGATTCGCTTAGAGATCGATTATTGGCTAAATTACTTAATTCCTTAAGAGACGATCAAATTGGTCAATTAATTAGAGTAGAAAAATCTATATTACTTTTGGCAACGCGTTTGGCAGTGAAACATCGATCTTGTGATAATTATGACAGAAACGACAGGCAATATCTTCGTTGGGCAGCTCGACTGCTCATTACCGTGAAAAAGGTGGATCCTAACATCGACTCTTACGAAGATCTACTGAAGACTAAAAACTATGATAAGATAATAGATGCTGTTGGTCAAATTTGTGGAAACGATAAAATCAATAAATTTACCAAACCTACTGTTGTGAATATGCTACGTTTAGTTATAATTGAAATTACGAATTCACTAAGAAGTCATTATATTAAAAGCGGACACAAGCGTACAGACGACATAATTGTCGAACTTGATGAGTTCGACAACTTGCACCGAAAAGACTTTTTGTGTGAAATAGGTAAAAGTGCGTACGTATGGATAAAACGTAGCGAATTAAACAAGAAAGTTGTATTGCCAAGTAATTCCGATATCAGGAAGTTTTCACAATATTTAAACAAATTATCCGAAACAGCTTACAATAGACTCTCTACATCAGGTTTTGATTATTTTACTTGGCTTCGATTAGGTACTGTTTTGTTGTTACAAATAATAATTTTTAATAGGCGTCGTCCTGGAGAAGTGAGTCGAATGCAACTTAGTATGTTTCAAAGTAGAAGCAAAATTTCAGAAGAAGATTATAAGTACATGACAAGATTGGAGCAAATATTGGCAGCGTCTTACCAGAGGGTGTTAATAATTGCCAAGAGGCTTAGGAAACTTCCTGTGTTATTAACAAATGACCAAGTTCAGTAAGTATCTCTTTAATATAATTAACTTTCTCCGCGACCTCTTTAAAATTAAGCCATTCCAATATCAATTTAGATAACAACTCTTAGTACTTTTGAAGAGATATTTTAAAACACTGGGCAGTTTATGCAGTTTGTTTGTATATTTCATTTCACTACTAGAGATGGAATGAAATATTTTGTAACGGTGTAATGAAAATATAGTTGGCCTTTGAAATTATGACCCAGATAGCATGTAAGCTTACGATAAGCTTCGTAAGCTTGCTACAAGCTTACATGCTATCTGGGCTGCTTGATATAACTTGATATAATTTTATAAACTATTTTATTTGTTAATGTTGCTAATTGGTTACTGGAATGAAAACCTTATTACGAAAAGTTAAACACTCATTACGAAAAGTTCCTCAAATACTGGTTCGTTCAGGCACGCAGCTAGTACCTAATTTTGGAATTCGTGTTAGAATACTTCACTTTCTGTAACTTTTAATGAAATGGAATGTAATAGAAATTAATTCTTTATTTTAGATACCTCGAATGTTTTGTGAAATTTCGGATACAAGCTGGGGTGCAACAAAATAACGAATATTTATTTGGCCACAAAGGGCACGTAGGATATATAGACGCATGTGCGGGTATGCGGCGTTATGCTAATGAGTGTGATGTGGACGAGCCTAGTTTGCTTCGAGCAACATTGCTAAGGAAACAAGTGGCAACTACCGCCAAATTCTTATCTTTAAATAATTCTGAATTGAAAGAATTGGCCAATTTTATGGGCCATCAAGACAGTGTCCACTTTGAAAACTATCGGCAATGCAATGATTTGCAAGATATAACAACTTTTAGTCAATTTCTAAAAGTTGTCGGCGATCCCGACATTGGCCGATTTCGAGGGAAAACACTAAAGCAAATTCAAGAAATGGAACCTCTTGAAAAAATTATTGACGAAGAGGAAGACGAAGTGTTTGATACACTTAGAGACGAATTTATGCCAGGTAGTTTTTTTTTAATGTAATCATTTCATTACTGCTCATTCTTTATCATTAGCAGCTCTTAGAAAATTCTTCTTTTTCCTCTTAATTTTAGGACTTGGTCCTGTTATTATCATTAATGTAGCCCGTCGATTTAAGCTTTACACCACACTACTGGTGTTAGAAAATTGATTTCTCTAAAATTGTTTTCTTTATAGATGATCCGTTACCGATCCAACACAGTTGTCATCTAGATGATTCATCGGCTTTGGTCCAAGATACAAATACAGTTGACACAGAACCAAACGAAAAGAACAAAACACCTATTAAAAGAACTCAGCAAGTTACAACTCCAACGAAACAACCAAACGAAAAGAACAAAACACCTGTTAAAAGAACTCACCAAGTTACAACTCCAATGAAACAAAGACTTCGTGAAGGTAATAAAAATTTATTTTTAATAGAATTTCTTATTTTCGCTCCTTTTTTACAGCCAAGATACATGGAAAATATATTGCGCTCAAGGAATGCACGGTTAATATTAAAAGATTATCAACTCCTATAAAGAAAACCCCCCGTACTCCTAACAAACCGAAACCTAAAAGTCCAAGCATAAAAACAATTTTGCAAGAACTGGATAGTGGCAAACGTATACGAACCAAACGTCAACGATGGTCATCTCAGGAAGTGCAATTGATTTTAAAAACTTTTAGTGCGCATTTTAATCGTCACAAAATGCCTACTTTGGAGCAATTGGAAGAATTTATACTACTTAATAAAAGTGTTTTTGAAGGCCGCCGAACTGCAAGAATGATATACGCATGGATTCAATATCGAATTAAAGGCTCTTCGATGTCTTGTTAACAATATCTTTTCTTTTACAATCTTTTATAAAAAAGAAATGGAGTATATGTAATAATAAAAGCAAGGATAAGAACTCTAAAGATGTTAAGTGGTATACAAAATCATATTATGCACCCCATTTCTCCCAGAAAATTAGATGGCGTTACTCATTTGGAGGAAACCTTTTTAAAATATTATGAATTTTTATTTTCAATAAACCCATGTTTTGAAAAATTTTAATTTTTATAGAGATGCATAAACTTGAAAAACATATCGAAAATGTGAGTTTATTTAAATATAAACCCAAAATATATTTTAAAAAGATATCCCCCAAATCAGTAACGCCATCTAATTTTTGAGGAGAAATATGGTACAATAACTATATAAATTTGTATAGCATATTTACCTTCTTTGCAGTTCTTATATCTTGGACTAAAAGAAGGAAGAAAGAAACGCTTTGTGGATTTTTAACTTTTTAATTACCTATTGGAGTTATTTCTTATAATTATTTTAGAGTTAATTTCCTAAGTTAACCATTTTATTATGTAATTAAATTTTCGTTTTATAATTAAAAAGTTTAACCAAAAATAAATGTATTTTTAAGAAAGCCATTCTATTTTTCGTTTTATTATAAATTATAATTTAAGAAAACTTTACTTTTGTAATGCCATTAGTCATTTAACAGAATTTGTATGGATTTTGTAAGAGAAATGCCTACTTTTGGTTGTCTCCTCTGTATATCTGCAAACCTTTTATTCTATAAATTTATTTGTTTATATTATTTTATATGGATATGGGACGGGCTCATTTTTAGATAGGAATGTTTTTAAGTTGTATACCGGGTGCTGAATGAGTTAGCCGAACATAGGAATTTAACATGTAAAAACTTATTTATGCAAATTCCTGCTTTCCTAATTATTTTAGAGAAAAAATGAAAAGACACAAAAAGAATGCAGAAATATAAACTGCGAATGATAAGAACATTAGATTTCATCTAACTTTTATTTAAGGAGGCAAAAAATGCTTTTTAAATTGTTAAAATTTTTATTAATGAGACTGAACATCTAAGTTTCCAAGGTAATTATTTTTGATAAGTAATAAAAAATTTTGTTTTTGCTTAGCTGAATGTGGAAACATAAACATTTGCTTTAAATTTAATTATTTATTAATTGTTTGTAATTGTTCATTATTAATAATTTATTTATAATAGAAATTAAATTGAATTTATTTCATGGCCAGTCTGATAAATAAAATTTTTAACAATTTCAAAAGCAATTTTTGCCCCCTTTAAGTAAAAGCTAGATTAAATCCAATGCTCTTATCATTTTTAGTTTTTATTTCTGCATTCTTTTTGTGCCTTTCATTTTTTCTCTAAAATAATTAGGGAAGCAGGAATTCGCATAAATAAGTTTTTACATATTAATTGCCTATGTTCGGCTAACTCATTCAGCACCCGGTATAAAGAAGTTGTGAATAACAAAAATTTAGAAATTAAATATTTATTTAATTTTGTTTTTTGCATTAGAAGATTACATCGATTAGTAAATAATGTCTAAAACTTGCAAATTATTTGTTAATCCAGATCATTGATTCAGATATTGAAATACCTACCCACTCCAGGATTTATATTAAACTCACATGGTGCAAACAGAGTATGGTGTGCTACGTAGGAAACCAATTTATCACCGCTTCGCGCAGAACGTCACTTTAGGAACAAACTACAATTGGATAGCATAGATGAGAGAGATAGTACTATCCCTCTCATTCGTTCCAAAATGTGTTGCTAAACTGACGTCATGCTGCGCGGTAGCACACCATGTTCTCCTTTACACCATGTTCTCCTTTACACCATGTTAAACTCGCTTACAGCTTACGGATTCCCATTGCGAGGTGGATGCTCCTTACACTTATTGCAACTCTTGTAATCTTTCGCTTCGGTTATCCCATTTGCATAATGACTGGTTAAAAAATATATTTGTCTCATTTATCATCCCCCAATACAATTGAAGACCTTGATGCAGAAGGAGATAAGTGCAAAATTTTGAAGAGATTATTGCAGGGATATGTTTTAAAATACGCTTTTCATGCTTGGCAAAAAAATGAGGTTATAAGAGAAAATCACATATTACGTTAAGTAGGATATTGGTGTAGGTATATACCTATTTGTAATAAATTAATTAGGTTGTTGGCGTTGTTATCATAATTTATGGTAACAACAATTCAAACCAAAAAAATATACGTTACACTATTTTCATTTAAACAGTACACCAAAGAAAATTAAAAAAATTATTTTACTTTTCTAACAAATTTGCCTACAGTCACTTATTCAACCCTTCCTACATAAGAATCCCATCAGAATTTCTTTAATTACAAAACGGATCTTGCGCCATCTATTATGTTTCTATATATTTAGTAATTACGAGAAAAAACTAAATTACAATGTTGAGCAAGCGCCATCTACTACTTATTACTTCTGTCGACTTAATGCGGAATTTTAATTAAAAGCCACTTATAATAAAACCGCATTATCGCGACGCGTGGTAAATTTACTTCGACTTTCTCCGACGACAGAAGTCGAGATTTGTCGACTTAAACATGTAATTCTATTAAGTACTTTCGAGGTAAACATGTCAACACTATAATAATAATAATAATAATAAAACGATGTAAAATTAAGTCTAAAAAATTTTTTTTTGTATTCTTTAGATGTCAATAGTCAATAATAACATACTAAAAAACCAAAACCATTAAATTTTATTTTCCCATAGAAAAAAAATAATAAAGACGAAAAAACGTACAAGTTACCAGACTACACAGAACGAAAAACTGACGTAAATATAATAAAAAGAGTGATTGCGAAAATGTATTTAAACATTAATATTCAACCGATGCTGCAAATAATTAAAAGAATGTAAACT